>CM063513.1:54497238-55152238 GCA_032199755.1 Ambrosia artemisiifolia | reverse complement strand
TGTTTTTTGCGGGTGTTTACACCAATGTAAACACCATGATTAATTCACGTTTTGGGTTTTTTACAATACAAACTTTGTAAAACAAATTGAGTGTGCGAATTTACATCAGTGTGGACAACCCACTGTATAGGATTAGATCATTTTGTATGTGTTATGGGGGTGTTTTACACCAATGTAAACTTTTGTAAAACAAATTGGGTTGTTTTCCAGACTGGTGTAAGAGTAGCACCTCAGATCTTTGCCAACAGATATTGGGTTTGTTTAGGGGGGTCTTAGTCTGGTGTTTTTTATTTTCTTTACACTGGTGTTTTTTATGTTCCTTACATTGATTATTATATCACAATTTGTTAGTCTGGTGTTTTTTATGTTCCTTACATTGATTTTTTATTTTCTTTACACTGGTGTTTTTTATGTCTTCTTACACTGGTGTTTTTTAATTTTTTCAGGAGCGAGGATAGCTGGTGCGCAATGTTTGTCTTTGGTGTTGACAAATGCGCAACGGGGGTGGCGTCGCGACGTGCTGGGAAGGGTGGTTGAAAAGGGATGTATTCTTTTCAGGTTGGTGTAAGAGAAGCACCTCGGATCTTGCCAACAAAGAATATGGGATGTAATGGAGGACCAAAGCGCCTCGGACTTTTGCCTATTAGGTATTATTACATTTTGTACTTTTAGTTGGTAGTGTAGAGTTTTCGTTTTTGACGAACAGAGACGTAATTTAGATTTCCATATGTTATTTTGTTTTTACATGTTGTAATTGTATTTCTTTTTCATACACTGATGTAAATGTATCCCCATAAAAATTATGTGCATATTAAAAATCTGCAATTGTTTTTGTATTATTACATTTTGTAATTGTATTTTCCATAAAAAAATCTGTGCATAGTAAATGAAAAAAAGCTGTGCATTTAGTTGAAAAAAAATCTGTTCATTTAATTGAAAAAAAAATCTGTGCATTTAATAAAAAAAATCTATGGATTTTAATTGAAAAAAAAGCTGTGCGTAAAATAAAAAATTTGTGCATTTTTTTATTGTAAAAAAATATTATTATAAAAAGAAAAGTGGGATGGTTTTGGAGGAGAGAGAAGGTGAGTTTTAATATTATTATAAAAATACAAGTGGGATGGTTAAAGTAGGAGAGAGTGAGTGGTCAAGATTACAATAATACCCCCATTTGATTATTTATTATTTTTTTTGACAACCCACTTGCACAAGTGGCACTAAAGGACAAAAAAATGGTGGCACAATAACATCTATTGGATCACTAGATCAATGGCCAAGAATAGTTGCCATAGTTCTTGCATGAAAGAGTGGTTCCTATTTTAACCTTTCCCATATATATTATATATATACATATATATCTGATTTGAATCATTTGAGAACCACCATTTAGGGAGAGAACCAAGGAACCAGTGTGAACACATGACATTTTTGTAAATATGAAGGGTGTCTACAAAAACCCCTCTATTAAAAATAATAATAATAAAAAAATTATATAACCTAAATAAATAAAAAAAATCAAAAAAGTAAAAACACCAAAATGATTATTTTTGCATTAATAATTCGAAAAAAAATAAAAAAAAGGCTGATATGACATCATATGACGTCATCCCTGATGCACATGTGCAATTCACTGTTATATATACAGAAATATACCGTATGCATATGTGCATTTCACTATTAAATCATACTTTTGAATGAATTGTCAATTACCATAATTAAATGATTATTAAATGGACGCGATACAGGTATATAAGGGGTCACAAATTTTATTCAATGATCATTAAATGGACACAAAGTGAGATATAAAATACACTCAAACTTGTCAAGTGTTTAGTCATGCATATTATAACATAAATTGAAAATAAAACACGTCTATGACAACAAATATGAATAAACTTAAAACACCTCTATATAAGAACTATAAAATAAGTAACGTGTACTGCATGCACATGTGCATTTCACTAATATAATTATATTTTTTCGTGGTTTAACCTTCGGGCATAAATATATGCATGCATAATCCTTCAAATAACAAAGTTTTTATATCAATTTAATTTTATCATACAACTACATGTAGTTTCTACAAAATGTATTAACTCAATAAAACAAACGATAACAAAAAAAATATCCATATTACAAACCAAACTATGTTAACCACCTACATACAAATTTCTAATTATCTCACAATCTCACGTTCACCAACATAACAAAATGTTAAACCAAACATACATTACACAAAATGTTATACAAACTTCTTTGTTTGTTTGACAATTTCATTATCCCCAACAAAAGTTGATGTGGTGTAACGCGTGTTTGTTTCGAACGCTAAGTTGCTTTTTTCATAACCTTCTTTTGAGTTGACTTCATTACCACCGTTTTAACACTCTTTGATGTTTTTTTCTTTATTGTAATTGCATCTGCACACACATTTTTCATAAAACACATTATATCATATTCATCCATAATTATGCACATGTGCATAATCAACTATATATGTTATATTGCGCAAAACAACATACCATCATTATTCACCGCTTCAATATGTTTCTGTTTGTTTGATCTCGTTTGAACATTTCTTTTTAATTTCAAATCTGCACATAGGATATGTTGTGTGAGTAAACATCCAACATTTAATATTTCACAAGATAAAACTACACATATGCACATGTGCATTTCTATATAAATTTACTTAATAATTAATAACAACCTGATTCAACTTCTTGATAAACATCCATTACAATATCAGCTTCTGCTTTTGGGAGATCAAACGGAGCTCGATTAGTTTCTGCTATACAATAAATAAAAAACCTAACTAATAAAATGAAGAAGGGAAATACCAAGTACATCGGACTAAATAAATAATGCCAACCTGATTCAAATTTCTGATCAACAATCGTGTCATTATCTTTACTTGCATCCGGTAACCTTTTTGTTCCTTTATCCCTCGATTGTAATACAAATGTTACTTTATTTTATTTTTTCCCCATCTCTTAGCTACAAACAATAAAAACGCATAAGAAAACCGATATTTCGACTTGAATGCACATGTGCAACACCATTACTTTGTTAATTACAATAAAACATATGCAGGTGTGCATTATTGTTACTAACTTAATTATAACAATATGATTTTTTTAACATTAACTTTCATTCAAACGACGAGCGAGACTTCTAATTGAAGACGACTCAAAACCATTACAACATATACAAGGGATTTAAAACCCAATCCTTCCACTCTAAATCGTTAAATCTAGAGCGGTTCTTCAACCATAAAAACGAAAAAGACTTCACATTCGCCACAATGTCAATAACTTTCACTTGTCTTTGGTTGAAAACTTTTTCATTCTGCGCCTTCCATATTAACCATAAGGTAACCAAAATGATACCTTTAATAATAGTCTTACCCTTCTTTCCGTCGTTTGCTTTCTTGTGCAACAGTAAGAGATCCCGCACCTGAAATGCATAGATAGTTTCAATTCTGACCCAGTTCCCTATCCACGACCACACTCCATCTGTGAAGCTGCAGCCCGTGTATATGTGTGCAACCGACTCTATTGCGAATCTGCAGAAAACGCAGACCTGATCCTTGATGTTAATGTGTCTTCTAAGAAACGCTTCGCGTGTAGGAATCCTATCCATGGTAACGGAACGGGTAAGTCCTAAATGCCTAGATCATTTTCACACACTCACCTCTGATGTGGTCTGGTAACGCATAAGTCACACAAGTTCTAACCGTGTCATACCAAAAGGGAATATCTCTCAAAACAAACGAATGAGCATGTATATAATGATATGCTCAATAAGGCTCAAAGTACTCACACGTAAGGGTAAGGGTTATTTAAGGAATCGGGGACACCTTAGACGGCTCTTTTGACTACCACAACCTCCCTACTCTCCCGCAAAATCGTTGGGCGGACTCAAAGGGTTTGAAAATATTTTTGTTTCCAAAATCACTTTTAAAAACTTTGCCTTTTTAGTCACGGTTTGCCGACTGCTCTGAGGTGTTTTAAATTTTTACCAAAATTTTAAATACCTCACACTTAACTCACAATTTTTAAATTATTATTTGTGACATGTGTGTGCAAAAAGAATCTCCCCTTTTTGTTCTCCAACGGTCTACGTGCATGAACCTCAACAATTTATCAGTAACGAAAAAAAAAACTAAAAAAAAACAAGCTACTGGTCCTAATGCCGAGAGGGCATACTTGGGTGATAGAAAATATCAAGAGTGAACGACTATACCTGATGGTTCTTGACTAGCTCTTCTACCGTATGCACCAACCTCTCAACTTATTCATCCTAAGCTACTTGATCCGGGCTGCCTCCACGGTAGCGCCATGTTTCACGTATTTGGCTGGACAAAACGCGTGATGCTCAGACTGCTTCCTTCCCTGCCTCTAGGTCACTGATGGTGTTTTTCTTTCGCCCATTTCTTTTTCTTCCTCCATTCCTCTGACGGTTGTCCTAGTACTCATCTATCCACTTGGTATTGTCGAGACCTACTTCGGATTCCTCTGGTGGTGTTATTGCTGCGCCTTTGGCTTTCTTCAATTGATAATCTAATTGTTTATCAATGAAGTTGGCCACGTCGAATGGATCGTCAGACACAAATTCTTTTCCACCGGCTGTGTAGTGCAGTTTGTGGTTCCCAACCCGAAGTGTAAGAATCCCGTCACTCATATCTATAGTAGCTCGAGCAGTGGCTAAAAATGGTCGGCCGAGAATAATAGGAACATTACTCTCGCCCATGTTGAGGATGACAAAGTCAACGGGGAAGACAAATTTCCCTACTTTGATAAGCAGGGTTTCGATGACTCCTTTAGGTTTCTTTATGGTGCCATCCGCCAACTCGATCGTAGATACCAAAGGTCGTGGCTCGCCCAGGTTGAGTTGCTTGTAGATATAGGTGGGTATAGCGTTCACACTTGCACCAAGATCAGCTAAGGCATAATTCGTAGGCATGTTGCCTATAGAGCAAGGTAGAGAAAACTTCCCTGGGTCAGTCAGTTTTGGTGGGAGACTTTGTTGGAGCAGTGCTGCGAACTCCAGTGCGTTACCCTTGATTACTGCCTCGAGGTTTCTTTTATTGCTCAAGAAGTCATTCAGGAATTTTGAATATTTGGGCATTTGCTGAATGACTTCTATGAAAGGTAAGTTGACATGAATTTGATTTAGGAGGTCAGTGAACTCCTGGTATTGCTCGTCCGTCTTTTGCTTCATCAATCGTCTGGGATAAGGTATGTGAGGCCGATATTCCCTCCGTACCGTCTTTGCTGGTGGAGCTTGTGGTGGTAAAACTGGAGGATTCGGGCTGGCTGTGGGACCTTCAGTAACCGGCATTGGTGAACTGGCGGTTGAGTTTTCTGGTGCGACAACATTGGGAACGGTTATGGTTGGAGTGGGTTCAACTGTTGGTAGGTTGGGTGGTGCAACTTCTCCGTCGGCAGGTACCGCTGGTTCGGCATAAACACGGCTGCTTCGAAGAGTTATGGCACTCACATTAGCTTTTGGGTTGGTTTCAGTGTTGCTTGGAGGGCCTCCGACGGGTCTTTCTGCTAGAGACTTGGCATGACTCCCAGCTGTACTTCCAGGTTCCGGATGGTGGATTCGAGTCCTTGAATCCTCTTGTCGGTGTTGTTGAACTTCTCGTCCATTCGTGCTGCTGATCGGGCTTCGAGTTTTACGAGTCTTTTATCTACGGACGGGTAACCGTTATTCTGAGAGCGCTGCTGGTTGTTCTGTTGACTGAATCCGGGTGGCTGCATAGTGTTATTGTTGTTTTTCCACCCGAAGTTTGGATGGTCACGCCAGCCAGGATTATAGGTGTTGCTGTATGGATTGTTTGGCGGGCGGTTTGTACCAATGAAGTCAACTTGCTCCACGGTGGCATGAGAAAGATTTCCGTCTTGCGGCTGCAACTCGGCTGCGGTGATGGCGTTTACTTGTGCTTTGCTCAGATGGTTGAGTCGAGTTGATAGCGCCTCAATTGAGCTTGCAACGAAGTGGTGGAATCGAGCTGATAGAGGCCGGACTTTGGTGGCCGGCTTCGGGGGTTGTACCATTGATAACTGTTAACTGCAATTTCTTCGATGAGATCATAAGTTTCCTACGGTCTCTTGTTCCCGAAAATTCCTCCTGCGGTCGCGTCATGTGTCTACCTTTTTTGGTTTGTCAACCCATTGTAGAGAGATGAAACTTGAAACCAAATTTTGAGTCCATGATGGGGGCATTTCCTCAGCATATCTTTGAATCTCTCCCAAGCTTCATAAAGCGACTCTCCCTCTTCTTGGCAAAAGGTGGTGATGTCATTTCTTAGTTTTGCGGTTTTGGTTGGGGCAAAATATTTTGAGAGAAATTTTTGGGCAAGGTCGGCCTAGGTGGTGACAGAGCCTGCGGGTTGTGAGTTTAGCCATGCTTTGGCACGGTCCTTTAGTGACAAAGGAAACATGCGAAGTCGGATAGCGTCAGGAGTGACGTTATGCAACTTTAAAGTATCACAAATTTCAAGGAAATTTGCGATATGAGCATGGGGATCTTCATAGGGTAGACCATGAAAAGTGCAGTTTTGTTGTATCATGTGGATGACATGAGACTTAATTTCGAAATGGTCGGCATCAACGGCGGGTCTAGCAATGTTAGGGCCCAAAACATTGATGGAAGGTCTAGCAAAGTCGGAGATGGTTCAACCAACTTGTGCCATTTTTAATTTTTGTTTTTTTTCCTTCTAGCTGTAAAATATCTTTCTGGTTCTTCAAGAGGAGGTATGAGATTGGGTGAGGAACGCAAGTTCATACACTACTCGAAAAACCTTTGAGAATTTTTTTAAGGAAAGCACTAAGAAAAATAAAAAGTAAGTAAATTTTTGAGAAAACCTTTCTTAAAATAGTCGTGTCCCCGACAACGACGCCAAAAACTTGATGTCATGGGGTTTTAGCAAAATTAAACTTCTTTTCTTTTAAAATGGCTAAATCCCGAAAGAGATGCCGAGAGTTTTGACGAAAAGGGAATTAAGTTAGAAAACGGTGGTACGATTTCAAGTTTTAAATTTATAATTTAAAACGATATTTGCTCAAAGTTCTAGACCCCACACAACAAGCAAGTGTACCTATCATGGGTAGTATAGCGATGTGTAAGTACCGATCGAACCCAAAGGGAACGAATTTTACTACTCAGTTTCCTAAAAATTACTTTTAAAAGAAAGTTTTAAGATTGTGAGAAAAGAAAAGTAAAGAGAGATGTAAACTGTGAGAGAAATCAATAACAAAACAAAGGTGTTGCTTCGGGGTCAGATGGAAACGGGTATGAATTAATAGTATGCTTTTATTCAAGTGGTGTGTTTAAGTTGCGCACTTGTACTTAACTTTGAGTTGTATCAACACATTCTCTAGAGGTGACTATTTTTGCATAACTGTATAAACGACTTGTGTTCTTAAGGTTTTTATGAGGGACTCCCAAACCGGGTAGCTCACCTCTCAACAATGAAAAGAAAGTGACTCGAGACTGTGTCGACCCAACCCCGAATTACCGACTCCCCAATGTTGCAATATAGACATCTAACTATTCTAAACTTTTATGAATAACTTGCCGGTGGCCGGAGTATGACCGAACAAGTTACCACTTAATATCATAGAGGAGTCGTGACTAACCAGAAAACGTGCATCCTTTACTTGATTTAATTAATTTATCAAAAAGTGAGTGGTCTATTACTAATTGTGTGGCAATATAGTAATGAAATAAAATAAAGACCATTTTCTTTCAGTATGGGTTCACCAATCCTTGACTTGCGCCAAAGCTTTCATATAGACAATTAAGCCAAGTCGCACAATCAAGTCTTGGCTTATCACCCGGAGCGAGTATAAAGACCGCACCGACCCTAAATGAGATCTTGATAGTAGAGGATTAAGCCACTAAGTGTGTGTATTTCTACCCACAAATGGGCCAATCACTACTCGTGCCATTAGGTTAGCTCACAAGTGCATGGGTTGTTACACACCATGGGTACACTCATAAGTCCTCCCACTTCCTATCAAGACACCCACAAGACCAAAGACTAAGTGATTAGTTAAGTAATTCATTAAACAAAGTTTAGAATAGTAAGAATTATTAATAGCACAAGAACACCACTTTAAAGAAAAGATAAACTATTTAATTCATACCGAGTTTCCATCATCACCCTAGCAACACCAACAGAAATCTAGCCTAGCATGGTTGATACAACAAGCTCACACAGTTGGGTTTGTGTACAAGACATGGTTAAGTGTTGTATGAAGATTTCTAGTGGGTTTTGGTGATTTCAGGTTGTTTCTCTCTTGAATGTGGTGTTTATGGAGTGATCCCAGGCTCCAAAGGACACCTACAATCCTAAAAGAGGGCATAAACTTCGTGGAGAAGTGTTGGTTTTCGAAGTGGGAAGGGATGCTTCAAAGTGAGGGGTGGAGGCCTCTATTTATAGGCAAATCAGCTCAAGCACGCCCAAGCCCATGCTCAACAGCAGGTACTGTTGCAGAGTCCTTTTTGCAGAAGATGTCTATCCGTAGGTCAGGCATGCTCGTGCCATAGTACTTGGCACGCCCGTGCTTCCCAGTACGTGCAATCGTCTCGTCAGTTTTGGTTGGTTTGAGCCTTGGGGAACACATTTAAGCAAGCACGCCCGTGATATAGCAAGTGGCACGCCCGTGCACATCTTGAAAACTGATTTTTGGCCTCTGTTGACTTGGAAATGTTGATTATTTGAACCGGGATAGTAGCACGACCGTGCTGCAACTGGAAGCGCTTCAAAGTCCTCAAATCTTCGTCAGATAATGCCGTTTTCTACCGTTTTTCACTTCTTTTCACCTCCTGGTCTCTGATCCTGCAATTATCAACAAAAAGAGATAAATCATGACAAAACAGAGATAAAAGCATGACTTTGAGCATAAAATAGGTGGGAATATGTGTGGAAAACATGTAAATATCTCGACACATCACAGGCCAAAGGCCTTTTGGTCGTTTAATAACAAATCTTCGTTACTAAACTATTTAATATTGTATTTATTCAACCCGTGTAATACACGCATTTCTACAAGAAATCTTATATGATACGACGGACCTTTCCCAACACCTTGGTAGAAGCGTCGACAATAATTAATTCTCTCTTGTTTTTTCCATGGGCATACATTAGGCGGGAATGAAGAAAATTTTGACGCTCTGTTTTTTCCATGGGCATACTTCGGTATAGGGGTATTTAAGTTTTTCTTCTTTTTCATTTATTCCAGATTATTAAATAATTAAAAGTTAAAAAATGGTTTACTTTACCGACGACATGTAGTCGGTACATGGGTGTTTTATTTCTTTTGTTCTTTATTATTAAGTGATTAGAAATTAAAAAAAATAGTTTTATCTTCACCGACGACATATCATTGGTATAGGGTGATGTTTTGTCGGTTTTAATTAGATGTTTTGAAACAAAATTGGATGTTTTGTTAGTCTTAAATTATACTTGGTGATGTAATGAGTCTAGTTGTAAGGTGCCAAGTTTAGGGCTTTGCAATGTATGTATGCATGTGTGTTGTGCTAGCGTGTGTGTGTGTACGCGGGTGTAGGTGCATGTATGTGCCCCATTGTATTTAACAAATTAAACTACAGAATAAATCCAAAAATTAGAAGTTGAACATACAAAGAACTTACCATTATTATTGAGATCCAGGGACGATGATGCACGGTTGAAGGTGGAAGATTAATGTGTTTATAAAGGACCAAAAGCCCATCCATTAGGAGTTGACTGCCTTGAGTCGACCTAGGTCGTCAATAAGAGGTAACTCCATCCACATACCATGAGGAGTAGGAATAGGATTATTTGTCGATGAACTCTAGGAGGAATTTACATATTTAGGTCTCCAAACTTGCTGAATTTTATCTTTGAAATTTTGGGTTTTGCGGATCTAGGTTTGGCCTTAGGTTATGCCTTTAGGCTAGTGTTAGGGTTCTCCTTAGGCCTTGATCTTAGGTTTGGCCTTAGGGTCTCTCATTTTCATAATAATTATCATAAAACTTCTTATTAGGAGAGCCATAATGATTTTTCATTGTTATGTCTTGGGGGTTCATCAGTTTTAGCCTTCATCTTTCTCAGATAGGGACCATGAGATCTAATGTGTCCTACCTCGTTGCATTCAATGTATGACCTCCACTCCTCATAGTATTGCGGTTCATACTATGAATACTTCGAGCTATACTAAGAAGATCTCAGGCTAGAGCTTCCAAATCTAATGGTACTTGGGGATTCTTTGTGATCTTGGTGCACCATATCTTTCATCTTTTTGTTCAAAATACACAAGATTTGAGTGGTTACCAAAATGTTGAACTTGATCCTTACCCTTAGATTTGACAAATTTTACCTCTATAGGCTTGGGAACATACTTGTTTTTCCCGTACTTCTTTTCCAGTGTCTCGTTGTCTGCTGATTCTGATGAGTTTTCTGAGGAGCATCTTGTGGTTTTACCTGGTTAGGTTTACCATGCTACTTTTTGATCTGTTCTTTGGGAACTGGTTTAACTTTGGGTTCAGGATTAGAAAAGATGTGATTTTCACGAGGAATGACTTGTTTTAATATTAAGCCCGACCTCTTAGATTGCTAATCAGAATCATTATAGTCAGTTTCAAGCAATACATAATTCTCATCTTTTTTAACCTCAGTTTCCTTGATCTCAGATGGGTCAACAACAAGTGGTGTTATGACAACATACTTTGTGAGATCCGTCTCATCTGGTGACTTTGAGTAATTCTCACTTAGATGAGGATGAACTGCATTATAACCAACCCCGTTCCTAGACTGTTTTGTGATTTGAGTGCCAATGAAGTGATCTAACACATATCTTGAATTTGAGTAACTCCCAATTTCTTCTTGGTAGTCTCATACTCACACTGAGTGAAAGATAAGACTTTCTTAGTTTGCTCTAAAACAGAAATATAATTATTTATGGCATCTTGTTTGTTCAAAAAAAGTTTTCTTTAGCTCACATACACCCTTCATCAAGAGTTGGACTGTGTTTTTAAATTCCTTTTCATTTTTCTTTAAAACTGCATTGGCATCATTACACTTTCTAAGATCACACTCCAAATTAATATTGTGATCTTTTAATGTTTCAATCCTACCCTCTAACTCTAAACATTTAGAACAAAAAGATTTAGAAGGACCATAACTTACTTGAGTATCCTGCTTAGTCTGATTTTCAGTTAACTAGTCCAGAATGTCAACATCCTTCACCTCTTGCTTTTCTTCCTCTGAATCATCCTTTTCAGATGTACATATTCTTCATCTGTACCACTAGTTTGTTCAAAACTTTGTTCATCAGTGGATGATTCGCTTTCTTCATTGTAACCCTTTTTAGCAGTCCTTAAGCTTGAATTGACTTTCCTTATTTAAGCTCTCTTCAGCTCCATTGCTACTCTCTTCTAAATTTTGACTCGACCCTGAAAATTTCCCTTCATCACCATTTCTCATCACCTTAGCGAAACATGTTGTCCCACATTGACAATCCTCCCTAACTTTTGAATTCCATTCGCACCCTTCATCCTTATGTACAATCGAGGCTTTGGCTAAAACCGTATTTGCCGAAGTAGCTTGAATTGCTGAAACTACAGAACTTGTCATAACCAATTGTTGTACTCGTTATGGACTAGCTGGAGGTGCCCATGAATATGTATCACTTAAAATCCATTGTTTTGGTGGTTGACTAAATACACACCACGAAACATCAGAATACGTACTTTTCTATCTATATATCTATGAGTATTGTTGCTCATCGTTACAACTAAACAATACAAATAAATCAGAATACGTACTTTTCTGTCTATAAATTCATATACATGATCTGTAACGCTTGAGGTTAGGATCTTTTTGATGGAAAGAGAGCATATTTATGTATGATATTCTCACACTTTATCTTTAGCTTAATGGGAAACATCTTGAAAATTCACCGAGGATAATGGTTACTTTATAATCTCTTCGTAGTTCTCTATGATTGGTAGTATAAATTTAGGATCATACCACTTCAAACATCCAAAAATCTTATTTTGACACCCTCTTTGCGCTCCATATTGGCAATATGGAGCGTATAGGAGGCAACGATATGCTCCATATTTCCCAACCAGCCAGAACTGACAACTGTCAATTCCGTTGGTCTAAGGTTGGACCTATATGCTCTAGATTGCTCAATAAAGAGTGTAAAGAGGGTATCTATATGATGCATATTACCTAATATGGAGACATTGGGAGGGGGGCTATATGCTCCATATCGTGTTTAAATAGATTTTGGGTGTCTCGGTAGACCTAGCCTAAATTTACAGTGGTTTAGATAATTTTTACTTTTATTTTTAGTACCGTAGTAAGGTTCACACAAGTAAGTAGTGACCACTCGATCGAGATATCTTCAAACGAAGTTAAGTTCCACACATTTGTATGACGAAGAAGTGTCTTGAGAGTTGAAGTGAAAGTGAAAGTGAAAATATAGGAAAGTAAAATTTAAATTTAAGTGTTAGGATTTAGGAAAGTAAAATGAAAACCCCATTAAAGGTTGTTGTCTGCAAAGTCCCTTTTCAAGTAATTTAAAGAACTCGTCTTTTTACATTTATGTGTTAAATATGCAACATGTCTTGTGTGTTTTGCAGGTCGGCAGACGAGTCCTCGGATCATATCTTCACTGGGTGTTTGTTCGTTTGCGGCATTTGGCAATTCGTTGAAAAGTGGTGTGGTCTAGAGCCTATATTTTTATTCGGTACTAAAGATATAATGAAGCTTCCAGGTTTCATTCGGGGTCCAAAATGGAAGAAGGAGATTGTTAGAGGTATAGTTTTGATGGCGTGCTGGGTGATTTGGAGGACTCGCAACAAAGTGGTATTTGATAAAGAAGTGCGGAAAGTTTATGATATGATTGCTTGTATTAAATCTTGGTCGTTTTTATGGTTGTGGAGTAGGTCTAAATTCCGCGATCTTAGTTGGCAGGATTGGAGTAGAAACCCCTTGTATATTTTGTAATGTGGTGTTTGGCGGTCCTCGCTTTGAGGGCTTAGCCGTTAATGAAGTTAACCGTTCAAAAAAAAAGTATGCAAAAATAGATCATCCATCTATTTTTAAAACAGTTTTTAAAACATTTTTGTATCATCCCTTTGTGTATTTCCATATAAATTTCAACTAGCAAGGTTATCGCGCGCGTTCACTGTCATTATCATTTTGGTTTATTATGGTACTAATGCGACAATGTTAGCCTAAGCGACCACAAAAGGTTCTGGAGAAAACAGTTGCCACCAAGTTTCGAACCTATGACCTCCCTTTATGGAAATGCACCTCGAACAATTACAACACCAACACATTTATGATGAAAAAAAAAGTATAAAACGCCCACACCCAGTCTTGAACCCATGACCTCTCATTAGGTAAGTGCACTCTAAACAAATACACCACCAACCCAATTTGTGATTTCATATGAAACCAATCATACTTAACATTAAATAATACTGTGGAAATGAAAAAAAATTAAAATGCCCACTGCCTAGTCTCAAACCTTTGACTTCTCATTAGAGAAACACACATCAAACCACTACCCACCAACCCAATTTGTGATTTCATATGGAATCAATTCTATTTAACATTAAATAATGTTGTGGAAACAAAAATTAAAATAAAATGCCACAGACTCGATCCTATGACCTAAGGTTAGAGAAATGTATCTAAAACCATTACACCACCAACCCAATTTGTATTTTAACATGATATCAATTATATTTAACATGAAATAATGTTGTTGAAATTACTATTCACCTCATTCTAAATTAATGCATAGTATAATTCTATGTATCTCCACATAATATTCTTAATACCATGAAAAAATGAATAATCAATCAAACTGTATATTTCAAGATCTTATATGAATAATTAGGGATGAAAAAAAACCCACCCCGACAGGAATACCCGAGACACCATGCGGCCATGCTAAGCATTAGGACGGCCATTCGGGTCTGAGATTGGAAAAAACAAAATATGCCGCAGGTATGAGATGGGTAAGACATTAGTTGACAACTGGCTGATTATCTGTAAACACATACTTGTTTGCCTAAACCTTATACCCGAAATTATAGCCAAGAATTTGTAGTTTTTTATTTTATTTTCTCCTAACCCTTATATACTGATGCTTCATTCTAGTAGTTTCATTACATGGAAAATAAATTTTCTGATAATTTACTGATATTATTTATATTTTTATGCTACGAAATAAGAATTTATATTTTGAGAATCATTATGATATTCTAACTTTTAAACATTTCAAATATTATATGGTGATGATGTTATATGTATGTAACTAGCCGTGTGTGCGCGTTGCGGCGCGCGTGCGCGGTGGCTGGTGGTGCGACAGCGGGGAACGAAAGCGAAACAGTAAGCTGCTCTCACAACGTTATCCACGACATATCGCAACTAAGGCAATCAAGAGACCAAGGCGCAAGAGAGGGAAGTCATTAGCTTGAACATTATTTCAACCAGGCCCATCACAGTCGACAGCCGCATGATTTACACTAACATCATAGCCGACCAGCAATTCATAGGAAACATAGCTAATTATAGCGATTCTTTAACAGGAAAATACCGAAAAGAGGCGGCAATTACGCGCACAACGGAAGGAAGTCGGTTGCACAGCGTTTGTGCTATGACGGTCGACTTCCACACCGTATACGCACAAATCATAGGAAGTAGCCGTCAACAAATCCATGCTTAAATTTTCTAGCACACAATGAATGCACTCGTTGAAACAAAGAATTCAAGTGACTATATAAAAAGACAACACATATGCATAGCATTTTGTCTACACGGAAACGTACTCTTTTAATGGCCTGTCTTAGTTTTCAATAAGGATGTAAATTCCCAAAATTGCATGTGCAGTACACTGGCTAGAACGGAAAGACAACACTAATCTTATGGTCTTCTACAGACCACAATAGCCTTGATTCAAAGCCAAGAACGAAAATATGACTTTCATAAAATAAAAAAACCGTTAAACTTTAGGAACTTACAACCCAACAATTGATGCATATGAGTTCAATTCAATTCCTTATATAGGAACCGACACCAGCGTCTGCCGACACCATCCAGCTGCGGCTTGGACGCCGCTTTTGTGGTTCGCTGGTTGCTGTGGTTACATCCTCCCGATTAACAGCTGGTTTAACCATACTTGTGACCTGTCGCTCACTAAGGCAATAAAATACAGCCCTGGCCTAAGAAAATAAGCACGCGAAAAAAAAACCCCGCCCAAAAAACGTATGCACCGGCCAAAAGAGAGGTAATCGCCCAAAAAGCATAACCGCCCAAAAAAAAAGATGGAGTACTGGGGATCTATCATTGCAGATAGATAGGCTGTTTTCCGAGAGACCTCCGACTCCACAACACACAATAGACAAGCAAACAACACTAAAAAAGTAATAGAGAGTTACTGAAATACAGAGAAACAGTGAAAGCATCACATAGTAATTAAACAAAGGTATATATGCCATCCAAGAACAACATAACCCACAAATACTCAAATACAAATCACCCTTATGCACAGGCATCAAATTATATAAGAAAGAAAGAAAAACACATATGCTTGAAAATCCCAATGATATACCAAATAGAGGAATTGAATTATAATAATCCAAACTTTGTCTCGTTAGCCGTTAGCAATATGTACTTATGATATACCCCACAATAGGTCCAATTTTCAAAGTATTTTCCTCCAATGAGCTTTTGTTAACTGAAAACTAACTCGGTTAGTTGATACTGACATGGACACTAACATGGCATGCTGACATGGATGCTGTCATAGCATGACATGCCATGTCAACATCCACATCAGCACCAACTATCTGGGTTAGTTTTCAATTAACAAAAGCTCATTGGAGGAAAATAGTTTGAAAGTTGGGACTGATGTGGAGAATTTTTTAAGTATTGATTATTACCGGTCAAAGAGACAAAGTTTGGATAATTCAAATACAATTCCTCCTATGAATTTGGCCGATCCCCAACTGATATCCAAAATTTATTGGGCCGGCTATGAGATCGAAATGGTTTTACAAATGGGATTAGAAATGTGTCCATACCTGACTCTTTGTTGGCCATACTTAAATGTTGATGTCGTTTCTAGAAAAAACTTAGGAACATGCATTTGAGGATTAGAAATGTGTGGATTCAAAATGATTGGCCTATAACGTTTTGATCAACCTAGGAATATATATCTTTTGAGGTGTACACAACGCCCAACTTTGAGCTTCTTCCATTTACTTTGTGATGTCCAAATGAATCCATTCCATGTAATTCAAGAAGCTAGCTATATCAGCTTACAGTGTACCAATTCCATTAATGTAAGGAACCTAATACTCAAAACAAATCATAGCATATTTTATTCAAAATAGTCTAAGAAAAGAAGTGGAATTCCCCATTAAAAAGATCCTTGTTTTAGTCACAATCATAGCCGTAGAAAACGTATGCCTTCCATTCAGTATCTACCAGTGCTGTCAACTCCATTGAGGATCATGCTTGCATGCCCACAAGACATCATACCTCACATATCCCACATACCATTTGTATATTTGGATAGGACCTATTACTTAAGACCTTTTGTGTGATTGTTCCATAACCCAAGTGGTACCATGTCTGAGATATATATCATATATATACAGCCACCTATGTTGATGTTAACTTACCCTTATACTTAATATATGACCTTTTAAATATATATATATACACACACATATAAAGAAGAAAGAAATAGAAAAGAAATTTGCACATTGCACAGAAAAGAATAAAGAGAACAATAGAAAAAAAAAATACATGATTCTGCTTTAGCCTTGGAGATCAGCAAGGCAATTGGATATGGAGAACGTGATGCGGCTCGTGGAGGGCCGTGACATCACCACTACACCATCCCCCTTAACCTCACGGCGGCCACCTTGAGGATCTTCACGCAGATCACAGAACACATCATGTTCAATTTTTAATATTAAAAAAAGAAAAAAAAATTAAGGGAGAGGGCTATGGGAACACCATACAATAGTGGAGGGTAGTAGCGGAGGATAGAGTGATGGTGATTAGAAAGGCGATCATGCTCTATAGCCTAATCAAGTACGTTTTTAGTTTAGTCCTGGAAATCATACTTACAGGATTAATGTTCTACACATGTTCTATTTTCATTGGTTTTTTATGTTTTGTAACACGTTATTTGTGGGTTTTAATTTTTTTCTTTCTTAGTTTACGTCAAAATACATGAAAATAAACGTGAAATACTCATATCAGTGTATAGCCGTATAGGTAATTATGTAGGTATCCAAGAATGACGGATAGGGAGCGATTCAGGGTAGGGCAATGGTACGACGTTCCAACAAGGCAGAACAGAAGAAGATCAGATCGGGAAGGGGAGCGACACCAACCAAAGATCACCAAGGTTTTTGTTTCTAATCTTCCTCCTAGGTGTTCATCGGCAGATCTAGTACAAGTTTTGAGAGAGTATGGGGATATTCAAGGGTCTTACATAGCGAGAAATACGATAAACTAGGGAAAAGGTTCGGGTTTGTATCCTTTGTTAATGTATATGATCCAGAAAGATTGGAGAACGAGTTGAAAGATGTCTAGATTGGTTCATATAAACTTTTCATAGTTCTTGCTAGGTTTGTGGATGGTTCAAAAGTGAATGGAAAGAATGAGAAAGTATGGAGGCCTGTGCAGGAGAAAGAGGTAGAGAAGAAGGATTTTGTTGAACCAGATCTGAAGGTGACGATGGAGAAAGCAGGTCCAAGTTTTACTGGGGGAAGGACGTTTAAAGAAACGCTGTTAGATATCGAGACACCGTCAGAAGTCTTGAAGATTAATGTACCAGAGGATGTGGAGTGTTGTTCTAAATGGTTTGATTGTGGGCTCCTGGGCAGATGTTTGGATTTTCAATCGTTAACAAATCTGAGGAAGTGGTTCTCTGAAAGCATTAACAAGAATGTTTCGTTTAAGTACTTGGGAGGATTAAACGTCATAGTGGTCTTTGAAACTATTGAAGATAAACTCTGGTTCCTTGATAAAAAGAACTTATGGGAATTGGTTTTTAGTTCGTTGGTGGAATGGGAATGTCAGATCATCGACTTTGAACGTATAACATGGATAAAAGTGTATGGTATTCCATTGTGTTTATTGGTTGAATCAGTGGTGAAGGAGGTTGGAGCTGCAATCGGCGAAGTAATTCAGTGTAACAGTGTGGATGATAGTGATGATTTATCCTATGTTTTAATGGGAGTTTTATATAAATCAGTTAACAGGATTCGTAATTGTGTCCAATTAGCGTGGAAGAATAACATTTATTCGTTAGTTATTGAAGAAGATCCTGGTGATTGGGTTCCTGATTGTTTAGTGGAATATGATGAAGATGAACCGACTGTAGATTCATCAGCCTAAAAATTGGATGAGGAAGATAACTGCATGGAGGAGGATGACGTAAGCGATGGAATTCAAAACAATATTGTTGGTAGCGATAATTCGGAAGGTGCGGGTTTCAAGGAACAAAATCAACATTCTATTCTCTCTCCTAATAATGAGGTTATTGATGACATTAATAGGATTGAGGAAGTTTCTATTCCTGAGAAGATTTCAATTGATGTGACAGCTGGAATATGTGAGGAGAATATTTGTAAAGGTAAAAAAAGCAAAGGGTTTAGAAAAAAGGCCAGGAAGAAGCAATCTATTTCCCCTGTGGGCCATAACAGGCCCAAGAAGAGGCCCAGAGGGGGTGAAGACTTATTTGATATTGATAGGTTTATTAATAATGTGTATGGAAGCCCAGTCCAAGGAACAGCCGAGAATGAAACAGCCCAACATCCCTTTTGTACTCCTGATTTGAATACAGTCTTGGTCAGTGAATCTTTGGGAGTGGAGTCTACAGAAGAGGTTGGTATTGATACTTCGGGTATTCTGGTTGATGATAGTGTTAACGTGAATAACGAAGTCAGTGAAACGGTCAAGTTAGGAGTGGCCTTGGGTGCGAATAACATTGAATTATTTGAAGACTCGGTAGCTAAGTTGGTTCGGGAAGAAGGTTCTCAAGCGGTTATTCAATGAATGTCTTAACTATTAATATACGTGGGCTGGGGGATGAAAAGAAATGGGACTGGGTTAGGAATGTGCGAAGAGACAATGAAGCTCAGGTGATATTGCTTCAAGAGACACAATTGATTTCAATTGCGGAGGTTAATATTAGTAGGATATGGGGGAATGATGACTTTTGTTTTGACTGGACGCCATCTAACGGAAGGTCAGGGGGGGCTTTTAACGATATGGGATAGTAAGGTGATGGTTATGACTTTGGTTGTGAAACACCAACACTTTCTCATAGTGGCGAGTACTTTAAAAGATAATGGTAAAGGTTTTGTTTGTGGGAATGTCTATATTCCTCACAAACTAGTTGATAAAAGAAGGGTATGGGGAAACCTGAAGGCGAATTTTCGATATGATGATAATTATGGGGTCTTGGGAGGTGATTTTAATTGTGTGCGTAACAAAGACGAGAGGAAAAACTCGAAATTCAATGTCGTGGCGTCTAGTGAATTCAATGAAGTTATCGATGAGTTGGGGTTATGTGAATTCAGTCTTAGAGGCCGGAAATTTACGTATTGTGTGGGTGAGAAACAGAGCCGAATAGATCGTATTTTGGTGTCCATGAATGTCCTTGTGGAGTGGCCTAATGCGGAATATCGTGCTCACCTCCGGGATCTCTCCGACCATTGTCCGTTGACGCTTAAGGTGGCTTCTCGTCATTTCGGTTCTAAACCGTTTCGGTTCTATAATTCTTGGCTCTGTAGAGAAGGAATTGATGAAGTAGTATCAAGAGCGGCGGATTCTTGTGTTGAGGTGGAAGCTCCTCCTGACTTGCGGTTGTTGGCTAAGCTGAAAAGGATTAAAAATGATCTCAAAAGGTGGATTGAGGATGTTAAAAGAAAAGAGAATGAAGAGGAAGCTTCTGTTAGACAGGAGGTCGATGAGCTGCAAAGAATTCTGGAAGAGAGATCTTTGTCTGAGGAGGAGTCTTGGGTGTTTGAAGAAGGGTCGGTCCATTTGCGGGAATTGGAGGTGTGGAAATTGAAAGATGTTAAACAAAAAGCTCGAGCTAAGTGGGCTAAAGAAGGAGATGAGAATACCGCATTCTTTCATGGTTGTATTAACAAGAGAAAGGCGAATAATGCCATTCCTGGGTTGGTGATTAATGGTGTGTGGGAGACGCGTCCGAATTTGATTAAAAGTGAGGTGCTTCAATTTTTTCGCAACAAGTTTGCTGAAAGCTTGGTTCACAGGCCGACTCTTACCTGCTATGGTCTTAAGCAGCTTTCGATTATTGACGCGGAGAAATTGGTGATGCCGTTTTCAGAATCGGAGATTAAAGAGGCTACTTTTAGTTGTGGAAGCAATAAAGCCCCGGGTCCTGACGGGTTTAATTTCCGTTTTATTAAAAAATTCTGGTCGTTTTTTGTGCAGGATTTTAATGATATCTTCCAAGACTTTTATGAGAATGCTGTGATTAGACGTGGAGCCGTATCGTCTTTTATTACTTTGATCCCCAAAGTTCAAGACCCGGTGTCATTGGGGGAGTATCGTCCAATTAACTTGATCGGGGTGATAAGCAAAGTCGTCTCTAAAGTTCTTGCTAGTAGATTGAAGAAGGTTATGGACAGGATGATCAATGAGTCTCAATCGGCGTTTATAGCCGGTAGGTATATTCTTGACGACCCTCTTGTGGTCAGTGAGGTTATGACTTGGGCAAGACGTAGTGGTAAAGTATTTTTCATGTTCAAAATCGACTTTGAGAAAGCCTACGATAACGTCAATTGGGGGTTTTTGTTGATGGTCATGAGGCAAATGGGTTTTCCGGAGACTTGGTGCCGATGGATGTATGGGGTGGTTTCTTCGGCTAGATCATCCGTGCTAGTTAATGGATCGCCCACTTATGAGTTTTCTTGTGAGAAAGGAGTTCGCCAAGGTGACCCCATTTCTCCTTTTCTTTTTATTATCGTTATGGAAGCGCTTGCGGGTCTTATTAAGAAGGCTTGTGATGATGGTCTTTTTGTGGGAATTCAACTTCCTAATGATGGGCCTTGTTTGTCACACTTGTTGTTTACGGATGACGCAATGATTATGGGCGAATGGTCGGATAATAACTTCAAGACTCTGAAAAGAATTTTGAGGATTTTTCACCTTTGCTCGGGGCTTAGAATTAATATATCTAAATCTACTTTATATGGGATAGGGATAGATGGGGAAGGTTTGAACCGAAAGGCTAAAGATATGGGATGCGCCGCAGGTTTGTTTCCATTTAAGTATCCCGGCATTCAAATGGGGGCCAATATGAACCGGATTGCTAGTTGGGATCCGGTGGTTGAAATTGTTAATAAGAGACTTTCTAAGTGGAAATCTAAAGTGTTATCCATAGCCGGTAGAGTTACGCTCATTAAGTCCGTATTGGAAAGTCTTCCCACATATTAGTTTTAGCTTTTTAAAGCTCCGGTGGGGGTTTTAAATAAGATTGAGGTGTTGATAAAGAAGTTTTTGTGGGGGGGGGGGGGTGTGGATGTAAATAAGATCCATTGGGTCGGTTGGGAGACAGTGACTAGATCGAAAAAGAATGGAGGTCTCGGATTAACAAAGTTGGATCATTCTAATAATGCGGTGTTGTTGCTTAAATGGATCTGGAGGTATAAAGAAGAATCCAATAATATGTGGCGTCGCGTCATTGACGCAATCCATGGGTCCAGAAGACGGTATCATTCGGTTCCGTTTAATCCAAATGTGAGAGCTGCGTGGGCTGTTATTGTTAAGTGCAGTCATCGGTTGATGGTAAACGGGTCGGCCTTCAGTAGTTTAATTCAAGGTAAGGTTGGAAACGGCTTGGACATAAGGTTTTGGATTGATCCGTGGATAGATCGGATCCCGCTTCGCTTCCTGTTTCCTGCTTTATTCTTACTAGAAAAGAACAAGTGGGCTCTTGTGGTGGATAGACTGGGTCAAAATACGCTAGCTGGAGTTATGCATTGGGAGTGGAAGACGTATCCTACATCAGTCCAGGAGATGCAGCAGCTGATCTTATGCACTAGGATGGTGTCTGGAACGATTCTTACTGCAGCGAAGGATTCATGGACCTGGAACATGTGCGCGCTGCAGCATGTGGCTGTCAAAGATACAAAAGACTGGTGCAGAAGCGACGAGCAGGTTGGAATCCCAGACGTTATCAGTTGGCGTAAATGGATTCCAGCGAAATGTGGTATTTTCATGTGGCGAGCGTATTTAGATCGTATTCCTACAAAGATAGCGCTATCAAAGAGACACATTGGGGTGGATGATAACACATGTGTTTTGTGTGGTGATGCGGAAGAAACGGTGGATCATTTATTCTCGGCTTGCATGTTTGCGAATGGGGTTTGGTCTGGGATTTCCCGATGGTGTCGTATTCCTCCGATTATTCTATTTTCCATTAAGGATGTTAAAGAGGTGGTCGACCATTTGAGATTTCCGATTGTGAAGAAAGATATCGTGCTTGGTATTATGATTATCACGTGTTGGCAAATATGGAAGATGAGGAATGAGAAGATCTTCAAGGCGAAAAACGCTTCTATTACCCAGGCTATTTCGGATATCAAATCGTGTAGTTTTCTTTGGTATAACAATAGGGGCAATCATGATCGGGTGGGATGGAAGGATTGGCAATTTTTTAACTTTGATGTAATGTAATTTGTTTTTGGTTGCTCCGGTAATCTCTTCCTTGGAGATTCCCAGTTGCGTGTGTTAATGAAAGTAGCCCTTCAAAAAAAAAGGTAATTAGTTTTTAATCTATATCTATACTCTTAATAAAACAAACTCAATTAGGACACTTGGCACTCCCATATTGCACCTCAATTCCTCTCTCTTCCCATATTGTGCCACATGGCATAACCATGGAATTTATAAAAATTTTTATTTTAAAAAAAATCGAAAATCATATATTAATTTGTAAGTCAAAATCGGTCAACCATTAATAACTTTCCTAAACTCAGTCATTCTCATTCAATTTGTAAGTCAAAATCGGTCAACCATTAATAACTTTCCTAAACTCAATCATTCTCATTCATTCACAATATTGTAAACCCTAAACTCAATCATCCTCGGCGATCTTGGCGATTTATTCATCAACCCACACCAGACGATCTCTCCTTCAAGGTAACGATTCATTGTTTGTTTTTCATACGATTATACATTACATATTGTTCTTTCTTATAATTATTTAAGAATTAATCAGTTGTTTTATTTTTAGCTGATTTTTTTTTGTGTTTTCATCTGCTTTGCAACAACGTCCGTCGGCGATTATTCATCTTCATCGTGTGTCTCCTTCAAGGTAACCTATTTTTTTGGTATTTTTGATTGGTTTTACATAATGGTTCAGATTTGGGGGTTTACGGTTCATGTTTGTTTTTTGTCTACTGACATAGTTGATTCTAATATTAACCTGTTTTTTATGTATTTTTTTATTATAATATCATGTATGTTATTTCTCTACTGGTAGATTTAGTGGTTTAGGGTTCATGTATACATTGTTAGATAGTCTTTAGATTTAGGGTATTATGTTTGTTTTTTATTAGGTTTATCTTTTTTAGATTTCGTTTTAGGTTTTTATTGATGTTTTAATAAATATTTGAATAAATTATTATGATTTAGGATTCCATAAGTGGTTTATGTTTTAGGTATCGTTTTAGGTGTTTATAGGGTTCACATTATGATATAATGTTTCATTAATGTTTTAAGAAATCTACTCATCAGTAGATATCGGTTTCTATTTGAGGTTTATCTTCTAGGTATCAATTTATTAAGTTTCAATCTTCAAGTATTTCATAAGTTTTAAATGATTGTTCTATAGGTTTTCATTGATGTTTTAACAAAAAATTTACATGGTTGCTTATGATTTAGGGTTCGATTAGTGGTTTTTGTTTTAGGTATCGTTTTAGGTGTTTATAGGGTTCAAATGATGTTATAAGATTTGATTGATGTTTTAGTAAAGCTACTGATGACAAATACTGATTTATGTTTCTATTGGAGTTTTATGTTTTAGGTATCGATAAATTAGCTTTCAGGTTTCAACTGATGTTATAATAAGGTTTGAATCAGTGTTCTTTAATTTTCGTTTATTATTATTCAGAATTTTAACAATGGGTTGATTTTTAGGTACTAATTGATGTTAAAAGAAAAATGGATAATTGTTTATTAT
The DNA here is from genome assembly GCA_032199755.1 of Ambrosia artemisiifolia. Classification (NCBI taxonomy): domain Eukaryota; kingdom Viridiplantae; phylum Streptophyta; class Magnoliopsida; order Asterales; family Asteraceae; genus Ambrosia; species Ambrosia artemisiifolia. The sequence goes on along the minus strand of CM063513.1, from coordinate 55,127,978 downwards.
GATTTCTGGTTCGATTAGTGGTTTATGTTTTAGGTATTGTCAACCAGTTTATAGGTTTCAATGATTCAATAAGGTTTGATTGATGTTTTAGTAAAGCTACTGTTGAGTACTACTGATTTAGGTTTGTATTAGAGTTTTATGTTTTAGGTATCCATTCATTTGGTTTAAGGCTTCAAACACATGATGTTATATTATTACAAATCATTGTTCTTTACTTTTCGTTTATTATTATTCAGAATGATGCAATTGTAGTAATATGAATGATGTTTTATTCAGATTTAAAATTTAATGATGCCACAGGTTCTTTTAGGTATGCATTCATTAGGTTTCAGGCTTCAACTGATGTTATAAGCTTTGTATCATTGTTCTTTACTAAAAGTTTATTATTATTCACAATGATTATGTGTTTCTGTTTAGGTTCACATTGATGTTTCTGTTCGGTCATACAAAGATTTGAATCATTTTAGGGGGTCTTATACTCAAACCTTAACATTACTATGCTGATATGGATTTTGGTGGTTGTTACAGGTGCATACACCCCAAAGTTATACAATGGTGTATGGATTTTGGTGTGAGTCGGAGGCTAACAACCGTGCGTGTATTGTAAGTTATCTGTTACATGCTAAAATTTATATAGTACAGTATGTTCGATACTTTTCCTAATAATATTTTAATCTTTCTAATTCTAATCAGGTGTTACCAAAACTGTATGAGAAGTGGATCGAAGATTATGGTTATCCAAGCGGTAATACCAAAATCCGTACCTTGGATTCAAAAGTGTTCGATATTAAAGTGTTGAAGATTGGTGGCAAGTGGTTCTTCTACAATGGTTGGAGGACAATGATTACTGAGTTGAGGTACCCATCTGGCTGTAACTTTCTATTTCAGTACGAGGACAACCTTCGCTCTTTCAGGATGATTTCTTTCCATCAAGATGCAGTGTATGCACCTGGTAACTTCTTTTACTGCAGATTGTCCGATCCTTACACCACTGAGAAGCGATTGGTATGTTTTTTTTTGAATCAAATTACATCATTAGATTTTATTATACAATAGTTTCATACAATAACTTATTTTAACCACTATCAACTTTTTTGATGTTTTTTACAGCATCTCAGTTGTTACGTTGTTCATGGTTTAATGAACAATCTGCTCCCGAAGGACCCAATTGCAGTTAGAGCTGCTCCACGAAAAAACTTTCAGATCCAGCTAGCAGTGGATGATGGTTTCTTTTATGTCACTAAAGGATGGCCTTTCATTAAGGAAAGTTTTGGTATCACACCTGATCATCTCATTGTCTTCGAAATCATTGACCAGGTCTTCTCTGTTTTTACTAAATATAAATTCTAAATCTTTATTACTATATGTTTTTTTCTCGCTGGATACGTCATAAGCCTGATCAAATGAATATATTTCTTTTTTTTAACAGAGCACATACAATATGTCGGTTTTTGAGCAAAACAAGCTTACTCTTCCTCCTGAACTTAAATGGGAAGCTGAAGTTAAGGAGGAGGATGATGATGAAGATTACTTTGATGAAGACATCATCATTCTTTCTACTGATGATAGTGATGAGGTTTTAGTTTCTGATGAGTCAAGCGAGGAGGATGAAGAGGACACTGATATGGAGGAAGAGGATGATGACTCTGAGGAAGAGGAGGATGTTGGTGTGCCAGTTGTGTTCGTTGTTGACAAACACTATGTAAGTACCATAATTTACTTTTTAAATGTATTAACTTATATGCATTTTAGTCCATCAGGTTTAACTTTGGGTCTTTATATGTTAGTGCAGCCATAGTAGTGGTTTATAAGTTGACCACCTCCTAATGTGGGTCAAATTTTGTTACTTAGTCTTATTTAGATGTTATATGTTAGGATTTCGTCAAATGTGGGTCAATTGTTGTTGTTTATTAAGATGTGAAATATGGGTGAACTGGTGTAATTGTTAGATGTTACTTTGGGTCAAGTTATTTAGATTCATTGACCCTTTAGCTACACAAATGTGTCAATCTGGTCAAATCATGCAACTGTTGGTGCAGTTGACCAGAGTTTTTGAACTAATCGATGTCAAGTAATTTATTTGTTATATGTCACTTATTTAGATTCACTTTAATTTTCAACTGTACACATCATATTTCAAATCTAATACAGAATCTCAGCACTAAAACATTAGGTGACCAGTTTGTCAAAAATATATATCTGATTCAAATGGGTCATCTGTGGTCATCAGTCAACTGCACCAAATACATATATAATATTTATCTTTTAGGTTTAACTTATATGCGTTTTAGTCCATCAGGTTTAACTTTGGGTCTTTATATGTTAGTTTAGCCATAGTAGTGGTTTATAAGTTGACCACCTCCTAATGTGGGTCAACAATTACACCAGTTCACCCATATAATAAAATCTAATGATGTAATTTGATAGTGGTCAGTTGTTGTTGTTTATTTAGATGTGAAATATGGGTGAACTGGTGTAAATGTTAGATGTTACTTTGGTAGCAGGTTATTTAGATTCATTAACCCTACAGCTACACAAATGGCTCAATCTGCTCAAATCATGCAACTGGTTGTGCAGTTGAGCAGAGTTTTTGAACAAATTGATGTCAAAAATATATATCTGATTCAAATGGGTCATCTGTGGTCATCAGTCAACTGCACTAAATGGGTCATTTTAAGTGTTACATAATCAATATAGATTTTTAGTGCTGACATTGTTGACCTTATGAGGTCAAACTGCACTCACTTTTGTGTTTAGTTGTCATATGCACCACTTATGTGATATCCAAATGAGATGATCAGCTATATGTATATATTTTTATTTAGTAACTTTGTATTCGTTGTTATTTGCGTAGCGTATGAAGACCCCTTGGGCAAGGGAAAACAGGTTGTGCAGGAAGAGGGGTTTGAGCATTCTTGATGGTGAGGGTTTAAGTTGGGGAGTGTCTGTTGGGAGGGAAGGTGAACCTGGAAAGTACCGTTGGTACATCAAGGGTATGTCGGCTTTTGTAGCTGATAAGAACTTTCAGCTTGGTGATCAAATGCATTTCCTGTTTTTCCAAAAGCAAGGTGTGTTCAAGTTCTCTAATGTTGTTAGGGGTAGTGGTAGTTAGTTAAAACAGTGGTGGTTATGTGGTTTGTAGACAATAGTTTTTGGTGGGTAACTTTTTTAAGTTAGAACATGATCTATGGTTGGTAGTCACAAACATTTCCACGTTTACTACTCATGTGGTAAGTCGTGGTTTTTGGGTTTATATATCTTGATAAACAGTAATTTTTTTGGGTTATGTTTAATATACATATGATTGTGCTTATGATCTATGTTTAGTAGTCGTATATTGTAATGTTCCAGGTTGTTTAGCAAGTAAGTTAGCAATGTTTGAGTAAGTTAGTAATTACATATCCATATGTTTTAAGAAAAAACTATATTTTGTAACATATTTTAAGAAAAAACTATATGTTTTAAGAAAAAACTATATTTTCGAACATTACATATCAATATGTTTTTAAGAAAAAGGTTTTCTTAACATTAATGTTGTAATCTTTTGGTAGGTTTAGTAGTCATGTATGATTGTGCATATGATGTTTTAATAAATATAAATTCCTTTTATATTACGAAGTTTAACTTTTACATATCATTGTTAACAAAATCAAATTAAGATTATTACAATTAATAATATCATCAAAATATTTATAGTACATTTGAATTATTTAAAACCAACCCTTTCAACCATTTAAAATCAATGTTTGACTATGTTAATTAAATTGTATTACACTTTTACAATTATTTTAAATCGGTTATTTTAAAAAATTAATAATAAACAATTTTATTCAAAAATTAAATACAATTACACAAACTTCAAAATGTATGAACAAACGCAAAATCCTACCTATTTAAATAAAACTCAACAACGTAAACTTTTAAATAAACAATTTTTTTAAAACTATAATTTCAATTATACAAAGTTGAAAATACTACCATACCAAAATTCGTAGGTATGTAAACAAAACTCAACAATTTAAACTTTTAACTTAATACAGGAAACATATAAAAATGCTAATTATATTTTCATAACTTTAATCGAAATTTAACTTAATAATGGAAATACTTAAATGTAAATTTCGTTAGTGTTCAATTTTTATATTATGTTTGTCATAATTTAAACTTTACATTTTTTAAGTTAATAATGGAAACAACTTTACATTTTTAAGGTTGAGCCAACTTTAAGTTTACCTGATGATGAAGAGGTGAAGGACGTAACTTGATTTAAACAAGTTTTTGTTTGCACGAATAAAGGTTGTCCCAAACAGATTGTCTCTGCTGATCCAGGGTAAGACTTCTATTTGATATACATAACTTATAATTGTATGATATTATTTATTTATTTTTTACGTTTTAGTATTCATGTTTACGTTATTAATTTTTTTAGATATAGGGTTTATTTATTAGTTTTCGTGTTTTAGGTATAGGATTCCAATAAGGGTGCAGGATTGTACTGGAATAACATCGCTTACACTGTTTGATCGAGAAGCCAAAAAAATGTTCCGCATGTCAGCGATGCAGCTTCTTGAGAAAAGCAAACAGGTAACTTATTTTTATCAGTCTTTAACAATATAAGCGATGTTAATTTGTATTACTTACTAGATTAATGCCCACGTCTACACGCAGTTGACCAAAGTGCTTCTATTCTTAACACTTTAATCAACGGATCTTAAGAGCATAATAAGCAATTATTGGAACACTCTTTTTTCAACCTAAAAGCCAAGTTAAAATCTAACTAATGAAAAAAATTAATCTAATAACAAAACCAATATATAAAAAAGCATAACTGATTAACTTTTTATAGATAATATAAACCAAAATTACAACTTTTATTAAAGTTGTTAATAACCTAAATCATAAAGTACCAAATACATACTAACAAAAACTATTAAAAGTTCATATCAAACATACTAAACTTCATCACCTTCCTCATCGTCATCATCATCATCCCTTTCAGAATCGGACTCCTCCTCTGCTTCCACCATTGCCGCTTCCTCTTCCAGATTCATGATTCTTAGGCGAATCATTTGTTCCAGGTTCAAACTTGCAGTGGTTCTACGGTTGTTAGACATGCGTACATTATCCAGTTCCACAAGCAAGTCATAGTCATTGCAGTTCTCAATCTGATCCCTTGACATCAACCGATATTCACCATCGGTAAACAGAATACTTGCAACATTAAGATTTTCAGCAAAAAACCAACTTTGGACATGAAATACCTCCATAAGTTCATCAAACTCTTCCACTTCAAAGATTTCTTCCAACTTAGCAATCAATCTGCTCTCTTCATTGCTCGGTAACCTGATGGTTCTTCCAAACTCATACACTTGTCTTTTAAAGTCTTCATCCATTTGCATAATCGCGTTTCTTGAACCAAAAACTAATAACGTAGTGTCACTCATGTTCACAAAATACCTACGCTTTATGCTGCAGAACCTCCAACTGACAACCCTTTCCATTGTTGAAATTTTTTTTTCCTTGGATTTGTGTGTGTTTAATTTGAAGAAAGTAAATATGTGATTTAGATTTAGTGATTATCATTATATAGAAACATTAAACCGCGTGTAGGGGAACCGAAGTGACAACTTCAATTTTCACATCTAATACTAATTAATATTTGATACCCTATTAATTGATGATCTTTTGAAAAGACTAATGGTGCAGCCTATATACGAAAATGGCGGTTCTTATTTTAAGAAATTATAATTCGAATAATTAAATATAAACTAAAAAAGTTAATGGTTATTGTTACCATATTTATTACTATAAGAGATTTGATGTAATATATAAGATTTTTAATACCAAAATTTACCTTAAATATAATTATTAAATTTGTATGATCTAGGTTTCCTACTTTGAAAATTAAAGTAGGGCAATTCAACATTGATGAGAAACTTGATGGTTATGGTATACGTAAGCTTACAAATGATTCGGAGATTGTAGCTTCTCTTGAAGAACGGTTCCTTGACATTCAGGTTATGATTATCATTTAAATATTTCGTTATAATTACTGTTATGAATCGTTATTATTGTTGTTATTTACTTATTGTTTAAACCTTTGTTTTTTAGATCGATCAACCTGTGCTTCAAAATACTGATCTACGTCAATCTTCAACACAGAATGCAGTGCCTGTGAATGAACTACAGTTTACTTGGTCAATCATGTTTAATATTAGATTTGAATGTACCTTATTCTAACAATTTCGACATGGCTTTTAACATTGTAGGATTCTGTTGGAGATAAGTTAATTATGCAGTATAAAGCCGAATAGTGACGATGCTGCTTTATTGAAGCAAAGTAAGTTAATTATTTTGGATGAAGCTCCAATGATTCACAAGCATGCTTTTGAGGCACTTGATCGTACAATGAAAGACGTCTTTGCACTCAAATTCTTCAGGTAATTCTGAGTTGCCTTTTGGTGGTAAGGTTATGGTTTTGGGTGGTGATTTTAGACAGATCCTTCCTGTTGTTCCAAATGGGAGTAGAAGAGATATTTTAAATGAAAGGCTTCTTGCATTGTTTCCTGGAGATGAAGTCGAGTATTTGAGCTCTGATAGTATATTTCAGATTGAGAATGCTAATAACCGTTCACACGAAGAATTATACTCTCCTGATGTCCTTAATGGTTTAAAAATTTCTGACTTACCTAATCATTGTTTAGCACTAAAAGTCGGTGTACCAGTTATGTTGTTGAGAAATATAGATCAACAAAATGGTTTGTGCAATGGAACGAGATTACGAATCACCAGACTTGCAAAGCGTGTTATTGAAGCCGAGATCATATCAGGGGGAAACATTGGTACCAAAACTCTTATTCCTAGAATAAATTTGATACCGTCTGATATCAAGATTCCAGTAAAGTTCCAAAGGCATCAATTCCCAATAAGCGTGTGTTTTGCAATGACCATCAATAAAAGCCAAGGACAGTCTTTATCGAAAGTTGTATTGTATTTAAGAAACCCTGTATTCTCACATGGCCAGCTTTATGTCGCATTGTCAAGAGTTAAAAGCAGGGCAGGCGTGAAGTTACTTATACTTGATGCTGATGGGAAAGTGATGACCAAAACAAAGAATGTAGTTTATAAGGAAATTTTCAGCGATATTTTTGAATAACTGTGTATTCTTGCTTTTAAATTTTAATAAAATTTGTCTACTTTATTTTTGTTATAGGTTATACTACTCCAAATAACCGTACGTTGTTGAACCGCGTGTCCACGCGGGCAAATATCTAGTATATAATAAAAGAAAGCAATTTTAATGACATGGCATTTTAGGAGGCATTCTCTCCTTTGAATGTGCCATGTGTCATGCCATGTGGCAAATTTAAAAAAAACAAATAATAATATAAAATCTAATCTACTAAAATTAAATTGAGTTATTTTAGGAAAAAAGAATTTAAAAACAAATTAAAATTTTTCTCTCTTATGTTTCCTCCTATAATTTTTAAACGTTAATATCTTTTATATACGAGATTTTTTAAAGAAAAAAATTACACCAAATTAACGAGCGTTTTATTATCTTTCCAACGAGTACCATAGTGCTAAAAACGGAGAAAAAAATGACTATTTTTGTGGGGTTTCATTCATACAGGAAAAAACACACAAAGTGTTCAGGTTATTCATTAATCATGTTTTTTCTTTTAAACCAAGTTCTTATTTACGATGTTGAAATTCAGCCCAATCGTCATGCTATCATTGGAATTTTACTCTTCTAAAGATACATAGGTATACTTCATCATGAGAAGCTAGGAGAAAGAATTGCGCAACACTGCAACACATGGTGTCACCTTATACCAATGTTATTTTTTTATTTATTTAATTACAAGAGTAATAATTATTACTATTAGTATTAGTATTATTAGAATTGTTATATTTTTCAACCTCGGGATGCTCCCAGGATAAAAGCTATCATAATAGATTTCTCAACCCCGGGACGTTCCCGGGGTATAATCTAGTTTAGGAATAAATCCATGTTTGCCGAAAGACTTTCACATCTGCATCTGGTTCTAGCATTTACTTTGTGAATCCATTCCATAATAGGAATGAGACAATTCAAAGACTATAAAAGTTGGAGAAACAAGTCTAAACTAGTACAACCAAAACTAACAAGCATTCACACAATAAATCTACTTCCCAATAAATAAAAAACATGGCAACCACAGCCCAACGGTGCAATGCATGCGGAAGAACTCTGATTAAGATGCCTGGGTCACAATACGAAATATGTCCCGTGTGCCACACTGTCAACCTTTTCAACCAAAAGATCAAGGGCCGTGTTCTTTTTCGAATCGGGCAGTTTTTTAACGCAGCTGTAAACCAATATCAGCTTGATCTTCAACAACCCTCTTATCGCGGCAGGAAAAGGGCAGTTCTATGTGGGATCACCTACAATGGCCACAAAAAGAAACTTGAAGCTAGTGTTCATAATGTCAGGAGCATGCAACAGTTATTAATTAACAAATTGGGCTTTCCAAGTGCTTCCATCATTGTCCTTACAGGTACATGTTTAATAAGATAACAATATGTAACTTTATGAGTATATATGAATATATGATTAGTTTACGTTGAACGGAAGCGGAAATAAACATAGTTATACATGCTCATTTAAAGTTTGATCTTTTTGACCATGTTTCCTTTTATCGAACCGGTCCAATTAATAGTTTGCCAACTCTTGGATCAACTGTTTATCTCCATTGTAATGTTTGATGCAGAAGAAGAATCGGATAGGTCTAGGATTCCAACAAAACGCAACATACAAGCGGCATTACAGTGGCTAGTCCGTGGTTGCCAACCAGGTGACTCATTGATGTTCTACTATGCAGGCCATGCAACCCAAATTCCTGATGAAGATGGAGATGAGATTGATGGGTATGATGAAGCATTGTGCCCTCTTGACTATAGAGTCGCTGGTTCAATACTAGATGATGAAATCAATGATACCATTGTAGCACCACTATCTCATGGTGTCACACTTCATTGTGTCGTCGACACTTGCTTCAGTGGAACTCTTCTTGATCTACCTTTTCTGTGCACGATCAACCGGTCAGTAACACTAAATGATTGCAAGTTTCATATTTGTTCATTTTAGTTAAATTGGGAAAAACTAATTACTAATAGCAACTAGCATATAATTCCATAATTGTTCATTTTTCCATTTTTTGACATGTTTTAATTTCCAAACAGGGATGGACTCTATAAATGGGAAGAACACCAACTTACAAATAAAGGAACTCGTGGCGGAAAAGCAGTGTGTATTAGTGCATGTGCAGACGACCAAATATCAGCAGATACATCAGTAAGCACACACGCACATATTTTACTTTTGTTTGAACCTGCCTCTATATGTTAAGTATTACACTAGAAATTTTACACTAGCACTTTTTTGCAGGCTTTCACAGGCAAGGCTATAGGCGCGTTGACTTATAGCTTCATCCAAACTATCGAAAATGAAAGCAAATTGACATATGGAGCATTACTTACCTCTATGAGAAAAAAGGTTAACCATGCTCAACAAGTGGTAAGCCGATTTATGCCACGTTCATCCACTATGAAACAGGTACTTCTCTTCTTGTTTAAATTCTTATCATGAGTTATGTATTCTTAAGAGTGAGTATAGTGTGATAGAGAGAATGTATGTAATTATTATTTATGTAACTATTAAGTAATGGGTTTACGATCTCTTTGACGATCGAGAGTTTTACAAACATCTAAGACATTAATAGAATGAGATATGGATGTTTAAACACTAGTGTTTTTAAATGAAATTTGTGACAAATTCCATGTCAATTTGTCCGAAACAGAAGAATTTATAAATCCTACTCTCTCCGTCCCAATTTAAATGTCACATATCTAAAAACACACATTTTAAGAAATTTTTTGTTTGTATGTGGTAAAATGACAATAATATTCTCAAAAGTGGTGATTTTGTTTTGTCTTTTATGGGCAAAACTGGAAAGTACATTTCTATTTTTGGAAAGTGACATTAAATTTGGAACAAACAAAAAGGAAAGAATTACATTTAAATTGGGACGGATGAATTAATAAGTAGAAGATATTATACACACACTAAAGAACAAATGTAGTAAAACTCAACCATTTATATATACTTTTATACTTTTTCACAGTAATGAATGGTAATTGTGCTAAGCTTTTGTTTATGTGCTTACATTTTGATGTTTGGTCTTTATAGGAGCCTCAACTATCCTCCTCCACAAGATTTGAGATTTACACAGAGCCTGTTAAATTCTAGAGAATACATCTGGCCAGTGTTAGCTCCAATAAATGAATTATAATATAAAAAAACACTAAAAATATGGTCATTTTGGCAACACAAAATCAGTGTCAAAAAATACAAAACATGCCACTAAAAGACAAAATTTGTCGATTGGTAATAATCGGTCACGAAAATTTACATGCACATGAAAACGTGTTAGCTAATGTCCCACATGGATATAGCTAGTTGCACAAAAAAGTGAAATAGATTTTTTTTTTTTTTTTGTGGAATAACTTTTGTTAACAAGTGGGTCACTCTCAAGTATAAAACTTTTTAAAACTGTAACTAAAAACCCAAATGCAATGGCATTTTTAGGGTGTCACTAGAGCTGCAAACGAACCGAACGAACACGAACAGAGCCTTGTTCGTGTTCATTTGTTAAGGAAAATATGTGTTCACGAACACTTACCGAACGAGAGTTTTTGTCCGTGTTCGTTTGTTAAGAAAACACTCGTGTTCGTGTTCGTTTGTGTTCGTTTGTTAATTTTGTTCATGAACGCACACGAACACAAACAAACATTAATGAACACAAACGAACACATAAAAGTGTTCATGAACAGAAGCGGTCAAACGAACATATTTTAACTTTCGAATAAGATCGAATTCACATACATTAAGCCACCCAAAATAACATTAAGCCACCCAAAATAACATTTACGTAATATTGTTAAACATAATAAAGTAGCGTCTCAAAAAAATAAGTTCGCATATTAAACTTAAAGTCTTTGTTAAACTACCCAAAATAAACTTTCATCGAATTACTTTTTTATTTGAGTAAAATTTATATATATAAAAGAATATAAGAAGGTTATAAAAATTAAAACCCCTATTAAACAAACGAACATAAACGAACACAAACGAACATAAACGAACACAAACGAACGCGTTACCGAACGTTCACGAACATAAACGAACGAACGCGACCATTGTTCATGTTCGTTCGTTTAACTAAACGAACGAAGTTAAACGAACGAAGTTAAACGAACGAAATTTTTTGTTCGTGTTCGTTCATTTATTAAACGAACAAACACAAACGAACTTCCAGCCGAACGGTTCATGAACTGTTCGTTGAAAGTTCAGTTCGTTTGCAGCCCTAGGTGTTGTGATTTTCCTCATGTGGTGGAATGCAGAAGGAATGAGAACTATTGGCGATTAACATCAGATAAACTTTGTAATACCCCATAATATGTATTGTAATATGTTATCAAGTAATAATATATGAAGTGAATTATTAAAATACACATATGATTGTTGTAGTGTATTAGGCAAGTATGTAAATTCTGAGTAAATTACGGTGTGTTTGGGAGGGTTCTAACTTGGCAGGCTTTGACCGAGAGGCAAATTTGTGATCATCACTGAAAGGGTTATGTATGTTAATACAATTGTGTGTTTTTTTTAAAGGTGAATTTCATTAAAAACAGGGCGCATCCTCAAAACAAGCATCAGTCCAAAGGAACATTACATCATGTACAACTGGAAAACAACCCAATAGTTCCATCTAATATCCTTGAAACGAGATCTATTCTTAAGCCACAAAAACGACAACGATTAGACACAAGCAACAATATCCGTATCCTTTGGCTCTTTACTTGAAAAAAAAACTTTTTATTCCTAGCCTTCCAAATCATCCACATTTTAATCATAACAATTCTGTTTATCACTTGTTTAGACCACTTAATCCCAGATGTGAAAGCCGAAACCTGCAGAATATCATCCAATTGAAACGCTATTGTCGGGCTAAGTTTGCACCAGTTTCCGATAGCCGACCACACACCGAAAGTAAAACCGCAACAAGTAAAAATGTGCTCTACAGTCTCCGGGTCCGTCTCACACAAAACACAAGAATTATCCGGGATATTATTACTCCTCTTGCTCAACTCCACTCTAGTAGGAATACGGTCCATCTCGGTTCTCCAAACAAAAATCTTCACCTTCAAAGGCACCCACGAAGTCCACCTCATATATCTTATATAGTCTACGGATGTCCCTATGCTTACAGATCTGAAGCCTGCAATCTGCTACTGTGAAAACACCTCATCTTAATACAATTGTAGTCATTAGAAATTATGTTGATTTTTGCCAAGTTGACCTAAATTAAGAAAAATAGATTTGAAGTGCTTAATATATGTCCGAAAGTGTTTTGAAACTAAAACTTGATGTGTATTGTATAACTTATTTTGATTATTTAGAGACGACATGATGGTTGAGGGAAGAGATATTGTAGAAAGGCTCCTTAACATAAAAAGAGTGGGAAATGCGACACACATTGAACAAGTAAAACCACTAAAAATAAATATCTAATATGAGAAACGGAGGGAAGCCCAACCATCACCAGTATTCCAAGCCGGCCAACTACGAAGACCTGAAGAGGAGAAAACAAGAGGAACAACAAAACATCTTCAACACAGGAAGCTCCAATGGTTCGAAGAAAGAGTGGCATCTGGTCCGAAGCAAGCAGGATATTCTTAAGGATAAGAAGTTTGCTCGTCGGGAGGAGAGACTAAAGGATACCACCTCTTTCTTTATCCCCAACCTCTCGGACGGGTGTACGGCGGAGAGGCTTTGGAGAGCGTTTCAACATCTCCCGAATCTCGAAGACTCATTTGTTCCGGCAAAGTGTGACAGAGTAGGAAACAAGTTTGGATTCGTGAAGTTCTCAAATATTGTTAATCCTGATGAATGGGTAGAGACACTTAAAGAAGTTAGGATCGACGGGGCAATTCTTGAAGTTAATCTTGCAAGGTTTAATCAGAATGGGGTTAAGAATGGGGTTGGGATCAATGACGGCCGTAAGTTAGTCTTCTCTAGGCTGAAAACAACTGCGTGACCAGCTTAAACAGTTGTGTACATGATAGTGCTCATCCAGGTGTCGGCGGTGGTAGTTTCATTTCACCTCCAGTAAACAGATCATACATGGAAGGTGTTGCTAATAGGGGCGCAGAGGGCCCTATCAGGTTCAATCTCAACCTCCTTCCTATGAATACCGAGGCGAAGGCAAATTGGGCAGGGAGGTCTCTTGTTGGTGAGGTTAAGGACTTTGACACCTTAAATGGGATTCCAGTTTTCGCCAAGGATATGTTACCCTGGAAGGTCGAAGTTAAGTACGTAGGGATGCTGGTCATGTGTGTTTTTCAATCGGAAAGTGAAGCTAATGTTTTCCTTACCGAAGCGGTTGAGTATTGGAACTCTTGGTTCTCCAATTTGTCGGTTTGGGATGGGAGAGTTCTGGAGTTCCAGCGTCTTGCTTGGATCAAGGTTATTGGAGTCCCGCTTTGCCTTTGGGATAGGCACGTTTTCAACAAGATAGGGGAAAGATGTGGCAAACTGGTTGTCAGGTCTAGTGTTGGCACTCTTGATTCGGTCTTGTCCTCAGGGTCGATGGTTATTGTTGTTAGAACAGGTAGCAAGATCAGCTCTAAGGTCGTTGTTACGTGGGGTGAACAGACATGCACGATATGGGTTGAAGAGGTTAAGTTTGATTGGTCTCCGATCATTCCGACCATTAATTCTTTCATTGGAGCTAGGTCCTATGGCTCGTCAGAAGATCAGGTAGCTCCAAGGGTGAGATCAGTGGTGGTTAGGGAAGGTGGTCTGGCCAGGGAAGATCAACAGTCAACTAAGCTAAATGGGTGCATGGATAAAACCCAAAAGCCTGTTCCCATGCAAGGTGATGATGGAATTATTTTTTCATGTAACAAGGTCGGCGCTTTAAATGGAGATATGTCAGAAACATCTAAAATGCCTATTTCGGTGGAGGAGACCCACAAAGCTAATGGGTCTTTAATTTTGGAAGGCTCTGTTTTGACGGTGGGAAATGACAAAACTGCAGATAACAACTTTATTACTCCAGATCTCAATAGTAGCGTAAATTTTGTTCCCTTCGAACTCGAGGCCATTATTCAAAGGGGTGTCAAGCAAAGATCAAAACGGGTGATTGTTGAATAGGAGAGCTTAAGTAGTGGCACTCCAGATTTTGGTCGCAATTTGGAGGAATCCGGGGTGTTCGATTCTGACGAAGATCTTGATCTGGAGCTGGAAGTGGACGACACCATTGACTATGGGGAGTTTTTGGGAATTGGGTTAAGTAAATTTAAGAACCATGTCATCAAAGAGGTTCAAGGGGAACGAGTTAACACAAGATTCCGATGAATTATTGTTCTTTGAACGTTAGAGGGGTGATTGGTGCCGACAAACAAGCGTGGGTTCGAGAGCTGAAAAGGGAGTGTAGGGCTGATTTCATCTGTCTGCAAGAATCATATCAAAGTGTTTGGTAACTTCCACCGTGTTGAAGTTTTGGGATAGGTCCCTCATGAGTCCCAAAATTAGCAGGTTTTATATACATATTTTCACTTAATTATCACCCAAATTCATGCTTTTATCTTGGTATTGTCATGGTTTGTTTCCTTTGGATGATAATTGCAGATATTGAAGGTGGAAAGTGAAAAGAAGTGAAAACCGGCATAAAAGACAAGGATTTGAAGACTTTTAGTGAAGATCCAGATGAAGCACGACCGCGCTCAGGACTATGCACGGTCGTGCACCTATCCCAGGTCAACCAGTCAGCATTTCCAAGTCAACAGGAGTCAAATTTGAGGTTTTCTGATGTGCACGGGCGTGCTTTACTGCAGCGTGTTCTCCAAGGCTTAAACCGACCAAAACGGACAAGACGGTTACAAGATGCAGTGAGCATGGGCGTGCCAGGGAAGGAAGCACGAGCGTACCAGCCCTAGTACAGACAATTCTGCCCGAAAGGACTCTGCAACTGTACTTGATGTCGAGCCGGGGCGGGCGTGCCAAACATAAGCACGGGCATGCCAGGGCTGTTTTGCCTATAAATAGAGTCCACTCCACATTTTGGGCATCCCTTTTTCACCCAAATTTATCTCACACTTCAGCCACCTTGAGGGTCTTGCAAGTGACCTTTGGAGCTTGGGATCACTCTATAAACACCTGTTGATTCAGAGTTGAGAGAGAGATAACTAAAACTCACCCAAAAACCCTCTTTAATCCTAAATATACTCACTACTATGTGTTCTTTCAACACCCAATATAGCATGCAAGTTGTAAAGCCAATGCTTGGATAGATTAATTGAGTGTTGCTAGGGTGAAGACTTATCTTGGTATGGATTATATAGTTTTTATTTGTTAAGTGGTGTTGTGTTCTTGTTTAATTCTTTTCACTTAAAACTTTGTTTGATGAATTAACTAACTAATTAAATTAGTCTTTGGTCTTGTGGGTGTCTTGATAGGAAGTGGGAGGACTCATGAGTGTACCCATGGTGTGTAAAAACCCATGCACTTGTGAGCTAACCTAATCCCGCGAGTAGTGATTAGCCCATTTGTAGGTAGAAATACACACACTTAGTGGCTTAATCCTCTACTATCAAGATCTCACTTAGGGTCGGTGCGGTCTTTATACTCGGTCCTAGTGATAAGCCAAGACTTAATCTTGCGACCTAGCTTCATTGTCTATGTGATATCTTTGGCGCAGGTTAAGAATTGGTGAACCTGTGTCGAAAGAAAACGGTCTTTATTTTCTTTCATCAATATACTGCCACATAGTTAATGATAGACCACTCACTTTTTAAAAGGTTAATTGGTTCAAGTAAGGGATGCACATGTGTTGGTTAGTCATGACTCTCTTATGATATCAAGTGGTTTCTTGTTCGGTCATGCTTCGGCCATCGGCAAGTTGTCTATAAAAGCTTTAAGTGATTAGATGTCTTTATTGCACCACTTGGAGGTGGATCATTCAGGGTTGGGTATACACAGTCTTGAGTAGTCCGTCTATCATTGTTGAGAGGTGAGCTTACCGGTTCGGGAGACCCTCGTATTATAACAAGAACACAACTAGTCTTGCGAAAACAGTTACCTCTGGAAAATGCTGTAGCAACTCCATGTTAAGCATAAGTGCGCACTTGTTCACACCACTTAACTAAGTAACTCTTCCGTCCCAAGAATAAGTTGGATCCCGAAGCAGCACCTTGTTTGGTATTGATTTTTACTCTGGTCCCTCTCATTCTCTTTCTTGATTTTATTTTAGCTTTCTTTCTTTCAAAGCAACTTAGGACTAAGTAGGGGAAGTCGTATCTTAGGGTTTGATACTCGGTACTTGCTATAGTCTATACTACACTCGATAGGTCCACTTGCCTATCGTGTGGGTTTAAAATAATCAGCAAATATCGTTTTATTTTTATAAATTTAAAACTTCGATAAGTGTTTTAATTTAAAGGTCTCATTTAATTACCCTTTTTCACCGAGTCTTGACTCTTCATTTGGGAAAGTGTTAGTTTTAAAAAGGACGTTTAGAAAGACCTAATCCACACGACATCATTCCTCGATCTAACATGTGTGGTTAATTCATGGAAATACAAGTGTGTTCTCATATACCATAATGTTATTATGTTAAAGTTGTGTTTAACACATGTTGTAGCCCTTTTAACATATGTTAGGGATGGTTCACACTTGTCTTTTTCTTGGTTGATGGGTTGTTAAAGCAAATGAGGAAGTTATAGATCATAGGGGAAATGGCTTTGTGAGTTTGTCATTTGCCTATTTGGTATAAGAAGTGGACATACATGTTGATAGTGACATGAGATTGTTGTTGTTGCTTGGTTTCGGCTGTGACACAGGGACTAGAAGAAATCCCTCAAATTTGGTAGTGATCATTCTTTGGATAGTGTAGTGTCATCATGCAAGTCCTAAATAGGTATAAACTTAGTTGTCATAATGGTCTTGTGTAGGGTTGTTTTCTACCGAAGATAATGAGGATGAGGAGGAGGAGGTTTGTTGTTGGTTAGTTAGTTGATGTAGATAAGGTAAAGTCTAGATGTTGGGAGGTGTGTTGTGTTGAGGGTGATGGTGTCATTTTAGTTCAATAGAAAAACAACTCAATCACTCTTGTTTTGTCATGATAGGGCTGAAACACTGATGGAATAATCAAAGGGGATAGAGTTGACTTGGGTGGGAGTTATAAGAGTTTTGTCATGTATCCATTCTTATATAAGTAGGGTGTATCTTTGTCTTATCCAATACATATATATATATACACCCACACGTGCATATGCATGTGTGTAGGTCCATTGTTTAGTCTCAATCACTTATAAGTTCACATGGGTTTCACGAAATAGTTGTCTTGTTTAGATTGTTGTATGTATATATGTGTGTCTATATAGCCGAGTGTCCATTCATGATGTCTTATGACGTCCATTAGTTATCTATAGGAATAGATCTTTCTGTGTTAACATATGTATGTGTGTGATCTAATGTGTCAATAACATGTGTAGTTGTAATAACAATATTAATCGTGTTATCAATACATATGTTCGTTTTTGTTGATCCTTATGATAGTCATGGCATTCGGGTAGGGTTCATGATCATTAAAACTTTGATGTGCACTGATACACTTATTCTAAGCACATAGTGAAGCAAAACCAGTTAATTGTACTAACTCGGCTAGTGAATTTGGCGGGTGTCACAGTTATCCAAAGATTAGTCTAGGGTACAGAGAATGAGAGATTATATCTCATTTACACTCTAGTCCTTAGCGTTTTGTCTTGCTCCCTATGGAGTGAACCTTTGATTAGTTAACTTTTAGCTAATCACCACTTGATACTTTTATAATTAACTATTTAATCACAAAGTTTTATGTTTTAATATTTTATAATAAAACCTAAACTTATTTCACCATTAAACGATAAGACTACATATCCACGATATTTATTATCTGATAATAAATTCACGGTTATAGTTATTATCTAAAAATAATCATCTTATTACCATTAATATCAAATAACGAATATTTGATCATTCAACGCCATCTATAATTATTATCTGATAATATTTATTCCATCGTTCAACGACTTAGACGATCTAATTAATTATTACAAATAATTAATCCACATCCCGAACATTTGTTTCTCTAAACAATTATCACCTGATTATTCTAAATAATCTTTCCACGAAATATTTCTCCAAATATTTGTTCCACGGTGAAGTTATTCGTGATTAACAATATTTAACAATTAAACATTATTTCTTTGTCTGCAGTCCAAAGTGTTACTCTTGAACCGTACTTTGATAGTCGCATTAAATAATTGATAATTGGACACCTGTTTTCAGTGTTGGTCAAACCGGCATCTGCTACTTCACCCGGTTCTGTTCATGATATCAGACCGCTTTTGCATGTGGTCGGCCGGTTGGGCCACAGGCCAGGTGTCGGTCAGGAAAACCGGTGGAGAAAAGTGGTCGGACAGGGGAACCTCAAACCTTGCGGAACAGATCTGGATTGTGGTTTTCCATCGACTGAGCAGCGATGCATCTGAGTCAATTTTCAAGCTAGTAGCGGATTTTAAGTTCTGAACCACTTTTAAACCGAAGTGGTGCAAGAGAAAAAAAAAACAGAGCACCAAGTTGAGAGGTCTCAAATATGGGTTCTTCCAATGTTGACAGATGACTAGAAGAAAGATGAGTCAATCTTGTGGAGAAAGATAACAACTGACTTCTTTTTATTTTTTTATACGTTGAACGTATACTAACTTTTCTTTTATGATATCATACTACTTAAATAAGAACATGATACTATATCATTTTCTTTAAGTTTTACAATTTTTTCAACTTGTTTAAATAAACATGTTTTCTTAGGAACGAGTAAAATAGATTTTGAAGTTACATATAATTAGAGCTTTGTTTTTGTTTTTATTTTTATTTTTGTATATTTAAATTATTTATTATGTGAGTATCCGGTTGACCAGTTCGAGCGGTCCGACCAATAAAATAGTAAGAAGACCGGTTCGACGATCGGTCCAGTTCTGAAAACATTGCTCATTTTCAACATTATTAGCAAACCTATCTGAGCTAATGAGCGAGCCAAAACGAGCCATTTTGGCTCATTAGGAACCGAGCCAACTTGACTCTATCTCAAACCAAGCCATATCGAGCAAGTTTTTTTCCAGCTAAAACCAAGCGAGCTTCGACTCATGAGCTTTTTGAACAACCCTACTGCAACGAATTGAAACTTTAATAAATAGTATTATCAATTAACATTTAATTAATAATCCTTATAGTTTATTTATTTACATATAAATCCTTTAATTTACAAATAATATTTAATTAATAATGCATTCCCAAGTCATCCCCTTTTTAATATTCTTTTAAATATTCTTTCTTGTTTGTTGGTCCATGTATAACTCTTTGAATGGTATCTTATTTGCAATGTGGAATATCAATTATTGAGCATGCTAATCCAAAATGAACAAAGCATGTAGAGATTGACTTACACTTTTTCGAAAAAGATTCGACTTTGTCAAATACAGATTCTACATGTCCCCTCATGGTCACTATAAATGTATTTTCATTTAAAGTCTACGAAGTCATGTACCGGAAATTTAGATCCGGTTTGGCTTCCATCCTTCAAGTGCTCGAACTGCGGGGAAGTAGTAGTGTATACTATTTCTAGTATTTCTGGTAATTACATTTATATGGTAATCTTCAAAAGATAATCAATCTTTGCATTCTACCTGGTAAATATAAAATCATAGTTTTGTGTTAGAGTTATCAAATAATCAATCACTTTTAATATGGTTGTGTCATAGTTTCCCACTTTATCTCTAGATTGATTATAGGGTCACATGTTGTATTCGTGTTATCAAATAATCAATACCGAACACTTTTAATATTTTTTGTATTGTCCTAATTGTTAAAATATAGGTATATTACATATATTGTCCCATAATATTACATGTTATTATAACATAGGTCTATTGTTTATTATTGCATGTTGGGATTTTATTGCATGATGGACTTGCTAGATGTTGGACTGAATTGACTTGGACTTGGAGAGTTTGTGATGATTTAAAGGAGCCCAGTTCGTGGTTAAAGCTAGAAGCTCATTTCCAGCATGTAGCCCATTGGCCTAGAATATTATAAAGACTCGCCCAGCTGTCCACTTGATCAGCTGGGCGATCTCAGCCATTTATATTATCACAATCCGTTTGATAATCAATCCAAGGGTGGAAAAGTGTCCAAAATGTGTTTGTTGAATGGAAGCTTCTAAGGCCATTATAAAAGGGTGGTTTCGACTCCTGTGAAGGGTTTAGCCACAATATTCATTCACTCTCTCTCACAACTTTGAACAATTAGGGTTTCTTTGTTATTGTCCTGCACTTATTCATCTCGAATAAGTGCTTAGGTCTTTGGGAGTCCTGTCTAGTTCTTGAGTTTACTGTATTGTAATCATTAAGTTGTTTAGTGGTTTTGTTACCTTTGTTTCCAGTGTTTGTAATAGATATTTGTTCAGAGTTTTTGTTATAAATCCTTACAAGTCTTTGTTAGATCTATTTTACTCTGGTTTCATACCATTTGAGATGCTATTAGAGCCATATGGCTCAGATTGTGGTTTTTTCCATTGTTTTGTTGGGTGTGTTTTGTGTCTTGAGTTCTTGGTGGTTCTTGTGGTCTTTCATATGTCAAATCTGTATTTTGGTTGTTCAAATATAGCTCAGATCTGAATAATCTGTAGATCTATGAAGTTATTCAGATCTAGGGTTTGTTTAGGAAGAACAAGTTGTTGTTCAAGAAGTCTTGGATACTTTGTAACCATATTTTCGTTTGCTCTCTGGTTCGTAACCCTGAGTGAAGGTTATGAACTACGAGTTGTTGGCGAAACCCTAAATTAGGTCCCTATTTGGTGAGATCGTTCCTTTACTCTGTTTTTTATTTTCTATTGAGTCTAGGAGCATTGTCCAGGTTAGGGGGACCGGAGTTGGCTCATTACTTGGTCGAGTTTGTTACTGTGATTCTTGACTGATTGATTGAGTTGTTTATACTGTTTTTGATTGATTGATTAATACTCTGTTGTATCCTTGTTATCTAATCTGTGAGTGCTTGTGTGTGCTTAGATTTAAGAATACAGACTCCCCTGTTAAAACATGTCCAGACACCTTAGAGTGATGAACCTGGAATCTTGATCACTGACAGGGCTTCGTCTATTCCATGCTTATATGACTATATTGATTAGTATTAATTTCATTCTCTGTAGTGTTATCTGACTTTTGATTATTGTGTGATCTTGTTTGGATTGGTAATCATGTCTGATACTAGTAGTGAGTCTGGTGATGCTTGCCTTGGTGCTACATTAGTTAGTAAACTTGATGTTAGTGATCCTTTATATCTCCATGCAAGTGATTCTGCTAATTTGACAATTGTGAATGTTAAATTGAAAGGTACTAAGAACTATACTGTTTGGGCTAATGCAATGATTTTAGCTTTACATGTTAAAAACAGACTTGGTTTCATTAATGGTGATTATGTCAAACCAGTTGATGATAATGTGTTAATGAGACAATGGGATAGATGCAATTCAGTAGTTTTAACTTGGATTTTGAATTCCATATCAGAAGAATTGTACTTAGGACAAGTATATTCCAAGTTAGTTGTTGAAGTTTGGAAGGACTTAAAAGAGTCATATAATAAAGTAGATGGGTCTGTTGTTTTTTATTTGCATATGAAAATAAATTCTTTTAAACAAAATGGTTCAACTGTTGCTGATTATTATCATAAGCTTAATGTAATGTGAAAACAACTAGATCAGATTCTACAACTGCCTTCTTGTACATGTGAAGCTTCAAAAGATTTTAATAACTATAGTCATAGGATCAAACTAATATAGTTTTTAATGGGATTTGATGATGGTTTTCAGGGTGTTAGAACTAATTTACTTACAAAGGATGTTCTTCCTTCTGTAAAGGAAGCCTTTTGCAGTAGTATCTAGGGAAGAATCACATAGGAATTCTTCAAATGGTTCTAAGTCAAGTCAAACTATTAACTTTGTGTCTAAAGTTAGTCAACATGTGGATTTCAATAAAAGAAATGTGAAGGCTAATCCTTTATTAAAATGTTCTCATTGTAATAAGAATGGTCATTCTATAGACAAGTATTTTGAAATAATTAGTTACCCAACTTGGATGAGGTCCGGAATCCAAACAAGAAGGCAGTTGTAGCCAATAGTTCTACTAGTAATTCTAATGTGTCTATTCCTTCTATAACTAGTGAGCAACTGGCTAAGCTTTTGAGTCCGTTGAATGAAAAACCAAGTGATGTAGCTCAAAATTGCAATGTTTCATGTAGTTTCTTTTGTGCTTCTTCTGTGAATACAAATGTGTACTGTTTTGTTAGTAGTAATGGGACACTAAAAGGTATTGGGTGGATCTGTGATTCCGGAGCAAATGAACATATGGTAAATGATGAAAAATATTTAAGTGATTATGTAGATGTATCTCAACTTAACATAGAGTTAAACATTACAATGGTACATTTACTTTGGTAACTAAGATTGGTACTTTGCATTTGGCTGATGGTGTTGTTTTACAAATGTACTTGTTATTCCTGAATACTCTATTAACCTGTTATCTGTCCATAAGTTAGCTAGAGATAATAAGTTATATGTTGGTTTTGGTGAACATAACTGTTATATCCAAGATTTGTCAACCAAGAAAACACTGGTGACTGATAAACAAATGGATGGTCTTTACATGTGTGGGAATGCTTGTTTGTCTAATAAGGTGTGTTTGGATAATAAAAGATTGTATAGTTTGTGGAATGCTAGACTAGGACATCCTTCTGATCAAGTTGTTAATTTTTTAAAATCTAAACTAAGTTTATCTAAAATTGATATCAATGATCCATGTGAAGTATATTATAGGGCTAAGCGGCATAGGGAACCATTTCCTTTAAGCCAACATAAGACTGTTCAGTTAGGTATATCATTCATCTTGATGTATGGGGTCCCTATAAGGTTCCTGATAGGGAAGGAAATAGATATTTCTTAACCATAGTGGATGATTTCACAAGAACTGTCTGGGTTTGTATGATGAAGTATAAAACAGAAGTTATTGAATATGTTGTAAATTTTGTAAATATTGTTGATACTCAATTTAAAAAGAATGTAAAAATTTTCAGATCAGGTAAAGGAACTAAGTTTGTTAACAAACAGTTCAAAATGTTTTGTAATTCTAAAGGAATCATACACCAGACAACTTGTGCTTACACACCTCAACATAATGGGATTGTTAAGAGAAAACATAGACATTTACTTAATATTGCTAGGGCTTTGTTGTTTCAAAGTAATTTACCTGTTCGTTTTTTGTCTGAATGTGTATTAACTGCTGCCTATTTGATTAATAGGACACCCTCTTCTGTGTTAGCTGGAAAAACTCCTTATGAGTTAATGTAAGGATTTGAACCTTTCATTGAACATCTTATGATATTTGGATGTATGTGTTTTTGTACTGTGTTAAATTGTTCAAACAATTTAGAAAGTAAAAGTGAAAAATGTGTTTTCATTGGCTACTCTTATGTGAAAAATGGATAAAAAGTGCTTGGTTTGGATAATAAAATTGTGTTCTTCTCAAGAGATATTAAGTTTTTTGAAAATTTCTTTCCTTTTAAAGAAAAACTGGTTTATGAAATGTTTGATTCAAATCCTTTTAAACAAATTACAAACATGAACATTTTTTATTTATATGAAAACACAAATTCAGATACCTTAGTGTAAATGAACTCGATGATGAGGGAAAGGATAAAAATGGGTCAAACCTAGAAAATTTAGATTCAGGAACAAATTAGTCTGAACAATCAGGTTCTATAGACAGAACCACTTGAGGCTTGGCTACTGAACAACAGCATAGGAGTGTTAGTCTAGAACCTGACAGGGCAGAGAATGTGACTACTGAAAATGAAAACAATAGCTTAGATTCTGAGGGTGCTACTACTGAAGTATCCGAATATGCTGTTAGAAAGTCTACTAGGAAGTCTCAATTTCCTAAAAAGTTTAATGATTTTGTAATTGAAGGAAAGGTTAAATATGGTCTAGAAAAAGTAGTAAACCAGTCTAATTTATCCATAGAAAACCAATGTTTTTGCTTCTATTTTAAACAAAAGTGTTGAACCCATAAATTATGTTGAAGCCTCTAAGGATCCTAATTGGATAAAAGCAATGAATGAGGAGTTAGAGGCTTTACATAGGAATAACACATGGGATATTGTAGATCTTCCAAAGGGTAGAAGTAAAATAGGATGCAAATGGGTTTTTAAAATAAAGTATAAGGCGACAGGTGAAGTAGAAAGGTATAAAGCTAGATTGGTTGCTAAAGGTTTTAGTCAAAAGGAGGGTATAGACTTTGATGAAACTTTTTCACCGGTAGTGAAACTTATAACGGTTAGATGTATAATATCTATTGCAGTTGAACATGACTGGAAAAGTTTTCAGTTAGACATTAACAATGCTTTTCTATACGGTGATTTAAAAGAGGACGTGTACATGTGTATTCCAGAAGGGTTTACTGATAGTAATGTAGATAATAACATAGTGTGTAAACTTAGGAAATCTCTTTATGGACTAAAATAGGCACCAAGAATGTGGAATGCCAAACTTGTTGATGCCTTAACCGAATTTGGCTTTACTCAACGTAAGTGTGACTTCTCCATGTTTGTTAAACATTATGATTCTGTGTTTATAGTTTGTATATGTGGATGACATTCTAATTACTGGTAATTCAGTAGAAGAAATAGAAAGGGTCAAATCTGCTATTAAAACTAAATTCCTTATAAAGGATCTTAGTGAACTAAAATACTTCTTAGGTGATCAAGGTTTGTGTCTAAATCAGATAAAATATAGTATTGAGTTGTTGTGTGAATATGGTATGACAGGTTGTAAGCCTATTAGTAGTCCAATTGAACAAAATCATGTGTTGAAAAATATGTTGATTAGTGACAATAACCCTCTTGAAAATGTTACTGGATACCAAAAACTTGTTGGAAAATTAATCTATTTATCACATACTAGGCCTGATATAGCTTACGCTATGCATGTTTTAGGTCAGTACATGCACAAACCATGTGCTTGTCACTTAAAAATAGCTATGAGACTGTTAAGGTATCTTAAAAGTGCTCCTGGAAAAGGAATCATGTTTTCAAAGTGAAAGGCTTCAAAACTTGTAGCTTTTGCTGACTTTAACTAGGGTAAATGCATTGAGACTAGAAGGTCGGTTACTAGTTTTTGTGTATTTTTTGGTAGCAATTTGATTACTTGGAAAGTAAGAAACAGTCTGTTGTTTCTAGATCTTCTGCTAAGGCAGAGTTCAGGGCCATGTGTGCAGCTTCCTGTAAAGTAATTTGGTTAAAAGATTTATTATCTGAACTTGGTGTTCTAATTCAAACTCCAGTTGAGTTGCTTTGTGACAATAGTCATGCTATTGCCATAGCAGCAAACCCAGTTTTCCAAGACAAAACAAAACCTTTTGGTATTGATTTGTTTTTTCTAAGGGACGTGGGCACTCAGGGAATAATTAAGACAGTTAAGATTGAGTCACAAAACTAATTGGTTGATGTTTTTACAAAAGGCCTACTTGTTTATCAACATGAAGAACTTTGTGATCGGCTGCAACTATTTGACCCATTTAGGTAATCAAATTGAGGGGGTGTTAAAATATAGGTATATTATATATACTATCCCATAATATTACATGTTATTATAACATAGGTTTACTATTTATTATTGCATGTTGGAATTTTATTGCATGATGTACTTGCTGGATGTTGGACTGAATTGACTTGGACTTGGAGAGGTCGTAATGATTTAAAGGAGCCCAGTTCGTGATTAAAGCCAGAAGCCCATTGCCAGCCTATAGTCAATTGGCCCAGAATATTATAAAGACCCACCCAGCTATCTACTTGATTAGTTGGGCGATCTCAGTCGTTTATATTATCACAATCCATGTGATAATCAATCCAAGGGTGGAAAAGTGTCTAAAGTGTGTTTGTTGAATGGAAGCTTCTATGGCCATTATAAAAGGGTGGTTTCGACTCCTGTGCAGGGTTTAGCCACAATATTCATTCACTCTCTCTCACAACTTTGAATGATTAAGGTTTCTTTGTTATTGTCCGACAGTTATTCATCTCGAATAAGTGCTTAGGTCTTTGGGAGTCATGTCTAGTTCTTGTGTTTACTGTGTTGTAATCATTAAGTTGTTTAGAGGTTTTGTTATCTTTGTTTCCAGTGTTTGTAATAGATCTTTGTTTAGAGTTTTTGTTATAAATATTTACAAGTCTTTGTTAGATCTGTTTTACTCTGGTTTCATACCATTTGACACCAATATATCTTTAGATTAATGACATACACCTTGAGTATTCACAGTAAGATAATAATGCTTAACTAGTGGTTTTAAACCGGCACGTTGCGCCGGTAATTCTCCATGCTACGCGTCAGGAATTTGATCCGTATCGATTCATTTCGTTATGGTTTAGATAAAAAAAATTCTAAGAAAGTCCTATTAAAGTTTGTTAAATAAAATGTTAATAAAAGTTCAAGTTTATAACGATTAGGATAATCTTTTAAAGTTTATTAAGTAAAATGTTAATAAAATCGTTAAACTTCTACACAGACACATCCCAACCACAAAATTAGGTATCCAACAGTGTTACAATCTTTCTAACAAAAGCTAATCGTCGTCAACACTGCATCTAACAACAATTATGAAAACATGCACCACCATTCTTCACCTAATTTTTTTTTCAAACCATCAGTCCCTTTCTCTGCAACAAAAATAAAAAGTAAATAAGTAATCGAAATCTCGCTAAACAGATGAGGTAACCATCAACGGTTCAAAAACAATTAATCTTACCTCTTCGTTTAGCTATTGCTAAGGAATAAGTACCATCCTCCCATGGCCACATCTTAGTAGTCGCACCAAATGGGTCACCAACAGTTCCTAGAAGCGTATGCCAAAAATCAACACTAAATCGCATCAAATTTCCTAAATTAAAAGATGCACTTTTTCAAAAACCAACCGTCATACACTTTGCGAGAATCTCCTCATTGACATTGTACCATTTATTTGTGAATGGGTTCTTGCTAGTCGGATTCTAACACAAAACAATAACATCAATAACACATACAATTCATCAATAAGCCCAAAGATTTCATACTTAATGTTAGGAATACCAGGAAAGAACTCCCCTACCATGCACTCGGATCTTCGTAACCACAACCTCCATCAAGATTAGCAGGACACGTATGTGGAGGTTCACAAATCTTAAAACAAAATCATTACTTACCACTGTTTTAGATACCACACTAAAGCAGATAACACACGGCAACGAATTTATGTAAAGTAGGCTGCATTGTTGACTGTTGCATTTTTTTCCTATTCTAATGTCTTTTTGTGCCTTCATTTCCCATCAAAGAGAACTCAAAAGAGAAATCCCATATACAAAAACCATGTTTAAAACAAAATAAATGACCTACACATAAACTGCACTTTCATGTTAACAACAAACGAAAAGAAACGCTCAATAAGGAAAACATAAGGCAAACCATGCACACAACAAACGCCGTAGAAAGAGAAAATCACAAACCTGCATTTGCATATACAAAGTTAGATAATGTAAAAGGAGCATAAAAAGCAACTAATATTAACAAACTTACATACATAAAAATCACTAACCAAGAAACACCACACAGGTCAAATTGCAGGATGTAACCTTTAATACACCTAAGAACACAAATTATTTACAAATCAAATACCAGGTAAACAGTAAAACGTACATGAGCCAGAAATTGATGCAACCTTGATATTAAGCCATTAAGTGGGCATCCTAACTAAATAACAAAACGTGGTTCAATAATTAGTTAGCAAATGGAGAACAACAATAATACAACAGTAGCAAGTTTAACATAAATCAAAAGGTTTTCGTCTAACCAATCTGTGCACATCAGGCTTTGATTAATAAAACAACAACATCAAATAGCCGAACCAAATAGAAAAGCTAGGATTTACACACCATCATCAAGTAAAAAATGTAAACAAAACAACAACCGCTAAGAGGCCATAGATCCAGTATCAATTTAATCAAAAATTCAACTCAAGACACAACTTCAAATACAAATTTTGTATCATAAAGATTATCGCAAACGATTTATAGGAAGAAAAACAAACCAAAAGACCAAAAAAAGTATAAGGTTTTTGCAATCACGAATCCAAGGAATAAGTTATATGAGGTTCAGAGTTTTCAAAAACGATAGCTGCAAGGCGGGTTGCAGGTTAAAACCTACCATCCACATTCCATGCCACACCATCGTCATCAACGATCGAAAAATATCTTTAACTCATTATAACCAAAAAACAACAACCATCGACAATATTACCGAAACCAGATAAGCCACTGCTCAGCGCCGTCATGCACCTATCGAAGCCAGTAATAACAGAGTCGACTACAGTCGGAGAGGATATCGACCCCCTTTCTCCCTATCTATCATCAGCCCCTTTCTTAGTACACCGTTATCTTTAACCGGCGTTAATATACTGTTCAATTTGAAGGTTTATAAATCGATTGAGGTATGCACAAAAATCTGGGCTTAGGTACGACTCCGGTCAGCACGCAAGGGGTGCAGGGAGGTTGTGGGTGAAAACTCACCGTCCTCCGTCCCTGCGCCGCCAAGCATACATACACCCACTATACAAAATCATCATTTCCTAGAGATAAAAGCAATCAATCATCCAACAACAACACATAAGCCGTAAATCTGCTATACAAATGCCGTTACCAAAAAGCAAGCCATACAGCTGCCAACATCAACATAAGTAGGTCTCAAGCAACAAAGTGATAGCCATCATAGACCGAAAATGAGTATAAAACAGCCGCTATTTACGGTGTAAAAGCTGCCAACGATAGCAAAAAGGAGAGATATCGAGAGAGGAAGAATAGAAGTAACAATGTACTGGACGTGAACCGTGATAATCGGCATCATCGGTGTTGTAATAGTGGTGAACCTCCGATCAACACCTCTATCTCTCTCTTTCCTACCTCCCCCCCCCCCCCTCTCTCTCTCTCTCTCTCTTTTATCTTTCTACAAAAGATGCTTAAAAAGGAGAGAAGAAGGAAGGAGAGCACAAAAGGGGCAGCAAGCCCGGTGGGGAAATAACTCCCCTACACGTAGATGGAGGGGGATCAATAACCTCATAATAACAACCCCACACCATAGATTTCTTCTGTTGAAGAACAGGGGGCAGATAAAAGGGTTTATTATTAGGGAGGTGAGAGAACAGTGATGAAGAAGAGAGAGAAGGGAAAGAGGGTTAAATAGGGAGGTAACAGGGAAGGCACACGTGTAGTATGAACCCACCCAACACCTGGCTATGAGATGAGCTGGCAGTGAAGTTAGAAGTTACTGTTCAAATATCTCCTGTATAAATATAAGTATAATTTATATCTAATTTATTTGTATGGCTTTGTGAATGGTGTCCGTGAATTTGAGGTGCCAAGTTTGAGGTTCTTCCATTATTAACTTTTAAGAGAAGACCAAATGAATACATTCCGTTGTAATTCAAGAAGTTAGATCAGATTCCAATGAATCCTTTAAAAAAAGTCGGATTATGATGAATCTATTCCATTGTAAGGAACCTAACACTGTAACCAAACCGATGAAGATAAAAGCTTTGAATATTAATCTAGGCATCCTTTTTCATAAAAAGGGCTAAAGATTAGAGATAATATTTCCCAAAACAAAGATTCCGTGTTTTTCACATTCATAGCCATTGAACATTTATGCCTCCTGTTCTATTTCTGCGTAAGCTGTCAACTCCATTGAGGATCATGCATGACATCATGTGGATATGGCATTTCTAAGACATGTTGTGTGACTGTGCTATAACCCAATTAAGTTGTTACTAAAAAAGCTTATATAGTCGATATTTAACCCGTTTTCAACACGTACAACCCTTTGGGCCGTTTTCAATATATCCTTTTGGGCATTGAATTTTAAAAACCTGAGCACTTATTGAACCTACACTTTACCGGTTCATTAGTTGATCAGGTTTTAAAAGCCAGACAATTTCATAATCAACTAAGAGTTTAAACCTAAGGAAAATATGATAAATTTTACAACTTTTTTTTTTGAACGGCCAAGGATATCACTCTCATCTCTCTCCAGAGTATGATCCAAGCACCCGCGGGTATTGCAACTCTCTCGGCTCGAAGGCCTTAATCGCATATTTTGCATGTGGCGAGGATCAAACAGGGGACATCCCAAGCAGGAACCCACGCAAGCTTGTTAAACCCTCCCACCTCCGACCAGTTGGGTTGAATCATAATTAATGTGCGTGTTATCTTATCCTTTTATAAGATAAAAGAAAATTATGAAATAAAATTATAAATAATGTGAGTGTTTTCTTATCCTTTTCTAACTAAATAGTATATTCTGAGTCTTTTATATATTTATATAATAGAAGATGATAAAGATACTATAATGATATAATTACACACTTTAGTTAATTCATAATCAAGTTGCTATCACTCCAATTATTAAAACCATCCAATTTATTCGTTTAATTCTCCCATGTGAGAGGGTCTTTCTATCTTTTTATCAACCCTCTTAACTACTTTTTGAACGCCAATGTCGAAATGGCTAAATTTAAAATTTTGGATTTAAATGAAAATCATAGAGACGAAAACTATTAATCTATAATAGGGTTATTGGATTTTATTACTTCCAACTATATGGTATTGGCAGTTGTCACTCTCAACTATCACTTTGACTCCCGTCACTCCCAACTTAACACTTTGTTTGTTGTGTCATTCCGGATCTGACGTGAAACTGACATGGATCTGACGTGGCAAGCACCTCCGGAGTGACACAACAAACAAAGTGTTAAGTTGGGTGTGGCGGAATTCAAAGTGATAGTTGGGAGTGACAGCGACCAATATCATATTATTATTTATTTATTTGAACGGCGACTTTCATTAAAACCGGCTACTAGCAAGGTACTAGAGCCAAAAGAACACATACACATACATCAAATGTTACAAATTAAAATGAATCCAATCTATCCACTTTAGATTCTTATTTGGGGACCTATTCCTTATCCATAAGTAAGCAATGGATTTAATTCCTCCCAATAACTATTGGATTCATACTTGGCCATCCGCAAAAGTCGCCTCATTTCTTGTGTTCCAAATGCACCAACACGCCGCCATTATGATACCATGAATGATTTTCTTTTTTGTCTTTGGTACTTGTAAGTGTTTGTGCACCTCTAGTAGATCTTTGACTGAGAACGCGTATATGTGTGGAATACGGCACCATTGACTTATCATGCTCCATACGCTATCCGCAACAATACATCCTGTTAGAAGGTGATCTGCTGACTCGTTTGCTTCTCCACACAGTTTGCATATCAAGGGACCGTTATGTATGTTTCCTATTGCAAGTCTATCTAGAGTTGGTAGTCGGCCCATTTCCGCTTTCCTCAAGAGAATGTTTACTTTCTTAGGAGCCCAGCTATTCCACTCCATCACAAAAGGAGAAGCAGTAGCCGATGATTTTGTGAGAATCGACTTCATGGAGGCCACCGAAAACACTCGAGATCGATCTTCAACCCATACCCACTTATCCGAAGTTCCAGAAATCCTTACCTGTTCAAGCAGACCGAGTAACTCTTCAAATTCCAACAGTTCTTCGGCTGAATTTGGGGGTCTTTTCCATCTCCACAACCATGAAATTGGGTCCCCATCTTGCACGTAATAGTACGGCACCATTGACTTATCATGCTCCATACACTATCCGCAACAACACATCCTGTTAGAAGGTGATCTGCTGACTCGTTTGCTTCTCCACACAGTTTGCATATCAAGGGACCGTTATGTATGTTTCTTATTGCAAGTCCATCTAGAGTTGGTAGCCGGCCCATTTCCGCTTTCCACAAGAGAATGTTTACTTTCTTAGGAACCCAACTATTCCACTCCATCACAAAAGGAGAAGCAGTAGCCGATGATTTTGTGATAATCGACTTCATGGAGGCCACCGAAAACACTCGAGATCGATCTTCAACCCATACCCACTTATCTGAAGTTCCAGAAATCCTTACCTGTTCAAGCAGACCGAGTAAATCTTCAAATTCCAACAGTTCTTCGGCTGAATTTGGGGGTCTTTTCCATCTCCACAACCATGAAATTGGGTCCCATCTTGCACGTAACAGTCTTTAAACCGGATACCTTTTTTCTTTTCAAGTTGGTACAAATTCGGAAATACTTCTTGAAGCGGTTGGCAGAATAACCAGCAATCAATCCAGAATCTGGTGCAAGCTCCATCTCCGATTTCAGCTTTTATCATACTTCCAAGTTGCAGATTAGATTTGGCCAATTGGTTTCCCAAGTTGGCGATTGTTTTCCAGATTCCGAAACAGCCCTTTGCACACGGGAGAGTAGACCACGAGCAATTAGTTATGTGAATTGAATCGATCACCTTCCTCCGTAAAGCTTCCAGTTCTGTTTTATATCTCCACCACCATTTGGTTAACAAAGCGACATTTGCTTCCTGAAGTGGCACTAGACCAAGACCACCCGCGTCTTTAGGTGAGGTAAGTCGCTCCCAGTTTTACCCACCTTGTCTTCCTATTTTCCGCACTTCCACCCCAGAAAAGGATCTTCGTTTTGCTTCTAACACATTAATAACATGGGTAGGTGCTTTAAAAATGGAGAAAAAAATAGGTTGGTAGAGCATACAGGACAACCTTTATTAGTGTTAGTCGGCCACCACTAGAAAGATGTTTCGCCTTCCTTCCAGATAACCGGTTATCAAAAATATCGACTATTGCATTCCAACTTGAAACTGATTCATGTTTGATCCGACTGGTAGTCCGAGGTATTTGAATGGTAACGATCCATGATTGTAGCTGAATTGAGTCGCAAAGTTTGCAACTTCCCTATCTTCAACCCCAATGCCCATGACAATCGATTTATCAAAGTTTATCTTCAGCCCAGACACAAGATAAAAGGTCCTCAGCAGCCTGAACATATTCTTCGCATTTGTGTCGGACCAATCACCAATTAGTAGGGCGTCGTCTGCGTATAGGAGGTATGTAATTGATGGGCCATTATTCGGTAGTTTGCACCCGATAAAGATATTTTCCTCCGAGGCCTCTTCCATCATACAAGAGAATGCTTCCATCCCGATTATAAATAGAAATGGCGACAACGGATCGCCTTGCCTAATCCCACGTTCGTACTGGAATTCGAAAGTTGGAGAGCCATTTAATAGAACCGAGGACCTAGCCGAGGAGAGCACTCCATGAAACCACCTGCGCCATTTTGCTGGGAAGTGCATTTGTTCAAGGATTGAGATTAGAAACTCCCAACTCAGATGGTCGAAAGCCTTTTCGAAGTCGATTTTGAATAATAGTGCCTTTTGTTTCTTCTTTTTGAGCCAAGAAATAAGATCAAAGGTCCATCCACAATGTTTCTCCCCTGCAAGAACGCTGATTGGCTGTCCGAAATGATACTGCCCATTACTCTTTTGATGCGGTTTGCCAACACTTTCGAAATAATTTTGCTGATTGCCCCGATCAAATTTATCGGACGATAATCGTTAAGGCCCATAGGATCGTTACATTTGGGGACCAAGGCTATGAAAGACGACAAGCATCCACTGGAGATTCTTTCGGTAATGTGAAAATGTTGCAGGCACTCAACAATATTTCCCCCCAAGATATCCCAAAACTATTTAATAAAGTGGAAATTAAACCTGTCTGGACGGGGAGCCTTGTCTCCGCCACATTCCCAAACCGCTTGCCTTATTTCATCGGCCGAAAAAGGTGAAATTAGGCCAGACACGTCATCGAAGATAATTTCTTGATGTTGCTGCATGTGAGACTTGGTCTGACCAACATATCTTTTTTTAACCGATCTGCAAAGTACCGTTGGACAGTTTTCTTTAGAGTGATCGGGTTCGTGCACCATTCATTATTGATCTCCAAACCATGGATTCTGTTTCGTAAATTCCTGCTTTTGATAAGGCCGTGAAAGTACTTGGAGTTGTCGTCCTTGAAGGAGGCCCATCTTGCTCTTGATTTCTGTTTCAAATCCATAATCTTTTGTGATTCTAGCTCGAGTACTTCCTGTCTACAAGTGGAATAAGTCCACCATTCATCCTCCGAAAGGTCTCTTGACTCCACTATACCATCCAGCTCATCGGCTTCACCAAGTTTCAACTTCAATTCCTCCTCATATTTATCTTTTTGCCCACGTACCCAAGCTTTGATTTCAACTTTCAGGAACTTCAACTTTTCAGCGAGTGTTTTGTCAGGTGGACCTTGATATGAGAACTTTCCGTTTGCTTCCCGAACCATTTCTGAAAAACCATCTAGCTCGAGCCAAGAATTGAAGCACCTGAATGGGATTGGTCCAAAATCGATTGGAGAGCTGGTGAGTATCAGTGGAGAGTGGTTCGAAAGGTGCCGAGGTAGTGCAGTAAGTGACGCATCCGACCACAGGTTCACAAAGTTATCATCCACCAAGTATCGATCGATCTTACTCAATTTTGCACCTTTTTTTAAGTAAGTAAAACGCCTTCCTTTCATAGCAAATTCCTAAAGGTTGTTGGTGTGAATGAAATCATTAAACACCCTCGAACACACAGGATCGAAAGCCGATTTTCTTCTATCCTCAACAACCCGAACCGAGTTAAAGTCCCCAAACATAACCCAGATCCCTTGGTTTGCCGCTTTTAATTCCGTGATCACCTCCCACGATTCACGTTTCAATGGTAGCCGTTGTGGTGCGTACACATTTAAGATGTGAATGCAGGAATCCATGCCAACCAAATAACCAGAAATCAGTAAGAAATTCCCGTTCTTTACCAATGACTCTTTTTTGAAAACAGAAGGATCCCACATTGACAAAATGTCTCCTGATCGGCCCGTTGCATTCACAAACTCAGCCTCAAAAGGCTGGCTACCCCATAGTGCTCCCATATCCCGTTGACCCAGATCCGAAACCTGAGTTTCTTGTAGCCCCACAAAATTAATTGTATGCGTATGTTTCAAGTCTCTAACCCATTTTTGTTTGCCTGAGTTGAAAACACCCCTGATGTTTAACGAAAGAAGATTCATTGGTGACTAGTTTGGAACGCCTCACCTGTCATTGTAGCCCGAACTTCATTTTCGAAATTCTGTAAGTCAGCACCAACCTTTCCCGCCACCGAGATTGTATCTTTAATTTCAGCATCCACCTCCACCACCGTGGTTGTATCTTTGATTTCAGCATCCACCTCCACCACCGAAGTTGTATCTATGATTTCAGGGACCACCTCCAAGGCCAATGAAGAGCCTTCACCTTGCTGGTGAGGAACCATATGGGGTTCAGTGACTTCCGGTTGAGTTTGTGATACCGGATGGAAAGGGTAGAGCCATGGCGTTTCCAATTCATCCTTATCACGGGCCCTAACAGAGACAAACTTGGTCGCTTTTTTGATTTGGGGATATGCTTTTTACCAGAATGAATAAATGGGGTAGAAGAAGAGGTGGGCGAGGATTAATAATAGATGGAGGTTCAACCTCTTAAACTATATCAAGATCCAGTTCAGATGACCCAGGAGAGAAGGTCCTTTGTCTTTTCCTTGGTTTTGGACCACCAGATGAGCCCACACAAGGTTGGTCCACATTTTCATTCAAAGTGGCTGGTGGGGCCATTGCCACATCATCATACGATCTAGCCAAAATGTTTGGTGGGGCCAACTCCACATCCTTCTGCATTAAATCCAAGGATGGAACATTATCATTCTCAGCATTTAATGTAGCATTCTCATCCATAACATGCGCTGCATTTATTAATGTTTCATCTTCTAAGACATCGGTTCTGTTATCCCCATGCAGCAAACCTTTTGGATACCCGTCCGTCGGACTACCTCCCGCCGGAAAACCATCGTCTTTTTGATTGGTGGGCTCAAAGTTCGGTTCCCCGTTCAGGAGAAAATCCGGCGACCATGGCCTAGTATCCTCCTCCACAATGACTGAGTATACACCTAATCTCCATCTGATTGCCAGTTCTTCATTAATGCGGTTCTTTTCTTAGGTAATTATGCCAATCTTTTCATAAGATAGGTTCCCAACACCTGCTATGGAACCTTGTACAACCTTTCCAAAACTGTTTCGAATAAGATCAAAGGTCTCCTTGCTCCAAAGGTGAGTCGGAACTCCCCTTATGTTGACCCAGGCTAGTGTCTCCATTAGCTGAAATTCTTCAGACCATCTCTCCAGAGAATCGAACCAGTTTTTCCAAAAATCTTTCTTCTCGTACAGGAATGTTTCGACCGACTCGTTGTCTGTGAATTCGATGAGAACAGTCATCCCCCCAGCATAGTTAACATGAAAGTCAGATAGGCCTTCTTGATCAAGGATGAGATTAATGGAGCACAGGGCATCCATTGATTTGACATCCCCGACCAATGTGCCGATCTTCCATTTCGAGTAAGCAGTTGTGAGAGCTGGTGGGATGATAATGGTTCTAGAATACGATTTGTGATCCCCCCCCCCCCCCCCAAGCATGTCCCGAAAAGAAGTTGATCTTGCCTCCTTATCAAACATCTTGGATTGGACATTTAGTGTATTCAAATGTTGTGTTTGGGGAGGTTTTACAGGTGGTTTTTGATTGATGGGTTGTTCTACTCTCCACTTATCAAACTTGGAAATGTTAACACCAAGTTTTCCATGCTTTGTAGCAATTCCTCCTTATTGCTCGTCTCCTTGAATCTAATGAAACCGAAGAAGTTACCTTGTGCGTCCCTTTTTCTTGACACATAAGTTGATATTATTTTTCCAAACTCTTTGAATGTGTTTTTCAGCATGCCATCAGTTGTTCCATCCGGTAGGTTGGAGACAAAGATGTTTGTTGATTGAATCTTGGGTCTCCATGTTTGAACCTTGTTGTAGAATCTTTTCCTGGTGTGTTTTCCATGATACGTCTCCCAGTCTTGGTCTTGATCTTCATTCTGATGATGCCTCCTGTCTTCGTGATGTCGTCGGTCTTCATGTTGTCGCCGATCTTGATGTTGTCGTCGATCTTGGTTTCTATCGCCTTCCCAGCTCCCTCATCTCGCCATAGACGGCTAAACTAGTTAGCGACCAATACCATATAGTTGGGAGTAATAAAATCCAATAACCCTCTATAAAAATATAAACAACACTTAACTCACAAAAATAAAAAATAAAAACACTCTTACTTGTATGTGTTGTTTGTTTCTACAGAGGTAAAATGTTTGCAGTCTGCTAACCACATCTGCAGAAGAAGAGGTAGACCAAACCTCTGCATGTGAAAGAAGAAGAAGACTGTTTGTTTTTAATGCATGTAAACTACTACAATAAACTGGTGGTGGTGTACAGACCGTGGAGGTGGACGGTGGACGGTGGTGGTGGTGGGTGGTTGTGGTGGACAGTGGACGGTGGACAGTGGTGGTGGTGATGATGGTGGTGGTGGACGACAGTGGGTGGTGGTGTTTAACCCTCTACAGATCTTAGAAGATCTAACAAGTGGTTGGGCCAAGTCTGCACCAACAAAAACTCGCACAGCCGTTTTTTAACGAAACGTCTTTGAAAAAACAAACAGTCTGCAGATGGCAACGTCTGCGCGTCGTCTGCGTGTCATAGGCAGAAGAGCCTGTGCAGACCTTTTTAGAAAAACAAACCGTGATTATGATTTTTAACCTTGGAAATAGGTAATCAAACCGTGATTATTATATGTGTGTCATTTCTTTTATTGTTTGTTACTTGAAAAAAGACTGTCAACAGACTATATGGGTAATTTTTTAGTCAACATATATGGCTATACAAGAATATGTCCATATCTACCGAAAGGAGTTTCAAAGATGAATCTGGTTCTTCCATTTACTTTATTAAGCACAAATGAATCCAATCCAGATAAATAAAGGAACGTACACAAATGGCAAAACTGAGTATAAAAGTTAGACAACCTATACTAACTAACTAACTAACTAACACAATCATTCTACCTCCCAAACAACACTAAACTAGTTAGAAGTTAGAACAGCACAAATATGGAAACAACTGCGGCGCAACGGTGCAATACATGCCAAAGAACCCTGGTTATGATGCCTGGGTCACAATATGAAACGTGTCCCATGCGCCACGCTGTTAGCCTTTTCAACCAAAGGTTCAAGGGTCCTGTTCTCTTCCGAATCGGACAGTTTATCAACGCAGCTGCAAATCACTATCAGCATGATATACCACGACAGCCCTCTAGTTATGGCAGGAAAAGGGCAGTTCTATGTGGTATCACCTATTATGGCCACAGAAAGAAACTTGAAGCTAGTGTTCATAATGTTAGGAGCATGCAACATTTACTGGTTAACAAATTGGGCTTCCCAAATGCTTCCATCCTTGTCCTTACAGGTACTTATGGTCTATCGATTGCGATGCGTTTAACAAGAGAAGCATATGTAAATTTATGAGTATATATGCCAAGGTTTTTTTTTTTTTTTTTTTTTTGGGGGGGGGGGGGGGGGGGGGGGGAATTACTAAAATAGGTGTTTGACTCAGAATTACCAAAATAGTTAAACACTGGCTAAGTCGGCAAATTTGTTGGCAAAAAAACTCCGGCTAATATGCCAAGGTTTTTTTTGGGACAAATTACTAAAATAGATTTTTGACCAATCAAAATTACCAAAATAGTCAAACCTTGGCTAAGCCGGCAAATTTGTTGGCAAAAAACTCTGGCTAATTAAGCCTTAGACAGTCGATGTCTATTTTGGAAATTAGTTAGTCAATTATGGTTATTTTGGTAATTTTTCTTTCTTGTTAACCTGGAGTATCAGTGGGTGCGGCCGCTCTATCTCCTGGGATAGAGAAATGTTTGTCCTTATCTCACTCTCCCAGACCTTGCTACGAGTGGGATCTTACCGGATATTGTTTTTTTTTTCTGTGTTTGTTTGTGTATTTGCTTGCTTATTTGTTGTATATATGACCAATATAACGTTTGGTGCAGAAGAGGAGTCGGATCGCTCCAGGATTCCAACAAAACGCAACATGCAGGCCGCATTACAGTGGCTAGTCCGTGGTTGTCAGCCCGGAGACTCATTATTTGTCTACTATGCAGGCCATGCATGCAAAGTTCCTGATGAAGATGGAGATGAAATCGATGGGTATGACGGAGCATTGTGCCCTGTTGACTATAAAGTGGCTGGATTAATACTAGATGACGAAATCAACGCCACCATTGTAGCACCACTGCCTCATGGTGTTACACTTCATAGTGTCGGCGACACTTGCTTCAGCGGAACTCTTCTAGATCTACCTTTTCTGTGCAGGATCAACTGGTCAGTATCACTAAACAATAACCAAGTTTCATATTGTTGTTAGTGGCTTGGTTTCCAAGATCGAACATATTAAAACATGTTTTCATATGTTAAAGAACCTAGGTAATGACATTGAGTTTCCAAACAGGGATG
Organism: Ambrosia artemisiifolia; assembly: GCA_032199755.1. NCBI lineage: Eukaryota > Viridiplantae > Streptophyta > Magnoliopsida > Asterales > Asteraceae > Ambrosia > Ambrosia artemisiifolia. The sequence goes on along the minus strand of CM063513.1, from coordinate 55,088,373 downwards.
GACTCTATAGATGGGAAGAACACCAACTTACATATAAAGGAACTCGTGGCGGAAAAGCAGTGTGTATTAGTGCCTGCGCAGACGACCAACTATCAGCAGATACATCAGTAAGCACACTCATCTACTCATTTTATTTGATCCGGCTTCTATATATATTCAGTGTTAGACTAGAAATTACACATTACCGCTTCTGCAGGCTTTCACCGGCCAGCCTATAGGCGCGTTAACGTTTAGCTTCATCCAAACTATTCAAAATGAAAACAAGCTGACATATGGAAGGTTACTTTCCTCTATGCGAAAAAAAGTTTACCAAGCTCAACAAGTGATAGGCCGATATGTGCCACTAGCGTCTTCTGTGATGGTACTTGTCTTCTCATTTAAATCCTTAACATGAGTTATCTTATGTGTACTTGGGTTCATTATAGCGCGCGTTGGGAAAATAGTGAAAAATATGGTTTCGCTAACTTTCAACACAAATAATTATATCTGCTTACATTTCGAAGTTTGGTCTTTGTAGGAGCCTCAACTATCCTCTTCTGCAAGATTTGAGATTTACTCGGAGCCTGTCATATTCTAGAGAATATATTTGGCCTGAGTTAGCTCCATTAAATGACTTATAACCTTTACAAAAAACCAAATGCAATGACATTTATAGTGTGTCACAAAATGTCATTTTCCTTTGTGGTAGAATGCAGTAGGAGTGAAGAACTTGTGGCATTTAACATCATAAGATAAACTTTGTAATGCCCCATAATCTGGAATTGTAATATGTTACCATGTATTAATATGTGAGTGAATTATTAAACTTCAAATATTATTATTTGTTGTACTGTATTAGGATATTATGAAAGTCCAAGTAGATCATTTTTTTAACGGCTAATGTTACCTCCATTATGTTTTACACCAAATACACGCTTGCCTAGATTTGAACCTAGGACGCGTACCAAGTGGGTTACCCCCATATTGGCTCGAAGTAGATCTATTTAACTAGCAAGTAATTGGGGTGCATGTCAAATGTTTTTGACATGATTGGTCAAAAGTGATCTAGAGTGGGTTTATCCTATATAAATTGAGTTCACAACACTAATAAATGTTCACAACTGATTAAGATCATAATTGATAATTGAAAGGTTCTGTAAGTTAATCCAAATGACAAATGTAGTCATTGCATATATATGTCAATGTTAGCCAAGTTAACCCAAATTAGGCTATGGGATGTGGTTCACTAGTGAACCCCCTCCACCTCAGCGCCACATCAGCATCTCTTTCTACCATCTCTCTCCTCCTCTAGCCATGGGTGTGGTTCACCATCCCCTCCTCTTTTTTTTCTCCAAAAAAGCACAAAATGACAGATGAAGCAATGAATTCGTGGAATTCTCAATGATCATCACCATTCACCATCGCTAATTTGGCGGTTAGGGGGGGGGGGGGGGGTTCCACTAGTAGCCTCAGCTCCATGACCCCCTCCACGAGCCATATCGTTTTTCTTTATGATTTTGGTGATTGGTTAACCATGTTAGTCAACAAATAACATATCAACTTTTGGGAGAACCATAATAGCTCTAATGTTAAAGACCTGTGCAGTAAACTTGGCAATAGTTTATTACCAGCACAATCATACCTATAAAAGCCAAAATCCTATACTTTTATCATCAGCAGCACAAACCAACTTATCAAAAAAAAATCATAATATCACAAATTGTCAATACCAACACATTAAACTTTTCAATAGTTGAATACAAGCACAATCATACTTATCAAAAGTTTAGTAAAAGATGAAAACTTAAGACTTGTGGAACTATTTTTTTCGAAAATTTCATGTCGATTACAGTTTTTATTTTGTTTGTTGTTCAAAATCTCCTCAATTAGGACAGTGTGGTTTTCCACTGTTTTTATATGTGACATCAATCTCACCCAAGATCAAAAAATAAAACGTACAAGATTTACGACACATTTGTCATTTTTTTAAATACACAAATTGAACTTTTTATTCCATGAATGAGAGGCAAATTTATATACCAGGATGGTAAGTAGACGGGCAACAGGTTATGCCGCCACACCCTTCTGTATAGCAAAACTTATCCTACTGAAACCAAATCATTTCCAACTTGTTACACGATCCAACTCAACAATATCATTTTGCCACCTCAAAAACAAAGACTCGTGTTGACCCGTTGAGGGATCAAACAGATTCGTGCTTTGTAATCTGTCATTTAGAGATCAGATCTAACAGAAACAGTTTGTGTGTATATTATATACACTCAAAAGAAATCAAACAATAGCAAACCTCACAATCTTGAATACAAGAACTTCAACTTCTTACACAGAAAGAGAAAAAAACAAAGGATGAGTCATATATATATTATATATATGTAATATAACCTGTGCCAAGTAACTTAGCTATCTTTATGACCAAATTTCAGATCTTTTTTGTACTTAATCCCTCCCCCAATGTACACCTTATACTGCACATAGTACTTCCAACCGCAAAGATATACCTTTCTTCAGCTAAACCGAACCACAATGCAGGAAATGTCGTCTTTGCTTTCTCGATTCAAGGCTTCAACTGCTAGTTCTTTTGCCGCTTTCTGTGGGTCCTTGATCTTTATCGCTATGTCAACTGCCTCTTGGTTTGTCACAACCTTGGGCAAACATGAGAACAAGAAACATCGGTTATGAAAAACTGTTTGGGCTTTTTGAAAATATCGGTCATGAAAGATTGTTGACTATTTGAAAACATCCGTTATGAAAAAATGTTGACTTTTCTAATAGATCGGTTATATAAAATTGTTGACTTTTAGAAAACATCTGTTATGAAAGATTGTCGACTTTTTTAGAACATCGGTTATGAAAGATTGTTGACTATTCATAAGCGATTATGTGACATTTAGAGAAAATGGCTCTTAAGATCTTTGTAAATCCTAATTACCTTCCATAGACCGTCACTTGCAAGGATGAGAATTTCTGTATTAGCATCAATATCAGCATTTGTGACATCAGGATCGGACCGCAAATGATTCTTGAGATTCTTGTCTCCAAATGCACGTGAAACAGCTAGCTGCCCGTTCACTCTTGCTACGTCTCCTACAATATTATTATTATAGAATAAACGTTCATATATTCAGTTATTGATTAGGTAAATAGAATACATTTTTCCATATAAAACACAAATCTAGCATTGATATATACGAACGTATATTACCTGGCATGTTGGAAACAAAACCTCCTCTAGTTTCAATGCTGCCCCTTTCAGCACTGGGTTCATGATCAATACTCATTTGAATTGCCTGCCCATTCTTAGACAAAACAGCGCGAGAATCACCAACATTTGCTACCCATAATTTACGACCATCGATTAAAATTGCTGTAACTGCAGTAGATCCACCTCTTCCCAGGTCAGGATTATGGGAAAGAATTGACGCGTCCGTTTTTTCATAGGCTTTAAATATTGCCGTGTTTGGATCCGTCCAAAACTCATTCTGCAAGAATGCAAAACGTATGAAGATAATTACAGATAATTCGTCGTTAAAGTTATAATATATAATTATGCAATGTTGACTAGGAAAGTAGGAATATGGTTTAAGTAGCAAATTTTAACTATTTTGGAATTATCAACAATATTCTTTAGCCAAGAGAAGGAAAGGAATCTCGGAGTCAAAATAAATACCTTGAAATTTATTATTTGACATGGATTTTTTTTAGATATTAGAAGTGGTAAAAGTGGTTACAAGATAAAACATCGGATAAAAATAGGGGGCATGTGTATGCACATTGTAAAAACTAAAATTATATGAAGTTAGGAAAGCATACTAATAGAAGAGTAAAGGGTTAAGGGTGCAAGATCAAGATCAACGGGTCAGTCTGGTTGGGCAACGAGTCAAAACAGATTCAAGATGAAATGGGTCGTTTTTTGTGCGGATGAGATACATATGGTCGATCTCAATCGCATTTTTGTCTATTTTTTTTATAAATAATCAATGCATTTCTTTTTTGACTATGAATACTGAAACACAATTATTACGGTAATAATCCAAGTCTATGCATAAAAAAAAAAGATTTAAGAGAATATATGCATTAGACTCTTGGCCATTACGGTTTCTTTTTGTGCAAAGCATACAAAGCGGAGGAAAAAAACACACGGTCGCATTTGTGTAAATAGTGTAATTAAGCTACAACAAAATTGAACTAGCATAATTATTATTATTCTACAACTTTCAAGTAGGGTAAGAATTATTACACTACTTCAATTTTGTTGTGATGCAATATTATTACTCTACAACAAAATTGAACTAGCGTAATCATTACCACGCTACTTCGATTTTTGTAGAGTAATAATAATTACGTTCGTTCAATTTTGTTGTAGCATAATGACCCACATTATTTACAAAAACCCACCGCGTGTTTTTCTCCTTCGCAGAGAAAACTCTATTTGTATTTGTAACTAACACTACATACACGCACACGCACGCGCACACACACACTCACACATAAGTACACAAATATTATCACAATCAAGCAATAATAATAGATTGATTCTAGAATGCGGAAGGCAATAAAAGCTAACCTCTTTTATGATATTGGAGAATAAATGTTTTTGAAGATATGCAGGCACGCTATCTCCCAAATGGCCATCATATATAGCAAAAAGTCCAAGCTCATGCCCTTGATGAGATAAAAATTTGGCCACATGATAATCTTCCATTGGATGATTAGCTTTCCCTTTAACCAGACTGAATCCGTATTTGACCGACCCTTGCCGGCCCCGCCCCTTGCCGGTGGCATGTGTTGATTTGCCGCCCTATCAACGACAAAAAAGTTTTCATTTTGCAACTCACAGAAACATAAAAATATCATAAACATAGAACAACTAAATGCAATGAATAGCAGCTCAACCAACTCGGCCAAATTAACATAAAACGTCAACTAACATGATCTCACTAACTACAAATTTTCAATGGCGGCCAAATGATTGATAATAAATGATTTGCTACCCAACAAACTATAAAAATCCCACAATAAGAACATATCATACAATAGCAGCCAGCTACTGAACCCACACAACTACATGGTCAAACTCGGCAACCTTTGACCAACTTCCCTCATATGAAAGTTTGACTTGGCACATTATAATGTTTGACTATTAATCAAATGTAAGAGGAAATTGATGAACCATGTGAGCAGAAAAAAATACACCAATTCTTTGTGATGATAACAATACATAAACATGTAATTCTAGCAAAAAAAAAATTCCAAAAAAGAATATTGTAACTTCTACGGACCGACCTAAAACGAAAACTAATTCACCAAGATTACTAGCAAAGGTCATGAATTTGATAATGGAATAATGAAAGTTCTAATTAAAAAGCCTAACTTGGATTCCTAGTACACCAAGCTCCCTTTGATCTTAAAGCTTTGACAAAGCCCCTAATTTAATTTGTATAAAAACCCTAAACAATATAATTAAAAAAAAACAAAGGAAGCCAACAATTTTTAAAACTAGCAAAAAACTACAATTATCTCACCCAATTTACTAAATCATGCTTATAATGAAAAAAAAAAATAGTACACAAAAATTCATAAATTCACCTAAAAAAAATTTTAAATGGAAGCAAATAAGAAAAGGGATGAACCATATTCACCTTTGAAGAAGAACTGCAGCATAAATTACCCATATAGTAATTCAGCCTCCCTCACAAATTAAATCTACAACTTAACATCTACCTCTTCTTTCACCAATAATAAAAAGCCCCAAACTTTCAGTACCTGTAAGTCACCAAAACATCAAGAACAATAACAACACACATAAAAATCTAATCTTTATCAATACCCATCACCCAAAATCAAAAACCCACAAAACCCAAATCAAAAAATGCATAAATTTCAAAACTTTTTAAACAATCAATAAATGGGCATCTTGGATTTGAACCTACCAATCACAAATCTTGAAAAAAAAAATAACAGGAAATTTTGTATGTAAATAGCAACTGAAATTGAGGCTGATTACATGAAATTATATTAATAATATGTATGTGTGTGAATGGATTGTTGAGAAGGGTTTTAGGTGATGTGGTGGACTTTGTAACCGTCCCACAAAAGAAGAGCACAAAAGAGGGGTGCTTTGATTTTTTTTTATTTTTAGTTGTTTGTTATTTGGATTCTTGAGAAATGGTGCCAAAAGGTTAAAAGGGTAAGGGCATTTTATGGCATTCTCTTCTTTCTCCTTTGACTTTTTTTGTATTTATGACGACTTTAATAATTTCTTCTATTGGTTGTATAATCCTTTCTGAAGACCAAATCAAGTGATTGATGTTTTTTTGAAAAATATTATGTATTGAAAAATATTTAATTTCATTTCTTTAAAATGAACTATTCAAAACCACATTATTTTTAACCCACTCTTCGGCACACCATCATTACTAGAAAGGTGGGTTGTGCGCGTCGTTGGTAATCGGTGGACATTCATGGTTAACTGGTGAAAAAGAGAGAAACTAATCTGATTATATGAAAAGAGAGAGGGAATGAAGAGGGTTTTTATCAAAAAGTGAGAAATATGGGAAACAGAGATAAAACCACGCAACACATAAAGCCCTGTGACCCTGTCAACACGTGTACGCCATCAGAAAAACCTGTCAAGAAAAACAGAGAACAGTAACTTCGTGAGTTACTGTTCAAATGAACGCAGCTATTAATATATATAGAATTAAGTATATTCGTTATTTCTTTTCCTTTTTTATAAAGTTGTAACATCTTGTTAGATCTAGATTGATATATATTTGCTAAAAAGAAGTTTTTTTTTTTTTTTTTGAAAAAAGCTAAAAAGAAGTTACATTTATGTTAAAATATCAAGTTTGTCATAAATTAAGCTTTTTTTCTCTTTTTCAAACTAATTATTCTTCTTTAGGAACTTTATCATGTTACTTAAAAATAATCGCTAAAAACTTGCAAGTATCATAATTTATATTTATTTATTTATTTTTTATAAACGGCTATATTACTCATTTTAAAAGTTTACACTAATAATCCTAAAATATACGTCTTTATCCAGATTTAAACATAAGACTTCTCATCTAAGGGCATGTGACTCTACTAAACAGGTTAGCCTCACATTGCTAATTTTATTTATTTAAAATGAAATATTCAAAATTAATATTTGTTATAGATTTTTTTTTATTAATTGTGAGGTCTTGTTAAATTTTGATTGATATATTTGTCAAAAGAAGTTGCATTTATGTTAAAATATCAAGTGTCATAGATTAAATGTTTTTTTTTTCACTTTTTAAAAAATAATTATTTTTTTACTAGAGATCTTTAAGAACTTTAAAATGTTACTTAAATATAGACGTTGAAAAAAAATGATAAATATCATATATCTCAATCTAAGCGTGTTATTATCATCTAATCATATATGAATAGTTTATGAGCATTTTTACATTAATAATGGTGGGAATGGCCGGATATGTTTGGTGTGGGAGAATACGTTTAAAAGTGGATATGATGTAATTATAGTGCATTAAAGGTGATATTATGTAATTATAGTCAGTGGGTGTATTGTGTAAATGTGCTTAGTATATAGAAAAATGATTGATGTAAGTCTTTTGGAGACGAGTGTTTGCCGGTTTAATAAAAGCCTCTTTACAAAAAAAAATATAGAAAAATGATCAAATAGGAAGTAAGATTTTTGTAGAAATAATTTTAGTCCATTGATCTTGTATTAGAGAGTTAACATTAGTTTTGGGGAATGTTAGGTATGAAATAACGGGAATGGCCACATTTGTGAAAGGGTTGTGCAAAGGGTTGTGGAGATATCAACGGAGCTATAGATTTTTTTTACCTGTCCAAGGAGACGCACCCTTCTATGGTAACCTAAGGCAAAAATCACCCAAAAGACATTTTGAAATGTCAAGCCATCACCACCACCCCACCAAACCAAAACTAGATGATTCTAGGGATGGCAATCAAACCCGAACCCGATGGGTAAACCCAAAACCCGACACATTTGGGACGGGTTTGGGGTCGGGTAATCGGGTATGGGTCCAGGTATGGGATTAGTTTTTATTTTTTTCGCGGGTTTGGGACGGGTTTGGGATTTGATGATATACCTGTTTACCCGACTCGATTACCCGATAAAGTATACCCGATTAGATACCAAATATAATTTCTAATATATCTTTTTAAATATGTATGCATAATATATCTAATTGTCCATCTACGTTGTCATCTTGTGCTAAAATTATCAAAAAGTTGGTGCATACTATTTGTTATCTATACTTTTGATTTTTTTTATATGATTTAAGTATTTTATATTTCTACATCGTAATCATTTACATATATATTTAATAATGGTAAATGTAATTGGTTAATAGTTACCCGAAACCCGCGGGTATACCTGATACCCGATGGGTAATTACCCGACACAAACCCGATGGGTTTTGGGCCGGGTTTGGGACAAGCATACCTAATCGGGTATGGGGTTGGGATTACCTAAACTCGTCCCAAACCCGACCCATTGCCATCCCTAGATGATTCAGGAGGATAAAGTCGTTGAACATCACCTATTGAAGATACAATTTCATCAAAAGAGTGGTGTTACTTCTTCACACTAAGGGGCTGTTTGGCAACATCTGAATGGGTAAGTGCTGAATCAATAAGAGGTCTGAATTGGTAAGAGGCTCTGAATCAGTAAGTGCTGACCAGTAAATTGTTGTTTGGTTAAACATCTGAAAAAATATCTGAAATGACTATTTTACCCTCATCACCCCCACCCACCTACCTACCTCTTTTCTTTTCATCAGTCTCTCTCTTCTCTCAAACATCTCACTTTCTCTTTTCTCTGAACTCACACTCTTCTTTCTTTTTATTCTTTTCTTCATCCCCTTTCCTTTCAATAATTCACCCACATACCACATACGTAAGTTTACAACATAATTCCATCATCCTTTTCAAGTCTGCTGTGAAGGAGGATGCTTTGGGTGTTGTGGTCTAGGGCAGGAGGACCTGCTGTGAAGGAAGGCGGCGCTTGGGTAGCGGCCGACGGGGAAGAGATGGAGGAGGCGGCGGTGGCGCAGAAGAAGAGGGATGGAGGTAGGTAGGTGCGGCGGTGGGAACCATTCAGAGGAGAGGGCAGATGAGTCAAAATTTTCATTCAGCCTCTTTTCTTAGCTGAACCATTCAGTCTTAATGGTTCAGTTCAGAGGGGCAAATTTTTGCAACCAAACACCACCCACCTCTGACCGAATCAGAGGTTGCCTCTGAATGGGATGATTCAGAGGTAAACAAACAGCCCCTAAGTCTTAGGGACCTCCACCAAGCCTAAACCTCTCAGATGTTATTCACTGTTTGTAGAATAACCAAAAGGGTAGCCCGTGAACAATATGCTGACTCATTTGAGCATCGTTTTGCAAGTGTGATCCCAAGACTAATCTGCTTGTTTACACATCTATGGTTTTCATTGCCAAATATTCATGAAGGCACGATAACATACTCATATAAAATGAGCAAATCTTAATGAACACATAAATGATATTAAGACTCAGATCAAGCTCAGTTTCAGTAGTTTACCTTATCCTATCCCACATGAAGAAGAAGTGAGATATAGCACATGTATACCCTGTTGCTAAGATTGCATGTGTGGATTCTACTCTTCTGATAGATCCCCATTGATCACCTTGCAGGCAACAGCAATAGCAGTTTGCACTCAAAGAGTGCCTTAACTGCTGGAAGTCCCTAATACCAAGAAAAAAATAGCATCACAGCATGTTATGAAGTTTTTAACTTCAAAAGGCTGAGGATTTAACCATCACTGATGGGGATGTAGAGGATTCGTTAATTTAGATGATGCTCAAACATTGGAATTGACGAAGAACAGCTGAGAGCTGAGGTCTCAAATATCAAGTAGATTGTCACCTAAATGCCTCAAGCTTAAGCCCAGTTGCACCACATTAACCTAACAACCGGCATCCTACACAGAAGGCTTTATATCCTCAAACACATAGTCACTTTCAAACATTTTCACCTTTAAGCAAACATATCTATCAAACCACAGAACACTGCTGGTTTTGGACTAACATTGTTAATTGCTAAGAACAAATGGGAAGAAAACTGCTCAAGTTGGGGAATCAACCGCTTGACATATTCCAAAAGTATTTCCAATGACTGACTGGGGATGCAGGGAAATGTCTTGTTGGTAGGTCAATAAGCGAAAGGAATGAAAACTATCGAGCATGGGTGGAAGTCATTTCGATGAAAAAACCAAAAGTTTTAACTCATATCCAAACTAGTGGTTAACAATTGCTGGCCTGAGAAACCAACAGTTTCACAAAGTTTCCAGCAGTTCATCTATTTTCTCATCAAAGTCCTTTTTTATTATTTTCAAGGACAAATCTTTGTCACCATCTCAAATGAAGAATCTACAGCTTGATAAAAGGTTTTGAAATCAATCCACATTACTCAGTTGACTGTGACCAGCTCTTTGACTAAGATGTTTTGAGATAGTCATGGCTGATTAAGTGCTGAAAAAGAAAAACTAGATGAAGACTCAACAACAATTCTGCAAGTGAACTTAAAGGCAGACCAGAGAAAGACTCCAATTCATCATCACTCAAATAAAAGCAAGTATCATATATAGGAGAGATTTTGACATTAGCAGTTCTAGGGTGAGATTGTTGGGTTATGAAGAACTGTTAATGATGAGGGTCGAAATCCCATGGACACCATATGTCCAAATACTTGAAGAATAAAATATTTCAATTGCAAATCTTATTTCCTCCTTGAAAGTTTCATCAACAACACTCTGCAAACTACTAATATACACAACTACTGGTTATAAGACTAAACATCTAAAAGACATAAGAGTCGAACTGACTAGTCAACCGTTTGACTAGTCAACAACTAAATAAGAAGACGACAACTACTGGAAACACCATATGCTGATCAACAACAGTCAATAGTTGTGTCATGTGAAGCTTCTTGACAAACTACTGGTTTACACCAACTGTTTGCCAAAACCATTCGTTCTTTAGTGTACAATTTAGTCCAGTCATTTGTAACAAACTATCCAGCTGTGATTTAAAAACAATTAGTGGTTACGTCTCTAAATTAAATGTCGCTTTCATGGTGACATCACCATTATTCTCTATTTATCTCTAGAAATAGAATAGTACATTCAGTCTTGTTTACCATCTCTACACACAGAATCAGAACGCCCAATTGAGATCATTGTATCCAACAGGGATTAAACATGATCAGTGTAGAGAGAGTGAGATCATTTGGTGGGGGGAATGATCAAACATTTTGTACTTGAAATCTATCAATGAATTAAATCTATGTTGACATCACCTACTTTATCCAAGCTCAAACATTATAATTGACGTGTGTTGATGATTATTGATTATATTATTACTTGTTATTGTAATTGCTTAAAATAGAAATTAGTTTTCAATAACAATAACACAAACAATTCACTCTCAGGTTCCAACAGGCTAATTCTTCGGTAATTGGGTTATTTACATTAGGTTCTTTAGGTTTCAATGGTGAAAATATTACCTGATAACCAAGAAAGACAAAACCTTTAACCTAATGAGATTTAATCTTGATTGCATACTCTTGATCTTAGATGGTTGAAAAATGATAGGATGAATGTAAGGTTTGTATATAAGAAGTCGTAGATTTGAAACGAGAAATCCTCAACATTATCTAAATTTATAATGCATATAAACACTACTAAAACATGACAAAGCTTTTGTGTGCTAACTGACATAAGATATGGAATTTTATAATGCATATATATCCAACCAAATAAAAATGATCATTTGTCAAGTTTCATGATATATCAAACATTAAACTGTGCCGTGACATTTTTGGAAATAGGAAAAGTTGATCATGAAAATCTACTATGAGCTAGAAAGTATGAGGAAATTTAGGAATAGAAAAGGTCGAATACTTAAATTATGCCTTGACTTTCTCAGGTATTTCGTGTGAACCCGGAACACAAAATTCGTATTAAAAAACCAACCCAGTTAATGATATCGGGTCTAACTGTTCATCAGGTTCGGTTTAATCGGTTAAGCTAGTTTCTCAGGTCAGGTCACCTTGGATCGGTTCGGTTTTCGATAATGAGTTACAAAGAACACCATAAGTATTTGTCCATTCCTTTAAACCTTTTTATTATATATATATTAATAGGCTAGCGATTTGAACAGTAACTTCCGTCTACTGCATTTTATGATGGTTTATATAACATAATTTGTAATATTCATTCAATGTTGTGCTTTGGTTTAGTGGTTTGTGGTGATCTTTAAACTGCAGTCAACCCGGGTTTGATTCTTTAGGGGGCCTTTTTTTGCCAATATAAATTTTACGTGGTGCTTGACAGGTGGCTACTTATGGGTTTGTGTAGTGGGCGGTTCATTAGGGTTTCTCACTTTATTACATATCTCCGCTCTCCCTCTATACAATCTCCTTCATCTTCTTCCTTTCACCCATCATCTTCCTCTCCGTTATAATTTGACATGATCACCGTCTTTCTTTTTCGAAACCACTACTGTCACATGTATCTGGTGTCACGCCGGAAACGAATGGCAGGTACCGATCTTCTCTTATACTCTCTCTCTCTCCCTCTCTTTGTTTTTCTCTATACTTTGTATTTGCTAGGTATGTGTGTGTGTGTGTTACAAAACAAAGAGAATGGAGGGTATTTGTGTATGATGAGCGTCAGTGAGGTTGGCAGTAGAGGGTGGAGGCGTTCCCGATGTGACCCCTTTCCTGTTAAACCCTAGCCACCACCGTCTACATTTAGTTTCCGGCCGTTAGATGATAGTGGTTGTGGGTTGGCCTGTAATTGAAGGGATGGAGGTCATCCTATGATTTGTAATGTTTGTTTACCTGAGGTTTCTGGTTCCGAGTTTTGATAGGTTTCGTTTAATTTTTTGTATAATTTGTGATTTTGAAAACCATCGTTAGTTTTCATAATGTATAAACTGTGATGCAATGTTGACCTTGAAAGTTTATTATGCTTATTTGAGCCTCTATTGCTAATCCTTTACTCATTGGTTGTAAGAGGTTGTGATGTGTATATAAGCCTATCAAGGCCAGGTCTATATGTCAAATGGGCAAGTCAGGTGGCTTTACAAAAGAAACCATGTTTGTTTGCCTTTGAACCTTGCCTAGAGAGCTCTTAACTTTGTGTTATCACTCTTTGTTAGTGCATGTTTGTTATTGTTATTTGCACTTTTATCTTCATATAAAGTTATGTATGTGTTTGAATATTATGATATATTGAAGCTGAGGTTGATGATCCACCGGATCCAGCAACTGAAGATTTAAATACTTTCCATATTTAGCCGAAACCGATATAAGGTGGTCCACTTGTGAAAGCAGTGATCACTGCAGATGAAACTGGATGGGGTGGGAAGAAAAGTGAAACTAACGCTAATAAGAGCTCCAGATCAGGTTGGGGTCAAAAGCACCTCCTATGTGTTAAAATTTCGTATGTAGAACCGCCTCCTATGTGTTTTAAATAGGAGGTTAGTATTAGCTATTAAGGTTGATAGCGTCGCTAATTTTGTATGTAAAACTACCTCTTATGTATGTAAAACCGCTTCCTATGTGTTATAAAACTCAGTTTCAGTTAATTTTGTAGCGCAGTCGACAACATGGTAGTTAAAATCGTGGTTGCAAATTTCAAGTGTTGGGCTTGGTTTAAAACCAATTTGGAAGTTTTCTTTATGTCATTTGCGACTTGGATAATGAGTCAAAACATTTGAGCCTCTGTACATGAGGTTTACATCACTTCATTGTTTGTCTATGTGTTTGTTTAGTTGTTTACTATTCTTACTGATTTTGTTAACCCGTGTGTCTAGGTCTAGAATTGGCTCCCATGTTAGGACTTGTGTTGACACCTCGAAGTGATAAATCAACGATCTGGACACCAACGTGGCTTCGCCAAGTTTGTCAATATATGTATATGAGGTTTACATCACTTTATTTGTTGCATTGTCTATGTGTTTGTTCAATTGTTTACTATTCTTACTGATTTTGTTAACCCGTCTGTCTAGGTCTAGAATTGGCTCCCATGTTAGGACTTGCGTTGACACCTCTGAGTGATGAATCAACGATCTAGACACCAACGTGGCTTTGCCAAGTCTATCAATTGTGGTTGTTCTTCATGTCAAGCTGCCGTGGTTCTCAAATATTATTTTTGTTGATTAATTCATGTGGTTTCAAAGTTTTAACGTAGACCATTGTGGTTTGTGCCCAGTAAGTTTCCCTAAATTTGCCCTGTTTTTGTTACAATTTTCGGGTTGCATGAATTTTGGATCTAAACAAGCAATTATCATGTATGTTTCTAAAAAAAAGTGAGACTATGATGCGTTTACTGAGCCTGTGATTTTTTGTTTGTTGGGTTTGACAGGCTTTCTCATTGGTTATTCGAGGTTATGATTTGTATCTGAGCTTGCAACAGTGTACGTGATATTTGCCTATGATGGCTGTGAAACTGGCAAGTGGGATGGCCTAACACAGGCAACCCCGTGTGTTGGATTTTGTGCTTAATTTGTGTCTGCATGAACAGTAATTACATTTTACCAATATATTTATTGGCGTGCAAATTGGATGATTGATTGTGGGATGGTAGTGGTTTTCACGTCTTATATATATATATACACACAGTATGATGAAAAAAGAGGGCTTAAGGCGATAATGTTAAAGAAGGGTTGGTTGTATTGTTATGGCGAGGCGATAGTTTAGTCTCAGCCACAATTAATCGCCCTTCTCTGAGCCTTAAAGTATGTTTGTAAAAAACTGTGAGGCTATCATGTGTTTGCTAACCTTGTGATTTATTGGCGTGCAAATTTAATGGTTGATTGTGGCATGGTAGTGGTGTTCACGTTATATATATATGTGTGTGTGTGTACATTAATGGCTCCGGTAATATTTCAAATCGTTGGCCTATTAATGCATATATAATTTCTCATCACGGGCTGTGGCTTGAAGTTTGATGTATTTTATAGTTCCATGGTGATGATGAAAAAAAGGGCTTTAGGCGATGATGTTAAAGAGTGGTTGGTAGTATTGTTTTGGCGGGCCAATAGTTTAGTCGCAGTCACAATTAATCGCCCTTCTCTGAGCCTTAAAGTAAGTTTCTAAAAAAACGTGAGGCTATGATGCGTTTGCTGAGCCTGTGATGGTTTTAAACCCTAGGTAATTTGGGTTTTGTTTGTTGTGTTTAACAGACTTTGTCATTGGTTATTGAAGACTATGAACAGTTAATAGGCCAGCGATATGAACAGTAACTTCAATCTACTGCATTTTATGATGGTTTACATAACATATTTTGTAATATTCATTCAGTGTTGTGCTTTGCTTCAGTGGTTTGTGGTGATCTTATGGCTGTCAGATTGGCAAGTGGGATGGCTTTACAGAAGCAACCCCGTGCATATTATAGCATGGTAGTGGTACAGATGTATTATATATATATATATATATATATATATATATATATATATTAATAGGCCAGTGAAGCCACATGCTTTAAAATTCAGTGAACCCGGGCTCGATTGTTGGGGGTTCATTTTTTCCCCAATTTAAGTTTTACGTGCTGCTTTACACGTGGCTGCCTATGGTGTCTTACTGGCCACCTTTATAAGCCTTTTCAATAGATCATTTCATTCATTTAACTATCATAATTTTCTTCTTATTCTGGTAGAGAACCTTCGATTCTCCTTTGTTCTTTTTCTTTGCATTTGGTTCTTGAAGGTAATTCAGAACACATGCATTCTGTTAAAACTCATTCTCTGTTTTGTTTTGTTGTTTAGTGGTTTGGAAAAAAGAGGGCTTAAGGCAATGATGATGAAGAAGGGTTGATTGTATTGTTATGGCGAGATGATAGTTTGGTCGCAGCCACAAAAAGTTAATAGCCAAAATCGTCCCTGAGGTTTGGTCACTTTTGCCACTTCAGTCCAAAACCCAAAACTTTTACATCTGGGTCCTCAGTTTTTTTTTTTTTGCCAAATTCGTCCCTGAAAAAGGTTTGGGTTTTGCTAAATTCGTCCCTGATGTTTGGTCACTTTTGCCACTTCAGTCCACAACTTAAACGTTGTCAGGGACGAATTTGGCAAGAAAAATAAAACTTAAGGACCCAGATGTAAAAGGTTTGGGTTTTGGACTGAAGTGGCAAAAGTGACCAAACCTCATGGACGATTTTGGATATTAACTCCAGCCACAAATGATCACCCTTTCTGAGCCTTAGAGAGTCGACCTGTTTTCTGTGATGAACCCTTATTTGTAATTATGTAGTTTCAAACAAACGTTCGGCTATGATGTATGACTTAGCTTTGGACTCGAGGTTTGTCACCTGAGCTGTTCAAATCTGTCTTTGGTTTACTGATATAAGACGTCCAGTTATTAGCTATTTAACTTGGTTTTGATGAGATACATATACTTTCTAACAACTAATGATGATGGTATGGCAAGGCCGGTGGATGACAGGTCCTAACCTGCACTCCGCCTTGCAGCCATGGTTCTGAAAAACTCTAAACCAATTAAATCATTTACCAGTCTTAGGTAATGCAGGTTTCAACAGCAATGGTGGCTACGGTAAGGGTTGCTTGGCGCTGGTTTGTGTCAGGTCATGCATGAAGGCGTCATTTAATCGCATTAGCCGTTTAATAAGAAGTGCTATTATGTTTTCCAAACGCTAGACCTTATTTGGATTCAGTTGTAACAACGCTTATTTTTATTTATTTCAATGATGGTTTCAACTATGTTTTTTCGGGTTTTTTTTTGTAGGTGAATTTATGTTATGTTTTTTTGGGTGGGTTGGTTTTGAAAGAGTTGTCTGTTTAATGGAAGAGATCGGGTTTGTTGGAAAAACTTACAGCAAAATGGAGACTGTTGTGAATTTGACCGAAACAAACAGGAAGAAAAAGACTGAACAGATTAGAAAAAGGAACCGGGCTTGTGTTTGACACAATTCCCTTAAACAGATTCGTCGTCTGTTCCCAGGGTACACCGGTTCAACAGTGCGGCGGTGCACTGCGGACTATCCCACTTGCCTGAAAGATAACCGGACTTCGATTGAGTTTGTTCTCTACATATATGTGTGTGTATGTATCTCTTTTCTACATATACAAATGAGGCACAAAGCCTTCCATTATATAAGAACATGGATGTATGAAGAGTCTTCTTAATTTGAGACATAAAGACTCTAATTAAGTGACATAAAATCTCTAATTAAAAAAATAAAAACCTCTAATCAAAGACATAAAACTCAAGAGTTTTAGTCTTTAATTCACCATATTAAGGTCTTATTAATAATTACAATTTATCAAATTATAATTTCAATAAAATCAATTCACATATTTCCAACAACCCCCCACATGAATGGAGATTATTCAAAACACACAAAAGTTTCAACAAACCTCCACATGAATGGGAGTTATTCTCAAAAACAACCTCGTTCTGATTAAATTTCTACAGTTGAGTTTTGCATACAATAGGTAGGTGTGACCCTTTGAACTTTCGCTTATGAAACGCACTTAGCCCACTGGCTCTGAGTAGAACGCGATGTTTTTGAACTCGTCTGCTTTTTGTGTAGACGACAATACGCTTCACACAAAACTCTCCCTGACAACGTCAAGTCCTCATAGTTGTGTCCGTTATGGTCATGTACATGTGCCTGGTTCTGCGAGAGCTCTTAGGTATTGTGCCCAAACAATACCCTTCGAAGAAGACCCCACTTCTCTCTCAAATAGGTGATCTACTAGGACTGGTTATCTCAGTCGAATCATTAAAAGACATAAGCTTAACCTCAATCTTGTCACTTTTAGAAATGGACTAGGAAGCTTATTAAATCTTATAGTAAACTCCCTTTTTTTTAAAACGTGGGGTTTCCATCAACTTTCCCCCACAGTGACCTTCACCAGTTCATACAATTAGGTTGTCCTATTGAACTCAGATCTTGGGATCTCCAGTCATCGGAGTTAGGTTTCCTTCGCATAAACTTAGCCTTTCATGGGCTTTAGTCCCATTCCCATTGACGACTTCTGAACTAACTCTCTGCTTAAGCCTTTTGTTAGCGGATCCGCGATGTTATCCTTTGACTTCACGTAGTCAACAATGATAAATCCTGTAGAGATTAGTTGTCGCACCGTATTATGCCTACGTCTTATATACTTGTTCTTACTGATACACATTGTGATATGAGCTCTACCAATTACCGATTGACTATCACAGCGTATGCATTAGAGCAATGCCGGCTTCGGCCACCTAGGTATATCTTTAACAAATTGACGTAGTCATTCTGCCTATTCATCCTCTTTATCTAAAGCGATGAATTATGATTCCATCGTGGATCTAGCAATAAACGTTTGCTTAGGTAATTTCCACATTATCGCAACACCTCCAAGTGTGAATAAATACCCACTCGTTGCCTTGGAATCATTCGTGTCAGATATCCAATTCGCATCACAGTAACCTTAAATAACTGCTAGATATCTTTTATATTGCAGCCCGTAGTCTCGTATGTATCCTAATTACCAAAGCACCCGTGTCACGTAATTCCAATGAATTGAACTTAGGTTGCTCGTTATCTACTTATCTTGCTTGCTAAGTCTGGTCTGATACAACTCATCAGATACATCAGGCTGCCAATAATTCTTGAGTACTCTAATTGGTTAACAGGCTCACCTCGATTCTTAGCTAGACGTTGACTCGTGTCAATGAAAGTTCTAGCCACATTAGAGTCATTTCCATTGAACTTCTCAAGAATTTTGTCCACATAATAGAACTGACTTATAACAAGTCTATCTAGGTTTGTGTGATTTGTACTTCCAAAAATCACATTCGTTCATATCAAAACTTCTATTTTCAAATGCAAGTCACCTCCACACTTAAGTGTTATTGGATAACTACCAAATGGGGTGATGAAAGTTTCTTCCTTTCATATGTACCTTGAAAACTTCTCTAAGTACCATTTTTACATCCCTACGGATTGTTTCTTAAATGGCTTTCCCCCCACATTGCTTGCACTTTGATCAAGTTCGAGTAATATCACCTATGATGACATTAGACACCGTGATAGATAGCGACTATCTATATCTTTGTGTTATTGAGGTCATCCATTATATTACTCAACCCATATTTCTCACACGAATCGTTTTCTGAGCTATATGAGTTCTCCTCATATTAAGCTAAATAGTATCATAACCAATGAACTATTTATTCGGTCCTTTCGAGTCATCATTTTTTAATGAATTATATATCTGCTTTTACAAAATTCATTCTTATGTCGTCACATATGTGTGAATGTTCAAAGTTAATTTATTCTCCGTGGAGCATTTAAATTAACAAGTATTAGTTTAGCATGCTTTAAACTACAAATACTTAGCATGTGAACAGAATATGCTCATTCTGATTCTTCACAACCTTAAGAGAGAACTCACTAGCTCTTCCTAACATTCACATCTTAATTTAGACACAAAATGAGATTTTGTTTACCATTCCAAAACCTTGGTTTAAAGAATGCTTCAAAACCATAATTAATTCCATCCATTAGGATCAAGACTCGTTTGCCTTTAATCTCCAAGGCTTCACCATTGACTCTTTAGGAATTAAACATAAGTCTTAATATAAGTCACTTTGATGAACATATTCATCATCAACAAGTCAATTAGATTGACACTCAACGACATGACATTCACATATCCCTAAGTGATATGTATATATTTTGTTGAACCTATTTATTGGGTGACTCTCCCAAAATATATCATGAATCCTCCATATATTGATGGTTTGTAGAGACTCTACACGTCCATCAATATTAGTCTTTTATAATAAATCTCGCAATATTTATAAAAGACTTATGAATAATAACATATATTCCTATCATATGTTATAGTCATCGGAAATACATTTGTTCAATTCTATGTTGATGCTCTCAACATTGGACGACATATCTCGGTTTCGTGTATTTAACCTCAATACACTTGCCACGTTGATCATGATTATCTCAATGGGGATGAATGAAGAGTTTTTCTTCTTAGTCACTTAATTAGAGAATTAATTTTATAAATAAAGGCTCTAATAAATTTACATAAAAAGATCTAATAAAGTGACATAAAAACTTTAATTAGAAAACATGAAACTCTACTCAAGAATTTACTCTTTATTCACCACATTAAGATTCCAATTAATAATTATAATTTACCAAATTATAATTTCAATATAATCCAAAATATATATAACATATTACATATATATTTAAACAGATTAATATAAGGATATATAAACATCAAATCTCAAAGTGTTATTCTCTTCAACATTTTATCGTTCGACGAAATAATAGCAATTATATCGTCTTGTGGCATGTTTCGAGGTACTCCCTCAACACACTGTTCAAAACAACAAAGTTGTTTATACTTAACTACTTACAAGTAGTCGAACAAGTAAATATGTCCAAAACAACATCAAGTTGTTTTACACTAAATAGGCTCTCTAGACTATTTATGGTTCAAGTTATCATACTTCTCATACAAGTATCTAACCATATATAATTTGCAAAAGACATGTTTTATTCGTACAAAACATTTCTACTTTTACAAGTATTTTCCATAAACTATACATATTTATGTTTTGATTACAAATCAAAACCATAAACTCTAATATAGTTTTATTATTTAAATCATTCCTAATTCACTTGTTAGAGTATATGGTTTTAATGATTAACCGTTTCTAATTCGTTCATTAGAAACTATACGTGTACCATATAAACATATACGCTTTAAAAATTAACCATTTCTAACATACCTGTTAGAATGCAAACGATTAGACGTTTCATCATATAGAGTTTGGTTATATCAAATAAACCTTTTTCTAACACACCCGCTAGAAATAAACGATTACCAAAATCATTTTAAAGGTCATTGGTTTATATTCTCAACCGTTTCTAACCTGCTTATTAGAAATACATGATTATGACAATCGTTTTAGACCTTGTTGGTTTATATAAAATAAACCGTTTCTAACACCATCGTTAGAAAATTAAACCATTTACATAAATGGTATTAACTTTGGATTTTCCAAAATATACCCGTTTCAAACTCACTCATTAGAAACCGTCAAATTTAACCAAACTGGTTTAATGTTGGAAAAGGTTGAAACACCCAATTCTCCATAAACCATGAGTTGAAACACCTCATTAAAACCTTTAAGAATATTTGACCCAACTTAATGGTATCCTTATTATTTTTAAGTTTCAACTTTGGAGTTTTAATTAGTATTCTTACTAAAACCTTCAATAAAACAAAATAAGTTTATAACTTATTTATTTTCACAAAATTTTCAAAATAAAAATTTCCAACACGTTTGTATATTTTGTACAATAATATTTTCTAACACACTTGTTAGAAAATATAAACATCTTATTTTGTCTTTATAAAATCATCAATCTCTAACACGCCCGTTAGAGAAATCAATATATTAGTTTGCAAATTAAACTTACTATTTTGTAAATAATAATTTCTAATACGTTTATTAGAAATGTTTCATGACACGTTATTCTTTCAACGTCATCGATTCTAACACGCTTGTTAGAAATACATGTTTCAAAACTTTATATTTCGAAACCTTTTAATTTTCCAATACTCTTATTAGAAAAGGTATACATTTCAAATACTTTGAAATTATCTTTCTAATACGCTTACTAGAAAGAAACCGTTATCAAACATTTTACATGGGTTTACAAATATTATGTCTTTTCTAATGCTTTCATTAGAAATTCAATATTTCAAAATGTTTAGACACATGTTAAAAATGTTAATAGTCCGATTTATCTAAACACAACACAAAACCCATGAACCCAAAAAACCTTGAATCTTCGGATTAAACATTTCACTCCAATCATAAATTTAATCCGATTCGATGTACCACAGCATATCTCAAAAGAAAAACATTTACAAACTTTTGAGAACCCAAAAAAAAAATCCTTAAGAAGAAGGTTTTAAGATTGGTTCCCAATCTACACGAAAGTTTGTTTTACCAATCTGTTTAAGTTTGTTGGAAAAACTTACAGCAAAATGGAGACTGTTGTGAATCTGAACTGAAACAAACAGGAAGAAAAAGACTGAACAAATTAGAAAAAGGAACCGCGCTTGTGTTTGACACAATTCCCTTAAACAGATTCGTCATCTGTTCCCAGGGTACACCGGTTCAACAGTGCGGCGGTGCACTGCGGACTATCCCACTTGCCTGAAAGATAACCGAACTTCGATTGAGTTTGTTCTCTACATATATGTGTGTGTATGTATCTCTTTTCTACATATACAAATGAGGCACAAAGCCTTCCATTATATAAGAACATGGATGTATGAAGAGTCTTCTTAATTAGAGACATAAAGACTCTAATTAAGTGACATAAAATCTCTAATTAAAAGAAATAAAAACCTCTAATCAAAGACATAAAACTCAAGAGTTTTAGTCTTTACACCCACCCTAGTATACCATACTCTATAAATTACCTCTCAATAAATGCACTAATTACTACATAAGCATTAATTTACCCCTACTCTATTACACTATACTCTATATAAACCATTAATTGTTACCTAGAAAATTAAAAACTTTAATAAACATTTATTTATTATTACTTTTTCTCCCCTTATGGGGGGTTGCGATGATCTCTGCCGCAACATAGAAAATTCGCCTTCCAAAAAAAAAAAAAAAAAAACTAAAAAGTTAAAAACATCTCTTAAATGGTTTCACGTAAAACTAAAAAACCAAATGCACTTAAATTTTATTTTATTACGTTAATTTTTGTTTTAATATAACCTGTTTTGTAGTTTTATTACCTTTATTTCTTTTAGTATTTTTTTCTTCACCAAGGGAATGAACTTTTTACTTAACAAATATTTTTCAAAAAATGTGTTTATTTAACTATAGTTTACCGAACGCTTTTTTTTTGGAAGTTAAGTTGTTCACCTTTGAACAGAACCTATATAATCAAACTTAAAGGATATTGGTTTATAAAATAATTTCGCAATGAGAACATCTAGGACATTTTTTTATCAATTTTTAAAACGTAATGTTGCAAAAATCTACTCTTTGTTTGTAGCTTGAATATTTAAACTTTAAAATTCCTAGATAACTGATAATCTAATTTAATGAGTTCTTTTTTCATACTATCAGTAAATTTAAAATAAATAGATAAAGATTTATAATCAATTTAAATCCCTAATATTAATAATTAAATTTAGAGTGTAATTAAGTGAAGGTGAATTCTTATTGGTTTGTTATATTCAAACCTAATTAATACTATAGAGTGGGTGTAAATGGAAACTAGGTAGGGTGTATTTAGAAAAACCCTTTATCAAATTATAATTTTAATAAAATTCATTCACATATTTTCAACAGGGTTTGTGTTTCGATAATAACAAAATTACAAGGCGCGTACCACTAGTTAACTATATGGTCGTGGTTTTGGTCGGTAGAAATGATGTGTGTATATATAGGGTATGTTTGGCAAAACTAGCTGGTGGCTGGTAGCTAGAAGCTGGAAGCTGGTAGCTCGAAGCTTTTTAAATATATTTTGGTGTTTGGCAGAGTGGCTAGAGCTTTTAATA
This sequence comes from Ambrosia artemisiifolia, assembly GCA_032199755.1. NCBI lineage: Eukaryota > Viridiplantae > Streptophyta > Magnoliopsida > Asterales > Asteraceae > Ambrosia > Ambrosia artemisiifolia. The sequence goes on along the minus strand of CM063513.1, from coordinate 55,064,764 downwards.
AAATGACCAAAATGGGCATAATTAAAAGCTTGTAAGGAAAGTTTTTATTTAATATTTAAAATAGAATGGGTATTTGTGTCATTTACTCATTAAAAGCTTGTAGCTAGTAGGAGCATTTTCTTAAACGCTAGTACTAGTAGCTTTTCACTGTAGAGCTTTTTCTCCAACCTAAAAGCTTCCAGCTCCTTCAACCAAACAAGGCTTTTTATTGAGTAGGAGCTTTTTCTTAAAAGCTTGAAGCTTAAAGCTCCTAAAAGCTCTTCAAAGCTCTTTACCAAACATACCCATAAGGCTACCCGGTAAACAAACGCCCCCCTCCCCCGTCCCCAAGCCACACACCGCCCCCCTCGCCGTCCCTTCCCCCTTCTCAAGGTCCCCCGTCCTCCCCGTCTCACCCGGGACGTATGGGACGGACCAATCAGGTAATTTCTTTTTTTTTTAAATTATAACGGCTACTTTTATTCTAACGACTATTTTTTTTGTTTTTTTTAAATACCAATATAACCATATAAACCCAATCTATCTAAAAAAAACCCATAAATCAACCAAAACCAACAAAAAAACCTCTCTACTTTCTTTAAAAAAAATAACAAACAATGTCATACCTACCAATGGTTGATTCCTCATCTTCGTCGAGCGACGAAAACCAGCTTCTTGTTAACACGATTTGGGAATCGGCACAATTAATCATGGCGGAGGAAGAAGAAGAAGTGAGCTCGCAACCGCGAATTAGACAAGGGGCTTTAAACAGAGACCGTCAGGGTAAGCGTTTAATTTTTCTTCTAATATATATATATAGCAACTATTTTTTTTTTTGGAACGTATAATTTTTCTTCAAATATATTTTTTAAATTTATTTACGACATACGTGTAGGTGCACATGAACGATTAATTAGAGATTACTTTGCCGATCACCCGGTGTATACGGACGAGATGTTTAGGCGGCGGTTTCGAATGAGTCGTCGATTGTTCGTACGTATTGCCGATGATTTGGCGAGTTGTGACCCGTATTTTACATTACGGTACGATGCTAGAGGCAAACGGGGATTCACAACTTACCAAAGAATCACGTCAGCGTGCGGCAAATAGCTTACGGGACGTCATCCGACTCATGGGATGAGTACTTACGGATGTCGGAAAGAACGTCACGTGAGTGCTTGTATAAGTTTTGCAAGCGTGTTGTCAAGATCTACAGCACAAAATATTTGCGCAAACCAAACTCCAATGATATCCAAAAGTTGTATCAGCACCATCACGAGAAGCATGGTTTTCCAGGGATGATCGGAAGCATCGATTGCATGCATTGGCCGTGGAAAAATTGCCCTAATGCGTGGCGTGGCATGTTTTATCGCGACGATCACGGTCATCCAACAATAATCTTAGAGGCTGCCGCGTCACAAGACTTATGGATTTGGCATGCCTTTTTTGGTGTTCCCGGTTCCAATAATGACCTTAACGTTCTTAATCAGTCTTTGGTGTTTGATGATGTTAGAAAAGGAACCGGTCCGGATACAAAATTTACCGTTTCGGGGGTTGAGTACAAGCACGGGTATTATCTTGCGGATCATATATACCCAACCTATTCTACACTAGTTAAAAGTATTAAGCACCCTCACGACGAAAAAAGACAGAAATTTGCTAAGTATCAAGAAGCGGCGCGAAAGGATATCGAACGAACATTTGGGGTTCTACAAGCAAAATGGCACATCATCGCAAACCCGGCACGTGCTTTCACAACAAAAAAAATACGTTATTGTATGTATGCTTGCATCGTGCTACATAACATGATCATCGAAGACGAAGGCCGAGCTATTTGTGAGTTTGATGAAAATGCGGTGGAGGAGAATACTATTCCGGTAAACCAAGCGCAACAAGAGTTAAACGATTTCGCGTTACGTAACGAACACATCCATCATCATCTACAAGCCGACTTGATCGAATATATATGGAACAACGGACAAGACGAGTAGATTGTAATTTTTTTTTAAATTAGGATGGTTTGTAATTTTTTTTAATTTAGGATGGTTTGTAATTTTTTTTTAATTTAGGATGCTTTGTAATTTTTTTTTTAATTTAGGATGCTTTGTAATTTTTTTTATATTATTTAGTATTTATTTGAACAATTATTTACTTATTTATTATTTTTATAAAACTAATTACAATTAATATTAGAAAACAAAAAAAAATATTAAATGCTTGAGACATGGGGTTATCCATGTCTCAGACACCACCTAAGTGATGTGGCAGCCTACGTGGCACTGAGACATGAGGTTTTTCATGTCTGCTTACCCAGCAGCCTAATGTAGAGGTATATCCTTTGGTACCATGTAACAACCTCTATCTGGCAAACATGGAGACAACAACGTTGACTGCAACCACCACTCTACTCCTCTCCTCCAAAACCCTCCGTCGCTCCACCACCACACAACCACCCCCAATCCGCCGGACTCAATCACCGCTCCTCCGTTCCCTGCGAATCACAACCACCGTCAAACCTCCGTCGTTTGACCGGAGGACTGCCGGAGCTGCTGTGTCTCCTGTCTTTGCTAGTGGAGCTGATGATAATTCACCTTCATCTTCAGATGTGATAGTTCTTGATGTTCGAGTAAGTCATTTTAATACCAAATTACTTATTTTGGATATTGGATTATATTTATTTATTTAATCTAGGGTTAAACTTTTTATGCTGGCATGATTGGTAAATTGGGCATTAATTAATGAAAATAATAATGAATGCGTCAAAGATAATCATCTGGATTTGGATAGTTCATATTAGGTTAATTCGTAATAATTAATTATATTATTCGTTCATTTTACTTTGTATTTCTTCTTTTGGTTTTGGGTGGGTATATATGACGATGGAGGTGAATTAGTGGTGGTGTTGGGGCTCATTGTGCATGCGGTGGTGGGTACATGACCCGCTATTGACCAGGTCTCCACGTGTTATATTGTAGTAGTCCGTGTTGAGCAAGCGTGTGAGCGAACAATGTTGGATTTGCCTAAAGTGTCATAACCTCCCTTACTCATATAGAATTGACTTTGATACCATTTCTAACATCTGGCCGCTCGTATCTTTCAATATTATCCACTTTGCCTGCAAGAAGTTCGTAAATTTGTTTACTCTAGTGGAACCATATGGGAGATCCAAATGTTCCCAATGAGCACGAAGCCACGAACAATTTACCTTTTTAGGTGGATGTGTTTAGTTCACTTTTTTACGTAGTGTGTTCATTGGGTAACTACAAAGTGTTGTCCTCTACCGATAATCCATTGTTCTATTTCTATTCCTGACCATAGGTGTGAGTGTGACCCAGTATGCCCTTGAGAATATTGGCAGTGACAGCAATGGGTTTAAGTATTATTCATATAAACTAACAGAACAATCCTGACATAATCATTCGCCACCACCTACCGCCTTTCCAGCCTAATAGGTCCCAACCAAAGACTTTGACTTGAGAATTTTCCTTCCATCTTCTTTCTTATGTTTTTGGTGAGAATATTTTGTTTGTGGGGAGTGGTTGATTAGCTTCTTACAGATGTTTTTTGGGTTAATGGATATGGATTAAATTCAAGCAAAAGTATAAAAAAATAGAGTTAATTACCATGGTTGTAGAAGGCGCTAGGCAGGCGGTGGGGTCTAGCCTAGGGACTAGGCGGAATTAGGTGTTTTGGAATTTATATATATATATATATATATATATATAGGGGAAGGATAAATTGAAAACCCTCTTGAGTTGAGAAAACCTTGGAAACCCACGTAAAAAATCATTATTTTCTTTTGAAAAAAATAACCAATGTAAAAAACATGTTTTTAAGCATCTTGGGCCAAAAAAAATATAAAAAGCGCCGAAGGGATTTTTTTTTAAAAATAAACAAAGTTGCTAAAAAACATATGTTTTCAGCTATTTGCTGTTATAAAAGCTGTTGTAAACATGTGTTTTCGCAGCTTTGTTTATTTTTTTAAAAAAAATCCCTTCGGCGCTTTTTATATTTTTTTGGCCAAAAACACTTAAAAACATGTATTTTACATTGGTTATTTTTTTCAAAAGAAAAAAATCATTTTTTACATGGGTTTCCAAGGTTTTCTCAACTCAAGTGAGTTTTTATTTTATACTTGACCTATATATATATATATATATATATATATATATATATATATATATATATTATATATAGAGTAAAGATCTTGTACAAAGTGTTTTTTAGGTAAGAACCGTTAGAATCAAAGGAGGGTATTTTTTTTCGAAATTTTTTTCCCATATTGTTAAACATGTATTATAGTACTGAAAAATAAAAAAAAAAATTTGGTGTAGAGTAATTACGTGTAGAGTAATTACATAATTACTCTAGTAGTCTAGTGTAAACTAATGTATTTACTTTAATGACGTAATTACACTAAAAAAAATTTTTAAATTTTTTTTGTATTATTCATCTAGAAAGTATGTTTAAGCGCTTGAGAAAAAAAATTCCCTAAAAAAATAAAATAAAATTTTTTTACCCCCTTTGATTCTCACAGTTCTTACAAAAAAAACACTTTGTATTTGATCTTTACTCTATATATATACACACACAGATTTAGGTGTTTTTTGAAAATATGTTAAGATATATACACATAATACTTAGAAATTCACGTGTTTTTTTTTTAATCAGGAGGCTTATTTGATGGAGTTAGGGCTGGTAAAAAAAATTTTTTTGTGGAATTTAAAAAAAAAAAAATCCTAGCGCCTAGGTCCGCCTAGCACTGCCTAATCACCAAAACGCCTAATCCCCCGCCTAGGGCTGATCTCCGATATTGCGTACCGACTAGCGCCTAGGACGGCCGCCTAGAGCGCCTTTTACAACACTGTTCATTACACAAATGAACATGTGGTAAACACAATTTATGGATTCAATGATTTTTTAGAGAACTTGTGGATTGAGTGTGAGAGGTGAGAGCTTCATGTTCATCAGGGATTGATCAATGTGCAACCAAAAGTTTCGTTTGTCCGATCAAGTCAACCCATTCATAATATCTTCATTTGGTTGGTTCTTTATACATATAACCTTGCTAGAAACCCCAATTTTGCCCAAGTTTGACCCATGTGTGCATGATGTGGTGACTCAAGGCCCTGAGGCGCTTTCTTGATTGCCTGGTTGTATCAAACTAGCATGCATCCTGTCTCCCAAGACCCTTTCATAGAATTCCAACAATTTGTCCCACTCCTCTATAGCCCGCAGGAACGGAGTCATTGTGTTCCTTTTTAAACCAAGTGTGAATCTTAATATCATGAAAGTACACAATTTCCGGTGACATGGAGCAACAACAGTAGTTAGTGTTAGGATTATAGTGGAGCTTGAACAAATAGTGTCTACTCATGTGTGAAGCCTGCTTTTTTAAAGCCACAGGTAAATAGTCATCAAGTAAAATTTATATGGAGCAAGTGTTGGCAAAAACGTAGAGGGGGTGTGATTTAAGGTAGAGTTTTTAAAGTAAATGGGCTTTTGGTGCTTTATTACTTTGCTCCTTTTTTTTACATTCATTCTTTTGGGATTATAATTGTCGATATTCTTAATTTTTTTTTTTTTTTTTGCTATGGATTCTGGAAAGGAAACAAACATGTCAATTTTTGGAAATGGACACCTTGGTTTTTGTTCTGTGTATGTGGCGTTTGATTTCCGTGATTTGCATGTGGGTTTAATCACTTAATGTAGGTGTGTATGATTGAGGGATTTTTTCGTATTTATATATATATATTTCTACAATTTTTGTTTCAATTAAAAGGGGTAAAATAGCCTTTTTAGATCGACCTGATGGACATATGTAACGTCCTTTGGTGTTAGGTACCAAAACCGTTATGGTTAGGTAAACAGGGGAACCAAATGGCCATCCGTGTTATTAGCTTGCAATTTTATGGTAACTACCATGGACCTATGGTTACTGGTGGTTGATACATTTAAACATTAGCATAACGCATTTAATATAAACATATTGATAAACTTTAACATTTTATCACATACTTTTTAAATTCCTTTTCTTAGGTAACACTAAAATAAGAGGGAAAGATATTTGCAGCAAAAATTACTAAGTTTTAAATTTCATATATTTATTTATTTGTATTATGAAACTCATCATCTTATGTTGTTCTTTCAGGGGATGATGTGTGATGGATGTGCATCAAGTGTGAAAAGAATATTGGAGAATCAAGTACATAATAACAAAATTAAATTATTTGTCACTATATATAACTTTACATAAACTTAGCCACTAAAGATATATTGTACACTTGGACAGTCACAAGTGTCATCTGCAAGTGTGGATCATACAACAGGATCAGCAGTTGTATATCCTGTATCTGAAGCCAAGGTTACACCTAACTGGCAGAAAGTAATTGGTGAAGAAATTGCAAAGAATCTGACAAATTGTGGGTTTGACTCTAACCTTAAGAGGTAACAACAATGTCCTTCAATATAAATTTGAAATGTAAAGCATATTAATTGTGACACACGTGGGTTTGACTCTAACCTTCGAGGTAACAACAATCTCCACATCGTCCGTTAGTTTGTACCGGAACACATGTAATGTTTGGCCTCATACTATCGACGCGTTTTAGGCGCACCCGCTATTGATGAGAAAACTCTATAGTTAAACATGCTTGGATGTGAAAAATCCCTAGATGAGTGACCTCATTGGAAGTTTGCACCCACTAAACTGCTAGTGGGCAAAACAGACAATATCGGTTGGTATGAAGAGCCTGATCTTACATTAATAGTGTTCTTCATTGGATATCTTTGATAATTGGTATCGAACCCAGTTTATATTAAGTCTTCATGTTTAGATCCTAGTATAATTGTAACCAACGTTTGAGGCTAAGCTTTAAGGCGGAACCAGTAAATTTTAACTTAAGGTCATAATAGTTTTTTACTTTTTACATTCTCCCTTCAGCTATTCTTACAGCGCCGCGCACACAAAAGCGACGAGGTCTAAGCGTATCACGCGAAGCGCAAGCGCAAAAAGCGTCGGCTTTTCGTACCCGAAGCGCGCACTAGTTATATAATTTTTTTTATATATCTCATATATATCCCATAGGTTTTTTAGCTTCATTTACTCAAAATATACCTATAAATAAGGTTTTTATATGATTTTACCTATATGTACAAGCCAAAAACACCAAGGTAAAAAATTTTTATGCATAAAAATACATGGAGTACGTGAGGCGCACACCTCAGCGCCAAAAGCGACAAGAAAAAAAAAGTCAAAATCTATGCTTTTTTGCGCTTCTGGGAAAATGGGAAGGCGCAAAGCCCCGAGGTGACCTAGGCTACACCTTGATGCGCCTCGCGCCTAGGTGCGCCTGATGCGCGCTTTCTAAAACGCTGTAACAGCGGGTAAATTGTGGGGTAAAATTGCAAGAAAACGATGATGTTAGATACCCGTATTAACAGAAACTTTTGTTGATCTTGACTATGTTATCCCTCTCATTTGACTAGATATTTAGCACTAAGGTTCATGGGTGATATTGGCAGGTGAGGCTGCTACATGAAGGAGAACCATCTTAGAAATGCAGAAGATTATTATCACGAGTGTTGGTCTACATTTGTAATTTAAATAAAGTTTTGCAGGGTGTGTAACAACTGCTGTAAACTCTTATTCCAATTTATTTTTAAGGCCAACAAACTTTATTAATTGTTAGTCCACACCAAATATAGGATAGCAAAAAGCATTACGCGCCCATGATTGACACATCCGTATTACACCATTGGTTCGACGATCTTAATGTCCTTAGCTCGGTTTCTAATCCAAATAGAGCCCAACTCCGATTCCAATTAAATTGCTGTATTAGCATCCAATTTCTACTCCTCAAATAGTTAATAATCTTTTGATGTATCTAATAACTAAAGTTCTATTCATTTATGGGCTGCTTGTTTGATTAAGTGTTGTATCATTAAGAGGCCTGAATGGTTAAGAGACTCAGAATGATTAACTGCCGAATGGTTCAGCTATGCGCCAAGTCTGAATGGTTCAAACTGTTTGAATGCTGAGCTGAATGGTTCAGAGCCTCATTACGAGGCTACCAAACAGGCCGTTAGTTTTTATATCAATAATATTTTATATTATTAATCTAGTCTATAGAATTACCTGACATCATAGACTTAGTGAGGTCCCTAGCAATAAACTCAATTAATATGTCATGAGAATTATATATATATCCATTAAATAAACCTCTCTGTACAACTTTTTTTGTACCATATTGTACAACAAGCTAAAGCATATGTACTTCCTCCTCTTTGGGTATAACTTCAATCAAATGTATGTCCCTGTCAAAAATTACAAAGGTTATCTTCATAGACCAACCTCACCGTCTCCCCGACCCATTTTTATACATTTTTGGAACTGAATTAACTAGTCAATGAGGATGATAGGTTATAAATGGATCAAGTCAACCTTACTTTTGTTCTTTTGAACGGCTAATCAACCTTCCTATACCTATGATATTTTTGGTGACATAACCTTGACCTAACCAAAAAAAATGCACTTGATCAAGTCAAGTCATCAGAGATCGGCCATGTCGATAATCTCTGGAATTAGGTGATATGATCTCACCATACATCAAGAATGGCAATGTGCCCAAAGCCCATATGTTTCTAAATAGAAGGCAAGTGTTCTTCCTCTCATTCTCTCATGTAACCCATACCTTAAAACTCAACCAAAGATCTCTTCGTAGCCCAACCGAACTCGTTGGGACATTTAACAACACTTCAGTCTTTACCATCGTAAAAAAATATATATACTGACACACGAGTAAAAGCTGCACGCGACTGTATTACCAAGTGACGATTAGATTTTTTTAACAACAATAGAGAAATAAGCTAACAGCAACAAGCTGTAAGCGTTCAGTACCTTTACACACAAAAAAATATTATGAAATTAAAATTACACCCGTTTGACCACTCTACTTAAGATAATCTCGTCCTATTCTATATGCATACGAATGTGTTAGCCTTTATTTCTTCCAAAACCTTAGATTCCAATATCGATAGTTAAAGAGTGAAGTCCTATTTGAGTCCCCGTGGTTTGCTCATTTTAACTACTTGAGTCTAAAATCAAAACTTGTCTCGGTCTGAGTCCTTAAAATTTCTAATCTTAACTTCTTGAGTCCAAAAGATAACATCTGTTGGATTTTCTCAGTTAAATTTTGTGAAATGACTTAAATGCCCATGGTTTATAGTTTTGTTTCTTTATTTATTAATTTAATCACCATACAATCAAAGTGTAACTATATGTTTCTTTATATATATATATATATATAGGCCAATTATAATCTGAAAACCACTCTGAGTCAAGAAAACTCATAAAACCTCATTGAGTGGCACACAATACTCCACGTTTATGCTTTCTAATTTGTCTTGAAGGGTAGTTTTGGTACATCAATTTGGTAGTGTCTATTCTCCTGACACATTTATCTAAAAGTCTCTCCCTCTCTATATTGAACAAGCACCTTTCTCTCTCATTTCACATCTCCATTGATTAAATAAGTACATCTTCTTTCTCTCTATATCTAAAACAGCCAAACCTTGAATCCGATGTTCGTTCATTCTATTTAGTTCACCTTTTACAATAGATTTGAAAGGAAAAGTTGTTGAGGGCTGGTTCACATAGGAAAAGATAGAGAAGCCGGTGTACGAGACCGGAGGAAAGAGCAAGAAGGAGACCGATGAAGCCAGTCGTTCTCCTCCGCTTGTTGACAACCATCTTCCCCGCCCTGCTACCTTTCAAACACACTCATAAGATTGATTGTTTGAGATAAAAAAAAAAAGAACACCCAACAACAGATCCGGTGGTCAATAGATGAAGCCGATGGTCAACAAATCTGATAGTGTACGTTGGTGATGGTGATGTTATAGTATATTTACAAAAAAATTTCTTTTTTCGAAGTGAGCTCTTTACCATGGTGACGGCTGCGGAGGAATAGATCTATACTTCCATATATGTATGATGAATGTGGTGGTGTTGCCCACCCCTTGTCTTTTCACTACCATGATTTTAGTTTGTTGGTTTTGTTATTTGTTAGTTGAAGATGAAGTCACAGGTATTAATCTTTTTTTTTTTTGTATTTTGATGATGACGACGATAGCCTAGAAGGTTGTTTCCTTTTTTTTCTATTAATTTGAAATGTCCACTTTTGTTAGCTTTAGTAACTCGGATCTAAAACATTCTCTTTTTAATTTGAAATGTCCATGTTTTTTTCTCTTGATTTATGTTATTGGGTTTTGTAAGTCAAGGTTGAACCATTATTAGTTGTAAACATACTCTTAGTATTTGTGTTAGTTTTGAATCTGTTTTTTTTTCTACTTAAAAAAGTGTCATTTCGTTGTAAGTTCGTGGTATGATTTTGATGTGTTTATTTGTCTGTAGATACATTTATTAATTACTTTGGGAAGTATGGAGACCTTACGGACGAGAAGATTTGGGATGAAGTTTTTTTGAATGTTTTTTTCATTTATATATTATATTTTTTTATCATGTTTATTTTTTTATTCATTCTCTCGATACATGTAATGTTATGTTTTTGTTGTTATTTTTTCACTTTTATAACATTTGTAAATTTGTGGATGACCAGTAACATCTGTTTTTTAATTTATAAACATATGTTTTTGTTGGTGGTTTATAATTTATTTATACGTTTTTAGTGAGAGAAGTCGTGAAAACATATGTTTTTGTTGGTGGTTTTGTAATTTATTATATGTTTTTAGTGAGATAAGTCGTGAAAACATATGTTTTTATTGGTGGTTTATAATTCATCTAAAAACATTTGTAATCAGATGCTTGAAACTTGATAACATTAGTTTGTTTGTTAAAACTTGAATTCAAGGGTATGATAAAAACATGAATCTACAGGGAGAGAGGAGAGAGGAGAGAGGAGAGAGGAGTATGGAGAGATGAGAGATGAGAGAGGAGAGATAAAGTAATTTTTGGTGGACATGTTTGCCCTTTTGTACTTCTTTTTAGTATCTTTTTTATTAAAATAATCAAAACAAATAATAACCGTTGATCATGTAGAATGGAGGGTCAAGATCTGGGTTTCATGGGTTTTCTTAACTGGGGAGGGTTTTCAAATTATCCTTCCCCTATATATAGGGTTAGGATACTTTGAGAACTCGACGAATTGTGAGAACTCGTATGAACTCGACGTAAAATGCGAAAAAAAATTTCTTTTTTTTTACACTCGTGTAAAACACGTAAACCCCGTTGTAAATTTTTTTTAAAAAAAATACATTAATTTACGCCAAAATACACCGGTGTAAGGGATTTTTATCCTCGTGTAACTATATTAATATTTTATTCATTATTTTATTGTTGATTAATTATGGACCACATATTCATTTTTTATTAAAAAAGTATGTGGTTATAAAGTGAGTTCCTATGGTTCTCATAACTCACTTTGGTTCTCAAAATATCCGGATCCTATATATATATATATATATATATATTATACACACACACAACCCCCTATTCTCTCCCCAACTGCCACCACTCTACCACCACATTTAGCTACCATCTACCACCTAACAACTGCCCTACAAACACACCGCTTGAACCACTACCCCTCCAGCCACCATCGAACATCACGACCCTCAAACCACCATCAACAGCTTTCAAAACCACTAAACACAACCAACTTCGACATCACCACTGTGGTCGTCACCTACCAAAGCCATCAACCTGCAACCACTAGTGATTCAACCCAAGCCAACAAAATCACAAATGAACCATAACCCCAAATCGATAATGAACCCTAACCCCAAATCGATTATGAACCCTAACCCCAAATCGCATCTGAACCCTAACCCCAAATCACAGTTGAACCCTAACCCCAAATCACAGCTAAACCCTAACCTCAGACCATCTCCACTGCACATCCACACTTGAGTTGCAGAAATCTGAAGAAAAAGAATGGGAGGTGAGCTGTTGGACTATGGTGGTTGTTTTGGTGTTTCAACAGAAGAGAGAGAGAGTGGTGTATTGTGTGTGTTTGTATATTGTGGTGGTAGTGGTGTATTGTGGTGGTAGCAGTGGTGTATTGTTGTGGTGGCAACAATAGTGTATTCTGATAGTGGTGACGATAGTGGTGTATGGTGGTTGTGGTGGTGCTTTATAGTGGTGGTGGGTCGGTATGATCTGGTTTTGGGGTTAAGTAGAGTGAGAGAGAGAGAGACGGTAGGAGAGAAAGAGAGAGAGACGAGGGGTTGAGCAAGTGTGTATGTCTATATATATTTGTTTTTAGTGGTGGGGGTATTTTGGTAATTTTATAAAATCTAACAAAGTTAGTATTTTGGACTCAGGTGGTTAAAATTTGCAACCATTGGGACTCAGATCAAGACAAGTTTAGTTTTTGAACTCAAGTAGTTAAAATAAGCAAACCACGGAGACTCAAAAAGGACTTCACTCATAGTTAAATAACATGTGTGAAATTACTCTTTAAAAATAATCAAACTTACCATTTTCTTAATCAAAACACATAAACATAATTACCATTCTCTCATAATCTCATATACCGTGTTTTTTTAACGGCCAAGGACGTCACCCTCATCCGGCATCCCCATCACCATTCCCATCCCGAGTTCAAATCCAAGCATCTACGGGTATTGCAACCCTTTTAGCTCGAAGGCCACAATCGTATATTTTACAAGTGGCGATGATGGAACCAAGGACTTTCCAGACAGAAACTCACGTAAACGTATTAAATCCTTCCAACTCCGACCAGCTGGGCCGAACATGATTGGCCTCATGTACCATGTTACAAGTAGACCATAGTTGACCAAAAAACGCGGAAAATTATTACATAGAAAAGTACCAAAGAGCAAAAAAAAAAATAAAAAAAGGATGGACGAAAAAACGTTTAATTAAGTCTAGATTTGTTCAACAATAACACACTTAAGATTCATCAATCATCCTGTTCGCCGCCGTTGGCCGGCCACCGTCTCCTCTGATCTCCGGTCAATAATTGACACCTGAGTACAATTCCACACCACAGTATCTGTCTTAATTGAAGATCAGCTTCTTCTTCTTCTTCTTTTGTTGTATTAATTAATTAATATTTCTAGGGTTTTGTTTTGTTTTATTAAATTATGGACCGGGTTTTTAATAAAGTTCGTAACTTGGACGCTTATCCCAAAATCAATGAGGATTTCTACAGCCGTACGCTTTCTGGTGGTGTTATTACTCTCGTTGCTTCCATCGCCATGTTCCTTTTGTTCTTTTCTGAACTCGGTATATTATTATTATTTGTAAACCCTAATCTAGTTTACAAGCGTTTGATTTGATTAATGAAGAAGAAGTTGTTTTTTTTTCGTACTTGATTCATTGATCTTGATATCTATCTGTGTGATTAGTTTTAATATATGTTTATGTGATTTAATTGCATTATTGTGAATCTGATGATGTGTGTTGTTGATTTGAAACAAAATAGTAAGAGGCGAAATTCATAATTTAGTTACAAGTTTTATTTAGTCTTGAAGTGTTCTTGTTTAATATGTTTTTTGTGTTTGTGATTAATGTACTGTTAAGAATGTGGTAGTGTATGTGTTTGTGGTTAACTGGGAACCTGGATATCGGTTGAGAATATGAGCATGACGGCGTGTATGCATGTGGTATCATTTGTGTAATGTGTTGACTTAAATCTTAATATATCAAAGGTGGAAGAGCATGATGCACGGAACTTTCTACTATTGTAGGAAACTGGATTTTGTTAAGTAAGATGTCTAGGTTTTTCAGGTGGTTTTGTGATAGCTAGACTTAGGGACTGTTTGGTTATTAAGTGTTGAATCATTAAGATGGTCTGAATGGTTAAGAGGCTCTGAATGGTTAAGAGCTAAATCATTCAGCATCCCTTATTAGCTTAATGGTTCAGCATTTAATCATTCCATTCAGATGCTGAAACAAACAGTCTGAATGAATGCTGAATGATTCAGACCTGAATGGTTAAGAGGCTGATTAAGAGGCTGCCAAACAGCCCCTTAAGCTGATAATAGTAGTGATGAAAAGCTTTCTAGGTGGCTTTCTAGTTGGGTCATGATCCGGTCGTTCAAATTGTTTTTTTTTTGTTTGTTACTTTAACCTCATACACACCTTTACCCTCTTCCGTTTCCACCCCACTCTCTACCATAGCACCACTACTTGCACCCCTATGAACTCACCTTCCTCCCTCTCCAGCCCCATGCACCCGTTTGCCCTTTATCTTCCTCTTCCATTACCCATACCCCCTCTATATGTTATAATTTGTTTCTTATTTTAATCTCACTTTGTGCTATGACTTTATAATTTGAAATGCAAGTTGTATAAGCATAATCATATAGCTTCTTCAAAGTTGTAACATAAAATTTTTACTTGTCTTAAAATTTTGTCATCACATAACCACTTGATATAAAAGGTGGTCGTTAGCGAACACTTACCATGTCCTTTTAGCTCGCTTTTTGCTACCTTCAACTTATAAACTTCTTGTTACTGGTTTAGTATTAGAAATCTCAATCTGTATCTAACTGTTGTGGTGCCTCTTTTGATTGCAGGATTATATCTTCACACAGTTACCGAAACAAAGCTTGTAGTTGACACTTCTAGAGGGGAAAAACTACATATTAATGTAAGCACCATTCATACTTAGTGGAATGCTATTCATTTGAAGTTTTGAACCACCATTGATATGGATCAATTTAATTGCAGTTTGATATCACATTTCCAGCTGTTTCTTGTACTCTACTCAGTCTTGATGCCATGGATATCAGTGGGGAGCAACACCTTGACATTGTATATTTATAATGGTCAATAATTATTCTATTGAATGTCGTTCTTGTGCTTATGTTTTTATTTATGTGTATAAATTTAACTTGCAGAGACATGATATAATAAAGAAAAGAATCGACTCCAATGGCAAAGTCATTGAAGAGAGAAAAGAAGGAATTGGTGGCCCTCAGGTTAGTGCAAGTTAATTATCCTATGATTGTGTATGTACTAATTGGTCCTAATTAACCAGTTTATTTTCTTTGATTGGTGAATTTATCGAATAGAAGACATCAGTTTTGACTTTTCTTACTTATGGGATTGTATTTCTTACTATTAAAATTACGCCTAACTAGTTGGACTTGGAACCTCTTACTTATTGAATGCTTTTACTTTTAAGATCATGTGACATGTCATTATTTAGGCTATTTTATCTATTTATTTATTGTTAATCATCATGTGAGCCTCTGCAGATTGAGAAGCCTTTGCAAAGACATGGTGGCAGGCTCGAGCATAATGAAACGTATTGCGGCTCATGCTTTGGTGCAGAAGCGGTACATCTTTCTTTTCTCTTTCTACCCGGCCTAAGAAATTATTTTCTTCGCTAAGTTTTTTGATAAAAAAATAACAGATGCCTAAATGGTTGATTAATTACTAAATAATACTAATACATATTTTGTATGGCAACTTCTTGAGTGGCTTCTTGGAATGAGAATGTAAAATCACCACATTTTTGGTTGCTGGTTGTAAAGAAGGCATCAAGTATTAGAAGATGATACTTTACATTTGCTTCAGGACTTATATACTCCAATTTTATTACTTGTTGGAACTTTATGCTAAACATCTTACGTGCAAATGCTGCAACTTCTTTGATATGTGTCTAAAACACAGGAAAATTATAATCAATTATTCTTGCTACCCACCTTACTTTGGACGTGTTGGGGGTGGTGAAAATGGTTGACTTGTTGTACAAGTTGGGCCGGATTAACACAAAACTCTGTCTAAAAATTTTAGAAAATTTTGTAAATTGTTAGTGTACAGTGTACTAGAAGTGGCTATAAGAACTGATTTATATCGATAAAATGATTACGAGGTTTCATGCAAAAAGCACACTGTTGGAGATTTTTCACCAGTTTCCTTTTAGCTATATTTTTATATTACCTAATTTACCTATTAAAGATTATTAGATTAAACATAACCTGAATAGACTCTTCATAAATAAATGGTCAAGTTTTTCCCCTCTACTGCTTTCTTTGGAATGTTCCTTAGTGTTTCTTATCTGTTTGCAGTCAGATGATGAATGCTGTAATTCATGTGAAGAAGTTCGTGAAGCATATCGAAGAAAAGGCTGGGGTTTGACAAATCCTGATTTGATTGACCAGGTTTGCAGAAGCATACATTTTTTTGTACTTGAAGAAATTAAAATATTATTATGTTAAATAATGTCATCTGTAACATGTAAAAGTAACATTCTTCATTGGTCCTGTCAAATGTATAGAAATATGAATTTATCTATCAAAGCATTTAATCCTGGATAGATAATATGGGAACAATCGCGTTACAACAAAAATTTTAATCTTTATGTTGAATCTTGTTATGATGTATCCTAGTCCCGACATCGACATGATACATATTTATTTGAACTAATTGTTTTGCTCAGTGCAAACGGGAAGGTTTTGCTCAGAAAATCAAAGATGAAGAAGGTGAAGGATGCAATGTTTATGGGTCTCTAGAGGTTAACAAAGTGGCAGGAAACTTTCACTTTGTCAAAAGCTTTCATCAATCAAGTGTTCATATCCCTGATTTGCTGGCTTTTTCAGAGGATAGTTATAATGTAAGCTACCACTTGTGCTCGCTATTTATTTCAAAACATAAGAGTTTCATCCTTGTTTGATAATTTATGTTCGTCATTTCTAATAATAGTTTGTTGATGGTTGTGCAGATAAGTCATAAGATAAATAAATTATCATTTGGAGACTACTATCCGGGGAAAGTGAATCCTCTTGATGGGTAATTCTTTTGTTTATTATATGTGTATTCTGTAGAGGTGCCAATTTCGTCCCATCCACTTATGGGTGTTTGATTATGGATTTATGGGTTTAAATTTTAGACACAACAAAAAATTCGTGGGTTTTGGTCTAAACGAGTTTGGGTCAACCTGGGGGGTTTGTGGGTTGACCCTTTTACACCATTTGTTTTATAATTTTTTTTATTTTAAAAATGGTGTAATGTCATAACTTAACCATTTATTTTATATACACATTTGTATTCTTGGTTGTAAATTTGTTATTTAGTATTAATATGGATAAAATTTGGATTGAACACATGTCGTATCTGGTATTTTTGGGTCTATATTGAGTTTAACCTTCGAACAAGATCTGTTTAGCACCCTAGCTTTGATTTGGGTTCAGTTCATCTCAAACAGGTTAGGTGATGATATTCGCCTATAGTATTTTTAAGGCATAGAACATCCTAAATTGTTTGTTTTTCAAAAATCTAGATGATTCGTATTCTATTCTCAGTACTATATCCCTTAATTTGTTTTAGTTTTCATCATTGAATTTAAGTTTCATTTCAGGGTGCATTGGTATCAAGAAAATCCAAACGGAATGTATCAGTACTTTCTTAAGGTTTAGCACTCATATTCGATACTTGATCACTCTTTTTATCAAACTTGTAAAGGTATAAACTAAAGTAAAGTTATTTTCAATGTTTTATTAAATTTGCAGGTGGTACCGACCATATACACTAGTGTTAGAGGCCACACTATTCAGTCAAATCAGGTATATATACTCTTAAAATATAAAATTTTCTGTAATCAATTTCTTTGTTAAGTATTTAAATATTTGCATTTTGTATTTGTACAGTTCTCTGTGACGGAACACTATAAGAGCCCGGAAATTGGCAGACGGTCTCTGCCTGGTGTTTTCTTCTTCTACGATCTTTCTCCAATTAAGGTACACCTGTAACAATATGGTCTAAAATTAATAATGTTTTTACAAAACCAAATATTACACCACGAAAATTCACTCATTGTTACAAATCTGGTGGCTTGTGCAGGTGACGTTTACCGAAACACATATATCATTCTTACACTTCCTGACCAACGTCTGCGCCATTGTTGGAGGTAAATAATTTGTTTTTGATAGCTCTCTTTTGTCAATGTTCTTGTTCATATATTCTTATTTATTTAATTATCTGGGTTTTGTTTGTTTTTCAGGTATCTTCACAGTTGCAGGGATTGTAGATTCATTCGTTTACCATGGTCACAAGGCTCTAAGAAAGAAGATGGAAATTGGAAAGCTGGGCTAAGTTTTCAGTATCATAGCCGTTTGAGGCACAACCGGTTGAAATTAAGAACGTTGGCAGGCAAATGCAGACGATTCATTTTCATTTTGTTAGAATTTTCAAGTTATTTTTTAACTTTCGGTCAAAATATTTTGTAATTTAGTGTCATTTGACTGGTAGTTTGTAATGCCCTGAACACGGTGATGGTTTGTGTTGGGTGTCGGTGAGTCGAGCAGCAACCATGGACCATGATGACAAAAAACCAAGTGTATTACCATTCTCACTTTTTTAAACCATAGTTTATTTATTGGCTGGAAAGTTTTGTAGCCTAATCATTTGCTACATCAGATGTGCCAAAAGAAAGCGGTCATTCGAGTTCTTAGTTTGTTATGGCCCCAATCCAGTCTAGAGGTGTAACTGGTTTAGGCAGAGGAACAAACAATTAACCCATGAACCAGTCTCGGTCTGGACTGTACCCGATCACAACAGACTGTTAACGTAGGTCTGTCATAAAACTGGTTATGTCCGTCAGTCTGCTTTCGGCCTTACAATTTTACTCTCTAATCGCATCAAGAGGTGACTGAGCGAGAGCTTGATTATGAATTTTGGCGATTACAAAAATAAAGGAGTATATCCCTCTCCCTTGGTGTCTTTCCACTTCTGTCATTCAGGAACAATAACTTGTATTGTATAATATAATACGATAAATATCATCCTTCGAGGCAATATGAACCGAATACAAATTTATGGGTTGATTTACTTTTATGTATATCGTGTAAAATGTTTAGTTTCCTGTGTATCGTATAAATTGTTTAGTTTCATGTATAACTTGCAAAATGTGCTAAATGTTTGGACCGAAGTTGGGTTAGAAGTGCAACTTGTTACCCGTTTGCTTTCTATTTTGAAGGAATTTCCCTTTGGAATGTAATTTCATATCAGTAAAATGGAATAGTGGAAAAAAGAAAAAGTTACTGTTTGTGCTGAAAGTTTTAGCGATTAGGCCATGTTTGGAGCAGATAAAACAAGGAATGGTCCCAGCACACTGACCAGGCGCGGACCGGCTAGGATGGTCCTTGTGTATCTTTAGGTCTAAATGGTCATATAATGATGGAGTAACTAGGAATAATTAATAAACCATTTAAGTTTCAAACCATGAAGCAACAAAATGAAAATTAAATACCAAATAATAACATTGAATTTAAACTTATGAATCCATAAAACTCAGTAAACAAAGAAAAGGTTGACTAATAAATAATAATACTTCATCAGGGCTTGTCTTCAGCATGTGTAATGGCTTCAAAATCAAAACTTTTTTGTTCTTCATTAGTTAACCACTGAGAAAGACACTCATGGATGATTTCGATATTACGCAGCATAGTGATGGAGGAAACAGCACCCCCTTTAACAACTTTGATCTTGGCATATCTCAAGATATGCTCTAGGTTTGATTCCGTGGGCTCAGTTACATAACGGTCCACTGTCTTCTTTATAGCACCACACCAGATTGGTCGAGCCACCTTAAGGAATTCATGAACCGCCACCATTGGAAGACTCACACTTCCCAAAGCAGACTCGCTGCTGCCACCTCTTGCATGGTAATCCGAACCACCAAGCTTCAGAAGATCATATGTGTCTGCCAGGTCACTAAATGCTGTGCATACCATTATTTACATAACATGTCAGCAGTTACTTATAAAAGGGAATTGGGATGATTTTGATGGGTCAGAAGGAGTTCATACCGGCTAATTTACCATCACTTCTGTAAACCTCTAACCCGTGCAAACCCGCTTCTTTTAATCTTCTGATGATAGCAACCGGATTTTTCAAAGCCCATGGATGAGCCAGCACCGCGACTCCACCAGTTTCACATATCAATCGCACTGCTTCCTCTACATCAGGCTCACTTCCACTACAACATAATTAAAAAAAAAAAAAACACAAGTTACTACCCAGTGGGTTGGTTTGGGTTACATTTCGTTTCTTATAGATCAAAAGGCTAAAATACAAAAACTTAACTGAAAAAAAAAAAAAAAAAAAAACTAAAAGCAAAACGGGCTGAGAATCACCGAAAGTGTAGTTTTCACTTTTAATGAATAGAACTTTCTATATCATTTTTTGAACTCAAACCATTAATAATTATTGAATTTAGTAGAACCATAAAACTATTTATTTAAAATAAAAATAAAAAAATCTGGTGCAGAAAGTGTTTTTGAGTCGACACATGTACAAAAAATGACCCGTTTTGACCTGAGTCCAACCGATGGATATCTGATAACATAATATGGAAGGGTGAAGCTAAAAGATAGTTTACGTGGAATAAGCCGGTCCGCCATCATAAAGATAACGGCTAAAAGCTTGTTTTAAATTCTCAACATGGCCTGCTTCAACCATAGCACGAGCAACATGCAGTCTTCCTGGCGCAACACCATCACCTGCAATCTTTTCCACATTTTCCCACCTAATTGGCAGCTTTAATTTATTCAATTTCGAAATCATGTTTTTCGCACGTAGGTAACGCCCATCCCTTATATTCGCCAAAAACCGATCTAGTTTATCAAAATTTGATGGTCCACAGCTGCTATAATAGGCCAGAACATGGACCGGTTCTTCTGATCCAGTATCCGTTCTGTTTAATTAAAACTTAACAACTCATTATAGATTTCTATAAAAATAAGATTATTTTCAAATTTATTAACAAGCGTCGTGTGAAAAATGAAAATAACCTCGGGGTGAAAATGGTGCTGATTTCAACACCAGGAATAATTTTGATCCCAACTTTTTGAGCTGCCTCGATGGCTTGAGGGATGCCGGCCATCGTATCATGATCGGTTAAAGAAAGAACTTTCACCTGTTCTGAACAAAATGAACTAATCAATTCACAAATGAAACACTAATTCAAAACAACAATGACAACAACAAAAATAATAATAAAAGATAATTTTGTTATGTTTAATAAATAATAATGAGGAACAACCAGTACTATGTTTGTAAAACAAACATTAATCTTTCTTAATTCTTCATTAAAGTTTGCTATATTATCTTGTCTTAGAACAGTCCACAAACATGTATATTTATAGCATACCCCACAATAATAAGTTCAACCTTCCTTGAAGGGTTCAAAGACAATAAATTTACTGGCAAAGACTGCCATAATTTCACCATTTGCATCCAATTTTGTCCCTATCATGCAATAATTTCATGACCCTGTTACATAGGTCCTACCATCTTTATTTGCATTCCTTAGCCCTATATGCATATATGGTCTAGTGGGTATACATACACACAGGCAGCAGACTCTAAACATTTGTTTAGTAATCAGTAACCACAGACTGACTATTCACAGTCAAACTTCAAGGACAAAATCCAAACACATCTCAACAAATTCATAAAATAATAAATAAATAAATAAATAAACAAGATAATAACTTTAAACTACAAAAACCATATTTTCCAAGTCTAATCAACTTCATACAAGTGGGTATCACACCAAAACTAAAGATTAATAAAAAAAACTTGAAAAACAATAACGAACACCAACTGTTCGACAAAATGTCTCAATGAACAATTTTTTTAAAAAAAAAACTGATACATACCCCATACTGATGAGCTTTCTCAACAAGCTTTGAAGGGGACAAAAACCCATCACTGCAAATAGAATGAGAGTGCAATTCAAACACCAGTTTCTCAGAAGAAGCCTTGGTATGAACAAGCTTGACCTTAAAGTTGTCATCAATGGAGATGGTGGAATTGGGTGAGCAAGAATCAGTGTCGAGGAAAACCCATTCGCTTACGGACTTGTAGGCTAGAGATTGTTCGTGGGTCATGCGTTTCTTGGAGGCAGAACGCTTATTGTTGTTGTTATTGTTCTTTTTCTTCTTGTTGTGGTTGCAAGTGTTTGAACCCATCGTTTAGATGAAAAAGAAAGAAAAGAAAAGAGTCTATGTTTGTAGTTTGGTGAGAATGATAATAATATTATTATTACTGTTACTACTTTTGCCTGTCGGTTCTCAATCTAAATTCAAGGAAGATTACTATTTATGTAAAATGACTGATGTACTATTGGATGTAAGAACATAGTTACACCAATAGTCCTCAAGGTTCTCATTGTGCATAGATATATCCTCAACAAAATAACTTGTATGGTTGGTATCTAGGGTTGTTTATAAAACGCACCTATTTCGCTGTTTGCTTGAAAAAAACTTGACTCGAAATCCACTCGCTTCTAAACGAGCAGGGCGGACTTGACTTGATTTGTTTGTAAAGCCAAGGTAGGTTTGATTCGGTTTGTGGCTCACTCGTTAGTTGGGTCATTTAAATTTAACCCCAAATTTATACATATATGCTCGACGAGTAACGAGCTAGCCTGAGTTTTTGACTAGCTGAACCTAAGCCGAATATTTCATCTCATTAAAATAAACGAGCTGGCTTGCATCCACTTGATTTTCTAAACGAGTTAAGCCCGAGCTGGCTCGTTTACAGCCCCATTAGTATTTGGTTGGACTTGTATCTGAATAATAAAAATGTTACAGCTATTGTAGATTGTACCCTATTATGAGTCCGGTCTAGTAAGTTATGACCTCCGCTTTTCCCTATAAAAGGAAACGTTAACCTTCATTCTAAAGGTTCATTTTATTCTTCTCCACCTCGCACGCCGATCTCTAATATGTTTGATATGAGGTAATGGAATATAATGGACGAGGTAATGGAATGGACAAAGTAATGAAATGGATCACTACCATTCCATGTCTTGTTTGGTTACCACGTGGGAATGACACAAAGCATTAGGTTGTGTTATTTGGTAGGCAGGAAAAGATGAATGTCACACCCTCAAATTTCACTTGCGGGGTTTTACCGTGAGGCGCGTGACATACCATGATCCAAGTGAACGGTCACAATAAACGACAACTATATGATATGAAAACAACGTAATAAAACCAACCACGCAATTTTAAAAGTCCATAATACCAAAGACATCAGCGGAAGCAAAATAAGTTTACAAAACCATAGTTCAAAAGTAAGTAGTTAAACCAAACAAAGTTCAAGATATGCATGATATGAAGAGACGCAGTGAGACCCCAGTGCGCCTAGACTCCTTGTTACCTTAGCGACCTGAGAAAACATGCAATGTTAGTCAACACATACAGTGCCGATGAGTCACAGAGATAAAGTTTGTAATGTTTGTAAACCAGACCCAACAATCCTTACATCTACACCTGATGCTAGCTAGACATCGTTACATGATACTAAAGTGTCGTGAACCACTGCTGAACGTTAGAATGCCTCAGTACCTGCCACCGGTCATCACCCGGTGTTGTAAGTTAGACAGGACAAATATGCACTCGTCCGACCGCCAGTCGACCCGAGTGGGGCTTACCGGGCCCAATAGACCTATTCACACTTTCCCCGCTATGTATCCACATATTAATGGTTCACTAAATGTTAGGAGGACTTTAATGATGAAGAATGTCACTAAGTATCCATGTGATATAATATAATATGTTGGTCTATATGTTCGTAAGTTTGTACCGCATGTTTTTCTCCCAAATATGAAAACAGTAAAGAATGGGGCTGTGACACTCACCTTAGTTTGCGTCTTCTATAAAAGAATTACCGACACGATCAGATAGTCCCAAATACCGGCGATCTATCATAAAAGTTTGTATAAGTGTTTTGACTAACCTTTAGGTTAACTAGTCCCCGATTGTCCAGATCATGACTAAGTATGTTTGAAAATGTGTTTGAACGTTGACCCTTCACACCAGAAAGACCCAACATCCCGTTGGTGACCCATTACACAAATTAATCAAGTACATATAGTTTACACACAACGTTCAAGCATAAAACACTTAGTTTGTATCAAAAATCGCATGTATGAAGTAGTAGGGTCGAATCAGTCAAGAACCATATTGGTTCGACCTGTCTGTGGGTCGAATGGGGTGTTTCAGTGTTGATTCAACCTCAATGTAGTTGGTTCGACCCCCCGTTACTGGTTCGACCCAACTGCTGCAAAAACTCATAAAACGCACCAAATCGCATCAAAATGATAAATAATCAAGTGGATTAAAATATAATAAACGATAAATATAAAAAAGGAAATGTAAGACGATATTTTTTTGGATGACGAATTTAATAAGGATATATATGCAAAAAGAGATTTGCATAAATACAACGACCGAGTTGTAAGTATGAATTATGTAATTAGTCATAAATCATACATCAAACGCACAATTGCATCATGAGCGAATCATGATGAACGTGGCAAGTGTATTGAGATTAAATACACGGAAACAAGATATGCCATCTAATGTGGAGAGCATTAACATAGAAATGCACAAATGTATTTTCGATGACTATAACATATGAAATAAGTATATGTTATTATTCATAAGCCTTTGATAAATTTTGGGAGATTTATTATTAAAGGCTTACAATGGTGATGGATGTGTGGAGTCTCTACACATAAATGTTGGTTGAACTATGTGGAAGATTTGTACAATATTTTGGGATATGTGAATGTCATGTCGTTAAGAATGTCATATCGTTGAGTGTTAATCTAATTGATTTTATCTCAAGATATAGTGATTTTATACGGTTCACCGTGTTGATGATGAATATGTTAATCAAAGTTACTTATATTAAGACTTAGGTTTAAGTCCTTAAGAGTCAATGGTGAAACCTTGAAGGTTAAAGGCAAACGAGTTTTGATCCTAATGATGGAATTAACTATGATTTGGAACATTCTTAAAACCAAGGTTTTGAATGGTAAAACAAAATCTCATTTTGTGTCTAAACTAAGACGTGAATGTTAGGAAGAGATAGTGGGTTATCTGTTAAGGCTATGAAGAATCAGATTAAGGCATCTTCTGTTCACAAGCTAAGTATTTGTAGTCTAAAACATGCTAGACTAATACTTGTTAATTTAGTTGTTGCACGGAGAATAAATTAACTTTGAACATTCAAACACATGTGACGACATGAGAATGAATTTTGTAAAACCAAATATATAATTCATTAAAAAGGATGACTCGAGAGGACTGAGTATATAGTTCGTTGGTTATGATTCTATTTGGCTTAATATGAGGAGAACTCATATCGCTTAGAAATAGCTCGTGTGAATTTGAGTTTGTCTTGTCCCACATTGGTTAGTGAAGAAAACTTGGATAGGTTTATAAGCTGAAACCATATTGGAAGGAATAAAATATTAAGTTACATTATACTTGGGCACCTACCCGCGCACGCAGGGGATGCAAAAACGGGTTCTGGTTTGAGGAAAATTCCTGAACTAACGCGACTCCCGCACGACCTGCGGACACAAATGCAGCTTCAAAAATCCGGGTCCGTGTGACACTGGTTTTTGCAACTCGTTTTAAAAATTTGTTGTGACTGGAAGAAGTTTCCAGAACCTTCCTTCGGTTTCAAGTCTTTTGATATTATGCTGCAATTAATCTAAAATTATTACAACAATAAACCCTTTTAATTAGCCCCATTAATCGAGTTTAATGGAGATCATTATGATGATCATTATTTTGAGTCTATAAGAGACTGCACAAAACAGTGCAGAATTCAGACGAAAAACAAAACACATACACTTGAAAAACACAGCGGTAGCAACCAAGTTCGAATATTTTTTAGGCAAGTGGGATAGTCCGGCAATGCACCACCACTGTTAAAGAACCGTTGTACCATGGGAACAGACCGCGAATCTGTTTAAGGGAATTGTGTCAAACACAAACCCGATTCATTTCGATGATACAGTTTGTTGCAGCAAGTGTAGGGATCCTGATACTTGCGAGCTTCATGTTTGAGAGGCGTTGCAACAATTACAATGTAAGTTTTTCTAACAAACTTAAACAGACTAATAAGACAAAACTTTCGTGTGACTTTGGGTTCGCGAAAGTTTGTTTTTCCTTTTGGTACATCGAATCGGATTGGATTCATAATAGGAATGTAATCTTTAATCCGAAAGATTGTTTTACAAAACGGATTTTGATTTAAAATTTTCAGGTTCATGGGTGTTTTGTTATGCTTAGATAAACTGGACGATTAACAATTGTTACATAGTTGATGGTTCCAAATTCTCGATTCGTTTGTGAATGAAAGTATTCAACCTGAGATCCCTCGATGGATACACAAGATGGAGGGCAACATTGTTCCCAAATATGCTACAATCTCAACATGCACAAAGGGTTGAGTTGATAAACAGTAATCACCTCTCAAATACAATGATGTTTGCTAATGAATATTACAATAGTGCCACCAATGTTTATATTGAACCTCTTGCTTTTGCTCTTGATCTTGTTTTTTTTCCTTTACTCCATCATATTTAAATTATGAACTAAACATCACATGAATAAGATATGTTTTAAGTTTTAAGCTTTGAAGAAGTTAAATCAAAATGTGGATGGAAGGTTGTCTAAATAGTTAAAAGAGGCTAAAGAACACAAACTTGTCTAGAAGCAGTCCATAACTAGAACGTAACACCCATAACTAGAACGTAACACCCATCTTACTCCGACGATACATCAATGCACACATCATGTTAGTCTTTAAAGAATAAGTATGTTGCAATGAGTCCAAAGGTGACTTCAGGCTTTTGGTTAAATGACATATGCTTGAGTAGATTAAACTTAATAGTCATAGATAGAAGAGGGACCAAAACTTGTTTTGCTATATAGTTTGTTTCCAAGAAAAAGGAGTAAACTTTGTCCCCTATCACAACTCCATTTAATTAAGCCATCTCTTTTTGACTGAATTTTGATTTGAATTATCTTCTTTAAGAATATTTGTCCCATCAAACTTTGATTATAACTTCATGAAGACTTTAACATATCCGATAAAATATTCAAAGTCATATGAAGGCTTCATGAAGAATTTATGAATTACGAGTAGGGATGGTTACATCGGGATGGTTTGTGTCTCGTTTTGTAGGGATGGTTTCTGTGCATTTATGTATATTTGTTATTTCTTGAGGTTACTTATGTACTTTTCTTCTTTGTTACTCATTTCTCCCTTTTTTTAGTGTTTGGTGTTTGTCTACTTATTTATATTTATAATGTGTGTTTGATATCGAGCCGGATGTCTCTCTGAAAGCAGTCTCTCTATCTCTAACGATAGGGGTAAGGTTTGCATACATCTCACCCTCTCCATACCCTACTTATAGCGTCGCTATTTGTGGGATTTTTCTGGATACGGTTGTTGTTGTATTTTAGTTTTATAAATAGGTTCGTTGTCTTAGACATATTTTATATTTCCATTTTAAAAAGACGCTATCTTCATAAACTTTAGTAAGTTTTAGTGTTTTACAAATAATCTCAATGTATTTGATTTTTTATGAAGTTCCATATTATAACTCTTTTAATTTTATTAAACTAGTTGTAGTGATAGTTTTAACTTTGGATATAAAATGTCATATTCTAATCAATCCGGTATATTATAAACCTTGAATGAATTTAATAACTTTGATTTGATTTACATGAGTTTTCTGAAAATGTAATCTTTTTAAGTCATCTTAAGCTCAACTTGAGCACAAAACTTATAAATCAAACCAAAGTTATTGAATCAAACTTATAAATCTTTAGAAACTTTTATGATTATCTTAAGGATCAACAAATCTTTTACTTGTTATTAACTTATTATGAAAATGTAGTTGATGACTTAACTTGCATCTGTTATAAATTTTCATTACTAGAGTGACTCTTCACATCCTTAACTCCTAATTGTCATTACTTCTTGTACTAATGTGTGAGCCTATAAATAGAGGCTTTGTACTTTTATATGGACATCAATAAGAAAGTATTTCCCCATTCTCCTTTCTATTCTCTATTGCTAATAGGTGTAGTTCTTTTACAACACGTTATCAGCACGATTGGTAGTACAAGTTTTTTCGCAAAGACCTGGAATTGATTATGAGGAGACTTATTCTCCAGTGGTGGATGCAACGACTTTTCGTATCTTATTAGTATCATAATACAAGAAGAGATTGATATGCGTCTAATGGATGTTGTGACAATCTACCTTTATGGTTCACTTGATACTGAAATTTACATGAAACTACCTGCAGGATTTAAAGTACCAGAATCATGTAAATCAAGTTCTCGAGAACACCTCTCAGTTAAATTAAACAAATCATTGTATGGGCTAAAACAATTTGGGCGTATGTGGTACAATAGCCTTAGTGAGTATTTGCTGAAAGAAGGTTATAAAAATGATTCTGTTTGTCCATGCATTTTTTAAAAAAGATCAGAATCTGAGTTTGTTATAATTGTTGTATACGTTGATGATTTAAATATAATTGGAACTCCTAAGGAGCTCCACAAAGCGATTGAATACTTGAAAAAGGAATTTGAAATGAAAGATCTTGGAAAGACAAAATTTTGTCTCGGGTTACAAATTGAACATCTTAAAAATGGAATACTTGTGCACCAAGAAACCTACATAGATAAACTGCTCAAAAGGTTTTACATGGACAAATCACATTCACTTAGCACTCCAATGGTTGTAAGGTCGCTTGATGTTGAAAATGACCCCTTTAGGCCACCTGCAGACGAAAAATAAATTCTTGGTCCAAAAATACCATATCTTAGTGCAATTGGTGCATTAATGTTCCTTGCTAGCCATACACGACCAGATATATCATTTTCACTAAATTTGCTAGCAAAGTATAGCTCATGCCCAACGAGGCATTGGAATGGGGTAAAACAAATATTCCGGTACCTTCAAGGTACTAAAGATATGGGCTTGTATTTTACTAATCAATCGAAAACAGGTTTAGTTGGATTTGCAGATGCAGGTTATATGTCTGATCCTCACACTGGTCGATCTCAAACTGGATATTTATTCACACACGGAGGCACTGGAATATCATGGCCTTCCGTGAAGCAAACTATCACATCCACTTCATCTAACCATGCAGAAATATTAGCAATCCATGAAGCTAGTCGAGAATGCGTTTGGTTAAAGACAGTAACACAACATATTAGTGGATCTTGTGGTATTTCTTCAGGGGATAAAGAGCCAACAATAATACACGAAGATAACGCAGCATGCATTGCACAACTTAAGGAAGGATACATCAAAGGAGACAGAACCAAACATATTTTACCAAAGTTTTTCTTTACACATGATTTACAAAAGAATGGTGATATTGTAGTCCAACAAATTCGTTCTAGCGACAATTTGGCAGACCTGTTTACCAAATCACTTCCGACTTCAACATTCAAGAAATTGGTTCATGGGATCGGGATGCGTCGACTCAAAGAGCTTAAGTCATAAATGGAAGAATAATACGCGCTGCACTCTTTTTCCCTTAGCTATGGTTTTAACCCACTGGGTTTTCCTAGCAAGGTTTTTAATAAGACAACATCACCAAACGTATTTCATTTTGTGGATAGTCAAGGGGGAGTGTTATAAATTTTCATTACTAGAGTGACTCTCCACATCCTTAACTCCTAATTGTCATTACTTCTTGTATTAATGCGTGAGTCTATAAATAGAGGCTTTGTACTTTTATATGGACATCAATAAGAAAGTATTTCCTCATTCTCCTTTCTATTCTCTATTACCAATAGGTGTAGTTGTTTTACAACAGCATCTACATATTTTTTTTAAATCAAAGGTTAACTTAGTTAATTTGCCTCGGCCATTTCAATGGTTGATCTTTTTTTTTTTTTGAACGGCCAACAAATTGGAATCACTCACGGAACACTGGAGTATCATCGTGCCACCAGTGTTGCCACGCGATCATATTCCACCACCAAGTCACCAATTCAGGAGGAAACTCATAATTATGAGAAAACCCCCTTTGTGAGATTCGAACCCAGGACCTTATGGTCCCTAAGTCTTATCTCACCACCAAAATACCACTAGGCTATAATGCCTTGATATAAAAACTCATTTCATAGTTTCTAAAATTGAAATATAGATGCATTTTAATATATTTTTCTATGTAATCTTTTTTTGCAACACGACTCTAGGGAATTTCATTGTATACCAATAATTGCAAATTTACATTACATTTTGGACCTTGATTTTGACATTTATTAACATTTTAGTTCATTTTTCTCAATAATTAACCGGACTCACGCAAACACATTATAAACAGTAAAATATTCTTAAAGTGATGTATAAAAAATTGGGATGTTACACATATAGTAGCCATGGAAAGAATGTCAAATATGTGTTTGTCTTGGACTTAGGTACGAATTAATACGACTCGAGTAAACGCTATGAGATACCCCTTTGCTCTTGTTCATAAATACTAACTCCCTTCTCGAAGGTTAGTATGATTAGAAAAACGTACCTTAAAATATACAAATTTTATAACATCGTATATCATCTTCTCAGTCTCACATACATATATTTATTTATACCGTATTTTGTATGTGTAATTCGT
This sequence comes from Ambrosia artemisiifolia, assembly GCA_032199755.1. Taxonomy (NCBI): domain Eukaryota; kingdom Viridiplantae; phylum Streptophyta; class Magnoliopsida; order Asterales; family Asteraceae; genus Ambrosia; species Ambrosia artemisiifolia. The sequence continues at coordinate 55,034,330 of CM063513.1, read as the reverse complement.
TATAGGATCTTGCTTAAATATAAAAATACGTATTTTATATTTATTTATACCGTACTTCAATCCAAGATATCTTATTGTATTTTTGTCTTCTAAACGTTTTCTATTTTTGTTTCCCTTCCGTTTACCTCCTGGACCACAGCATCTTTGGGAAAATGTTAATAATAAGAATAATAGTAATATTATTATATCATTTAACTTAATTAACAAGTTTAATTTATTAGGTAATAAATAAAAAGTATAATTATGTAAATATTTATTATTATTAGAATGAGTGACGGATGTACATAATTGTTTGAAAAAAAAAAAAGTTTGTATGAACTATATATTATACCATACGGTGTTGACAAAAAAATGTTATGGGAGATGAAAGACAGGGAAATATATGTTGGACATGTTTCATTTTAAAAAAAATTCAAGGCATTTAAATAAATTTAATTACATAATTCGAATAAAAAAAATTATTTAAAATATTATCATAAAACATGATATTGTTTGATAAAGAGGGATCAGTACTGTTTTCTTTATAATCTAAAAACAAAAAAGATCGATTTATTCAAATTATATATAGCATATTTCTTATGTTACTTTTTAAAATAAAAAGAGAAGAGAGTTGATAGATAATGATGGGTCAGGTGGTAAATAAAGCATGTGATGTCTTTTCTAGACCCTCAGCTGGCGCGTGAATATACGTTGGGGTCCCTGCTGCAGAAAACGCCACGTGTAAGTATCTGCATGGTTGACTTTGTACTATATCTGACGATGATGATGTTAAATTCGTTAAAAAACACCAAAGTATCACAGGCGTATCTTTTTAGTACAAAGAGACATAATCTGAAAACATCAATTTTCTTGTAGGTTTAACCGATTAGGTTCTGATTAGGTTTGTGTCTATCTGTGTGGGTCGCGATCCGACGTGAATGGTCAGCATCGACAAGAACACAACCCCCCCCCCCTCCCCCCAATCTGAAATCGGGAAAGATCCACTAAGGTCGCCGAAGGTTTCTTGTTGATTGTTCAATGGATGAGAGGGAAAGGGGGAGTACACCCTTGGATGGAGGAAAAATAGGAAGGGTGACGTGACGCTAAGTTGAGGATAAGGGATCTAACTGATGGTATGGGGTGATAGTTAAAAGTTTGGGATCCCTATAAGTGGCCGAAGTGTAGCCTTTAGATGACACCACGGGTAGCCCGTCACGTCCGGCCTCCCTAAAGTTTTAAGTTGGAAACCTGACTCAAGTGTGGTTTTCTTACATTCATAGGTTTCTCTTTGATGTTGTTCGTGGGTGAGTCAGTCCTAAAAAATGATGGGTTTTATTTTTATTTTGATGATGATGAATCATCGGCTTGTGAGAAGTAATCTATAGGATAACTGAAGGGATAAGGTACGTAATCCCAGCGCGGATAAACAACCCTATCCCCTAACTGAGTGCCAGAGTGACATCACCATCTCAAAGGAATCTCCGCGCGTGTACTCACGCGCGGAATATTCGGCCAAACATCAGCTTTTGGTACGAGGTACGGACGATCAAGAATTAAGAAGATTTGGTCAGATCTGAGCAGATCTTGCGCCACTCAGGTGGCAACACGTGTCAGGAGTGGTCCAACGATCACTGACAGAGAATAGTGACTTGACAACTCCCATGCTTCCACCATGCTGCTGCTACAATACTCGTCAGAGTACTGTGAGGGTGTTTGGGATTGAGTTTGGAAATGCAAAAGTGCTTTTGGTCAGAAGTGCTTATTGGCTTATGACTTTTTGAAAATGAATGTTTAAAAAAGTGTTTAGATTATCTTTTGGGATGAGAAACGTCAAAAAGTCAATAGATTGTTTTTTTAAGTGTTTCGCTTAACTTATTGTGAATATTGGTTGTATGGGTGGTAGATTTGTATTTTTTTTTCCTTCCAAAAGTCAAAAGCCAAAAGCCAGGATTTGTAACTTCTCAAAAACAGCTTTTTCACCCTTAAAAGCCAAAAGTCAAAACAGAAAGTGCTTTTGGGTTACACAAACAACTTATTGACTTATTGGCTTCTTGGAAAAGCCAATAAGTCAATAAGTTGTTTTTAGACTGAATCCCAAACACCCTCTGTATAAGCATGTCTGCTTACTGCGAGACGTCACGTCAAACGCCACCAGCTGGTCAACCATGTTGTGTTAGAAAGAAGCGCCACTTGCGCCCAATCACATTGCGCCACGTGGACTTTCAGCATGCCAAGTCACACCTTTTTTAACATCAGCATCAATTGTCACCTGATTCCTGCCCTTTTTATAGGTTGAATACATCTGGGCCTGGACCAAGGCCCAAATCAATTACACCTTTCGTGGGCCACATCATTCGGCCCATGCTTTTCCTTATAAAAAGGAGACTTCTTCTCCTTTGCAAGAGATCGTTCACTTCATGCAAGAACTAGCATAGAGAAAATACTTGTAATCACTTTGTACTATCTTCGAGTAATAACGTCTCTCTCTTTACAGTGGACGTAGGTCGATCTAGACCGAACCACTTACATTTTTGTGTAATCACTTTCACCACACATGTTACACTCCTTATCATCTCCTAGGGTTCAGTTTCGTCATTAGCGTGAGTGAAGGATTATACATTGAGCGAACACGAGTATCTAACCAAACAGATCCGTTGTTCGGATAGGTTATACTCGTTGTTTCTTCAATAGCGTTTAGTATGCTGGAATGGAATGGAGCATTACGAAGTAATGAAAAATTGTGTTTTTGGTTGGTCAATGGAATTGAATCAAACATTTCACAAGGCATTTCATTCCCTTAAAAGTCAAAACCATTCTATCCACCCCATGTTTGTTAGTTTTTTCATTCCGTCCCATCTTTCGCCCTTCATTAACAACACGAAAACTCACCACCCACCACAACTACCATCAGCTTCACCCACCACCGCCGCGTGGGGAAGCACTAGGATGGACTTAACCAGAAAAGATAACAGTCGTTAGTCATGGGGATCACACGAGTGCACGTTTGTTAAACCTAAGTACCCACATTGTAATTAGTGAACCACTAGGATCAAGATTGCAATTTCTGGAAAGCATAGGGACCAACCATGCGATTCTCTCTTTGTTTTTTTTAAATAGTCTTAGGACCCCACGTTGTGGGGCGAGGGGGCTTAAACCGTGCTAAGTAGTAACCGAACGACGATTAAAACCGGAAAAAGGTAAAACAAAAATACGAGTTTTTAACGTCAAGTGACTCACATAATGTAAAAGGTAGACAAAGTAAAAAAATAACATGAGGGACAAAATGTGATTATCAAACACCGTGCTAAGTAGCAGTTGAAAGGGAAAAAAATCGCCCCCGTGTTGCGGGGTGAAAGGGACGAAAAATCGTACTACCGGCGTTACGACCTCGGGAGAATAAAACCGTGATACCAGCATTGTGACACTGAGAGGCTAAAACTATGCTAAGTAGCAACCAAATGATGACCAAAATCCGAAAAAACATAAAACAAAATTACAAATGTTTAACATCAAGTTACTCAAATGATGTAAAACATAGACAGAGTAAAAAAAACTTGACAGACAAAATGTGATTATTAAACACCGTACTAGGTTGCAGCTGGAAAAAAGGGGAATTGGAATAAAATAATTCCAACTTTGTCAGGTTGAAAGGCAATAATCCCAACTTGAAAATTGGAATCTATAAAGCCGAACTTGTCTTGGTTTTCATTTCATTTGACCAAAACTAATTGAGTTTGTCCAAGTTAGTTTTCAGCCTACATGACATGCATTTTATGCATTCTATTGTCCATTTGCACTTTATGGCATGCCACGTAGACAGAAAACTAACTGGGTTAAACTCGGTTAGTTTTGGTCCATTGAAATAAGAACCAATACAAGTTGTGTCTGTTAGATATCAGTTTTCAAGTTGTGATTATTGTCTTTCAACCCTACAAAGTTAGGATAATTTAATTCCAATTCTCAAAAAAAAAAAAAAACATAAACAAAAAGGTTAGTGTTGAAAAAAAAATAACCCACAAAAGTCAAACTAACAAAAAAGATTACTATTCCTTGAGATGTTCAAATTAATATATGTAATACTACCCTCGTCCCTATTTATGCCGTGGGTCCAAAAACACATATTTTAAGAAATCTTTTGTTTATGTGTGGTAAAATGACAATAATATCTTCAAAAGTGGTGATTGTGTTTTGTCTTTTATGGGCAAAACTGAAAATTGTATTTCTATTTTTGAAAATGGACATTTAATTTGGGACAACCAAAAATAAAAAGATAGACATTTAAATAAGGACGAAGGGAGTAATAACTTTGTTTTTTTACATATCCTCAACTGTTAGCATTACCAATTGCAGCTACTCAACTTTGTAAAAACTTTACAAAATGTCATTTTAACCCTTTCAACTTTCACATGCTTATTTTATAACATATCTTATAAATTCAACGTTGGTTTGTGTTTTGACGTATATTTCGCTGGTTTATGTTTAGACATAAAAATTTTTTGCAAGTTTACGTTTCAACGTAAACTTTCTTCAGAAATGAGTCTTTTGCTTATTTTATGTACGTTTTAAGTTGGTCAACGTTCCGATTTTTATTTCTTTAACCAGTTTACTTCTATACCCTAAACTTTAATAACGTTATCATACAACCCTTAAATTTCAATAAAGTTGTCGGTATAAATTCGACTTAGTCTACATGTTTCGTCACCAGAGTCACTTGGCCTTAGAAGTTCGTGTTTTTGTTTTAAGCTTTTCCCGGTTTTGATCGTCGTTCGGTTAGCACCGTTTTACCCCCCAATCCCGACGTTTGTAGTACAATTTTACACCCCCCGCCCCATAAACTTTCGTTAGAAATGAGTCTTGAGCTTATTTTATGTACTTTTTCAGTTGGTATACGTTCTAATTTTTTATTCCTTTAACCGGTTTACTTTTATACACTAAACTTTAATAACTTTAACCAGTTTACTTTTATATCCTAAATTTTAATAACATTATCATACAACTCTTAAACTTCAATAAAATTGTAGGTATAAGTTCGACTTAGTTTACATGTTTCGTCACCAAAGTCACTTGGTCTTAGAAGTTTGTGTTTTTGTTTTACGTCTTTCCCGGTTTTAATTGTTGTTTGGTTAGCACCATTTTACTCCCCCACCCCGACGCTTGTAGTACGATTTTACCCCCCAGCCCGGGAGAATTTGCAAGTTTTTATGAATAGTTATTAATCTGGTTTGGACCAAGTGTTTTGTTTGTGTTCCCCTTTTTTTACACTTGCTTAGAATCTATGTTCGTTTATAACAAATTACTATTATTATTGTAACACCCCAAAAATGTTAAGTAATGATAGTATGTTGGGAATTATATATAAACCTATCCATGTATGCATATGTGTATACGTATACATATGTATGTATAAAAGGTGTACTCCTAGTTGTAAGTGGTGCATAGATAGTTGTACATTCATTAAACATAAATATTACCAAGCTAATTACTTGGGGGTAAAATAGTAAGAATTTAATTAAAAGTAGAGAGGGGCCAAACATGATACAGCACTAATCTTGAAGGGTTAATGTGGGTTAATGAAAATAACAATTCATAAGGACTAACAAAGGAATTAGGGGATAGTGGTCAAAGCAAAAGAAAGTGGTCAGGAGAAAAGAAGAAAAGGGGCGACACCCACAAGGAGCCCCATTTCACCCACTTCTTGCTAAAATTGAAGTAAGATTTCACCCCACATTCCTTGCATGTCCTTGAATTGTTAACCCTTTTGTGTTATTCATCATGTTGGTAAGTTGTAGAGTTAATTTTGGTGAAGTTAAAAGTAGTAGGATGGATTGTATGATTATGTTGTGTTAATTACTTGTTGTGGATAGGAGAGCATGTTTACTATGTGTGGTAGTGTAAATTTAAAGAGATAACATGTTACATTCTTGTTTTAGGGCTGAATTGTAAAAAGGGTTAAATGGGTGTTGGGATGAAGGTTCTATGTTGACTTTTAAAAGTCAACAGGACCTCAACACCAAGAAAAGCTCTATTGATCATGTATTAGCTAAGTAGAAAGATAGTTTGTAAATGTAGTGTAAAAGTTGGATATGTTGTCTCATGGAATGGTATGATCAATTGAATGTATGGATATGCACACCAATTGTATGATGGAATGCCTAGTATCATAGAATAGGTGAAATTGTAAAAATTTGCATGATGAATATGATTGTAGAAGTTGTAGTATTGTGGTTATGATAGTTTGTTCACCTTGAACCAAGATTGGTAAAGGGTAAAGTAAGAGAAGCTAAAGTATGAATTCCTTCACTATGTAGGTGTGAAGGTGGAAGGTACGAGCGATCACAAGGAGCAAGGTGAAAACAACAAAGGTAAGTTGGTGCCCACCAACTCATAACTCACTACCCTATTATTTTGATACTCATATATGCGTTGTTGCATGTTCACGTGGTAGAAATACCCTTTATGGGTTAAAGTGGTAGAATTGACCTTAATGGGTCAAAATAGTAGAAATACCCTTTATGGGTTAAAGAGGTAGAATGACCTTGATGGGTCAAGTGGTAGAAATACCCTTTATGGGTTAAAGTGGTAGAATTGACCTTAATGGGTCAAAATAGTAGAAATACCCTTTATGGGTTAAAGTGGTAGAATTGATCTTAATGGGTCAAAATAGTAGAAATACCCTTTATGGGTTAAAGTGGTAGAATTGACCTTAATGGGTCAAAATAGTAGAAATACCCTTTATGGGTTAAAGTGGTAGAATTGACCTTAACGGGTGAAATGGTAGAAATACCCTTTATGGGTTAAAGAAGTAGAATGACCTTAATGGGTCAAGTGGTAGAAATACCCTTTATGGGTTAAAGTGGTAGAATTGACCTTAATGGGTCAAAATAGTAGAAATACCCTTTATGGGTTAAAGTGGTAGAATTGACCTTAACGGGTCAAATAGTAGAAATACCCTTTGTGGGCTAAAGTGGTGATAGTGATTTTGCCTACTAATAGTTTCTTGTTGTTTTGAATAGGTAAAGCACATATGTGAAGATCAAGTCTCAAGTGAAGTTGGATTATGCACGCTCTAGTCTTTTGGGGTTGGGTACCATGTAGTATTAGGATCTTTGAGTCTTATAAACAAGATGTTAATGTTTTGTACAAGGTTTTAATTATGGGTCAAAGATTCACATGGTAGCCAACTTGGCATGTCATTTTGTAAATTTTACAATGGTCAACTAGGTTGTGTGTATAATTGGAACAACATGTTATGGTGGTATGATATGTGTTGCGTATTTTAAAAAAAAAATTTCGGGTCTTACAATTATATTATTATACTATGTATTAATTAAAACTTAAGATGAATAGTGTTTTCTCTGATTTCTTGATGCTATATTATAGTTGTTTATGACTTGAAACATAATACACAACTGTTCCGATGGTAAATTGCTGGTTGTTTAAGTTTAAATGTGTTTACCTCGGATCGATTCTTACCGGTGCAATTTTTTTTGGCTCTTTTTCCATTCGTATGGTCCTGGCACGTGTTGTGCATCTTTACATTTCATATATAAAAACATTTGATGAATAGTAACTGCGGTTATTTATTTTTACCTAATTTTTATAACTAATTTTAAGTATATTTATAACATAATATGTTTTATAAAATTTTGCGTATGTCGTTGCGACGACCGTGTTTTAATCTACATCTTGAGATAAATTTTACTTAAAATCAGGTTGTGTATAATTATGTACAAGTAATCGAAAAACAAATATACATGTCATTACAGTTGCCTGATGATTCGGTTTTCTTCTTTTTATGTAAAGTGACAGAGGTTGCCCTTTTTGTTAGTTGAATAATATACTTATTGTAAATGTCTGAATATACCGTTAAAATGTACTTGTTTTTAATCAATGATTCATAAAAGTTTTATTTAAAATATGACGTTACAAATCTAATTTATTTTTTTATTTATTGTGGTGAACCAACCCGATCCCCCCCCCCCCCCCCCGCGAACAACAACACACCTATTCGTTTTTATGGTTTTATCAACAGTAGAACCCATTTTGACCCAATTAAATAGGTGGCGGTATCAATGTTATCTTAACCGATACCAATGTTCTTTTTTTATGATTTTTGGATGATGTAAAACACACTTTGTTATCCTTTGGTTGTATCTAATATGGTTGTTGCATCGAGTGATGGTTCCATATCATACTATAGCGAACTGAACCAATACCAGTTTCCCTTTTTTATTATTCTGGACAGTTATTTTCATAGATATAATCTTTTTATCACATTTGTAGTAAAAGTAAAATATTTGAGTGTAAACGACATTATTATATATAACAATTCTAAAACGTTCACAACAGTAATACGTCGCTTTCGCGCTACAGTGACTCTCGGTTGAAAATATTGACCATCCTGGCCGTTTGACTTTCCTTGATTGCCTTCTTCTATTTACGGAATTGCCATCTTAATCAGGATCGTGACTCAAACCAATGAACATTGGTCACAGGTAGTTAACATATGATTTTTTACATTAATGAACTGCATAAAATCTTTGCGACCTGCTCGTCCACCCTCATCTGTACCGGATAAGACCCAGGCTCATCAGCCACAGCCAGTATGATCTTCTTCATCTCTGATGTAGGCTGTTCCGGGTCAACAGTACCGTTTACGTGTCGTCTCCTTCGTCATCGTTGCAGTGTCCATGCCGAAGTAGGTTTCGAACAACCGCGTGGATTCGACGGCTTCACGCAACGTCGACAGGGTGGTGTTTACAGCGGCAGTTAACGGCTGTATGTTTCTGCGCCGCGCATAGCGCGGCGGGTTATATACTAGTTAAAATTATTTGAAAGTTATAAGCTAATATTTTCTTCTATTCTTTTTAAGGAAAATAAAGTTCAACAAGTGGAATGTTTGTGTTTTAATATGTCACAATGATATCGTCTGATGTATATTTCTAATTAAGGTTTCTGGCCGATGTAAAGGACATGTTAATAACCTCTTAGGCATAATTCTTTCCGTTACTTTACCGAGTGTCGAAGCCTTCCGAAACCGAACTAATACCGACCGTAACCCTACTATGCAGCACATGCATTCTTACTAACTAGGGGTTTTGTTAACCCGCCGTAAAGCGGCGGGGCACGTTTGTTGTCCTGAAGTGTTTAGTAGCACTATGGGCAACGATCTTCCTGCATTCTTTCGCGTAAATGTGGACGGGAGGGGCATATAACCCGCGCGTTGCTGCGGGAATGCAACACAAACTCGATTGGTATCGGTTCGTTACAGTACCAGTATACCCATGCGTTGTCGCGGGAATGCGACACAAATAGAGTCACGATATATTGGTTCCCCGCGCTTCACTGTGGGAGCTCCTATTGTTTTGAGGGTTTGGTGGTCGTTAAAGATCATGCCTCGCTGCAGGAGCTCCTGTTGCGTTAAGAGTTTCGTGGACATTAAACATAACATTAAGTAACAGTTGTGAGCAAAAAAAAAAATACTCGCGGCCCATTATTTTGCAAACCAGCCTTAGCATTACAACACTTGGGTAAAAAAAATACCCGCGGCCCATTACCTTGCAGACTAGCTTTAACATTACAACAGTTTGGTTGCCTATTGTTGACTTTATCTGGAGCTCAAAGTATTCCAATAATCGCGTCCCATTACTTATTCACCAAATATGAGGCCCACAATTGCCTATTAATTGTTCATCAAATATGAGCTCACATTTTTCATTTAGTCGCTGTGAGTTACAATGGATGGCATAGGCCTTTTAAAGTCCAACAAATGTTAGTATATAAAAGTCAAAAATGGTAGACATCAAATTATTATATACACTGTGTGTGCGTAGGTTAGTAATTGACACTATTAAAATGTCTTAAACTTAATATATAGAAGAATTATCTATCCTTACATTTACAATAGACTCTTATGACCAGGGTATGATTGCTAACGTGCGCCCCATTCAAAAACTATATTTTTCTTCCTTCTTTGGCTAACAGCTGCAACATCAACAGATGTCAGCAACCAGAACACCACCGACTACCCGTGTTCTGCCCCAAATCGAGGTCCATCGCTAAATCGAAGGGGGAGCTTCACCTCTTCCCACGCTGTTGTTAAGAATGCTCTGAGTACACCAATCCCACAACCTTCTTCCACTCTGGAAGGTGGCAATCGAAAGGGTTAAGGAATAGGTTCATCACTAATCTGGTGGTGGTGGTTTGTACACCCAACCAGCGGTGGTGAGGTTCGTCGACTCGACGTGGATGGCAAGCACTATCGATGATCTTATCGTTGCAAGGAGATTGTTGAGAGTATTCAAGGACCTAGCCGCCACGTACGATGATGCCGGATAGGTTTCCACCAAGGTTCTGATCATTCTCCGGCGAGTTGTTTTCGCCCTGCCTGTTCAGATCGCCGACATCCGAGTAGGTACATATAGAGGGAGAAAGAAAACGTTAGTGCTTTAGACAGAGAATTTGATAAACAAATCTTGGAACACGGTGAACAACAATAACGGTGGTTGCAACAGTCGTGTGTTGTTGCGTCGGCAGTTGGCGGTGTAGGGTAGTGGGAGTACCACTGGGATTCTAATTGGATGTGCCAACAACATTACAACAGCCACGAAAGTCATAATTATTTCTCAGTGTATATTACATTCTTAGATATTTGTCTTTTGAGTATAAAATTAATAACACTTGACTTATTTTTAGATGAACGACACCTTTTTTGTTTTGAAAATTAGATTAGATGAATAACACCTTTATAGTATAACCCTAACGTATTGACGTCTTGCATACATAAATTCACAAACAAGGATAATAAAAGATTAATGTAATATTATTAATGTTTATAAATAAGATGCGCGACGAAATTTCATTACTACTTATATCGATCGGCATCTCTTTATGCATATACATTTAGACAATGGTTACAACGAACGAGACACGGGACTTCAAATAAGTAATTGACTAGACATTCTATAATAACTATATGAAACTCGATTAGTAATATTATACCTTGAAGACAATAAACCTTAACATGCCATTAGACAAAACTTCTATTTAAAACCAAACAAAGCACCCTTTGTTTGTAAGTTTTTTTTTTTAACGGACTTTGTTTGTAAGTTACTTACAAAAATGTCATTTCACAAAACTTTTATTTACAACGTAATTAAGAAAATGTCATAACCTTTAATTTACAAGTTAATTATGAAAATACCATTTAAAGAATCTTTTATTTACAAGTTATTTACATAAATACCATTTGTTTAATATAAGTTGAGTAAAGTGCACAAGTTCACCACAACCACCGTTTCTAGATGCTGGTCAACGTTGAGGCGGCGACAGCTGGGCGACGGAGGTGAGTTCAGCGCTAGATTAGCGGTGTAAATGGAATTACCGCGTTCAGGTCTAACGTCGTAAGGCTGGTGTTAATATCCGCAGTTATAACGCTCGAAAAGGTGGTTTAAAGATTAGCTGGCGACAACGGTTTGACCTGAGACAATGGTGTTGCGATCATTTTTAGGTGAACCGGCTGCTCAGTTTAGTAGCTGTCGATCGTAATTAACCGAACAAAAAATTCGATTTGTTGTATGTTTTTGCGCCGCGCATAGCGCGGCGGGTAATATACTAGTTTTAGTACATATATAATTGTTAACAATCATACTTGCAATATTACTACAAAAGTGACACTCCTACTTTTATTCCTTTATCTCCTTTTATTTGAAAAACAATTCACCCTTACAATTTTCATACACGTATCATATTTATATCTCCTGATCTCCTCGTAAAAACAATGCACATTTGCTCTTACACACTATTGTAATAAATTAGATGTACTATCTCATATATATATGCCCTCGACACATCGTTGTAAGGGGTTGAAAAAATTGGTGTATATGTGTGCTGTCAAATTATTACACCAGTGAATCAAACACCATAAGCTATGTACACCGTTTTAATGGATTAGAGCATTTGACGCAATAATATAGTTTGTAAGGGGTTGGAAACATTAGTGTATATGTGTGCGTCAAATTGTTACACTAGTGAATCAAACACCATAAGCTATGTACACCCTTTTAAATTTTTAATGAATTAGAGCATTCGACACAATACTATGATAGTTTAGATGCGTAATTGTATATATGTGTTCAAAACCATTGCAACAACATAACAAACCTCGCAAGTTAGACCCTCGCAAAGGGTGCTACCATTTAATCAAGCGAAAGTCGCCCCTTACCCTTGCGTTTTTTTATGATATGGACCAACGGTATCCTTATAATCAAAATGCATCGGATCATGCTGGAAACCTCAACTTTATAAAGGAAATTACATAAAAAAATCAGAATTAAAGAGCATAAAATCGTACACACTTCCTTTCTTACTCTTTCAAGTACTTTTGGTTTTTTAATTTTTATTAAATACAATATGCCATACACACAAACACAAACCAGTACCAGAGCACAACAATAATACAAACACTTGTAGTACATTCCGCACTAGTTTATAATTTATTATCCTATGGATTATACATTTCATATGAGGTAAAAGATTTATTATCATTTGGATTATATATTTTAGGGAATCGTACATGATATTAGACATTAGTAATATCAAGTTAAAAGGTTAACATAACAAAGATATTATAAATAAATCAAACAAACAACTTTAGAAAAGGCCAAATATAAGATTTCAGTCTTGTCCTAGAAGGTGACAAGAAGAATACTTTTGGTGGTCCTAAATTGACGGTACATGCGGTAACAGTAAAAAGTTAAATGTGCACGCAAAAACAAGTAAATGACGGGAGTTTATATATTAGTATATATTACATTTTGAATAGCTTCTTCCCTACAGTGTGATAACAGCCCTTCATTTTAAAGCTATTTACATAAATGCCAACCCTTCTTTTTTTTTTTTCCTTTTTCTTGCCTGCTTAACCCCTCTATCTCATCCATTTAGTCAAAAACACATACACACGACTTCACAACAACCATCACAACCACTGTTATATTGCTTTGGCAAAAAACAATTATGCTATCAAATATATTGCTTTGGTAAATGATCAAATGTGAGACTCCTATGTGAAGCAACAAGGTTGGCTTGAGTTGTCTATGTGATTTATGCGTGGTAAACAACCAACTAAAAAAATTGCGTAGGTTAACTAAAAATTGTCTTACGATTCGACGTAAACTATTTTTTAAAATGAGCCGGTCGAATATAATATGTTATTATTAGACGACATAAATTTGAGTTGCGCCCCGCAACGCGGGGCGGGTAAAAACTAGTTGAGAAATAAAAAGTGAAGATTGCAATCTGCAAGTGTGTTATGTGTAGATTTTGATGGGGAATTATAATTAAATAATCTTAACTTTATTGGGTTGAAAGATAATAAATTCAATTTGAAAATTGAAATCTAAGACTAAACGGTGTGCCCCCCTTTTCCCCCAACTTCCCTAAGTGTCACGTCAGCGCCACGTCATTTCCCCCTTTTCCTCTCCCAAAGTTTGGAAATGATATTCCCCTTCTTCCCCCTTCTTTTTTATTATTAAAGTTTGATTTTAAAAAAAAAATAAAAAAAAAAACAACCAATCAGATTGGCCGGTGTCCTCGGTGGTTTTCCCACTTTTTCCCCGGAAAGTTTACGCGGGGGGGGGGGGGGGGGGGGGGGGCGGTGTTCCCCGGTTCCCCGGACGCCACGTCTGCTCCCGGCCCTCCTCCCCGCAGGCACACCGTTTAGTCTAACTGGTTTAACTTGTTTTACTTTTTATTTCACTGGACCAAAACTAACTGGGTTAAACAAGTTAGTTTTCTGCCTACGTGACATGCCATTTTATGCATTCTATTGACCCATTTGCACTTTATGGCATGTCACGCATGCAGAAAACTAATTGGGTTAAACCAAGTTAGTTTTTAGTTCAGTGAAATAAAAACTAATACAAGTTAGGCCTGTTAGATTACAGCTTTCAAGTTGGTATTATTATCTTCCAACCTAACAAAGTTGTGATTATTTAATTCTAATACTGGTTTTGAATTTGATTGTAAAGTATTAGTCACTATTTCAAGATTTCTCACAATACTTATACTTAATGCGTAAGTTTGTTTGATTCTACGCTAATTTTTTTATTTATTAAGATATCATTCTCTTCTATACGTCTGTTAAAAACTGTGCATGTGTGTATATGATTGTCTTATCACTTAAAAGTTAACTAGAATTAACTTTGGTTTCAAGCCAGTGAAAACAATCTTACTTGGGCGATTGGAATGCCTATTTCGGGTTTTGTTTGGGGCATCTTATTCGATTACATCTTAGTGTTTTTTTTGTTTTTGTTTGATTGGATGAGAGCGATAACGAGGAACATCTTCAATAAGGGAGTAGAGGGCATTGACGGAAGAGTGGTACGCCTTTGATGAACGTACTCCGAGTTTGTTTGGGGGTGTTCATGATGCCCGAGAATCATTGTGATGGTGCAGTGGCTTAACAAATGAAGGGTGGAGACTGGAGACCCAGTTGAAATTTTATTTTTCTTTTATATTTTTGCTTATTAACTTATAAAAATCATGATGAAAAGATGATTATACTTTATGATGGGATTTAGAGGGTGTTTCGGATTGAGTCTCAAGAGAACTTATTGATTTATTGGCATTTTCAAGAAGCCAATAAATAAGTATAAGATGTTTGTGTAACCCAAAATCACTTTCTGTTTTGACTTTTGGTTTTTGGCTTTTAAGGGTGGAAAAACTGTTTTTGAGAAGTTAGAAATCTTGGCTTTTGGCTTTTGAATAAAAATTACAAATCTACCACCCATACAACCAATATTCACAATAAGTTAGGCGAAACATTTAAAAAAAACAATCTATTGACTTTTTGACGTTTCTCATCCCAAAAGCTAATTCAAACACTTTTTTTAAAACTCTTTTTTTTTAAAAAAGTCATAAGCTAATAAGCACTTCTGACCAAAAACACTTTTTCATTTCCAAACACAATCCCAAACACCCTCTTAAAGTCTATAACAAAAAGTCATTTATTTAAGGACCAAAACCATGAAAAAAAAAACTTAAACCATTTGTACGGATTTGTAATTTCTTGATAAAAAAAAATATAGGCATACAACATGAATAATTCAAATGGGGCAAACATATCCAAAAGTAGTTGAGCATGTATCTTCCCAAATATATATCATTCAATGCTAAGATTTGTTTGCTGTCAAAAATAATTGCACCTTACCTTTTATTCATCAAATTTTGCTCGTATGAAACTTGAACAGTTGAATCATAAGCTTTTTTGACTTTTGTAAACTGAAGGAATTGAATGAATTTCAGAGATAATCATGAAAATATCCGTATTTTCTGAATGTGCTAATCATTTATATGGTTATCTAAGAATAATTGTGTATATAGGCTATATAGCTGTGGGATTCGTGTCTCTCTTTGGTCACACATAGGGTGCTAACGAGTTAACGGGTTGACGGTTAAACCTGACCTAAACCAGAAAATTTAATCCGAATCTAAACATGACCTGAACCTAAAATCGTGTCACATATCTGAACACGACCCGATTATTCACGGCTTGGCCCGAACATCACCCGTTTAATCCAAAGTTTTTTATTTTGTGTTTGCAAGTAACATTTTAAAAATAATTTTCTACAACAAAAATACAAGCATATATAAAACAATAAGTTATAATTACACAATCTTATGTTAATTTATCTTTTAATATAATTATTGCATAAAATACCCAACTAATTTAACTTATGACATAAAAACACATTTTGAAAAAAACAAAGTTTAATATAAATGTGTTAATGCCGGGTTCGACACGAACCCGACCCATTTAGCTAAACGTGTCACACGTTCAGCCTGAAACTGACCTGAGCCTGTTTAGACTAAATCTAAACCCGTGGATTAATGTTAGGTTCGTATCATGTTTCAGGTGTGTCAGAAATTCACACCACTAATCACACATTAGTCTTTACATTTGATAAAAATAAATTATATAAATGTTACCCAAATTAGACTTGAGTGTGTGCCTTTTGTAGTTGCGTATCCTTGAACATCTCTTTGGTCTCCCAAAATAAATGAGACGCAAGCTCGATTCATGTATCTATTTTTTGTCCTCTATAACTCATGGATTATATACTACTTTCGGAACAAATAAACAAAGATATATACGCGTTTTCAAAGTTGCATGGCTGAGTGGCGAAGCTTCAAGCTTGAATATGTCGTAACATAACATAACATACCGTGGCGCAGTGGCGAAGCTTCAAGCTTGAATTTTTTTCAGGGTGGTGGTGGTTGGGGGGAGCTCAATACGAATAAAAGTGTTGGTCGAAAACGCGTTAAACTACACTACGGAGCAAAAAAAAACAGGGGACACCCTTTGCCCCAACTAAAGTTCGCCCTTGCCGTAGCGACCTTGGGAATTTTTTTTCTTTAGCGTCTGTAACTTTTTGGTCAGGATTTTTATTGGGTCATGTTGTCAAATTCTTTTTACCGGATTAAATTGGGTTACAAAAAATAACTTCAGATTAAATCGTATATTCTATGGCTTATTAGAGATTTATACTTTATAAAATAGAGATAAGAATGCTACAAGCCTACAAATAGGGTATGAGCACCTAACTTTTGGTTAAAAGAAAGGAGTAATGGAAATAAATAATGTTAACTATTGTTTTTTGGCTGATGATGATCCTAACTACGAAAATAATCATTAGCGGTCTCAACTTTTGACATATTGGCTGCCAACGGATCCAAACTAACTGAGGCTAACTCCGTTAGTGTGATGCTGACGTGGCATGCCACGCCACGTTGGATCATTTTGCCACCTTGAATGCCACGTAGGATCATTTTGTCACCTAGGATGCCACATAGGATTATTTTGCCACCTAGGATGCCACGTCAGAATTACACTAACGGAGTTAGCCTCAGTTAGTTTTAGTCTGTTGGTGGCCAATATGTCGAAAGTTAAGACCGCTAGTGATTATCTTCGTAGTTAGAACCATTATCGGCCAAACAACAATAGTTGAAATTATTTATTTCCATTACTCCTAAAAGAAATCAAGGCTAATACACTACGCTACACTATCCATAGGCTTTCGTAGCTAGTAAATATAAGAGATCCGTATAAAAAGTAAATTAAGAAAAATTGTTCAAGATAAGGTTTGGACCCATAGAGCATTCACATCGGTTTTTCAATCATCTATTTACTCACAACCAATCACAATCATATATTACATTAAAAATCATTTTTCTCTCCTCCACTCACAACCACTTTCAACAAATATTAAAAAATAAATACATTTTCCTGTTTTCACAAAAATATTCCCAAATAACCCCAAATATACCGATAAACAGTAGATTCCCAAATTTCTTCACTCACAACCACTTAGACCCACCCCATATGATATGGGGGGACACACTCACAGAAAAATGGGGGAGCTGCTATGAATGATCTTAGAGCCTCCGTAGTAGAGCGTTAATGAGGGCCCCAAAAAAATTTAAGGCCCCCAACACCACTACATGGGGCCTTAAAATTACAAAATGGGTTGGTGGGTTAAATATTTAGCGACGGGCTTCCAAACCAAAAATCAATTATTGTTTGCCACCTCAATAAGAAAATCCATTTTATTATTATTTTTAATTTAAAAGATAAAATTAAATATTTAAGGGCCTTAAAATCCCCCCTCCCCCCCCCCCCCACACTACATCCCTTTTTGAATTAAAAGTCGCATGTTGACTCAGCTGCCACGTGGATCAATCACAAAGGGGGGACTTACCCCCCCCCCCCCCCCCCGCCACACTACAAATGGTCGTAGATAAAACAAAGTTAACCACTCTATTATCTATCAACTTCTATTTTATTCTTCACCATATATTTATGTGTGTCACACCCTCAATTTCCACATGCGGGGTTTTACCGCAAGGCGCGTGACACACCAGGATCTCAGTCAATGATCACAACAAACATTCAACAAACATGCGTTCATATATATATATATAACCAAAAGATCATGCTTTGAGCCGTAAACCAGCAGCGGAAGCATTCTTGTTTCCAACCAAAAGACATATTAAAGTTTACAAAACATTGTTTAATTCGTTTCAAAATACTAGACGCTGTGCGTGACTCCGTGCGCCTAGTCCATTAACTGCTACCTTAGCGACCTGAGAAAACATGCAAAAAAGATGTCAACATATAATGTTGGTGAGTTCACAGGTTTTCTTTTATAAACGAGTTTTAAAAATTCCAAAGATCATATCCGTTACTACTTGGTTATGAGAACGTTAGCTAGACGTTAAGTGTTTTTACTACTACGGTTGGGAACCATTACTAAACACGAACAAGAAGATGAAACCAGCCCAGACTGACTGGGCTACCGATGCCTCGGTAACCAGAATGTTAAGGACAATATGCACCCGCCCGGCCCCGCCGTCGAGTGGGGCTTGTGAGGCCCAATAGATGTATCCATATTTCCCCCCGTTGTGCTTTTCCGCACATTCATGGTTTCCCCATGGGACTTTCCGAAAAAGCCGTATAGTAACATAAAGTAACCATAGTATAACATGATCTTTAATAAATAAGTAATAGCATGTTTCTCCCCCTGAAGATAAAACAGTAAAAGCGGGGCTGTGACACTCACCTTAGGTTGCGTTACTTGAAAATAGTTAAGTATTTATGCTATGATAGCCCCAAATAGCGGCGACCTATCATAAGATATGTATAAGTATCCGGACTAATAACCCGCAGGTTAACTAGTCCCCGAATGTCCAGACCATAACCATAGACGTTTGAAAAATACCTTTGACTGCTAAACCGACCGCGCCAGACAAGACTCGACATCCCATTGGTGACCCGACATTCCATGTGTTAGCTAAATGCAAGATATCATGCAACATATGAGGTTAAACACCTAGCACACGCAAGAGTTCACCTAGTATAGCATAACGCACAAGTAAAGCACAACTGAGTCCGAACACGTGTTACCAAGTCATATAGCATGTCCCGGGGTTCCTATCATGTTCCTAGGTGTCAAATCATGCTTCAGGATGCCAAAATACGCTTACAGCAGCAGTACACGCGATTAGGAATTTAGCATGCAATTAGGAAAAGTCAACTGGTGATTAGGGTTGGTCAACAGGCGATTGGGGGAGGTAATCGCCTACCTTATCAGGCGATTAGGGGCCTAATCGCCCCCTAAGGTTCCTAATCGCCTACCTTATCAGGCGATTAGGATTCCTAATCGCCTGCTGCAGCTGCGCGACACGTTTTCGCGCGTTTAACCCTCCAAATCAGATCTGAAGCATGCAAAAACACCCAATATCAAACCTAAACCATTTACCAACCCATTCCAAGCAAAAACCCCCAATTTATCACTGATCTAACATCCTTTATGCAATTATTTCCAAAAATGGCAAAGTACTAAGTTTCATTAACTAATCTTATCTTTCCTTAAATGGAAACAAATCAGATTTCATCACTTACAAGCTTGCAAATCAACATTTCTCTGTTATAACACCTCCCAAGTGTAAATCCTAACAATATTCAATCATTATTAAATCATACCATATCATCCTAGATCTTCAAGAATCATCCAAATGGGTCAAAATACATATTTTCATCAAAACACAACAACAATAGCTCAAACTCTTAGATAATCATCCTAATAACCTCTACATAACAGAAGTACAACCATTTCATGGAAACATTCATGTTATAATCACCAAGAAGATCAACATATGCATGCAAACTTTACATATAGCAAGTATTATGGTGTAGACTTGTTTTAGAACTCTTTTCAAAGGGTTTTAAAGACACAAACTTAGTAAAACAAGGTCTGGACTTTTAGGGAACCGAAACAACAACTTTACAAAGGTTAGAGATGAAGAACACACCTTGGATTTTATCAAAGAAAGGTGTGTAAGCTTGGAAATGGTGATTTTTGTAGCAAAACAAGTTCCAGAGGTGTTCTAGGGTGTGTGGGTGGCTTAGGATCAGTTAGGATTGCATTAAGGGTGTTTGGGGAGTTAGGGTTGTATTTATAGGTGTTTTGACTCGTGTATAGCAGTGCAGGCGATTAGCAGAAGTTAGCAGGCGATTAGGATTGTAATCGCCTGACACTTCAGGCGATTAGGATTGTAATCGCCTGACACTTCAGGCGATTAGGGGCCTAATCGCCCCCTAAGTCTCCCCAATCGCCTGTAACATATCAGATTGGGTTTTCGGCGCGTTAAACACTATTTTAACACATATAAACACGCATTAACATACCAACAAGTCACGTAATGATTATAAACACATAATGCATGATAACTAACACATTTACATCCGTTCACCAATTCCCGGGACTCGAGACTTGCGTATGTGCGTTAAACCCGATGATTCCACGAATCACCAATCCTTGTACACATGGTTATGGACCGACTCCCGATGATCCCGCGGATCATCGTAACGACTCCCAATGATTCCCTAGAATCATCGCAACGACCCGACTGATCTATTTAAGTATGTAATAAGTATGACTCGCTAAGGTAGACTTACTAGTTTAGTCAACGTTTCTAACCTGAGTTTGCCGGGTGTCACATCATCCCCCTGTTGAAAGAATTTTCGACCCGAAAATTGCCCAAGGCCAAAAGGAAGAGACGAAAGAGAAGAAAAATTTTCCAGTTGTCACATCATCCCCCTGTTGAAAGGAATCTCGACCCGAGATTCATGTAGTTTCAGCAGAGACATGTCTTGATTCGAAAGCGCGTTTAGGAAATAAATGAGGATACTTAGCTTTCATTTGATCCTCTCGTTCCCACGTGAACTCCGGTCCACGGTTTGAGTTCCAGCGAACTTTAACAATGCGGATCTTACTACGACGAATGCTACGGATCTTATAATCGAGAATCTCAACCGGTTCTTCCACAATACGCAGACGATCATCCACCTTGATCTCTTCGAGAGGAACAACCAAAGATTCATCCGCCAGACACTTCTTGAGGTTAGAGATATGGAAGACGTCATGAACGTTACTGAGTTCGGCTGGCAGATCAAGCCTGTATGCTACCGGTCCAATCCGTTCCAGAATTGCGAACGGCCCTACATATCGAGGATTCAGTTTGCCACGCTTCCCAAAACGTATAACGCCCTTCCACGGAGATTCCTTCAATAAAACCCTGTCGCCAACCTCAAATTCTAAAGGCTTGCGACGACGACCCGCATAGCTCTTCTGACGATCCCGAGCTGCTGCCATACGGTTACGAATCTGTACGATCTTTTCGGAAGTCTCGTACACAAGTTCCGGGCCAGTGAGTTGGCTCTCACCCACCTCAGCCCAACAAAGAGGAGACTGGCATTTCCGTCCGTAAAGAGCCTCGAACGGAGCCGCCTTGATACTAGAGTGGTAGCTATTGTTGTAGGAGAATTCCACCAGCGGTAGATGACTCTCCCCCCCCTTGCCAAAGTCCAACGCACATGCCCGAAGCATGTTCTCTAGCGTTTGAATCGTCCGCTCACTCTGACCGTCAGTTTGCGGATGATAAGCAGTGCTCATATCTAACTGAGTACCCAGGGCCTTTTGCAATTTTCTCTAGAAATTGGAGGCGAACCGAGCGTCACGGTCAGAAATAATAGACACGGGCACCCCGTGCCGAGAAACCACTTCCTTAAGGTATAAACGAGCCAAACGCTCGAGGCCGTCAGTATCCTTGATTGCGAGGAAGTGTGCAGACTTTGTCAACCTGTCGACAATCACCCAGATCATGTTACACCCACTGGGCGACTTCGGGAGTTTGGTCACAAAGTCCATTGTAATCCGTTCCCACTTCCACTCGGGAATTTCAGGCTGTTGCAGAAGGCCGGACGGCTTCTGATATTCGACCTTGACTTTAGCACAAGTCAAGCACTTACTTACGTAGGAAGCCACATTCGCCTTCATGTTCGGACACCAATAAAGTATCCTTAAGTCTTGGTACATCTTATCTGAGCCAGGGTGAATAGAGTACCAAGACTTGTGAGCCTCGTCAAGAACGAGCTCCCGCAAGCCCCCGAATAGTGGGACCCAAACACGTTCGGCGAAATAATGTAGGCCATCGGACCTGAGCTCAAGGTGTCTATCAGCACCATGCATGGTTTCAGCCTTAAGGTTTTCCTCCTTCAAGGCTTCTTGCTGCGCCGAACGAATTTGGTCAGGTAAACCAGAGTGGATAGTGAGCTGAAGAGCTCGAACACGACGAGGTTTAGCGGATTCCTTCCTGCTCAAGGCGTCTGCGACAACATTCGCCTTGCCAGGATGGTATTTTATGGCGCACTCGTAGTCGTTAAGAAGCTCGACCCAGCGACGCTGTCGAATGTTCAATACCTTCTGATCAAAGATATGCTGGAGGCTCTTGTGATCGGTATAAATGGTGCACTTGGTACCGTACAAGTAGTGCCTCCAGATATTCAAGGCAAAGACCACTGCACCCAACTCTAGATCATGGATGGGGTAGTTCTTCTCATGGACCTTAAGCTGACGAGAAGCATAGGCAATGACCTTCCCGCGCTACATCAACACACAGCCAAGGCCCTGGATGGAAGCATCACAATAAACCTCAAAATCGTCCGTGCCTTCAGGCAAGGACAAGATAGGAGCAGAACAGAGTTTGGCCTTTAGCATCTGAAAGGCTGACTCTTGCGAATCACCCCAGTTGAACTTCTTGTCCTTCTAGGTAAGCGAGGTGAGGGGTTGTGCGATCTTCGAAAATCCCCCGATAAAACGACGATAGTAACCTGCGAGACCCAGGAATTGCCGCACCTCAGTTGGCGTCTTCGGTGCTTCCCAGTCCTTGATAGCTTCTATCTTAGCCGGATCAACATGTATCCCCTCTGCATTAACCACATGGCCAAGGAATTGAACTTCACGCAACCAGAAGCTGCACTTAGAGAACTTGGCATACAACTGTTCTTGCCTCAAGAGATCCAAGACAAGACGCAAGTGTTCCCGGTGTTCCACTTCGTTCTTGGAATAAACTAGAATATCGTCGATGAAGACAATCACGAATTTGTCTAGACAAGGCTTACAAACGCGGTTCATCAAATCCATAAAGATGGCTAGCGCGTTGGTGAGACCAAAAAGGCATGACCAGGAATTCAAAATGGCCATAACGAGTTCGAAAAGCGGTCTTCGGAATATCGGCTTCTTGGACTCTCAACTGATGGTACCCCCGATCTCAAGTCGATCTTCGAGTAGAAACTAGAACCCTGAAGTTGGTCAAATAAATCATCGATGCGAGGAAGAGGGTAGCGGTTCTTGATGGTAACCTTGTTCAGCTCACGGTAGTCGATACACATACGCAGGCTTCCGTCCTTCTTCTTGACAAACAAAACGGGGGCTCCCCACGGGGATGAACTAGGTTGGATGAAGCCTTTCTCCAACAGTTCCTGCAACTGGTTAGACAATTCCTGCATCTCTGGAGGTGCAAGACGATACGGGGCTCGAGAAATAGGGGCCGCACCTGGAGCAAGTTCAATACTGAATTCGACTTGGCGGTAAGGCGGAAGGCCTGGTAGTTCTTTAGGAAATACGTCTGGAAAATCGCAAACAACAGGGATATCTTCGATCTTTTTTTCTTCCTCGGACGAAACCGAAACAAGCGCCAGAATGGCAGAATACCCCTTACGAAGATACTTATAAGCCTTCATGCACGATATGATACTCAAAGGGATCCCGCTCTTCTCACCACAACCAATCTATACCCACAACGACATCAAAGCTACCCAAAGATACCGGCATAAGATCAATAGGAAAAGAATAACCCGACAACTCAAGGTGACACCCCCTAAGGACATGTGTCGCTTCGACTTTCTTACCATCGGCCAATTCTATCAAGTACTTAGCCTCTAAAGGTGTAGGTACCCTATCAAGCAACTGACTAAATCCAAGGGATATAAAACTCTTATCGGCACCAGAGTCGAACAAAACTGTAGCATAGCGATTATCAAGGAGAAACGTACCGGTAACAGTGTCAGGATCCTGTCGAGCCCCGCTCGAACCAATAACAAAGGCGCGAGCATTCCTGCCTCCGCCCCCGTTGTTTCCATTACCTGACCCATTCTTCCCTTCCTCGCCCTGCTTCATCTTGAGGCATTCCCGCTTGTAGTGACCAAGCTCACCACAGTTATAACATCCATGTTTTCCCTGGTTTCCCTGGGGAGCAGCAGTCTGAGGAGCTGGGGTAGGTGTAACAGGTGTGTTTTGGTTGCCCTGGAGGTTAACCCTATAATCCTTCACCTGGTGCCCAATCTTATGGCACCGGTGACAGCGGTCCTTCTCGCCACAACGACCATTGTGGTGGAAGCCACACCGGTCACATTTCGGCAGTTTCCCAGTATAACCCCCCGGTTTTTGCTCAGACGACGATCCCCCAACATCAAACCTCTTCACCTGCTGAGGCGGAGCTGAGCTCGAGCCCTTACTCACACCTTCCCACTTTCGCTTGTTGCTCTCAGGAGCCCTTACAGTAGCGCCTCGGGGAGGCAAGACTTCTTCAGTCACCTTCATGTTGGTCAGCCTGTGAGCCGACCGAACCACTTCAGAATAAGCAGTGAGGCTGCCCGCGGCCACCAGCCCTGCAACCTCCGGCACTAACCCAGCAATATAGTGCTCAATCCTCCGGTATTCCGGTGTGTGCAATTCCGAGCATAACACTGCCAACTCATTGTGCCTAGCTGTATAAGCTTCAATCTCAGACCCCACCATCTTGTGAGTCCAGACCTCATGCTCAAGCTTCTGGATCTCATCCCTCGGGCAGTACTCGTTTTTCAAGAGTTGCATGAATTCTGTACAAGGCATCGCATGGGCTTCCTCGATGCCCATGGTCTGTTTGGTGGAGTTCCACCAGGACAAGGCTTGACCTTCAAAGGTCGCAGCAGCATACTTTACCCGGTCACCCACCGAGCAACTGCACATCGAGAACACAGACTCAAACCTTCTCCAGCCACCGGAGCAGTCCCCCTGCCCCTTCAGTCCCACCGAAGTTGTGAGGTTTGCAATCCATGAACTTCTTGTAGGAGCACTAAGTTGGAGGGGGATTGACAGCACCCCCACCTGGAACAGACACACAGGTAAGGCAAGAAGAGGTACAGTATCCAAAACAAGGTAGAATAGGTGGAGATCAACTTACCACCCATATCAACAAGAGCAGCTTGGAATGCAGCCAGAGCTACATTCGTTTGCTGCTGCAACAGATTGTCCAACTCTTCTTGGGTCATGTTAACGTTTCCTCGGCCACCGCCGCCACCACGGCCGCCTCTGCGTCCCCCACGCGCTCCCGACATCTTCTGTCACAACAAGAAACAAAAGACTTAGGTTTGCTCGTGGTATAACCCATTAAGAATTTAATAAACTAGACCGGGTCCGGCTCGGGTCCATCCGTCCAAACACAAAGTCCACCAGGATTCCCATGCATTCCAGTTTATGATCTCGTGTGCACCCGACATGATAAACTGTTCCGCATAGTCCTCCAGGCGTACTTTTTGCTTGAAGTTCAAGTCACCTAGCACTAACACACAATCATGGTATTATTACAAGTATAAGACAATAGACATAGGGACGAGCGCGTCTATTGGGGCATAGAAGGGAGATGTCCGAATCCTTGGACAGATCTCGAGAGTAGGCCGAAGCCACCCCAATGTACGCCGCCGCCAAGAAAGTACAAAGGTAGATTGTTCGCCATCGAATCAAGATAAGGATGGATTAAGGAGTAGGATGACGAAATGTAACACCCCGGTTATAGGGCCCAGAATTTTTCGCGATTAGAGTACTATAACAGCACGTTTATACACGAAATCAAAAACCGAATCAATATAGGTAATTATTATTCGTGTATACACGTTATGAGACCAAACTAAAACGCGTTAACGAACCCGACTAGTGACTGGCTAGTCACCAAGTGTGACATGTGTCCCTCTCTTGGAGGGACACATGCCCCTCCATCTTATACGTGTCCTACAGTAACACAACTTTACCTAACATATAAACCCTTATCCTATGTACATCATAACACAAGACCACACACCACTTCATTCTGGGAGTGAGCGAGGACCGAAGGAGAGAGAAGGAGCCACTGGGTTGCCGGCCGCCACACGCGGCGGAGCTCCGGCGAAGTTCCAGAAGTACTTCCGATCAACACTACCCCCACAACCAGTTCACCCAACCAAGTTCTAGAGATCAGATCTGATTAGAGAGAGAGTGAGACCAGAGAAATAGAGAATAGAGAGATGGAGATCGAAGGTAGGGAGAGAGACGTGGAGAGAGATGGAACGATGGTGGTACTCGGTGCCTGTGACGGAGACACGGCGGCGCTCCTCCTTCGTCCTCCCGGCGTGTATACAGCTCCGACTAACAGTATGGAACACGGTAAGCCTTAAGGTGTCGTTTGTTTGCTCGATTAAAAAGCAACATCTTTGATTATAGGTTTATAAGCTAGTTACAAGGGTAACGGTTTGGGATCTGTTAGCGATGAAGAGTTGATGGTGGTCTGAATAGTAGCTCTGGCCGGTCTGATCATATGACAGAAGGAGAGGGGTAACAAAGGAGATGAAGGTGATGTTGGTAACAGTTGGGGCCACTGGTGCCGATGGTGCTCAGCGGGTGGTGGTCGAGCCACGGTGGCACCGCCACTACTCATGTTTCTAGATGATGGTTATGTTTAAGGTATAGGGTGATGAAGATAACAAGCCTAGGGCTAAGACATGATTCTAACCGATTTGGGTAAGTTCCTGTAACCCTTCTTATTTTTAGCTTCTAAACATATAAGCATATAGTAATAGTGATAGTGGATGATGATGGACTAGAGATGATATTGTAATGAAATCTTGAATACAGGACAAGAGCCGAGTTAATTCGGTTGGACTCAGTCAACAAAAGTCAAAGGCAGTAGGTTCGGGTCAAAGCTGGTCAACAGACCTGCCAATTCAGCTAAACATAAGGAGATGAGGAGGGGTATAAACACACGTCTAACACTCTTTAACCATATATTTAGATAATTACTAAGTGCGGATAACACGTGTGGGACTTGACTAACATCGGACCCGACCCGACCAAATCAAGCTCAATAACGTATTTATGATTATGTTGCTATTATGTGAGAATTAGAAAGTAGATAAACTCATATCATGACGCTTTGACGGACCTTTCGAATAAATAAGGCGCACCTAGTGACTATACATCTATACATTTGGTATATGGAACATATTATGTTATATGATAATAACCACAATCGGAACAACTAGATATTAACAATATCGGGACACTTGGCCAATATAATAAAAGGATGATTTGGAAATATAAACACGATAACTTAACATGAGATATCGGACTAAAGAACCACTAAGAGGGTTATCGGACATAAGATAATAAACTTGACACTTCGTGTAGGATCATATAAACGACATAACATGGACAAAGGTTAGTTAATTTTCTACCTACAAGTTGGATTATGTATACAAGATTGATGTGTAGAACCATGGACCCTAAGATATATCACCACATAAAGCGACATTAGAAACTAGAAAGGTCCTAGCTCTCCCACACGTGTAACCGTGATATTCGGTTACACCCACTAATGTTTGTAAATTGTCTTAGGACCGTGTGTACCAGGGATAGATGGGTTCCCGACTTGGGAAACTATGTGAAGGTGTGATGTATTATGAAACGCTACTAAGGTGAGTTCGTGTTCTTCCCCTTTTTGTTTTACTGTTTTGGGGTGAACATATGCTTGTGTGTGTGTAAACTAGTATGATGTGACAAGGACTCCCGAAACCAGATTCACACTCATTAACCCAAGGGATTGGGCCACTTAATGTATGGGTAGTACTACTTGGGGAATCCCCCACACACAGTGGATCCGGAAGCCCGGAAAACCCTCCACTGAGGTTCGCGGACCGTTGTGGCATATGTTTTGCTATAGGAATCTATAAAGGGAGTAGATGGATTCAGTGTTAGGATTGAGGTGTGACTTGTACATCACTGTGTGTTTTGAACTGTTAAATTGTTTTGGATTTACCTAACTACATACACGGACTCACCGGCATATTTTGCTGACCCAACTCTTTTAAGCTTATGTTCAGGTACTGCATTTGGATAATCTTGAAGACAAGGTATATACTTGCTTGTGTGGATTAGAGAATGTTACGGTAGAAGATTCAAGGTGCAAGTATAGCGGTTTAGAGCAATTAGAGCTAAGCATGGATTTGGATCGACTAGCGGATCACACCTTATCAACTGCTTCGACGATCGCCGCGTTACGTCCTTGCATAGATATTAGACTATTTATTTAAGTTATGTATTTATATATTTTGAATTAGAAATTGTATAAACTTTAATTATTAGACATCGTTGCTTCCGTTGTGCAAGTCTGTTATCAAACTGTCATTTCGACCAGCCCCCACCGGGTCGGGTTGTTACACGAAAAGCAAACAGGTGATGTAGCGTAGAAGATGATGACACCGACACCCAAACAAGTTATAACGTTACCCATATGTTAAGACTCGACTATTTGTGACCGTCTAGTTTGTGCGACTCGGCTATAGACTAGACCCTACATGCAGTCTCAGTTTACTATAACCGTTGGCTCTGATACCAATCTGTCACACCCTCAATTTCCACATGCGGGGTTTTACCGCAAGGCGCGTGACACACCAGGATCTCAGTCAACGATCACAACAAACATTCAACAAACATGCATTCATATATATATATATATATATAAAACCAAAAGATCATGCTTTAAG
This sequence comes from Ambrosia artemisiifolia, assembly GCA_032199755.1. Classification (NCBI taxonomy): domain Eukaryota; kingdom Viridiplantae; phylum Streptophyta; class Magnoliopsida; order Asterales; family Asteraceae; genus Ambrosia; species Ambrosia artemisiifolia. The sequence goes on along the minus strand of CM063513.1, from coordinate 55,005,619 downwards.
CCGTAAACCAGCAGCGGAAGCATTCTTGTTTACAACCAAAAGACATATTAAAGTTTACAAAACATTGTTTAATACGTTTCAAAATACTAGACGCTATGCGTGACTCCGTGCGCCAAGTCCATTAACTGCTACCTTAGCGACCTGAGAAAACATGCCAAAAAGATGTCTAACATATAATGCTGGTGAGTTCACAAGTTTTCTTTTATAAACGAGTTTTAAAAGTTCCAACGATCATATCCGTTACTACTTGGTTATGAGAACGTTAGCTAGACGTTAAGTGTTTTTACTACTACGGTTGGGAACCATTACTAAACACGAACAAGAAGATGAAACCAGCCCAGACTGACTGGGCTACCGATGCCTCGGTAACCCGAATGTTAAGGACAATATGCACCCGCCCGGCCCCGCCGTCGAGGGGGGCATGTGAGGCCCAATAGATCTATCCACATTTCCACCCGTTGTGCATTCCCGCACATTCATGGTTTCCCCCTGGGACTTTCCGAAAAAGCCGTATAGTAACATAAAGTAACCATAGTATAACATGATCTTTAATAAATAAGTAATAGCATGTTTCTCCCCCTGAAGACAAAACAGTAAAAGCGGGGCTGTGACACTCACCTTAGGTTGCGTTACTTGAAAATAGTTAAGTATTTATGCTATGATAGCCCCAAATAGCGGCGACCTATCATAAGATATGTATAAGTATCCGGACTAATAACCCGCAGGTTAACTAGTCCCCGAATGTCCAGACCATAACCATAGACGTTTGAAAAATACCTTTGACTGCTAAACCGACCGCGCCAGACAAGACTCGACATCTCATTGGTGACCCGACATTCCATGTGTTAGCTAAATGCAAGATATCATGCAACATATGAGGTTAAACACCTAGCACGCGCAAGAGTTCACCTAGTCTAGCATAACGCACAAGTAAAGCACAACTGAGTCCGAACACGTGTTACCAAGTCATATAGCATGTCCCGGGGTTCCTATCATGTTCCTAGGTGTCAAATCATGCTTCGGGATGCCAAAATACGCTTACAGCAGCAGTACACGCGATTAGGAATTTAGCATGCAATTAGGAAAAGTCAACTGGTGATTAGGGTTGGTCAACAGGCGATTGGGGGAGGTAATCGCCTACCTTATCAGGCGATTAGGATTCCTAATCGCCTGCTGCAGCTGCGCGACACATTTTCGCGCGTTTAACCCTTTAAATCAGATCCGAAGCATGCAAAAACACCCAATATCAAACCTAAACCATTTACCAACCCATTCCAAGCAAAAACCCCCAATTTATCACTGATCTAACATCCTTTATGCAATTATTTCCAAAAATGGCAAAGTACTAAGTTTCATGAACTAATCTTATCTTTCCTTAAATGGAAACAAATCAGATTTCATCACTTACAAGCTTGCAAATCAACATTTCTCTGTTATAACACCTCCCTAGTGTAAATCCTAACAACATTCAATCATTAAATCATACCATATCATCCTAGATCTTCAAGAATCATCCAAATGGGTCAAAATACATATTTTCATCAAAACACAACAACAATAGCTCAAACTCTTAGATAATCATCCTAATAACCTCTACATAACAGAAGTACAACCATTTCATGGAAACATTCATGTTATAATCACCAAGAAGATCAACATATGCATGCAAACTTTACATATAGCAAGTATTATGGTGTAGACTTTTTTTAGAACTCTTTTCAAAGGGTTTTAAAGACACAAACTTAGTAAAACAAGGTCTGGACTTTTGGGGAACCAAAATAACAACTTTACAAAGGTTAGAGATGAACAACACACCTTGGATTTTATCAAAGAAAGGTGTGTAAGCTTGGAAATGGTGATTTTTGTAGCAAAACAAGTTCCAGAGGTGTTCTGGGGTGTGTGGGTGGCTTAGGATCAGTTAGGGTTGCACTAAGTGTGTTTGGGGAGTTAGGGTTGTATTTATAGGTGTTTTGACTCGTGCATTGCAGTGCAGGCGATTAGCAGCAGTTAGCAGGCGATTAGGATTGTAATCGTCTGACACTTCAGGCGATTAGGGGCCTAATCGCCCCCTAAGTCTCCCCAATCGCCTATAGACAGGCGATTAGGCAATCCCCTGATTCCTAATCGCCTGTAACATATCAGATTGGGTTTTCGGCGCGTTAAACACTCTTTTAACACATATAAACACGCATTAACATACCAACAAGTCACGTAATGATTATAAACACATAATGCATGATAACTAACACATTTACATCAGTTCACCAATTCCCGGGACTCGAGACTTGCGTGTGTGCGTTAAACCCAATGATTCCACGAATCACCAATCCTTGTACACATGGTTATGGACCGACTCCCGATGATCCCGCGGATCATCGTAACGACTCCCGATGATTCCCTAGAATCATCGCAACGACCCGACTGATCTATTTAAGTATGTAATAAGTATGACTCGCTAAGGTAGACTTACTAGTTTAGTCAACGTTACTAACCTGAGTTTGCCGGGTGTCACAATGTGGGGTCCAAATTCGAAAAAATATGGGGGCTATATGTTTAGTGCTAATGATTGCTTTTAAGAAACACAAATAATCCTTAGTTTTGATATGACTGAAATTAGAAACTTGTATTATTAGGTTGTTGTTAGTAAATATGCATACACTATATACATGTACCTAAACACTTAATGTATGACTCAAGTATGGTAATGAAGTCGTAGAAGACTGATAAATATTGAATTCAAGCTATGAGCAAGATCATCAAGTTATAATAAAGAGGGAGATTGTTAAGGAAATAATGTGTTTGGTGCTAATGATCAATTTAAAGAAACATAAATAATTCCTTGGTTTGAAATGTTGATATTAGGAACTTATGTTATTAGGTTGTTGGTAAATGTGCATATTCCACATACATGTTCGTGTACACTTAATATATAGTTCAAGTACGGTGATGAAGTCTTAAGATTAAACATAGAATTCAAGCTATGATCATGATCATCAAGTTATCAATTGCAACATCCAAGCACAAGATATTAAGAACAAGTCATCAATTACAACAACCATCAAATGCAAGATTCCCCAAGTGCTATATGTATAAATATTCATAGTTGAATATCCAAGCTATATCAAACGACGAAGACTTGAACATCAAGAATCAAAGATCATCTGCAAAGGATAAAAGCTTCAAGTAGTTGATTGAGAAATAGAGAGAACATTAATTTAATTTAATCAAAAGTAAATTAACAAATTATTTTCCAATAAAAAAATGATATTAGTAAAATCCCAGTTCAACTAAATAAGTTTGATATAAATTTTAAGGACTTTGACTTTTTGAGAATGCAAGAATCTAGTTGAATTCTTTCCCTTTAAGGGATGTAATAACTATAAGAGATAATGTATTACCCAAAATGAAAAGAAAGCGTCATGCTTTACCAAAGCTCAACCCAAGCTTGAAAAGTAAACATCTAAGATTGATGAGTTAGGTTTGAATGATTTGAGAACTCTTAAATCATAGGTATGAATGTGAAAAGAGTCTCTGTAGCCATTTATAGTTGTTGCACTGTTTTGGATTTTGATGGTGAAACATCGTTTATTTAACGTTGCAATCAATGTACGATCCAAAAAGTCACACTTAACGTTGTTTCCCTTAACTCTTTACATACTTGCATATAGTATTTTTTATAGTTACTAGTACATTGCGGAAAAACCAATGGATTTGAACTGAAGATATTAAATGATGATGTGATAGAACTTTAAAATACGAAGACGCGGCCGCAAGAATCGAAGAAAACGGAGTTATAACAGAGATTTTATGATGAAAACACGATGAACGACGATAAGTGGGAATGGGGCGCTCCACACTGGTGCCCCCTGATGAAAAAGGGTGCAAGCTTACACCCTTGCACCCTTGGGAGAAGTTGTCTGATGTGCGTCCCTAATGGGCTCCCCACATGCTATCTGGGCACAAACTTGCGGCTCATGTCGGGAAAATTGAAAATCTCAAGGATTTTTGCCATATTTAAAGATAACCTCAACCCTAAATGAGGATACTTTGAACCCTATCCGTTTTTGAGCTCCCAAACACATATTTCATCACCCCAAACCTCAATCCAAACAATTCTTTCATGCAATCATCATTCCAACCATCCAGTGAATATCCTATAATGAAGATGAGGGACTAATTCCCTTTGTAACTACCTCCGGGTGGACGGTTCGTTTATGTGAAACTCAAACTTGACTCTTTTTAGTACTTTTGGATTGTTTTTCATGTCTTGAAGAATACTTGGGGTTTTTATTTATTTAAACAAGTTATTTGTGTTGCAATTATTCATCTTTTGTCATTCGCATTCGGTTTTCTTGCATCGTGTACAGTTTGATTTTTGTGCGGGTTTTTAGCACATATGATTTGGTAATTAGATTGCATAGGTTATTATTAAAAACTTGTCTCTTCTTAATACTTGAATTAAAACCGTTAACAAGCCTATATCTATGCGGTATCTTACTAATTGAAACGAGTTTTGGTGAATCATTGAACCAGAAGTCCAGAGGGGGTTGTTTCTTTCTTATAATTGTTTACAAATCACAAGCAAAGTTGTTTTCTTTAGAAATCAAATCAATCAACAAATCAAATCACTTAGTATTTAGTTAATTTAGTCTTAAAAACTACAACATCGATCATAATAATGACGTATACTATAAAATCATTATTTTTAACCGACCAAACGACATCGATCACATCACATGGCATATAACAAGTGAGAAATCAAGTGCTTAACAAAGAATTTTTTTTAAGAAAACCTATTGCCCTCCTAGTTTTCTATAGGGTCAATTATATTTTGGTAGTATAGGTCACACACAGTGTTTATTAGTTCCGTTCCATCCTTAATGGGTATGCCCATGTCCCTAGCTAAAATATAGGGTTAGACCATCCGGAATGGTCCACACCCAAGGGTGTGGATGGATCCCTTCATCAATAAGGTGGTTGTGCTTTTGCAGATTTTGAGCGTGGGCTGGCTGTGTAAACCGTGCCGATTAATAGTGGATGTAGCAGGTTTGTTCTAATCACGTTGTGGAGGGTAGGTTTGTTGCTTGGATCCGATGTGGCGTCAATTTGTGACTTGGCATGGTGGCCAAGATCGGGACACGGACCCCTACACATAGCGACTAATTTTGTGATTCTCGTGAATGTAAGATATTCGTTTATGCAACATACTAGCTTTTATCCCGGGAGTGTCCCCGGGGTTGAAATATCTAATATAACATAATAAAATATCTAATATGACAACATAATTAATGATTTGCCAATGCATGATTAATGAATATTATTATTATTATTATTTATTTTAAACAAATTTCTGCCATAAGTTATCATATTCAAATATAAAAAAAAATCTTTTTATCCGGGAGTGTCCTAGGGTTGAAATATCTAAGATAACATAATAAAATATCTAATATGACAACATAATTAATGATTTGCCAATACATGATTAATGAATAATAATATTATTATTATTTATTTTAAACAAATTTATGCCATAAGTTATCATATTCAAATATAAAAAAAAAATATCTGCCTATTGAAGTTATGTTTATCGTTTGTGATTTATTAGTAGAGTAATATATATTTGAAAACAAAACCCCACAAAAATAGTTGTTTTTTTCTCCGTTTTTTATATAGCACTATGGTACTCGTTGGAAAAATAATAAAACGCTCGTTAATTTGGTGTAATTTTTTTCTTTAAAAAATCTCCTATATAAAAGATATTAATGTTTAAAAGTTAAGGGAGGAAAAATTAGAGAGAAAATTTAATTTTGTTTTTAAATTCTTATCTTTTCCTAAAATAATTATAATATATATAGATTTATTAAAAAACTCAAAAATTAAAAAATTTTATATGATGCCATGTGACACATTCAAAGAGGGGTTGAGGCCTTCATTAAATGTCACATCATCAAAGTTCAATTCTTTTATTATAAGTTATAGATATGTGATCAAGTTGATATTTGTGGTCTCGCCTTACTTTTGTTATATTTATATTGCAATATTATAATGTATATATAGTTAAACCAAATAACATATTATGTGAATGGTTATAATCATAATTATTTATAACTTATAATAAAAGAATTGAACCTTGGATGACGTGACATTTAATGGAGGCCTCAACCTCTCCTTGAATGTGCTACGTGTCATCATGTAGGATTTTTTAATTTTTGAGTTTTTTTAATAAATCTATGTATATTATAATTATTTTAGGAAAAGATAAGAATTTAAAAACAAAATTAAATTTTCTCTCTAATGTTTCCTCCCATAACTTTTAAACGTTAATATCTTTTATATACGAGATTTTTTAAAGAAAAAAATTACACCAAATTAACGAGCGTTTTATTATCTTTCCAACAAGTATCATAGTGCTATATAAAAAACGGAGAAAAAAACAACTATTTTTGTGGGGTTTTGTTTTCAAATATATTTTACTCTACTAATAAATCATAAACGATAAACATAACTTCATAGGCAGATATTCTTTTTTTTTTTATATTTGAATATGATAACTTATTGCAGAAATTTGTTTAAAATAAATAATAATAATATTATTATTATTATTATTCATTAATCATGTATTGGCAAATCATTAATTATGTTGTCATATTAGATATTTTATTATGTTATATTAGATATTTCAACCCCGGGACACTCCCGGGATAAAAGCTAGTGATGTATATATAATATAGGGTTCTTATATTGGCATACCCCCCTTCTCCTATTTGCACACCTAGGCACCCTATACGCCGCGTATAGCTATACGCAGCGGCGTATGGGGGTTGCACAAACTTTCATGCAGCCATCTATACGCCGCGTATATGTCCCATGACTTGTAATACTCCCTCGGTTCCATTTTAGATGTCATGGGCCCACAAACACAAAGATTAAGAAATCTTTGATTTGTATATTCTCTGAGTTGTAAAATGACAATAATATCCTCAAATTATTATTTCAAATATTTGATTGTCTTTTATGGACAAAATTAGAAATTGCTTAGAAATGAACATTTAATTTGAGACAACAAAAAAATAGTAAAATGAACATTTAAAATGAGACGGAATAAGTATATTTTACCGAAATATCTTTTAACGGAATAACAGAATAATGTATTTATCATCGAAAAGATTTTAAAGGTGAAAAGGTGTACAAATGAGCACATGATCTGATTTCTGGTTCTGTTTCTGAACCTGAACTGGTTAGGAATGAGCACATGATCTGATTTCTAGTTTTGTTTCTGAACCTGCAACTGACTTCCTAATCCTGTTCCAGACTTTCCATTCCTGGATTTTGATCTAACATTTGCTGTTCAAAATCCACCAGGGTTGTACAACTTTAATTTAAATGCACAATGTGCATCTCAATTACCTTACTCACTTTGTTTAGACCATTAAGTTATAACTAAAAAAAATATTTTTAATTATCCATTTATAAACAATTTTACCTTTAAATTTGAAATAATAAATTATTTCTTCATTTTGGAATGATTTGTTTAAGATGAAATCACTCAGTTTCTATACTTCTGTTCAACATTTAGATAATATAATAATAGTATAATCTTTATAGTATTATAGTTGTATATAACACGCTAATTGTCTTCACGAGGGCATTTTGTTGTGAATTGATATTAACACAACCAATTACTAATCAAATAAGACATTGAGAAGTTGTAGTTCTTTGTATTGAATTATTGATGAAAGGATTACAATTGAAACTACAAGAACCAATACAGTAAAGAACAGTAAGGACTAAGAAAAGGGATGGGAAGATAGAGATGACTCTAAGGTAGCGTTTGGTATGATGAAATGGAAGGGGGAATGGAATAAACCATTACGAGGTAATGAAAAATAATGTGTTTGGTTGGTTAAAGGAATGGAATCACTCATTCCATAAGGCATTCCATTCCTTCAAAACCATTCCATCCACCCCCCATGTTTTTTTTTTCATTCCATCCCTCATTCACTTTTTACTAACAACACCATGACCCACCACCACCACCACCACCCACCACCATCATCACCACCCACCACCCACCACCGCTGCCGCCACCACCCACCACCGCCGTCATCAACCACCACCGCTGCCGCCACCACCGCCGTCACCGCTTACCACCGTCATTGTCGTCGCCGCCACCACCCGCTACCACCCACACCCACCGCTATCCAACACCACCCAACGCCGCCCACCACCGTCACCCACCCACTGCTGCCTCCACCACCTGCCACCGTCACTCACCACAATTTCCTTTACCCACCACTACCGCCGCCACCCACCACTACTACCCATCACTGCCACTACTCACCATCGTCACCCACCATCACCTCCATCCACCGCCACCAACCACCACCCACCACCGCCACTACTCACCATCGTCGCCCACCCACCATCACGGTCGTCCACCTCCACATTCCACCGTCGCTACCACCGCCGCCGCCACCCACCGCCGCCGCTATCGCCACATATCACCACCCACCACCACCGCCACCGACCACCACCGCCACCGACCACCACCCACCACAACCACTCACCTCCGATTTTATTCCTTCGGTTTTTTCTACCTATCTAAGAACACAAAGTAATGTTTTGTTTCATTCCCACGTGGCAACCAAACAAGACATGGAATGATAATGATCCATTCCATTACCTTGTCCATTCCATTACCTCGTTCATTCCATTCCCCCTCCATTCCATTCCATTACCTCATACCAAACAGACTCTAAGATGGGAAGAGAAAGCCAATAAGTGATAAACACTAACAATATTCATTCCTCCTTATTTTCTGCTCTCCTCACGTTTATAACCTGCGCTAGTTGTTCCCAAGCACCTGGGCCTTTAACTATCCTGAATTGGGCTGCATGGTTGGGTCAACTTGGGTTGGGTCAACTTGGGTTGGGCCAATTGCATTCATAACACATTTTGTACTCTACAACCAAAGGTTAGAAGCAGAGTTCACATCCTGCACAGTGCAAGTGTTAAAAATCTAGTAATTGTTGTTAAAAAATATACGGTGCTAGTTTTTTTAGGGAATATTTTATAGAATAGTAATCAAGTTTTACTAGTGTTCTAATTAGATTATTCATAAAAATATTTATTCTAATTAAGTCATTAAAGTTTATTTTATGTTTTAATCCTATATAGTTTACCTGAATAGCAGGTATAGTTGACTTATTAGAACATCAAAGTAAAGTTGACTTATTTAATTGGGAAAAAAATGTTTTATAAAAATTGTGAATATTTAAAAAAATGTGAAAATTTTAAAAATGTTTATTGATACGCTCTAAAATATACATATATTTTTATCAATATTCTTTAAATATTAAATAATATTTGGGTTAGTTTTCATTAAATATTACACCTAAATGGTTCGAATTGGTTATTTAATGATTTTTAGTGAAAACAAGACAAAAATGTGCATTTGAGTTAAACTTGAGGCTCATTAAAATTTGAGTTAATTTCCAATTTAGTCTCTGAGGTTTGTAAAAATTGCCACTTTCATCCAAATATTTTTTTTGTTGCAACTGTGTCCCTGTGGTATCATTTTTTTGCCATTTTAGTCATGTGCACTAACTCAATTAAAAAACCCAGTTAAGTCAGGGGCATTTTTGTCCATACACACAAAAAGTTTTTCTTTCGCCATTTTCATCCAAAACCCTTTTTAAATTTATTTTAATTTTTTTTATATACACACAGAACCTTCACATTTCTTATCCCTGCCAAATATCGATCTTTCCCAAATCCATCGTACCTCTCTATCTCTCCCTCTCTAACCACGATTTAAGAATCGAAAGGTGAGGCAGATTATTAAACCTCATTAATCACTATGAAAACCTAAAGCCCCAATAATCAGCAGATGCCCAAAACAAAACCTATCAACAATCTAATAAGTTGAATCGAAGGGTGAGGCACTGTGATGATTTGGTGAAGAATCAAGCAGTGGAAAAGGAGGATATGATTGAGGGGATTGTGGGTCTGTGAGATCTGGTTTTGTTGACGGCGGTGTGGGTGAAGAATCAATAATGTATCTGCAGTGGGCGGCGGCGAGGTGGTGACGGGTGTAGACGACGTCTTTCATGAGACGATGTCGTTCCTTGCAACGTCTGACGGAATCTTCGTTGGTGATGGAGGATTGCAGGTCAGAGATGGAAGAAGAAGGCGACGGGTCGGGTTAGTTCGGAGGGCGGTGTTTTGAAACCGTTCGCTATTTTGGTGATGTCGTGATGGTGTGCGTTGATTAGGTTGAGGTGAACAATGGGGATGATGTTGGTGAGCTGTGGAGATGGTGGTGGACTGGTGGTGAACGGCGGTGGTGGTCGTGGAGGTGGGGGAAGTGTTGGTAGTGGGTGAGGAATGGTGGTGGGTGTAGCAGGTTGGTGTTAGGTTTAGGTGGTGATGGCAGTGGTGGGCAGCGGCCGACCATGGCTGTCCGATCATCGGGGAGGAGCTCTGATGTTGCTGCTTTGGTTGTGATAGACACACACAAGGGTGTGTGATCTTGTGAGTTATCAGACAAAGAAGAGAATGAGCTTTATATAGTCCATCTCTAATTCAGGGTGTTTGAGAACGAGTATAACAGCAGGATATAAGGATGTTTGGCAGCAGGTTTTAGGCTTGCACAAGGCGTTTGGCTGCGAGTTTATCAACAGATAGGGAGCGTTTGGTTACATAAATAATAATTAAATAATTGTTTTATGTTATTTATTTTATTTTTTTAACCAAATTTTATGTTTTTATTAATTAAATATTGTTTGGATGAAAATGGCAAAATGAAAAAGTTTGGTGTGTATGGACAAAAATGCCCCTGACTTAACTGGGTTTTTGTAAACGGAGTTTGTGCTGATGACTAAAATGGCAAAGAAATGAAACCACAGGGACACAGTTGCAACAAAAAAAAGATTTTGATGAAAGTGGCAATTTTTGACAAACCACAGGGACTAAATTGGCAATTAACTCTTAAAATTTTAATATTTAAATGGGTCATTGGGTAATCTCACATTTTAAATTTTGTTGTATAGGAACTAATGGGCTAGAGCCTAAACAAGATGGAATCATTTATTTCTTACTTACATTATGGAGCTAATTGGGCCAACCATCATATCTATAATGGACTAGGAAAACAAACAACCCACTGTTTTCAAATATAAAAAATTTGGGCCGGCCCACAACAAGATATTAGGGCGTGAGGCAGAAGCTCTTGGCGGCTGCAAGTTATAAAAAGAAAATAGGGTAGCTGACATCAAGAATAAAAAAACAAAGAAGGCGACGACTACGGTGCTTATCGGTTTGGTATTTTTTTAGTCTCGCTATGATTTTTATTTCTGAACCTTATAAACTTATTTTTATTTCTTTCATTACTGTGGTTGGCTAGATTTTAAATGGTTGTCTAGACTTGGGATGTATCTTGATTTTAGTTGATTTCTTTTGGTATTTGGTACTCGTTTGACACTTGCTTATGACAAAAATCGAATCTTTATTGGTTTTTGTTGTGATTTATCACCCGGATGATGTTGGTGTTATATTTTTAGATTCATATGTGGCTATAGTTTTATGACTTAGTGTTTTTAAATTAAAAGTCGCATATTTTTATCATTTGCTTCGTGTGATGATTTGATGGGTTGACTTGTTGACTTAGGATCTAGAAATTGGGTATTTAACATCGTTTTGGGTTTGTCGCTTACCTTGAGATCGAGAGGAGAAAGGTTGTGGGTTTGTTAGGATTTGTTGGTTTATTTGGTTAGATATTGCACGAGAGTGAATTTCTTTCCCAGTATCATTTTTATCCGCTTTCCCAAACATTTGCCAATAGGGTTAGATTCACCCCCTTTATACCTTTAGGTGTTTCGTGATTAGTGAGACCGAGAGGAGATCTAATCTTTGGGTGCGTAAACTTGTATGTTTGGTAAGACCGAGAGGTGATCCATTCTTTACCCGGTGAGCTTCACGACCACTTAGGATTTCATTTACTGTTCTAGTGAGACCGAGAGGAGATCTAGATACTATAGTGTTTCCCGAGTTGGTTATACCCGTAGATCCCGGTAGTCATTCGAGTATCCATTTCCCGTTAGCTTTCAGCTTTATCAATAGGATTCCCAGTCTAGGAAGCAATCTTCCCCATTTCTGATTCCTCTTTCGTGAGCGTTTACTCTTTGATCTCTCGTCCTTGCTGCTTGTTTATTTCGTGTCTTATCTTATTTTATTTGTTTACTTGTTTATCGTTTTAGTTATTTGTTAGTTAAAAATCATGCTCTTTTATACAGATTAGGACTCGACAGAGGTTTAGTATCGAGGGCTGCATATCAGTGTCCACGGATTGATACTCGGTCTTATCGACTTTACTACACTACGACCGGTACACTGCCGTGTTGTGTGGTTTAGCTTGGTGATTCCATTTTTAAAACCAGATTGTGAAACTTGAAATATTTATATATATAAACCACAGTAATCATTTATATTTTTATTTTTTTTATATTTTTTAATTATAGAAATTGCAAAAAAAAATGTTTAATAAAATTGATGACCTTCTAAATAGGTAAAATATATATGATTAGAACATTAAAGTAACTTTAGTTACCTAATTGGAACAATTTTTTTATTAGTGACTTGATTAGAATACTCCTAAAACTAGGTTAATATTTAGCAAAGTTACCCCTTTTTTATAAAGGTTTAAAAAATAAATAAAATATACTTTATGTTCCAGCTTAGGTATATTAAAATATTACTCGTTTGATTTGAACATGTTTTGAACCATTAAATAAGTCATTTGTTTTATGAAATATAATTATTAATTAGTATTAAGCTCTCTGCGTTGCGGCGGAGTGTATTAAGCTCTCGTAAACAAAAGGAATAAAAAAACGTTGAACCATGCATACCCGTTATGGGTGTTAATGCGCAAAAATTAGACCGAAACATAGCACAACTCGGCCATTAAACGGGAAAAATATAAGTAAAATCGCTCTACATACGCACATTGGGGTGTGTTAACTCGAAAAATTTAGAATGAAATGTAAAACGAAAAATTTGTAAAAAATGAAAGTTTATGGGAGCAAAATTGAAAGTGAAAAAGTGTTTAAGTTAAATGTAAAAGATGAAACTATTAGGGTTAAAGATATAAAAAAAAGCACTAACTCCACAAGCACAACAGTATATAATAATACAAAGAGTTAATTGCCAAAATGGCCCCTGAGGTTTGGCCCAAAATGCTTGTTTGGTCACAAAATTAATTTTTCTGCCAAAAGCACCCCTCACAGATCGAAAATTGCCTAAATGATCCATATTTAACTGAGTTTTTGACGAGGAAGAAAAACTCAGTTAAGTTTGAGGGGTAATTTCGTCCTTTCATGTTCTAACGTTTTAAAACCCCCTTTCTTACCCTATTCAGTCATTTTCATCCAGTAAAAACCCTAAGTATTAACTTCTTCTTCCTCATCGTTGTTCGTCCTCATCTCTGCTCAATAATGTGGAAGTTTCGAGACAAGGGTGCTGATTTCAATCCTCTGCTTGAATACCGTAAGTTATTATTGCTTATTGTTGTTTTGTCATGATCGTTGTTGTCTCCACACGATCACCTCTACTCAACATGATCAATAATATTTTTTTTTGTTTTCAGGTAACAATCATCAGCTTTTTTCAGTGGAATTGCATTATGGTGGTGAGCTGACTGATTTTCCAGATAGTAGATATGTGGGAGGTAAACTGGCATATATTGATTATGTTGATGGTAATGTTTCAACAATGCTGAATGGTATGGTATTAGAACTTGGGTATTCAGAAGAGGATATTTCCATTTTTAGGTATTATTTTAAAGTTCCAGGTGACGATTTAGACTTTGGGTTAAGACCATTGAACGGTGAAACTGATTATAATAGAATGTTGACAGCTGCTGGAAAACATAGGAAGATAGAAATTTATGTTCAACCTATTCTAACCTCTTCCAATTCAAGTAATCCAACACAGGCTGATCCTAGTGATTTAGGTGTCATAACCCAGGCAACACAGCCTGATCCTACTAAGGGTGGTGATGAGGATAATGTGGTAAATTTAAGTGGTGATGAAGGTAGTGATGAGGGTGGTGATGAGGGTAGTGATGGTAGTGGTTATTATATACTTAAAGAATGTGGTAAAAGACTTGTGGCCATTAGGAAGAACAAGGTGAAACAGGGTACTCATGTAAACCCTGATCCAGATGATGATGATTATTGGCCTGGTGATTTGGCCTGGTGATGAGGGTAGTGATGAGGGTAGTGATGAGGATAATAATGAGGGTAGTGATGGGGAGGATAGAGACTTCATAGTTGATCAGGACAATGCAGATGATGATATTGAGGTTAACATGGATGAATATAAGGCTGTTGTTGACTTTAATGCTAGTGATGATGAAAATGTTGACCCACTTGAGGAAGACATTGACATAGACTTAGATAATTTTGACAGTTTCAGTGATGAAGAAGACAGCAACACTTTGCAGAGAGCTAATAAGGCCTGTATGAGAAAAAAGAAAGAAAGAAAAGCATTTGGTTCAGAAGGGAGTCCAGATTGCCCATTCTCACTTGGACAATGTTTTCCTGATAAACAAACCATTAAGAATATGGTGAAGGATTATGCAATAAAGACTAGGAGGCAGCTGCATATAGAAAGAAATGAAGGAAGGAGATTTAGGGTTTGTTGTAATGGTCTAAATCCTACAAGTTTAAAACCTGTGGCACAAGAGGATAATGTGGTAATTTCAAGTGGAGGGGTGACTAGGTCAAAACAGAAGGACAATGTGGTAAATTCAAGTGGAGTAAAGACTAGGTCAAGTGGTAAAAAGAAGGATACAGATGGTGGGGCCCAGACTTCAAAAGAATTGGGCCTAGTTGAAGATAAAGGGGGGACAAACTTCTAAAAGTAAGGTAGAACCCACATGCCCTTGGGTGTTGCATGCCTCAAATCTGAAACAAAAGGGCACATGGATTATAGTCACACTTCAGAAGAAGCATGAATGCATCCAAACAAGGGATGTCAATTTCTGCACAGTGAGTTGGCTTGCAAAAAAGATTGAGCATATTCTTCGAACAAATCCAGAAATTAGGATAAAATCACTCCAACAAATCATGGTAAACAAATACCAAGTTCAAGTAACAGGTAATCAGATCTTCAAAGCTAAGGCAATGGTAACTGCTAAGCTGAATGGTGATTACAGTGCCCAATATGGACAGCTAAGGGATTATGGTGCTGAGTTGATGAGAGCTAACCCAGGTACTACTGTTAAGATTGATGTTGAGAGTGAACCTAACCCTAGCAGCCCCACAAGGCAATTCAAGAGAATTTATGTCTGCCTAGGGCCATTAAAACAGGGTTTTAAAGCTGGTTTGAGAGACCTACTAGGGCTTGATGGTTGTTTCTTAAAAGGCCCTTTTCCAGGACAGATTTTAACTGCAGTATCTGTTGATGCCAACAATGGGATATACCCAGTGGCATATGCTGTTGTTGAGGCAGAAACAAAAGCAAGTTGGACATGATTTTTAGAGTTATTAGGAGATGATTTGGATTTGGCATCAAACAGCAACTTCACATTCATCAGTGATCGACAAAAGGTATGTAATGTAGCATAAGCTGTATGTAATTTCTGTATGCTGAGTTTTCTGTATGTAATTGCAGGGTCTCATTCCTGCAGTTGAAAAGGTGTATCCTAGTGCTGAGCATAGATTTTGTCTGCGACATATATATGAAAATATGAAGCCTAGGTGGACGGGTGATATCTACAAAAACTTGTTGTGGAATGCAGCTAGTGCAACAACACCTATTAAGCATGAAAGGATGATGGATGCAATCCTGAAAGAAGACAAGGCAATGTATGATTACTTGAAGGGTATTCCAGCCAAACACTGGTGCAGAGCTTATTTTAATGGTAACAATGGTTGTTTATGTTTGTTTTCATTGAATGCATTTGACAACATTTAATTGTAACAATGCTTGTTTATGTTTCAAAGAGGCCAAAAAGTGATATCCTGTTGAACAACCTATGTGAGGTGTTCAACAGGCTGTTGATCCTAGGCAGGGATAAACCCATTATCACCTGTCTAGAATTTGTAAGGGAGTACTGTATGAAGAGGTTGATGATTGTTCGGGTGATGATTTCAAAATCATCAGGCCCTTTAACACCAGGAGCCACAGACCTGTTTGAGAAGATAAAAAATGATGCTAGCCAGTATTCTGTCATTTGGTGTGGCCCTGGAAAGTATCAAGTAAGTATAGAATGTTATGTTTATGTGTTGGATGTCTATGTGTTAATATGATACAATGTGTTTATCAGGTAAGTGGTCCAGAGAATGAGGTTAGGGATGTTAACATGAAAGAAAGGAGTTGTGCTTGTAGGAGGTGGCAGTTGACTGGAATGCCATGTAGGCATGTTGTAGCTTGTATATGGAATATGGCACTGCATGGATTGGATGATGGAGTTCCTGAGAAATATGTTCACAAAGCTTACTGGCTTGATACATGGAAGAAGGTGTATGCCCATACCATTGAACCACTAAATGGAACTGACATGTGGGAACATTTTAACCGTCCCACCACCCTGATAGCTCCTAAATACCACAAGCCCGTTGGAAGACCTAAAAAGAAGAGGAGAAAGTCTGCTTTTGAAAAGGATGAGGTTGCAAAGTTGTCAAAAGCTATTAAAAAGGGTACCAAATTGCCAAAGAAGGGTAATCCGATCAAATGCAAGATTTGCAAGCAAACAGGACATAACAAAAGGACCTGCAAGCAAGCTGTTGGGGGTTCACAATCTGGGGGTTCACAAGCTGCTGGTTCACAAGCTGGGGGTTCACAAGTTATGTAGTTTTCAGTTTAGTTATGCCACTTTATGTATTAAAACTGGTCATTTTGGTGTTTTTCTATTTTGACTGATATGGTATGGGTTATGGTATGTATTTGACAGCTATCATATGCTGTTTTGGTATGTATTATGACTGGTAACTTTTGTCTGCTTTTAGTATGGTGGTATGACCAACTTGGCAGTTTAATGTAGCATTTTGGGGTTTCTTTTGGTTTGTATTGGTTAACTTTAGTATAGTTTTATGACCATTTTGGCAGTCTAATGTAGTATTTTATGTACCATTTTGGCAGTCTAATGTATCATTTTGGTAGTCTAATCAAGCATTTTATGTACCATTTTGGCAGTTTGGACCAAACATAATGTATCATTTTGGCAGTCTAATGTAGCATTTTATGTACCATTCTGACAGTATAACACTTGTGGGTAGTTGCATTCAATGAAGTTCATTTATGGGGTCAATGGGTAGATTTCAGGTAGATGGATGAGTTAATTGTTCAGCTGATTTAAAAGACCCAATATTGCAAAACATTCATGCAATTCAACTTCATATTTCATCTCTAAAATACTATAATGTTTAGGCAAGTTGTTCTTGCACTACCTACAGTTTAAGAACCGGTTGAAAAGCCTGAAGTTGTTGATCAAGAGTCTGATAAAAAGGATGATGAAAAGGTGGTTCAAGATTTGGTTGAAGATAATTTTAAACAGCTTACAAAGGTTGATGAAAAGGCTAAAGGGAAGGCAGTTCAAGAACCGGTTTAAGAAGAGGAGCTTGACCCATGTAGAGACTATGACCCAGAGGTGTTAAAGAACGCCTGGAATTATGACAGCCCAGATGAGGATGATTGGTACCATGATCCCTATGAAGGAGAGCATGGAACAGATTTGGACTACTGTTCGGATGATGATTGTCGTTGGAAGTAGGCTTGTTGGTTCTTGTAGGTTATTTTTCCTGACTTAGGCTTATCTATTTCATGTATGCACTAGACTACTTTAAGTATGAACCTTGTTTTGTATGTTTCTGTTTGGTTATGTACTAATGCTTTAGTATGTTTCTGTTTGGTCATAAGCATTGTTCTTGATCATTACAAACCTTTATTTATCACTACAAAACAACCTAAATTGAACATTTGCAAACATACATTACAACTTCAACAATCAGTGATCATTACAATAAGAAACAACATACATTGAGTTTTTATCATTACAAAACGACCTACATTGAACTAAAACATGATATAATACATGATGATTCCAAACCAAGTCATCCATAGACAAGTTTTCAGCTTCTTATTCTTGGATTTGAGTGTCCCAACCAAGGTCTGCAATGCTGTGTTGTTGAGTCTCAGTTTTTCATTCTCTTCACTATCATTGCTAGTACTAGGAATCTGACCCAAGGGTAGTTCGGCCCAACAAACGAAACCACATGTCCTCCCCTTCTTGTTGTAGCAGAAAAACCGTCTACCAGGGTTTGTAGAGGTGGAAGACACACGTATGATAGTAGGAGCTCCACATTTGCAGAATACCATCGTCTAGGCTAGTTAATCGATTATTGAGTTTGTATGATTTGGGAATTTCAGAGATAATCATGAAAATATCCGTATTTTCTGAATGTGCTAATCATTTATATGGTTATCTAAGAATAATTGTGTATATAGCTGTCGGATTCGTGTCTCTCTCTGGTCGCACATAGGGTGCTAACGAGTTAACGGGTTGGCGGTTAAACCTGACCTGAACCAGAAAATTTAATCCGAATCTAAACATGACCTGAACCTAAAATCGTGTCACATATCTGAACACGACCCGATTATTCACGGCTTGGCCCGAACATCACCCGTTTAATCCAAAGTTTTTTATTTTGTGTTTGCAAGTAACATTTTAAAAATAATTTTCTACAACAAAAATACAAGCATATATAAAACAATAAGTTGTAATTACACAATCTTATGTTAATTTATCTTTTAATATAATTATTGCATAAAATACCCAACTAATTTAACTTATGATATAAAAACACATTTTGAAAAAAATAAAGTATAATATAAATGTGTTAATGCCGGGTTCGACACGAACCCGGCCCATTTAGCTAAACGTGTCACGTGTTCAGCCTGAAACTGACCTGAACCTGTTTAGACTAAACCTAAACCCGTAGATTTAATGTTAGGTTCGTATCATGTTTTGGGCAATAAGCACAAAAAAATCCACTAAGAATGAGTCTCACTTGTAAATTATACTATATAAACTTTTTAGTAACTGTGGGCTCAAGCCCATTACTTTCACAAACGTTTCCAAAGATCCAACTTCTTTTTTTTTTTTGAACGGCCAACAAATTGGAATCACTCACGGAGAACTAGAGTATCATCGTGCCACCAATGTTGCCACGCGATCATATTCCACCACCAAGTCACCAAACTTCACTAGTTGAATTTGGGAAGGGCCGAAAGAGGGTCTTTTTTTTGGAATTATCTTTCAAATAGTGTCCATTTCGTTCTGTTTTTTTAAAGGGCAATAAAGTCGTCATTACTCCCGTAGGAATCCCTTTATGACAAATTCAGGATACCCACGGGGTACTCGGTCCTCTAAGTCAGTAAATATGTATTAATGTATATATTAAATTGGTAAATTAAACAATTTAGCAGAAACAGCTTAGAGTATTTATGATTATTACTTAAATGATAAACAGTACCACCATTGTATGCACACATTCACTTGCAGCATGATGAGAATCTCAGGAGATGACATTAACATTAACCTAATACGGGTTTCGTAAGTTCACTAATAGTTTTATGCACATTGTATTTTTTTTATCGCACATTAGTAACTTATAATTTGATACACCAAAAAAAAAATAATAAAGAAAAATTTTCAATTCAAACAAGTCATGCTTGGGATCGTGAAAAATTTTCATGGCAAACAAACCCATTTAGCACCTTGCGTATGCATATAAATCATGATGCACGTGTTCATTTCATTTGCCTTCGACGCATTTGGATCCATAGCCCCTGAGGCGGTTTGCTTTTTGGAGCGGATGCAGAAGGTGGTCCACAGTGATTTGCAGAGCCCGATGAACCAAGGGTTTATATTTAGTAGAATAAGCTTTGCGATTCAAATTATTCAGATGTAACTTGTTATTTTATTATTGAATGAAATTAAACTGGAACATTACAAGTCTTTTTGAAGGCTAAAAGTATCCAAATTATGGTATGGTCTCATGGGCTAAATTGTACAAAAACAGCCTGGGAACTGAACTTTTAACCAGAATAGAAATCATTTTATCGAACCGGTTTGGGATGACTTATATATATTCCTTCATTAATTTTTTTTCCTTCTTTAATTAATCGTATATTTATGGTTAGTGGTTACCCAACCCAGATCTAAAATTGCATATATCCCCTTAATAAAATTACTCCTTTTGGGGGATGTCATAATAAACGAGCTACAACAAAGGCAAGAATGAGCCCTACGCCTTCATGAACAGCCACACAATCGTGTCTGTTAACCCTAGCGGACGCAAAACTCCGACCGCCATCATAGATGCTTCGCGCGTCGTCTCAATACCATAGACCTTTCCCGAATCACATTTGGAGACCTGCTCTGGTGATTTTTACCAGGATGCCATACCATGAATCTCAACTTTAGAATAGATATATTTGAAATCAGACTTGCTAATTGTTTTTTATTGTTAATAATTCTTTAGAAAGTTAAGTATCCTACTATCCTCAATATTTCAATTCCTAATTCTGTATGTAATTTTTTAAAACTGAAGTTAGAAACTCTGAGATATGTTCACATTATTGATAAATTTGTTGCGTTTTGAGTTCTCATTTTGGAGTTTTCGAAAAATTCTCAAGCTTGGTAGCTGAAAAACGGGTTGACAATCCGATTAAATTGTGGGAACACATGGGAGGCGACAAATGGGTAAACAAAAAACAATTAACAAAAAGGTAAATCGAATAAAATCAAAGTAGGCGCAGCAGCTCAAGGGATCAGGGAAGCGCCTCTTGTGCATCTGGGTCAAAATTTGATTAAACTAGCGGTTTTAGGAGGATAATTTGTAAAAACAACCAAAGGGATAAAGAGAAGCAAGGCCTTCAAGTGCCAGTGCGTGAAGCTCCCGCCACAGAGCACTCACGCTTTTTTAAACTAATAATGTAAGTAGTCTGTACAAGGTTAAGGTTGTATCTAGCTCGGTCTCATAAATCATTTCAAAAGAGTTGGGAACCCAAACACTAAATATCTACATTGTGTAACAAAATGATGCATTTTCACACAGAACCCATAGCTGAAAACTACAAATGCAGCTTAGATATTTATTGACTTAGACCTACACAAACACCAATTTCTTACAGAACACCCTGCACTACAAAGAATCAAGGCACAGACGCACAGTAAATTCTCACTTATAACAAAACCTACACTGCCAAAAACTAAAATGCAGCATAAGTACACAAGCACCAATGGCTGAGGAGGCTTTTGCAAGAACACACCACTTCTATCGTTGAATGTCGAAAATCTAAAAGCTTGGTTTAAAAAGGAGTGCCAAATGCACGATGCGATCAAGAAAGCGCTACAGTGCCTTGAGGCAGGGCCTCATGCACATGAGTCAAAATTGGTCAAGTGTGGGGTCGGTCTTTAAGAGGAGGATATAAATATATAAAGTCGGTCTTTGAGAGGATGATTTAAATATATAATAAAACAAGTTAACAACCAAATAGATGATGAGGTTATGAATAGTTCAAAACAAGTAAATCCCACAAATAGCAAAGCTATTTGTAGGGTGGGGAGGGTGGAATGTAGGCAGATCTTACCTCAATCCCAGAGGAAAAAGAGTGCTTCCAGAGAGACCCGGCTCCAAACAGACAGCAAGGAAACAAACAAAACTAACTAAATAAACATAAAAAGCTACCAATAACAAAAGAGAGTGGTGAAAGGGTAACACAGTAAAAAAGGCTCATGTATAATATGATACACAACATATAGACAGGGCCGACTTAAGGGGAAGTATTTTAAGCTAGGGCTTAAGGCCCCCATTTTATAGTTCTAATCCTTCAATTATTGTTATCTTCACATTTTATATTGCTTTTTTTTTAGTTTTGCAAAATGGCCCCCATTTTTGTATTTGCTTTAGACCATACCCACCTATCTTGGACTATGTTCTCAGAGAGATGCAACTCTAGAAAATCCTGCCTAGTCCGCTTATCCCATGTCAATTTGGTCTACCTCTACTCCTCCTACCATCCACAGTGAGGGTTTCCATTACTCTAACTGGCGTTGTCGTTTGACTCCTCCTCACATGCCCAAACCATCTCAATCTTCTTTCCTTGATCTTATCCGAAATACTAACTACTCCTAGCCTGTCTAACCTCATTTCTTATGAATGGTTCACTTCATTATATTAAAAACAAAAAGCTATAATGTAGAATAGATGCCTATGAGGCATGCGACTTTTAAATTTACATAACCTGTTTGGTTGTATATTGAGCAATATCTCTAGTAAGTGAAGCTCTCGCCTCACACATAGGCTTCAGGACACAAACACCTAGGAGCACTTATGCCTTTTTAATCCAAGTCTAAAAGGTAAGTAAACTGTACAAAATCAAGGTTGCATCTAATTCTGTCTCATAATCATTTCAAAAGGGTTGGAGACCACACTCAATAACTACATTGTGTAACAAAAGATGCACATTTTCCAAATAGAAGACATATCTGAAATCTAAAATGCAGCATATATATTTATTGACTTAGACCTACACAAGCACCAACATCTTTCCTAACACCCTGCACTTTAAAGAATCAAGATAACAAACAAACATATTAAATAAAAGCCAAGTCACAGCAAAAGCTACTCGTAGAGTTTGAGAAGAGTGGGAAGGAGAAGGGCAAATCTTTCCTATGCCCCAACACTAAAACCTCCTTTTTTTGTCAAACGAATCAAGATACCAAACACCAATTTCTTTTAAGTTGACAAATCATATATATATATATATATATATAGGGAAATGATATTTTGGAAACCCACTTGAGTTGAGAAAACCTTTGAAAACCCATGTAAAAAACCATTATTTTTTTTTGAAAAAAATAACCAATGTAAAATACATGTTTTTAAGCATTTTGGGCAAAAAAATAACAAAAGCGCCAATGGGATATTTTTTTAAAAAATAAACAAAGTTGCTAAAAAAACATATGTTTTCAGCTATTTAACTATGTTTTTAGCAACTTTGTTTATTTTTAAAAAAAAAATCCCATCGGCGCTTTTTTTATTTTTTTGGCCCAAAACGCTTACAAACATGTATTTTACATTTGTTATTTTTTTCAAAGAAAAAAATTATTTTTTTACATGGGTTTTTGAAGGTTTTCTCAACTCAAGCGGGTTTTCAATTTATAATTGACCTATATATATATATATATATATATATATATATATATAGTTACCAATAACACAGATTATAGCTCTACCACTTCAACGAGAACAAATTCACTATATAATTAAGAAAACAAACATAAAACTTTTAAAAACTGAAATGAAATACATACTCTGGTTTCACTTTGACACCAAAAGGATTTCAAGTTTCTTGGCTATACTTGGAATATTAACATTCGAATCCGCTGTATTAGCAGCTGATGCAATGTGTGATGATGTCTCATATAGGTTGACTATCGAAAATCTAAAAGGTTGGTTTAAAAAGGCGTGCCCAATGCACTAGGCAATCAGGAAAGTACCTCAGTACCTTGAGGCGGCACCTCATGCACACATGGGTCAAAATTGGTCAAGCATGGGGTCCTTGTGAGGATAATATATAAAAACAACCAAACAGATGATGAGATTATGAATACTTACTTTACTTGATTAAAATAAGCTATAATGTGGAACTGTCTATGAAACACATACAGCTTCTGATTATACACAAAACTTATTTGGTATTTTGGTTTTATATAGATTATAGATCATAGGCTTGCAGGACCTAAACACCTTGGACAACTCATACCATTTACAACCAAGGCTAAGAAGTAGGTAAACTTACAAGATCTTAAGGATGTATGAATGTATCTATAGTTGCATATTCATTTAAAAGAATTGGAGACCAAACACTCAATGTCTACATAATGTAACAACAGAATGATGCATTTTCAAATAGAACCCATAACTGAAAATCATAATGCAGCAAAAATAAATATTGACTTAGACCAACACATTCAGTAAAATCTCACTCATGGCAAAAGCTAACCGTAGGTTCTTGGGAGGGTAGAACGAGTCTTTCTGTCCCCATGGAACACAGAGACTGCTCCCATTGAGACCCCCTTACTCTAAAAGCCAATATTTTTGCCTTAAAGAATCAAGATAACAAACACAAATTTCTTTTAAATTGACAAATCAAATATATATAGTTACCAATAACACATATTATACCTCTACCGCTACAACAACCTCAAACAATATATAACCAACAAATCAAACATAAAAAAAATTCCGAAATTAAAACAAAATACATACTCTGCTTTCACTTGGACACCAACAGAATCTCCGGCTTCTTTGCTTTACTCGGCGTATTAGCATTCGAACCCGCCGTATTAGCAACCGACGCCGCAACCATCGCAGCCGCCTCACGAGCCCTCTTATCCAGCTGAATCAAACTCCTGGTTGCCAAAATCGCCTGCGGAACCAAATCATGCGACGCCCTAGCATACAAACACCTCACAGCCATCGACGCCGCATCCTTCACTTCATCCGAATTCAACGGCCCCAACAAACAATGCCCTAATATCCTCACCGTCGGTTGCACCAACTCCCACGGTAGCAATATCCTCGTCCCTCTTACACCCTCTTCTTCAATCTCCAAATCCCTCATCTTCCCTTCAATTTCAATCTCATCCGAAACATCAACCGCCTCCAAATTCCCCTCATTCACCTCATTTCCCTCATTCTGATCAAATTCCGCTTTACAAACGCAATCCTGCCCCGCCCAATCCTTCGCAAACCTACAAAAATCGCGCTTCGACCAACTAGGCATCTGAGAAATCACCTTATAATAACAATCCAACACCACTCCCACAATAACCGCCCGCTTCGTGGACTTAATCGCCGTCTGCGGCTCTAACGGAGCCGACAACACTCCAACCGATCCACCACCCGAACCACCACCCGACCCAACCGACTGTCTACCAGAGCTAGGGTTTCCTACCTTCTTCTTATTATTACTATTACCAATACCATAACCATTACTATTAATATTATTATTATTATTATTACTAACCCTAGGTGAATGATACAATGAGGGTTGAGACAGATCGGGTATGGATATTAAAACGGGTTTACCGGCACGTGATTTGGTTTCAGATGAATAAATAGACAATAAAACAGCTTCGAAGCCTGAAAGAGAATAAGTTAGGGTTTGGGTGGAGTGAACACGAGAGAGATAGAGACCAGTTATCAAAGGGATGAAGGAGAGGACAACGAGACGAAGGTCAGGGTCAGAGGATAGAAAGGTGTCGTACAGCCAGTGACATAAAGGGTCGTCACCTGAGCCAGAAGAAGGTGAGGAGAGAGAAAGAGAGAAGAGAGAGTAGGATGAGAGAGAGGATAATAAGGAAAGGGCAGGGGAATCGGAGTCGGCTAAGGAGGAGATCGGGTTTGGGTCATTGGAATCGGGTATGGGTAAGAGGGAGGAGAGAAGGTGGATACGGGATCGGGCTTTGGAGATGGATTCCCACCAGGAGTGCATTGGATCTGAGTTGTGGTGGGTGGTGGTGGTGGTGGTTAGGGTGGTGGTGGGGTGGTGGTTGTGGGAGGAGGAGGAGGTGGTGGAGGAAGAGGAGGGAGATCCGCCGGAGATATGGTGGCGGAAATCCATCGGTGGTGGTGGTCTTGTTTACAGGGTATATGAGCTCGACCGCACTAGTTGACGGAATAATGGCTACGGGCTTCTTCTTGTTGAAGAAGATGAAATAAAGTATAGATAATTTCCTATTTATCTTATTTTTATATTTACCAGGCTCAAACCCAATAAGTACTAAATGGCTATTGGGCTATAATAATCCATTTTATACCTACTGTATAGTTTTTTTTAATCGATAAACAAAAAATACAGTCCACACTCCACAACACTCAAACTGACAAACAGTAGTACTTTATTTATTTTTATTTTTTTTAACGGTTAACGAATCAATTTTCGAGCACTCTTGGCACCCTTTTGGCGAATCAGGTACTCGAGAGTACCCGGGCCACCAATTGCCACCAATTCTCGGGAAAACCCGACCACTCACCCGCCCGAAGGCACGACAGTGAAATAATCGGTAAAACCGGTCGGGATCAGGACCCGAACCCAAGCCAATGGCCGGGTCATCCCTCATTTCCCCTCCACCAATGTCCTCCAAATGTAGCTAGTAGGAATTGAACCCAAGCCTCTCATAAGAAACTTTAGGCCCTCAACTAACTGGGCTACAAGTGTTGGACATTAGTACTTTATTTTATTTTTGATATTTCCTAATGTCTTTTGTATACAAGTCTCATATTATTTTTCTAAAGATCTTTCTCTAATTTATAAAGAAATAAAAGCTAGCAACATATATAATATACTAGTAGGAATGCCCGCGCTTTGCGGCGGGTTAATTAATTTATATTTTTATAAGAATAAAGAGAAGATCAAACAGTCAAGAGTTTTCCTTTCAATTTTGTTTCTTAGCGTCTTACATTATTACCATTAGATCATAATATTGTCCTTTGATTAGAACAACCGAGAAATATAAACATCTTATAAGAAAGCAAACTAATTGGAATAAGTGTAAGCTATAAAACAACAAGATCAACCATACTCAAATACATAATCATACGAGTCAAAGATCTGGATGCATATCTTTTGGGTTAAAAGATCATAGAGACATAATATGTTGATACATATTTTGGCTTTTTTTTTCTTTATGCCTATCATTTTGTACATCTGTTGGCTTTTTTTTTTTTTGTTGTTTGTAGATCTCGTTTTTGATTGATTGGGCGTATGAATTTTTCCTCTGTTTTCCATAATAAACCCCACACACATTAACACCCTATTTTGACATGTATTGTTAACTGGAAGTTCTAGCTCATGAGCTCATGGCATAATTATTGGAACACACCAAATGCAACCAAAAACCCTTTTTTTCTATAGAAGATGCAAGTTTTGCTCTTTCAAGTTGATATCTTTGTTTTCATACCACATTACAGGATATGCAATATTAATGTATTGGCCTAAATTTTGCTAAACTTGCAATTAGTACAAAACTATACCTTGTTAACATTATAAACCTATACAAAAATGAACACTTAATAAAAGGGTGGTGTCAGATATTTTGATTTAAAGGTTGAAAATAAAGAAAGAAATAAAAAATTGCTTCAGCAAGAACATGCAAGTACTGAATGTTCAAGTTGACTCGTGATGACAACTCTCCATGATCCAGCAGTATCTGACTGGACACCGATTTGAAATCCATCCGAAAACAAAGACATATACTCGATTATTAGCCAACGATTTTAGTATTTAGGTCATTTAAAATGAAAACAAAGGTAAGAGACAAGTTAGTCGCTTAACCTCTTCTCGCGGAAGCCCTGGAACCGGTGCATGCACCTCAAAACAAACTTTCTGTTTTTTTTTTGAACGGCCAATGAAAACGATTTTATACAATAACAAAAACCGTCCCCAGTTAACGGAAAGTTAAACGAGGGGACTACATGATCACCACAGTAAACATGCACAGTCGAAATTCACTCCATAATACTAAGTAAATTGAAACTGCACCAATCTCCCCACGTGACATCAACTCTTTCGCCCGTTTTTTTTAGCCATAGGTAGCTGAACATCTTTATCTCATCCTTAGCTCTGTTGAGGCTTGGTCGCTTGCCGCTGAAAATCCAATCATTTTGACTCCTCCATATGACCCGGATTGCCACTTGGATAACTAATACATGATTTGCTTCCACTTCTTAGAACCTGGTAAGTGCTTGTGTACATGAGCAAAGTCTTTTATCTCGAGTACGAACACTCGACTGATCCTGCACCATAAAGCAATGAAGTCCCACACCTGAGATGCAAAACTGCATGAAACAAACAAGTGCAAATCCGATTCATCGTCTTCAAAACATAGCTTGCATCGTGAATCCTGGATCGGGACATTCCTCCTAATAAGCGCCGTTGACGTAGGGATCTTTCCTTGAACCAATCTCCAAACCAGAAAATTTACTTTGATTGGAGACCATGCGTTCCATTCGAACCCCAATCCAAGGTCCGAAAATACCAAACTCTGAAGCTTGTTTCGAATGCAGCGGACAGTGAAGTCGTCCGAACTCTCCAGAGAACATCTCCATCTGTCGTTTCCTAGTCCAAACCCAAACCCATCGATTGCAGCCACCAACAATGAAAGTTCTGAATTCTCCTCTGACCCAGCTGGTTCCCTGACCCAAGAAAAGTTCAATAACTTCCCTCCCCCCCCCCCCCCCCCGGACGCCTACCCTGATCCTATCAGTTACAACAGCCTGTTTATCCATCTCGATCTCAAATAGTCTCGGAAATTTTTCCGCCAACGTTAGGTCAAACAACCACCTTTCTAACCAGAACTTTATTTTGCTCTTCCACCCCCGGATGGCCACGGAACAAAGCTCCCAAATCAATGCCAACATTATTGTAATCAAGCTTAATATTATAGATTTGCTTCCATGGATATTTAGAAAAGCAATCAACTTGATAATACTTACTGTTAACAGCACGTTTATTTTAACCCAATTAGCAAGAGAATCAACATCAGCAACCGTTGTGACAAGTCTATATAATTAAAAAGGTACAAAAACGTCAGGGCACTTGTGAATGAGACACAATTAGAAGAATATGAAAGAATGAAATATTTCCGGTGGGGTCAACCTAGCATCCAACCTGACCTCATTTGATGGGAATTCATCTCGGCTGGATTATTGTTTATGCTTGGTTTATGAAGACTGGTGGGCCGAGCTGGGGTGTCCCTTTAGGAAAAAAGGATTCATTAAGCGTGAGTTTGAGTGGTTCAAACCAGAATATACCAGCCCCACACAACACCTTTCAGACAATCCTCACCAAATTTAAACTCAAGGGTCTCGACGTTGTTGATTTTGTAGCTCTTTCGGGTAATCTTAGAAGTATATCAATGAACACAAAAATCACAATCCAGAAAAATGCTTACTCTTTGTGTTGCAGGAAGTCACACCATTGAAAACGCTAGGTGCAACAACTTAAGGCAAAGGCTGTACTAAGAAGTACCTCATTCTTAAGCCAAAGAAAACCAAGGGCCATTTGATCAACCGTATAGTACACCTGACAAACAGATCTAAAAACGCAGCAAACATTTGACCAAAAACAGATTACGTGATTTAGCCAACAAATCAATTACACAAGCCAAAAAACTGAATATTATATTTGCAAGCATTAGAACAATAAAGACGCCCTAATCGAAGAAATTTGCCTGAAATTGCAGTTTATCATAAACCTAAATATTTCTAATTGAAAGAAAGAGAGGTAACCAAAAAGATATACAAACACTGACCTGAAAATCCTATGGATGATCGCTCGTGCCCAATCCAAGACCTGAAAACAATGACATGAAATCCATCGGGCATAAAATCTAAAATAAAAAGTGAGATTAAGGAATATCTACTCAAAAGACATCTTTTTAGGAATCCCTGCATCGTCATTACAATTTACAATTAATCAGCAAAGATGGGTTTTATGTTGAGAATCTGACTGAGGAATACGTGTCAGACTATGAAGATGTTACTAAAATTCTGATCAATGTACGCAGTAAATATGTTACCTTGGATATGATATGGGTGCACCGGATATGAATGTAATATTACATTCAGTTAGAGATTTCAAAAGAAGAACTCAATTGAATTGAATGGAGAGTAAATAGGTTTTATTTATCAATTATTGTGTTTTATAATGAAATTGATAATGAGTTTTATTTCTCTACTAGTAGTGTGCCCGCGCCAACTACTTTTATGGGTATGTGTAACACCCCAACCGATGGCGGAAACATCGGGGTGCCACGTAGTGACGATTGTTCAATAGCTCATGGCAAATAAATAAAGTTTCGATAAATTAAATTACAAACCTTTACATACAAATAACATAGGTTCAAACAACAATATTATGTTTAATTTAATTGAGTCTAAGGCTTCAGCTCCTATGTGATCCACAAGCAATGTTAACTTCCAAGCAAAAATGAATACCTGAAACATGTTAAGTTTTGGAAAATGGAGGGGGTCAACTATAAATAATTGGTGAGAATACATAATTTTAAATAAAGTAGTGATAAGATTCATATAGCAATTACTGTGATAGAAAACAATCAAAGATATGTGAACATGATCTACTGGTAGCTCAAGAATATTGAAAACAGTAAAAAGTGGGGATATGTAAACTCACCTTAGCAAGCAAGCAAGCAAAGTCCCAAGTATGCAATAGCAGGGAAATATTATTCCCAAATGTATCAACCTAGATTTAACATTGTAAAGTCTATGAATAACAAGTCTAACAAGTCTAAGATTTCTAGGTCGTTCGAATAGGGTTTTCTAGTTTTGGGGAAAGACGCTTAAATGCTAATGGTTTAGTTAAAAAATAAAAATAATACTTAAAATATTATATTTTTACATAGACTAAAAGATATAACTTTTGAAAGTATGAAAAATATTTTCTATAAATTATTGCCTATTTATTTTGTATTTAAAACATTTATTTACTCAAAAGATTAAAGGATAAAATATAAAAAGTATATATTTTTTTTTCTCGAAAATTTCATATCTTTGATCGACTAGATTAGAAATAATTTTAGAAAAATTTTGGCTTTTGAATCGTTAAAAACGGAATTTTTATGAATTAGTTATGAATAAAACAAGTTTATATTGTGAAAATAAATTAAATAACAATTTAATTTATCTAATATTCAGCTTTTTAAAAAAAAAATAGGTTCAAACCGGTTCTGAGAGGGCTCGAACTCGGGACCTTCACATTGAAAAGCAACACACCAACCATCTGGTCTACCAGATCAGTTGGTGTTTATTTCTGTTAGAATATTTATAAACTAAGTATCTGCAGATTCAGTTTCTTTTTAAAACAAAATAAAACAATAACCCGGTTATCACAAGGATCGAACCTGGGTACATGGATTGTTAATCGAACAAACAAACCAGCTAGTCTAAGAGATCTGATGTTTATGTATCTGATCGTTTTTTTTATAAACAAATTCTGATTAAGTCATCTTCCCCACACAGCAAACCCAAACCAGACCTGACCTAAAACCCAATCAATTAACCCTCATCACAGCGACGTTTTATGATAATGATTGAGGGTTTTTGATGCACAACCTAAATCGACCAAACCCATACTAATTAATTAGATTAATTCATACCAGATGCGATTGAAAGCGAAGATCAGATAACGAGCAGCAGGTTCGATTCGGGGCACAACAGGCGACGAACAGAGAAATTTTTTTGTGGTTTTCGTTAGAATGATTGTAGAGGGTATTGGGGAGGGGTATTTGTAGGGTGTTTGACGACAATGAAAACGAATTCGGATCGAAAAGGATAAGGGTAAATGCGGTTTATAAATTTGATTAATTATCCGAATATTCAGCCTATAAATCACGATTAGGATAGGTTTATGGTCGGTTTTTAAGAGATAATCATGGATTTGAAAACAAATAGAGGTATTGGTAACATATTAGGATCGAATGGATGATTTGAATGAAGATAAGGATGCTAGGAGTTGAAGTTATAATTGATAAGTCAACAATGTTAATCAAGTAATCATGTAGATCAGTTGGTGGACATTCTTGATAGCAAAGCATGTGTCTTGGGTTCAAACCTTGTGTTTGACCCGTTTTTTTTTTTTTTTTTTACATATATATATTTATAAAAAAATGATATGTATTAATTAGTTAAATAATCAAATAATACCTCACTTATGTTATATTTTATATGAGGAAAACTAACTTTTGTAAATATATATATGTTTAAATCAACAAATTTTAACGTCAATGTAATTAAAATAATAGAGTTTCGATGATAAAATTTAAATAAAAAGGAATACAAAGTGTCTTATGAAATCAATTAAGAAATACGCTAAATGAAACATAAACGAAAAGTACGCGGGGTTACAGTATGCATGATTCGGTTCAATTCAGTTATTAGCCTCAACCAAACCAAAGTCAACCGATCGGTTAATTGGTTCGGTTTATTTAATTAGATTGTCGTTTTTCAGTTCGGTTAAGTTAATTTGTTAATAACCAAAACTAAACATTGGCCAAAGTATAAGTCTACTAAAGCATGGGCTTAATGTCCCATCTTTTTGGGCCCCATTTTATGATGTTATTTTATATTTGTATCGAACTTGTTTATGTAGTATTGAATCATAGCTCGTTCCAAAAGAGGCAACATGGTTAGGTTAAAAATGAAAGCGGGAAAGTGAGGAATGAAAATCGAATCGAATCGCGTAGTAACGGTGAAAGGTCATACACCTGAATCGTAAAATCACGATCATCAAAGTCCAACTATCTTCTGTTGCATTCGAGCTCTAATTCTTTTTACAATTAAAATAAAAATCAAAATCTAAGGTGTTGTAGTTAGCGACTTAGTTCATTCGAAATCATCAATCAAAATTGTTAATTTGCTAGGCATCCCTTGAAGGTAAATTGATAATCTATTAACTTTTACTACTCAACTGTTGATTTTTGTAGCTTACGAATTATACATATGAAATATGACATAATGTGGATGTTAATTCATGTTTTAAATAAAATGCTATGTGTTTACTGATATTTATATGTGATTAAAATAAAGATCGAAAATAAAAATTATGATTAAAATTACGTTATGTTTATGTTATAATAGTCGTAGCTAATACTTAAATTTCGAAATTCATATTATGTTTTAAATTTAGGATGTTTTTGATGTCATATATTCTTTGTTTTGTTTATATCATTTGTTTTTAGTGTTTAATAAATTAACTGTCATGATTCTGCTTATAATTGATTCTTTTTACAATCACAATTCACGATCCATTAACAACTATATATCCATTGGGGTCTGTAACTTCTTTTAGCATCACTGCCCTAATCGAAGTATCAGGTTTGTCAAAATGTCATATTGAGAAAATAAGGAAATCAATGAACATGTAAGCCGATTGGGTAAAGCTTCTTGTGTGTTATTGATTTATTATTCTCGCACCAACAAAGATGATTGAAGAAATAATAGTCTACCTCCTAGTAGGGATGTTAGACAATTGATCCACATGGTTGATCCTTCACCAAGTAAGCTAAGGTTGAGATAAACATGAAAGATAAAGTGTAGGGCATGGAGTGTGCTACAATCGTAGACGTTTATAACAAAAATGAGTGATGTTGTGTACTATAGTTGTAGCTTCTCGTGTTAGCAAAAAGTGTCCTCATAAGGTGATCAAGACCCTCTTAATATAGAAGTGACATATGCCAACATCACAAAACCTAATTTGGTGGGTAGAGGCCCGATTAAATTCTCCCTACCCTAATGCAAGTTACTAATCATAATTATGAAATAAATACTTAAATATGGAAATGGAATCAATGCCGCCTTAATTGTCGAATGTATTCCTTGAATGGACATGTGTTGTCTGTTGAATGGCCATGTTTCCTAAGCTTATGTCTAATCATGTGTGTGACACCCCGCATTTTCATGTTAACTCTTTTACTAAACTCTAGTTAATTTCCATAATCATACGTGACTAAACACTTAACTAGGGTTAGTTTAGAAGGTCTTTCGATAAATTATGGGATAATAACATATGTTGGATGATATTAACGTACGTTATAACTAGGAAGGTTTTGTCTTGACACACACACGAGTCCTGTATCCCGAACGTTGGTGATTTGTCAAGCATACATAATCATATGATCTATTGGGTGATCATGAATGTGAATTAACATGCGTATGTGAATTACGTGTTTATGAGAATTACATGTTTATGTGGATTACTGTTTAATAGATAGTCAGTACGTAAACCCTACGAATTATGTGCATTCTGTAATTAACATGTTATGAGATGGTAAAAACAATAGTTTTTACATAAGTTAGTGTGAATAATATTATCGAGACTATTCTCGGGATTAAAACTGTATTAACGGGCCGTTTATCAAGAAAAGGCCCATAAACCCGAAACCTTGGCCCATGATCCAATTCCTTTAATATTATTATATATAAAAAAAAATAAGAAACCCTACCCCAAACCCTTGTTGCGCCGTAAACCATCACCACCACAATCCTCTCAATTTTCAATCTTCCAACAACTTTCCTCTCTAATTCAAGTTAGTTTGGGTGTAATCATTGAGCATTTAAGGATCATTGCATTGAAAGGTATGATTTTACATGTTTTGTAATAGTAGTAATGTATTGAAAAATTTTAAAAACCCTAGATGATGAATGAATAAAAATCGGATATGTGTATATTTATGCGAGTTCTTGAATGCTATTGTGAATATGATGAGAATTGTTGTTGATAAATCATAACTAGGGTTTTTGGTAGGTAAACATATGGATTTAATTGTGTTAACATGGATTTGATTGTGATAATATAGGTTACTATATGATTATAGGTTATTAAGAATGATTAGGGTTCATGAGAAGCATGTTATTAGAATTCTGATTTTCTAACAGATTCATTGTGACGAATTGTAGGGGCTGTAATGGGTTGGTAAATTGATAGTTTTGATGATTTCTTTGTATGATTGTGATGCACATAGTCTTAGCTTTTCATAATGGGCAAAACCATCAGATTTGGACATCGGTTGAGTCGTTTTTGGAATTTTAATTGATTAGGGGTCATATCAGATTTTCGGAATTGAAAATATGGTCAACTTTAAATGGTCATAACTGGAGATTTACAAAGAATTAAGTTATGAAATTTTTACAGTAGGTCAACATTGGAAAAACTCGGCTTTTCCAAGTAGATTCACCCCGTTTGGATGAATACACAATTTCATGGAATTTTTCTACTAAACTGACCTGTTGTGGAAGTTTTCTGGACATAGCTGTGTTGTACGAATTTTTATAATTTTTGTGTTTGGTTTTGAGACAAAATAAAAATAGGGATTTGCAACTGAATCCCCATGAATAATCAGTAAAAATTTGGGATTTTAATTCATTCGTTAAGTGGGTTAAATGACTCGTTTTTCACAGCGCACAATATGTCCTAAAAACGCAGATTGTGTACGAGGTATTTATGTGACTATTTGAAGTTGTATGTGGTATGTAATTGACATGTACTTGTGTGGAAACTTGCATGAGATGTATTTGATGTGTTAAACTTATAATAATCACCATGATCACCAACGGGATACGTAGGACATACCTGTGCATGTAGAGTCACTAGGTGTCACTGCACGGTTTTGAACTTTTAAAAGTATCGAATAAACGTACTATGTGGTATATTGGTTATGCACGTGTACTCACATAGTGACACATATAATAGCGAGTCGGTAGCGAGTCTCTATTACGTTGGAGTTTGGATATTTTTTCTTGCAACCTAAGGTGAGTTTCACTACTCTTTCTCAAAAGCATGTGTCTCGGGTTGAGACAACGTAATTAACTTTTTCTAGTCCGGGTTGGGACTACTACTTTCTAGTCCGGTTTGGGACTACTTACACATCCCGGGTTGGGATTCTATGGATCCTTGTGTGGGTCGGTTTTTGCTAGTTCGCAAACTGTGTCCTTGATGAACTAAACCAACTCTATCATCTGTAAGTCCTTCACATACCGAATGAGTTGCCGGGTTTTGGCAAGCGGGTTATTAGTTGATAGCGCTATTAGGTCTGACAAACCTCACACCGGCTCAGGGAGTGCGGGAGTGAACTATAACTTAACAGATTTTATCATTGTTGATAAGCAATGATGTAAGGCATGCGGCTCACATTTGTGGCTACACGTACACCAGCAGTTCGGTATATCGGTGTTAGTTATCATGAATGGGTTAGCTACCCTTGACATGCGATGAACTAGTGTTTACACGGTTCTTGGAACCAACTCAATTACTTGTTTACATGGTTTGGAAACCAGCGCAGTTACATACTCATTTACTTTACATAGTGAACTCACCAACATTGTTTGTTGACCCACGATTTACATGCTTTTGCAGGTAGTTAGCTTCCGGTGCCAGGATTAGAAAGCACTGCACACTTCACTGCATTTGGGGTCTTGGGCATACACCTAAATGACATATTATGCTTTTACATTTTCTTTCATATGATTTTAATTTTGGGCGCGTTGTTTTGCGCATGGTTCTAAAAGGTTTAAATTTGGTTTACGCTTCCGCAGCTTAACTAAACTTGATTTTTGAAAACAAACTAAATGGTTTGGGCATTTAGAGTTCGTTCATATGACTTATGGCTATGGGATCCTGGTATGTCATGCGCCTCGCGGTATAAACCCCGCAGTGGAAATTTGAGGGTGTGACAATGTGGAAAGGAAGTTGGTGGAGATATCTGATGACGTGACATGCAATCTATCATTGGTGAACGTGTACAGGCGTCCCTGTTACACGTGTGACTTTCTAGCTCCGCGCGTATGATACATTACGCGCTCTGCCATTAGGTTGTAGAGGCACAAGGCCTGTGTTACGTTTCCGGATGTCTGCGCCCAGGGCTTCCTGGCGCGGGACATCCTTAGAAACGTGTGATTATGCTCTCCCAAGTGGTCACTTTTGGGACTCGCGTTGTACGGGTTAGGCCAATCCATGTGAGGATTTGGTACCCATTCCATTTAATGATATGATTTTTTTACTGGAGTCTCTGTTATGCTGAAAGAGCCTAAAATTTAAAACTTGTTTTAGGCCCCTAAAATGGCCGAGTCGGCCCTGGTAAATCACATAATACATCAACTTTTTAAAATAAAAAAAATATTAGCATTACCACTCAAATTAGAGAGAATAAAATTCTCATTTTTATGATTTGTTTTAAATTAACGTATGAAAAATTATGGCCGTTTAAAAATCGTGGGGGTAGTTTCCTTAAAACAAGCAAAACATGTAACTATTATTTTTCATCTAATTCGGTTTGTTTTCATTCCAGTTCTTACTTAAACCCATCATATCATTTTTTATATAAAAAAACTACATCAATACTATACTCAAACTAAAAAGAATAAACTGCCCGTTTGTATGGTGTAATAATATTAAGAAAATATTCACGCACGAAAAAGTTATGAACGTTTAAAAATCATGGGGGTAGTTAGTTAAATTAAAGATGCAAAAGTGAAATTACTATTTAAATAAACAAAAGTTGAGTAAAGATGAAGGTGCACATATGTAAGTATTTTTTAAAAGACATGTTTGCCTTAAAAAAGTAGTTAATATCTGCATTGTGTTTTTTACTCTAATCAGTATATTTGTAAAACTTAAATTTTAAAAGATCATTGGAAAATGTATTATAACAAAGTTTAGATGATTTCAGTTCATTTTCGTTTTTTTTTCTTTGTTTTTGTTTCGGTTATTGCTTAACCCTAACATATAATTTTTAAAAAATAAAAAAACTATAGCAATACTATACTCAAATTAAAGAGAATAAAATGCTCTTTTATACGGTATAATGATATTAAGAAAATATTATCTTCTGAAAAAGTTATGAACGTTTAAAAATCGTGGGGGTGGTTGGTTAATATAAAGGTGCAAAAGTGTAACTACTATTTAAATAAACATAAATTGAATAAAGTTGACGGGGGCAAATATGTAAGTATTGTATAAATTTATAATATTGGATAGATAGATAATGGGGGAAACTGTAACTAATAAGGGGTATATGTGCAAGTTATGTTTGAAAAGACATAAATGCCCTTAAAAGGTAGTTACTACATGCATTATATGTTGTACATTAAGCATTTATAGTTGTATTACTTAAAAATTAAGAGGTACTTGTGAAATGCTTTATAAGATAGTATAGATTATGGTGTTTTAATGATGAAACTCAAGAAGGGATAACGAGTGTGTATAACTTATAAATACAATAAGCTTTACATCTTGTACACAAGGGTATAAAATGAAGAAATAGGGTAAAAGTTATGAGATTAGACTTATGACTTTTGATATACCATCTTAAAATTGACATGAAGTGACTATTTTAGCCATCTTTCCTCCTTTATAATGTAGTATAGATATAGATATAACTGAGAAATATTCTTTATCATTTAGAGACATTATCCTGAAAATATTTGGTAAAATATTTTAGCAAAGCTATTGATATTGATTTTTCTGCATAAATAGGTTGTTTGCTTTGGGATAGAGTGCTTTTGGGTGGAGGATTGGAAAAAAAGTGTAAATAGGTAAGTATGAATATGGATTGGCGACATTGAATTAAAAATTTTGAAAGGATGGGATTGGGTTGGCGACATTCTTTCAACTTTTGAAAAAATGGGATTGGGTTGGCAACATTGAATTACAAATTTTGAAGAGATGGGAACCAATTGGCGACATTCAATTATTTGAATAAGAGATGCAAACCAATTGGCGACAACCAATATATATCTCTTCAAAAATTTGTACAAACCCGTGAATAATCTATATATCTATATATATATATATTGCAAAGGGAGAAATCTTACATGTCATTTATTTATGCATTCTCTCCTTTGAGAGATGTCATGTACGATCATAGGTGGCACCTATTACACCAATTAAAAAAAAAACAAATAATATATTAAAACCTAATCCACTAAATTTAAATATTAAACCTTTATTA
Source organism: Ambrosia artemisiifolia (assembly GCA_032199755.1). Taxonomy (NCBI): domain Eukaryota; kingdom Viridiplantae; phylum Streptophyta; class Magnoliopsida; order Asterales; family Asteraceae; genus Ambrosia; species Ambrosia artemisiifolia. The sequence continues at coordinate 54,967,020 of CM063513.1, read as the reverse complement.
GTTTCTCTCTCATGTTTCTCCCATAACTTTTAAACGTTAATATCTTTTATATACGAGATTTTTTAGAGAAAAAAATTACACCAAATTAACGAGCGTTTTATTATCTTTTCAACGAGTAACATGGTGCTATATAAAAAACGGAGAAAAAACCGACTATTTTTTGTAACCCGACAGGTATTGTGTCGGGTTTGGGATTAGTTTAAAAAAATTGTGGGTTTGGGTCGGGTCTGGGATTAGGTGATACCCGACCCCATTACCCGAAACCACATACCCAAATACCCGAACTATATACCCGATCATATACCCATGAATTTTTTAACGCATCTCTTATAAATTTGCAATTCAATGTTGCCAACCCAATCCCATCTCTTCAAAAGTTTCATGAATGTCGCCAATTGGTTTGCATCTCTTCAAAATTTGTAATTCAATGTTGCCAACCCAATCCCATCTCTTCAAAAGTTGAAGGAATGTTGCCAACTCAATCCCATCCTTCAAAATTTTTAATTCAATGTCGCAAATCCATATTCATACTTACCTATTTACACTTTTTTTCCAACCCCCCACCCCAAAAGCACTCTATCCCAAAGCAAACAACCTATTTGTGCAAAAAATTCATTGATATTAGCTAACAATTGTCTTTGATTTTTAAGAGTTTTAGGGCATTCACATTAGTTCCTTTATAACGGTGTGAGTGTGATCTGTATATTATATAGAGTGGGTATAAGTGGTTGTGAGTAGAGACGAGAGAAAATATTTAGAGGAGACACTGTTCATCAGTAAATTTAGAGGAGACACTGTTCATCCTCCATGAGCAGATGAGAGAGAAAAGTTAATGATAAAAGCATAGAATAACAATTATTAAATAGAAAAGGAGAGACAAATGTAGTGATTTTTAGTGTAATTATGGAGATGGAGTACCTAATGCTCTTAGTTACAATGTAAAAACATGTTGTATATTGTGACCCTCCAGCTAAAAGTGTCTGGTTCCGCCACTGGTGGTTGTGGTGGGTAGAAGATGAAGGTCACGAAGTGTGGCTTCTGATGAGTGATGGATCTTATGTTTGGAACAGCTTTTTATCCAAAACTATCAAATAAAGAGTTTACTAATAATAATATAATAAAATATAATAATACAAACGGATCAAGTTATTCTACACAGTGTAATAAAAATAAGAAGAGTGGGAAAGATATAAAAAACACAATAGATCATGAAATATGACACAATGAACCATAAAATATAACACAATACAAAAAAAATATAACACAATGCTGAAAAAAAAAAGACACAATGAATTGAAAAATGACACAATGATGAAAATAAGAATAAGACACAATGCTACATAAAAGACACAATATCGTATAGTCTAAATACTACAAGCTAAAACCCTAATAAACGAAGACCTAAAAATTAACGTCGTACGGTTCGATGAGGCGCTTCCAATGTCGCTTGAATTAGTTCAATCAGAGTCCGTTTAATGCTCTTCCTACAACTTCCTATTTTTCTTTCAATGTGTATTTTATCCTAACCCTAATACAATAACACTAGAACCTTATATCATGAACGATTTCATAACTACACTTAGCACGTTTAAAAAAAACCTTACACTTTAGAGATAATGAGCTGCAAAAGGGGTTTAAAAACCCACCAGCAAAAGAAAAGATCGAAATACCCTCATAGAAACAACAAATTACAACTCTCCCATAACACTATCCATCAAACTTTGTTTGTTAATTTATAGGATAATTAATCAATAATTAAGATTAGCGAACATTATGGTTAAGGTTATTTGTTTAACCTATCCGAAATGTATACACATACCTATCTGAAACACATTTTTTTTGTGAGATTAACATAATGCATTTTAAGTTTGTTTGTTATATGGTGGGTTATTCTTTCAAATTTTTGGTTGTGAATATAACATCAAAGATGGTTAACGAATCGTAGAAGTTGTGTTTCGGGATGAGCAAATCGTACTGGGTACCGAAACTGAACCAATATTCTACCAATACCGAACCATTTTCATTACCAATTCGATACCCGCTTTTTGCATTTTTTTTTTGGATCTTACCGATATTTTGGGTTGATTTGCCTGTTGGAATAACATGCCCAGGTAAAAACATTCGACAACAAGATCTAAGGGTTACACCTAGAACAACAACGAAGTATTAATTGTTTAAGAGTTAAACAAACAATCTAACAGCAATGTGTATTATGATGATGCTTACTAGAGAATAATCAAGAAGCCTTATTGTGATGATTATTTCAGAATAATCAAGTAGCGTTATGGTGATGATTATTAGAGAATAACCAGATCTACGTCTTGATTGTTAAGTTGTAGCAACTGAGAAGATTTAAACGATGCATATTAAATAAGGGTTATCTAATTGTCTCGTTTAATATTAACAAATTTAAAAATGACTTAATTAAAGTGGTTAATTAAATTAATCAAAAGGAAAATAAAGCATTTGTTATTTATATGTCTAGGGTAAGCAAATTAAGAATTAATTTATTTATAATCTTACAGATAATTATCTGATTGGTTTGAATTATTTGATTAAGGTTAAATAATTTAATTAGATAAGCCATAGCTCATTGGAAATGAACATTGGAGTTGTCAAAGACTTGAGGGAGAGTTAATTACCAAAATCATTCCTGTGGTTTAGGCCATTTTGTCAGTCCAGCCCAAAATTCAAAAAATTGCTTGAACAGTCCATTTCGTCAACGGGGTTAGCTCAATGTCGTTAAGTCAGAGGCAAAATCGTCAAGTCACTTATAAAATTTTAATCATATCCACCACCCATCTCATCTTCTTCAATCTATACCACCCACCACCATCTTCACCTTTCACCACTACCACTCACCATCTCATCCACCTTTCACCACCACCACCACCATCCACTCACCAACCTGAAACTTGCTCATCATCCATCCATCCGCCGCTGTTGACTTAATGTTAACCTGTTTTGAAGTTGACTCGAGCCTTTGACCCAATCATCTTCCTCACACAATCATCATCCATCGACCCACCTCCTATATCTATCATCCCTTATAGCCTTCGAATATAGCCTTTCTAACCACCACACTTGGTTCATCATCAATAACTTATCATTGTCAGAAAACACCACCGGAACCCTAACTCAATCTGATTCACCCCTGTACAACCATCATCAACATCCAACTCTACCTACCGTCGATTGTCCTTAGTTACTTGGTCCTACAATTATCTGCTATTATCATCACCACAATTGTTAATAGATTATTCTTAATTAATACAGAGATGGTTGAGTCTCACCTTAGCCGTTGGTCACTTATCTGAAACTCATCAGAAATCCATCAGCTCCGCCACTTGCCACCATCACACTACCATCATCTTCATCATCGAAGGAAAGGAGATGTGGCTTTTTTTAGATGACGATTGAGTAAGGGTGGTGAAAGAGAGTAAAGCAACAACAGCCACTGGGGGAAGGAAAAGGAAAGGGGTGAAGAGGAAAGGGGTTAAGAGTTTCAAAGGAAATTGGTGGAAGGAAGAGGAAAGGGGTGAACAGTTGCAGAGGAAATTAGGGGAAGGAAGAGGAAAGGGGAAAGACAGACACTTTGGCCCTGAGAACAGAGGTTTTTACTTTTTTTAAAAACTTAAGTCAGAAGGTAAATGGACGATTTTGCCCCTGACTTAACGACATTGAGGCCCTGTTTGGTAAGCCTCTTAATGAGGCTCTGAATCATTCAGTGCTGAATGATTCAGTATTCAGCGCGTTTGTTTCAGCTTCTGAATGGAATGGTTAAGGATGAACCATTAAAATTTGAGATGTTGCTGAACCATTAAGCACTGAACTACCCTGAACCTTAACGGGACTCTCATACCAATGTGGGACAAGAAATTAACCATTAGGAGGTCCAACTTAATGATTGAGCACTTAACCATTCAGACCTCTTAATGATTCAACACTTAATCAACCAAACAACCCCTGAGTTAACCCGTTTAACGAAATGGACTGTTTTGGCCTATTTCGTCAAATTCAAGGGACTATTCAAGATTTTTTTTTTAATTCTGGGCTGGACTGGCAAAATGGCCCAAACCACAGGGACGGTTTTGATAATTAACTCTTTGAGGGATTATAAAAAGGGATTATGGGGTTTCATAATTTAGCTGAATAAGTGAGCTTAAGAAACATGAAACCCTAGCTTTGTCTCCCCGTCTTTGTGCCACAACTACCATTGTCGCTAGCCAACGCCACGCGTCACCTTGCACCCGGCCACACGTCGTCACCTCACCAGAGAGTAAAGTCGCCACCTCTATTGTGTCGTTGCCGCCTCTGTTTTGGACAGGTTATGCGTTTCGTTGATCAGTTTGATTAATCGATCTAGTATTCGTGCGTGGTGTTAAACGAGTAAAAAAGGTGTTCTGTTGAAAAGAACACTTGTTGGTGCAAGTTCGTGTTACCGGTTCTAGCATCCGGAGTTGTTGAAGCAAGTTGTCTCGTGATTCAAAGTTCGATACAAATAGTTTAAAATATTTGGTTCTAAATACCCTTTGGTTGTGATTCGTTTTATTTGATTTGCATTTGTACTCATGATGGGCGATTAAATGGTTTTGGTTTGGATTGGTTCGTACACACTATCCTTTCAACTGCACAAAGTTTGAAATATGTGTACGAAATCCTAACGTTTCCTTTGAATACCATACCAAAAGCTGTTGGTACCGGTAGCCTTTTTAAAGACATTAGGGATAGGTACTTTTGATATCGATACGATACCGATCTCATTTTTAGTTGTATTTAACCAAGAGCAGGATTCCACCTCTTATTCTTTATAAGGAAATGTTTATCACTACATTTACGTCTTTTTTTTTAAAGGCCAACAAAGTCGTCACAGGCTCTCGTGGAAATCCTTTTATGACGAACTCAGGATACCCATGGGGCACCCGGTCCTCTAGGTCCACAAATCCAAGAAAAACCCGTCCATCCACCCACCCAAAGACACGACAGTAAATAATCGGTAAACCTGGTATCCTTCAAGGCTCGAACTTGTGACCATTAGGCCTCTATACTAAACTGACCACTGGTTATGGTGTTATATAGTTAAACAATCATACATAACCAAAGCTCAGTATGGTTATTTTAAGCCTCCGTAACCATAACGAGCCAACTTTGCATGGTGCACCCTTACGGTTCTTAGAGTTCCCAGCATATGATTGGTTTGGAAACGAGTGTGCTTGTATATACATAACCAGTTTCAAATAAATAACCAAGAACTATACATACGACTAAGACTATGTCTAATGGAGTGATGCCCCCGGGCTGCGTCATCCTCGTCGGTGTTAAACATTGGGATGTTCATGGTTCGGTTTCAAATCGTGAAACCTTTCAAACAGGTTAATGGTTTGGTTTCATGGTTGGTTTTTTTACTTAACTTTCGGTCGGTTGGTATCGATATTTTCAAACCGCAGTTAACGATTTGGGTTACAGTTTATAGCGAAAACCAATCGAATAAAACCGAATCAAACCGTAAGATTTGATAATATAATTTTTTAAGTATTTCCTGTGCTACATATATACTCACATAAGATGAATTAATTTAAACAAAAGCTCATTTTCACGTTCTACATTAGTAAATTTAAGACTAATGTAAGTTTGGCCTAAATGTGTGAGCTTTTAAAAATTCCGAATTTCCAACCCCAATGAACTAAACAGAGGACACTGAATTGACGAAAAGAGAAAATAAACTAAAGAATTAGGGGCTTTTTGGTAGCCTCGAATGATCATTAAGATGCTAAATCTTAATGGTTACTTCTTAACATTCACATCTTAACCATTCAGAAGTTATGAACTGTAACAACCCGACCAGGAGGGGGCTAGATGTTACGACAGTTTGGTATCAGACTTGCACAACGAAAGCAACGATGACTAATGATTAATGTTTGTACAACTTTTAGTCGCAAAGTAAAACAAATATAATACACAAATACAACTAAAGTCTAATGCAGGGACGAGACGCGGAGGTCGTCGAAGCAGTGATAAGGTGTGATCCGCTAGTCGATCCAACTCCTAATCCATGCTTAGCTCTAACACCCTATTCCAGCCGAATCTTCTATCATAGTTATCTAGTAAACATCTTCCATAATCCACATCATATAACATGACCCGAATGCTTCATAATCTTCCGAATGCAGTACCTGAACACATGCTTAAAAAGAGTTTGGGTCAGTAATCATACTGGTGAGTCCGTGTAAGTAATCAAGTGGATCCAAAAACAGTTTATCATTTCATAAACAAGTTTATACAGTTTAACACACGTGATGTACAAGCAACACCTCAACCCTAACACTAGATCTATCTACTGCTATTATAGATCTACAAGGCATAATATATGCCGCAATGGTTCCATAACCGTCGTGGAGGGTTTCCCGGGCCCTTACGTCCCGAGTCCACTTTGCGTGGGGGTTTCCCCAAGTAGTACTACCCATATATTAAGTCGGCTCACCTCTGAGTTAATGAGTGTCAAGTATATCTAGCAGCCAAGTATCTTGTCACATCACAACCTTTTTATAAAACACACGCAAGCATGTATTCACCCCAAAACAGTAAAACAAAAAGGGGAAGTACACGAACTCACCTTGGTTGCGTATTATATTATATCACTCCATCACATAGTTTCCCAAGTCGGGTGTCCATCTATCCCTGGTACACAAGGTCCTATGATAATTACAAGCATTTAGTGGGTGTAACCGAACATCGCGGTTACACGTGTGGACGACTTAGGACATTTGATTGTTAATGTTTACCTCGAGTCCTACTTGTGTTTACTACTCATTTTGCAATTAGCGACTAAATATCCCATGTCTATGTTATGGCGTCTATATAGTCCTTCAAGTTCCAAAAGTCGTATCACTAATTATGTGAATGTACGTATGGTTATCTAAGGCCTCACATCCAAATGTCCACTTTATAGTTTTGTATCTAATGATGTACGTCCAAATTAATACATCTTAGGGCTCGGCGTCCTAGTCGTTTGTCTCTTATCTTGTCAAATTGTTCAAGTTATGTTTTACGCCTTATACTCATGGTCAAGTCTCTAGTTTCAATGTCACAAGTGTCCTTCCTATATTCCAATTATTAATCTTCTACTATGGTCGATTTACTATATGTCCAAGTCTATTATTTCTTGATATTATCATAATTATAATACTCGTCAAATGTCCAAATATCCATGTGTCTAATCCGTATACTATACATCATTACTATTCCTTATGTCCCAATTATCATCATCACCAAAATGTCTCATAATATGTAACGTCTATTGTAAGTTCACTTGCTATTTCATATCTTGTATACTTGTTCATTATTTAGTTTATACACTCGAGGTCGGTTCAATGTGTTAGTCGAGGTCCCACACGTGTACACACGATAAACACTACTTAAGTCGATATAGTTCGGGTTCTCGTCTATACCTCTCGGGTCTCCTCAGTTTGACCAACCCTTCTGTTCGTTGACTTTTGTTGACCGAGTCAACTAGGTTGACTCGGGTCTTGGCACTTCATCTTCTACACAATAGTCCTTACTCACCTACAATATCTAATAACCTTAACAGCATCATCAACTATAACCATCGCAAGTGTTACTATCAAAAGAAATAGGGGCTACCTAGTTACCTTGGTTACCGGAGATTGGGTTTAAATCCATCAGAAAACTTAACCGCTGCCGCCGCTCCTTTTCACCCTTCCATCGTCGCACCACAATCCTCACCAACCTTCTGTTGAACCCAGTCATCACTGACCCTTTGTACTCAGCCATCATCGTTCATTTTAAACCTTTAATCGGAACCCTAATTGAAAACCCAACTATCTAACCAACAGCAGCAGCCATCCTCATCATCATCCACCGTCGCCTGTCGTTGTCCGCCTACACCACTGGACCTCCAAAAGATCGGACCCTTCGTCTGAACCACCGTCGCTGCCTTCTTCTTCCTCCCTGTCTGTCTGCCTCTCTCTCTTCCTTCTCTTTCTCTCTCTACGGTTCTCTCTCTCTCCTCTGTTCTCTACCATTCTCGGTTGCTTTCCCTTTCAGATCTTCTATAGAAAGGGGTATGGGGTTATAGTAGGTGGTTGTCGTGTTGCTTGGTTGCAGCACCGCCGGCTCACCGGAGCTCCGCCATCAGCGGCGGCTGCCGGAGGTACCCCTCCTCCTGCTCCCTCTCTCTCTCAACCATGTGTATTTGTGTGTGTTAATAAGAAAAGAAGAAAATAGATGGGAGGTTTGGGGGTTTTATACTAGTATGGTTTTGATGGTTTTGGTAAAAACCATCAAATAGTCTTGGTTGTGTTGTCACCACAAGGGGAGGACAAGTGTACTCCCTTGGTGACTCATCAAGGGGTGTCAGGCTGGTTCGTTATCGGGTGTCGGTTCGACCTCACAACGCGTATTCGTTCTAATTTGTCAGAACAATTATAAAATACTTTCGGTTTCGCTCGTAAATATATATTTCTTTATTATTAATATTAAGTTCTTTATCATTTTATTTTTAGTCGTGAAAAAATTTGGGCCCTTGGTCCGGGGTGTTTCATGAACCGTTAAGAGGCAACCTCTAACTGGTCATTAAAAGGCTACCAAACAGCCCCTTAAATAGAGGTATTAAATCGTCTCAAAATGGTGCTCCCTTTTTAACAAGGAGTTATTTTAAACAACTTGATTAATCATTCTGAACAACTATTAATCTATTATTGATTTCATATAATTTGGAGAACTTGTATTTTCATTTTGTTTTGGCAAATTTGGGATAGCTTGTATAAAAACCTAACGAGCCTCAACCGTAAACCAAATCGGTAATGGTTCGGTTCAGTTAAAAATTCCACGCTTTGTGGCTTGGCAGCGCGAGTGTGAAGGTGAGCGTGTAGACCTCCTGTGTTAGTTCATAGCCAATAAGAACCCTCCAAACGCGAGGGGCGCCACACCACTACGGGTGTAGTAAGTAGTGGAGTGGAGTAAATAAAAGAGAGTTTATTACCACATTTAAAATATTCTAATTAGCAATGGATTTATGCAATAGGTAGTTGTACACTCAGCTTTAAATGTTATACGGGTGGTATTTCATAAACCGGGTTCTGGTTTAGACGGGTGTGTCCTGGTTTTATCTCCTTCTGGTTGACACATCACAAAACAAAACCTCAGATTCCTACTCCACTTCTCTCTCACTCTCTCTCTTCCTTTTCTCTCTGCGATCACTAATACACTTCTATCCGCCAATCGTCGTCAACCACCTTCGGCCAGTAGCCAACAAAAAACCGTGGTCTCAGGTCGTTTGAGGAGGCGGTGAATCACCGTGCACGGCGGAACTCACGGCGGAGACCCTCACTTCGGCGCGTGCACTTTCTGGAACCCAAGATCGGAAGACGGAGACAAACTTCTACAAGAACCCATCTTTCATATACAACAAAGATTTCGATCTCAACTCTGCTCTTCAAAACCTAAAGGGTAACTAAATCTTTATTCTTTATCTTCAAATCTGCACTTAACCCACAAATCTTTCTGTCAATTTATGACTTAATATCATCTTTCTGATCAAATATTATAGCTTACAATGCCGTCACCGGAAACCCCACTTCGTCGGAACAAAAACCAGTCTCCGGCAACTGGAAAGTCTTCTCACAACCCAACCTCCGTAAGCGACGGAGAAATAATCCTGACCCGGATAGAAGACCCGATGTTCAAGAAACTGATGGACCCATGTCTCACCATGATTATATTCAGAAAATGAGGTGAATTTTTGTTTGAATTTGGTAAATTATATATATGAGTTATTTAAAAGATGTTGGGTCTTTGTGTATGACACAGGAAGGAAGCTAATTCAAGTCAATCTTTTGAGGACTTGACTACTGAAGTTTTGGTAAATAATATTTACGTTTATGATATGTTTATTGGGTTGGTTAAATGTACCCCTGTATGCTAATGTACCCCTTAGTGATAACCATAGATTTCGGACGGCGCCAAAAAGCGTGGTCTCAGGTTGTTTGAGGCAAAAAAAATCTTTAGAGTAGAAAACAAAAAACAATCACATTATAACACATAGCATTTACATGTTACATATATTTATCTAAACAGAAAACAAATAAAATCCCAAGTCGGGTATACATGTTACATAAATTTTTTGTCAGAAACTTGGTAGCAAGTTTTCGATTTGTTTAGACGGTTGTGAAAAACCGATTAAAAATGAAAAAAAAATCACACACGGAATATAGAAGCTTTATATAGAAATCGAAGCGCCTCTAAGCACTCAATGTAACACGTGATTATTAATTGATTTGGCTCGCTTTTGATTAATTCAGGGTCGTGTTATGCTGCCTTTGAACTTAAGCACTGATGATGGACCTATATTTGTGAATGCAAAGTAATATCATGGTATAGTTAGGCCCAGACAATCCCGTGCTAAGGCAGAAATGACCAAAAAGGCTACAAAAAGTCGCAAGGTGCGTTGATAATGTGAAATGACCTTTTATCCTCAAAATCTATCTATTCGCCTTTCTTAAAGTTATGATTTTCATTTGGTCTTTTTTGGCAGCCATATCTCCACCTGTCGCGCCATCTCCATGCAAAATGCAGGCCAAGAGGTTGTGAGGGCCGCTTCCTAAACACGAAAGAGATGGACAAGGGTAAAACTGGAATCTTGGATTCAAAACCGAGGGATCATCCAACCGATTCTCAGAGATCCTTGGTTTTGATTGCTGCCTTATTATTGACCTTACTGTATTGTTGTCCGATCTAGAGGTATAAAATGATGTTAATGTATTCTCTCCTACTTAGAAGGTAAAGGGTTATATTTTTTGGTAGATTTTATTGATATTTCATATATATATACTCATCTAATGATTAAGCAATTCTACTATGACCGGTGCTTTGTATTGTCGAGCAGATTTACAGATGCGTTTCGTTTCGTTTGCAACATCAGCGGCAACCTCAAGGTAAAGTAGAATCGAACAAAATGAAATGTTTGACGGTTAAATGTAAAGGAATTGATTCAGTGATAATCTATAATATATAATTAGGTCTATGATTGATTTAGCTAATTATTTTTTTGTTTCTTTGGATTTGTTGCTAAGAGTCAATGGCATCACAACAGAGGAAACCACATTTGTGTTCGAATCTTTGGCAAGTATTCAAGGTTAGAGAATTTGTAATTTTTTTGGTCTACAAATAGAAGGCTAAGGAGATTTTTTTTCCTCTCCAAATTGTTGCATGTTATGTTTAAATATAACCATGTCTGCATATATGATAAAATAGACTGACTCATTTATTACGAATCGATCGACTGAGTTATATTTTGTCTCTAATAGTGAACATGAAACTTTCGTTCTGATGGAAGTAGGTTGAATGGGTAATATTCGTGTCGGTTGAGGTTTTTAATAAATATGAGTAAAGCTCATTTGCTTTGAGGTTTATATTGGTTTTTGTTATAACCAAAAATCATAGAGATGAGACTTGGGAACTGGAAACGGAAGAAAATGGTGTATAACCTTCTTTTGAAATAATTTTGTAGATTTTTTTATACTGTCAACATTTGCAGGTTGCTTCAGTTAAAGTCATGCGCAATAAACAAACATGTTTCTTAGAAGGATATGGGTTTGTGCAGTGGCGAAGTTTGACTTTTAAGATGGTGGGAGTCAAATGTTCAAACAATGGTTTAGATCTTTCAATATTTGTACCAGCTTTAGCTGCACATGAAGCTTTTGATAATGGTATCAATCTCAAATTTTATGAAATACGGCCCCTTTTAATTGTCGTATATGTCAAATGTCAATGGACCTGTTTTTTTATTGCCTAGCTGTCATATTTCGGGCAAGGCGTGAATTCTTCCTTTTGGTGTTAATAATAAATAAAAAATAATGAAGTTTGTAATTATAAACAAAACATTTGCCATGTCGCCCCCGCCGCAACGCGCGGGGGACTCCATCTAGTTTAGACTAATAGGTATAAATATAGATACGATTATTTAATTTTATCTAGTTAATATTGGTTATGGGTTATGTATTAAGAGGAAAGATCCGGTACAAATAGCTTTTTTGGTAAGAACTGTGAGAATCAAAGGAGGGTATTTTTTTAAAAATTTTTTTTTTAAAATTTTTTTTCCCCATATTGTTAAACATGTATTATAGTATTGAAAACTAAAAAAAAAAAAAAAAAAAAAAAATTGGTGTAGAGTAATTACGTGTAGAGTAATTACATAATTACTCTAGTGTAAACTAATGTATTTACCTTAATGACGTAATTACACTAAAAAAAAATTTTTTTTTAAATTTTTTTTTTGTATTATTCATCTAGAAAGAATGTTTAAGCACATGGGAAAAAAAAAATTCTAAAAAAAAAAATAAATTTTTTTTACCCCCTTTGATTCTCACAGTTCTTACAAAAAAACTATATGTATTTGATCTTTACTCTATGTATTAAACCAGACTCAGGTTTATACTTGTTTAACTTATGTGCAAAAGGTTTTTCTTATTTTGAAATCGAGTCTGTAAAGGTTAACTTTTATGAGAAATTGTTGTATTTGTGCCTTATGAAAAAAGCATTGATATGGAGACAAATTAATACATCTTTGCATAAGCTACTCTTGGGATGTAATCTATGGCTCTATGCATTGCAATTATTTATGCAACACATGTGGTACAAGTCATAAGTAAAAGATCATTATTTTAAGGGGAATTGGATTTTAATAACTTTAACTATTTGAAATTTGACACTTGCACTCTCAACTAAAAAATTGATCATATATAATCTGAACTATTGATTTATTGGAATCTAACACTCACTAACGGTTAAATCACTAACACCGTTAGTGGGTTCGCTGACATGGCAAGATTTGCTGACATGTCAATCCACGTGTGCACACATCAGCGTGCCACGTCAGCATCTTGTGCCACACCAGCATGCCACATCAGCAACTTGTGCCACGTCAGCAACCCAACTAACGACGTCAGTTAGTTGGGTGTTAGATTCCAATAAGTCAATAGTTCAGGTTATATATGACCAATTTTTTAGTTGAGGGTGCCAGTGACCAATTTGGAATAGTTTGGGTTATTATAATCCAATTTCCTTTATTTTAAACTAGTTTAAATAAAAATAACGCATGATTATTCTATGAATTAAATGCATTGCAAGTACAAATTTCAACTCCTTTACCGATTTCAATTATAAATCAATTTTTTTTACGTTTCAACTCTTTTAAAAATATTTTGTAACCCAAATGCTCCCAAACATTTTGGGAAAAAACAGCTTCTAACTCGACAACCCAAAACTTTAAAAGGTTATGAGAAACGGAATCACGAAAGGTCTCTCTCTACATCAGCGCGGTTTGGTTTAAGCATTTGGATTTGTTCCAGGTTTGGTGCCGTTCAGGGATGGTGCAAGTTTTTATTTACCAAAGGGGCAGTGTTCTAGTCATATTCGGATAACTTTCTCTAAGAGAGGTCGCCAGCTTGAGCCTCATCTGTTACAAATGTCATGTGTGAGCATGGCTTTTACCACATGGACCTTCAGGTAATGGGTTTCCCTAGAATTAGAGATGGGTTGTGTCACTAGTGTTATTTGCAATCACGGGCGTGGATAGAGGTGCACAAAAAAACTGGTAAAACCGAATAGAACCGAAAACCATCAAAACAGGTTTCACCTGAAACCGGCACCTGATAATTCCAAACCAAAAATGAATAAAAATACCGGGCTAAAATCGACGCTTAAACCGACCAAACGAATCCGAACCGAAACCAGTACCGCTAAAAACCGGTTTAAACCCGAGAAAAAACTGAAACTAGTTTAAGAAAAACAAACATTTTTGGCCATTAACACAAATAAAATTTGTTTTTTTTTTGTTTTTTGTATTAAATTCAATTTTCTTTTTCAAAAAAACCTAACCGAAACCGGTTTGACTTGGAACTGGTCAACACCCAAACCGGTTTCACGGTTTGTGTTCAAGAAAAAACCGATGTGTACACCTTTAGGCGTAGGTGGCCTTTTGACTATGGATGTACCAAGGTGATCGGACTTTGTTAAACATTAGAAAAAATGAAATCTACTAAAAACTTACCATCCTTTTTAGTTTTAGTTATTAGGAAAAAAAGAATAGAAAAAACCACACATACCAAATTTGAACCGTTGGTAAGCATATTGAGTTGCTAATTTCGGGTTTTTGTTTTTCCTCTCCCCGGTTCAAATGGAAAAAGTCAATTTCAGTTCAATTAATATATAGAGAGAATTACACAGATTGTCCTTTAGTTATACATGAAATTGTATCCTATGTCCTTTTTTCAAATTTTTGACTCCTTATGTCCTTTGTTTTATACACTTGTTACACCCTATGTCCTTTAGGCCAAACCAAGTTAAATAACTCAGTTAACTTGCTCACGTGCCCCTCACGTGAGGGGCAAACCTGTCTTTTCACCTTAAAACATGATAAAACTTAAAAAAAAACCCTTCAACAATCTTCAACAATCAGACAAACATGATAACCACCACCACCTCCTCCATACCTATCTCCACCACCTCCCCACCGTCGAACCATCGCCGGACCACCACCACCTCCCCACCGTCGAACCATCAACCACCACCAAACCCCTCATTTAGATCCACCCAACCACCATTCGAACCCCTCATCAGATCCACCCCAAACCCCTCATCAGATCCACCCCAAACCACCTCTGAAACCCACCTTCGTCAACACCACAGCCCCCCTCCTCTGCAAAACACCCTCAACGACCACCATCAACGACCGTTAAACACCCACCGCCAAAAAACCACCGCCGTCCCCCTGCCACCACCGCTACATTAAAAAACCACGGGAACTTTGAAGTATAGAGAGAATTACACAGGTAGTCTGAATCAAGAAAAGGGGGTTTTACCTAGTTGTTCAGGTCTGATCCCGATCTGAACCCACAGTACTCGATTCCCGGTCACCTCTGCACCTTCCTACTTCTGAATCCACAGGCGTCGTCGGAATCACTCTGTCACCGCCCTGCTTCGTCTATCTCTCTCTCTCTCTTTCTCTCTCTCTCTCTCTCCCCTTCTCTAATCCTCTGCTTCTCTCTCCTCTTCTCTAATAAACAGTAACGCGGTGGGGGTTGGGTTAGACCACCGGAGAACCACCGTCGGCGGTGGTGGGAGTCCCTCCGGCTCCTCTCCTCTCTCTAGGTATTTTTCTCTCTCTCTAAAGTTTTATCAGAATTCAGGAGTGTGTGTTTGTGTGTGTGTGTGTTTTAGAGAGAGGGGGGGGGGGGTGAGAGATAAAGTGTTATTATTATTATTATTATTATTACTACTACACAGATTGTCCTTCATTGAGGGTGAAAAGATAGGATTGCCCCTCACGTGAGGGGCACGTGAGCAAGTTAACTGAGTTATTTAACTTGGTTTGGCCTAAATGACATAGGGTGTAACAAGTGCATAAAACAAAGGACATAAGGAGTCAAAAATTTGAAAAAAGGACATATGATGCAATTTCATGTATAACTAAAGGACAATCTGTGTAATTCTCTCTAATATATAATCTAGGTTTTCTCTAATTTGTAATATTTATTACTAGATTATATTCTGGAAGCTTTCTGCTGTAGATAAATCTAATACTAAGTGATAAAATGTGTGTTATTATGTAACATATAAATTAATATACTTTAATATGAAAAAACAACAATTTTAATAATGTGAATGAAAATGTATATTAAAAAAATGTACTTTTGGATGAGGAGCAGAGACGGAAGCAACCATTGCAGGACATGATTGAGGCGGTGGTCTTGAAGGTGTAGCTTTTGTTGTAAATGAGTGGTTCTTACTTATTCTGCTCTGGATGAAAATAAAATTCCTATTTATTAGTTTTAGCATTATTAGTGAGTTGCCTAGACATGATTAATGAATTACATGAACACATTGTGTTTTTTCTTGTATGAACAAAATACCACTAAAAAAGTAGTTTTTTTTTGTTCTTTGTATGACATTATGGTACTTGTTGGAAAGATAATAAAACGCTCCTTAATGTGGTGTATTTATTTTGAAAAAAAAAATCGTATATAAAAGTTATTAACGTTAAAAATTGTAGGGGGGAAACATGAGAGGGAAAATACTTTTGGAAGAAAAATAAGGGGGATAAAGCTTCACCTAGTGTCATGTGTAACTCAAGGGTATTTTTTTTTTAATTTTTTTTATTAAACCCTACCTGTGCCACCCAAGAGCGGATATAGCATAAATGAACGTCATGTCAGCAAAGATTGCTTTCACTAAAATATACTTTAATTTAAATATAACTCGATTTTCAATAAAATATATAGCGAACCATAAAGAAACACAATTATGTATTTAAACTTTTTTTTTTCTAAAAATGACGTTACAAGTTCTTAGAAAAAGGAAACACAGAAAACTGAACTACACGTTATATTAAAACTGATATATATGTAACGATACCGATCACTGAGAATATTAACAGGGACCATTGTAATACTATACGGCCGTGGTAGGAGAGATTCTTTGTTCATAAGAAATGTTCAGCCTCTTAAAATCACAAATGCGTTTGGCGTTTAGTTGGCTGTAGAGCACATGAAAACTATACAATTAAGTATGCTCAGGTGTGAGTAGTACTATGATGGATGACTGCTAGGAAGTCTCTACCGGGACAACTAAAAAGCAAATCCGTGAGTTCCTAGATGAGCAACCCATCAAGAGCAAAACGGACAATATTAATGGTGAGAAGGGCTAGACGGGTGTTGCATTGAATTTTTCCGGCATGAAGTCACTATCTTAAGTAGCAACTAACCAATAAATTAATTCTAAAAAACCCCAGATGTCATTTTGGATTTTAGAAACATTCCACCTTTGAAAAGACCTCAATGGGTAGACTTGGTCTTACTTAATCAGCTGTTATAGACACTCTGTGAGAGTGACAATTGGAATTTATTTAAGTCGCACGTAAGCATGTGATAATTGATTGATTTTGGTTCTAATTCTTTGGATTTAGTAACTTATATCTTGAAAACAAGAGATATATTATTTATGCTCTTTTGAAACCCTGATAATAAGATATTATTTATTATCTCACTATGTTTTCAATAGTTTTGTGGTAATTGTTTTGAATGTTATTTTTACAGTTTCAGTTTATCGTCTAACCAAATGCAAAATTCGAAAAGCCCATCTTGCACCAGGCCCATTCTTACAAGAATAAAGCCAAAGTAAAAGTCACTTCAACTTTGATTTTTGGTTGTGCTTAAAATGTTAACACACTCAAAATTTTATGTTTTTAGATTTATAATAACATCATTTTAACCCCTTGTACTAATCCTCAATCTCTCATCCTTTTATTTTATTTTTGAAAAAAATAGTTTTGTAATGTTAGAAAAGTAAAGACTAGCGGTCAAGTCATGTAAGAAAATAGAGTAAAGCCATTATTATAACATAAAAGTTAAAAAGTTAAAACAACCATAAAAGTTTAAAAGTTAAAGTCGAAACATTGAAAAAAATTAAGTAATAGCAACTCGTATTAATGAACAAGGTAATACTTTCTGAAAATTTTAAGGGTTGTTGCTTTATTATTTTCGAAAGCTTTCTGGGATAAATAAATCTAATATAAAGTGATAAAATATGTGTTATGATGTAACATAGAAATTAATATAATATATGAGAACACAACAATTTTAATCATGTCAATAAGAATGAAAATGTATATTAAAAAAAAGATGTATGTTTGGATGAGAAGTAGAGTTAGAAACAACCATTGTAGAGCGTGATTAAGGCTATGATATCATATATTTTAATCTATATGAATCATATCTAATATTTAACACGGATATTTTCTTGTTTGGATGGGGCCAGTCGGCTTTTCTCTAAGCATAGAATTACACCGAATATATTCAACACTTGTTTTACTTTTAGTAGTCACGCTCGAACAAAACATATGGAATGATGCAACCCATGGTCTATTTGACAACATCATGAAGGTGTCTTCATTTTAATCCCACTTTTTGGTCACACAAAAGTCATTAGCCATCACTATGCATCTTATACAACTCCCATCAACATGATGGCCCATATGTAAAGATTGTATGATTATGAATTACATATTTTATATGTGTAATTCTTTTACAAGAGAGTAAACTAATATGAGTGTAACTATATAAATATGCCATGAAGGAGTAGGCATGTACATATATCTTATACAAACGTGCGTGTACACACAATTATCGTTCAACATATAATCAGATTTAAGTAAATTGTGATAATTGAGTAAGTTTTTGACAGGATACATGAAAATAATCATATGCAGTGGGAGAGAGGAAGATAAGTGTTTAAAAGCGTCTTATCTATAACATTTAAAACAACTAGTGGGTTTACCCGCGCGTTGCGGCGGGATCCAAAAAAACTTGAAATACGCTAGCAGTTTTTCCACCGCGCATTGCAGCGGGTAAATCCTGTCGACAAACATGTATTCCTTAAAGTTTGGTTCGTATTGGTCGATTTATTGTATAAAGTTCTAAGAAAATAATACGGGGAGCGTAGTTCTTGACGCTTCTTAAACAAGTCTTCCTCTTGCTTATATTCACACACAATCATTGATCAATTAAAGCAGCACCGGATGTTGAGAGGAAAATCCTTCTAGGAAACAAATTTTACCTGGAAAATTCAACTTTAATGTCATAAAGATCCAATACACATACTTGTAAATTAAAAAACACAAAGATGTCAATTAAGTATCAAAATCATTAAGGCATTAGTTCCAAATTAGAAAAGGGTAATTTTTTCACAGAACTCTCGAACCCAAACTTAAAAAAACAACATCGAGTATTTACAGTTGCGATGTAATTGACTGTAAGGTGTCTTATTTGATCATTTATGTTTCTTCTTTTATTTACATAGGTGAGTCGTAGTTGTAATCTTATTCTTTGTTTGTAATGTTTTTCTTAACACAACAAAGATTATTTTCCCATGAATTGGCCCAACCAAACTTTCTATCGAACACACCTATGCGATACATAGTCACAATTTGCCCAACCGAACTTCCCATCGAACACGCCAATGCGATATACAGGTGTGATATTTCAAACTTCCCATCGGGCTCGGATTGTTTTGCCATCCCCTAATAATGTTAGGATCTATAAAAAATGAAAATTGCCATTAAAGCTCTAATGTTATCATTCAAAGTAAATTGAGAAAAATTTATAATTTATTTTTAAAATTTCAAGTGAAATCAACAAAACTTCAAATTTATACTCAAATGATGACATAGGAATGCATGAATGTGAGCACCAATTATAATCTAAGTTATCAAAGGTGCACGCCACGAGCGCGGTGCTCAAGGTCAGCTCAACGCACCATATGAGTAGTTAACTGAAAGACACGGTTTCTAGCTCTTATGAGTGTGCATATGCGCCTTGATGAGATAGATTACAATATAAATCTTTCACAAACATCACTATCAAATGTCAATAAGCTGGGATTTGCTTCCCTCTCCTTATTGTAAACCATGCGGGTAAAACAAAAATGACAATTGGAAGCTAATATCACATTATAACCGTAGAAAGAAAATAAGTGTACTATAGAGAATATAACATAAACTAAAATATGTATGTACATGGAAATGGGTTGACGAGTTGTGATGTCTCAAAAACAAAACAAATTTGATCCTAATAAATAAACAATTCAATTGAATTATAAACATGAAACCACAATTTACAGAAATTGAAATAAAAAGAATGCAAAAGAAAACACAGGCAAAATAATGAAAAAAACATATATAAGAGCTAACAAAAAGCTTAAAAACTAAATAACTAAATAAATAAATATACATAAATAATATACAAGATTACAAGTGTTGGCTTACCAACATAATAATCGATAGTGTAAGACTACAAGTGTTGAACAATATCATTCGATGACTGCTTCCAAGAGAAATAAAGAAAATGGTGTGATAAGGCAATGGTATGAGGGGTTTTAGACATTAAATTGAGGGATGTTCATTTTAATTCATCATTGAAGATGAGAAAAGGAAAATTTGAGGCATTGAATCTCAAATTGAATTCAATAAAGATGAGAAAATCAAAAGGTGAAGCAAATAATAATATAGATGACTTGCGTTTGTCATTTGTACAATTATAATCAAATGTTGCACATAGGGACATAAAGGGAAGGATTTGGCAAAAAGATAGTTGTTTACCTTGTGATCTTTTGTATGCCATCTTAAAATTGACATGAAGTGACTATTTTAGCCATCCCTCCTCCTTTATAATGTAGTAAAGATAAATATAAGTTTATGTATGGCTTCGTACTTTAAGTTGGTACTTCGTTAGGTCTCGGGGTTGAAAAATCTAATTTGACGTGATAACTTATTGCAAATGGCTCAAATTAACTAACCACAAAATCTCTTAATTATTGCATGTCCATAGTATTCTAATCAGTAATAACTCATATTGATACCTAACCTAAAAAAAATCTATGTACCAAGTCTCACAATACTAATATTGATACATAACCTAAAAGAATGTATAACTCTAATATTAACACCTATCATAAATGCTAAAAAATGCATAACTCTAATATCAGTATTCAATACATAACCTAAAACAATGTATAACTCTAATATTAATACATGTCATAAAGGCTAAAAAAACATAACTCTAATATTAATATTCAATACCTAACCTAAAACAATTTATAAATTCAATGCTAACATCATAATCCTAATATTGTTTCACTTAACAGTAACAATAAACGGAATGGAGATAAGTTATGGGACTTACCACCATAATCAGGTCCTAATCGGAATTACAAATCGAATCCAGATCTCATAACTACTGTAACCGCCACTGTATGAACAATATGGTAGTATTGCTCCGCAAATGCATTGCCAACAACTTGAGCACTCGGAAGAACAGCAGCAGGACTTGCCGCCTGTGATGCCATCTGTACAACACATTCGACATTACGATTCAAATAATTTTTCTATAGAAGCATGTATAATAACACTATTAAACAATGAACACTAAAATATCCAACCCCATAAATAAAATATCACATATATCTTTAAAAAAACACACACAAACAACCACATACATCTAAAATCATATCCAGCCAAACACAACCTAGTAACAAAGAAATAATCAAAGACTAAGCAAGATAAAATTTTTAAATAAACCCTAATAAGCAAAATCAAACTATAAATAATCATTCGACTTACAAAAGTAATCTAGATAATACCAGACTTCAAGCCTGTTCCCTATATGTTTGGAAGACAATCCCGGGACTTAAACAACGTTAAAATCAGTCCGGGAGTGACCAAGCATGCCCACGCTCACTTGCACGAAGCCCCTGCACGCTAGAAGACAACGTAGCAAACCTGGAAAACGACGAAACTTGGAGAACAAGGCAAGCACGCCCATGCTTGCCTATATGGCACGCCCCTGCTCAGCTGGTTTGCCTATAAATAGCAAGCTAACCCTCACCATTTGTTCATCCCTTCTTGTGCTCTCTTGGGGCCGAACTCCAAGCTTCTTCCAGAGATCTTAGGGTCTTGTGGGAGGCCTTATGGCCCTCCTAACATCCCTCAATGGTTAGGGCTCGTCCTACCTTGATCGGCTTGGCCAAGAAGAGGATCGTAGAGTAGTTCATATGCAATAAAACATCGAGGGTCATGAGGTAGTTAGATGCATAGCACTTGAAGATGGAGAGCTTGTCTATGAGCAGCCATGTTCTTGGGTTGATCATTCGATATGGTTGTATCTTTCTATTATTATGAACCCATTTGATATGTAGACTTTTATTATTAGTAGTAGTTTATTTTTAGTTATTTGTTGTGTTATCTTAATCTAATCTTTATTTGTTTATCTTTGTGGCAGGTTTGAATGATGACCAATTTAATTAACTTAAAAATCAACTCTAACTTAATAAATAACTAAAGGTATAATTAGCTTCTGGTAGCCCCAAGCTAGATCCAAGGCGAGGAAATCGGTAGTGGGATAGATCTTTCGGGCTTCGGATATCCGAACCGGATTCTAAGCAACGGCTTCTGAAGTGGACCAGATCTGAGTGACACATTTTTGGTACACACCAGATGACTGAGTAATTTTCTTGGTAAAGGGGGGATTCCCTACGGGTGCACCAGTGATTTTCGGATTGCATACCTTTAGGATTATGTTCCACCTTTATCAAGGATTTTACTCAGTAGTTGAATGACTTTTTTGGCAAAGGGAGGATTCCCTACGGGCGCACGAGTGATCTTTTGTATCATACGCCTTTAGGATTATGTTCCACCTTTGTTAAGGACTTTATTCAGCTCGGGAGGTTATGGGTTGGGTTAATTAAGTCATCAATCATCAAACAAACTTTATATTTATCAGGCCTGTAAATATTAAAGTGTCACTAAAGATAAATAAAATAAAGATTCTATATCTAGTTCTCGTTAGTACAACGCCGTTAACGAATAGGGATACGGTCTCCCGAGTCAACTGTAAGAGAGATCCTTCGATCTTAGTATCATTAACCTTCTTAGGGGATTCGTTGTTGGTCCACTCGGGAATGACCCTAAGGCGAGATCCTTCGGTACAAAACACGAGAGCTAAGGCGAGGTGTACGTTGTTCCAGGTCGGAAGTGAAGCCTCTATTGTAAGAAGAAGATGAGTTCGAAGACCAGATACTTGACCGCGGTTTGAGGAGCCCGCTATACGCGAGGCCCTGGCGGAGACCCCAGGTGGACGCACGCTGGAGAGGTTTAGCATTCTACGCAGTAGTAGCCTCCACTTCTCTATCAAAGAGTCAACACTTCAAGATCACTCTTCTCTTCCTCACAATTAATTAAAATTAACTATTAATTTTAATAATAAACTTAACTACTTATTCGGAGGGTCCCTGAGATGTGCATATTTGATCTCTCTACTATTTTTATCTTTTCTTTTATAAAAATCAAAACCTTTTTCAAAAACTATTTTTATCAAAAAACCCCTCCGTTTTATTTTTCTTTTTAAAACCCGATCAGTAAATTGATGAAAGGTTGAGTAGGGGAAAGTGTGAACCTTGGGATATGATACTCAATACTTACTCTAGAGACTATACTATGCACGTCAGGTTCTCTGCCTATGTGTTGGTTTTAGTTTTGAAAGTAAACATTGTTTACTTTATAAATTTAAAACTTGGTAAATCCGGTTTGGTAAAAATAATTCGTTTACCCCTGTTTTGGAATTAAAACATCAAGCTTTTGGCATCGGGGAAATGACATCTTTTTAATTTACTAAAACCACGCACATCACCCGTGCTGAATAGATGTTTTCATAAGAGTTGTAAAATCTACAGGGACCAGAATTGATACACACAAAGATGCGAATGAAAGAAGCCAAGCAATTGTGTTACTTTACTCATCCATTGATTGATTGTGGATGACAACACTATAACAAAATCACAGCTCCCACTGTATGTATGTATGCTTCATAGATCTCAAATATTCCTCGATCTCCCAACTTCTATTCGTACTCAAGGTTCGGTTATCTCGCCTTCACTTCCCAACTGTCGATCTATTCAAACATTTATTAATTTCAAGTTCTAGATTGTTCATTATTTTTATTAATTCATATGCCTGAATCTAGTAAATAATAATAATAATCTGAAAGGGACATGATCAACCTTGCCAAAGATCTTGGCTGCTACATAAAAAAGAGGAAGAGGAGCGGGAGTGGAGAGTGGTGGTGGAGGTGGCGGCGACTGGAGAGGAAGAGGAGGGGGATAGAGATGTGAGGTGAAAGTTTTGTTTTAGGGTTTGTGATGAGGGGAGGTAATAGAGAGAAGGGAAAGATGGAAGAGAGAAATATGGAAGAGATAAAGAATGGAGAGAAGAAGGATTAGGATTTCAAAAAAAAATTTTAATTTAATAAAACGAAAAATTAAAAAATAACAAATTCTTGCACCTGATTATGCCACGTGGCACAATCAAAAGATGGTTGAGGTCACCATTGAATGTCACTTCAGCAAACTTCAATTCTTTTATATATATATATTAATAGATAATAGATAATACGAACATAAATGAAACGATCATGATTCATAGAGTAGAAAAATCACCACATATATAAATAAGAGAAGAGATAACGCATATGAACCTTAACGTGAGATAACACATATGAACCCTAACGTGAGAAGCGTAGGAAGCATTCTTAGCCCTTAGATTATAATCGGTGGCATGATGGGAATTAACAACCCTAATCAGGGTCAGCACTATCTAACCAGGGGTAAATTAGGAAAAAAACGTTAAAAAAATTTCAAATCGAAACAACATACATAATTTGAAACCTGATTTTTCATCGTTTCAATTCGATTAAACGTTCAGAATGATTACACAATCAAAATAAGAATAAAACATTTGAATACAATTAACGAAATCGTAAAAATAGAAAAACAGAGATTTACACTTGGACGATTAATCATACGAAAATCATAGGATTATGAATAAACGCTCGGATTATATTTCAAATACTTTCAATTTTGTTTCAAGAAGAAGAATTAAACATAAAAATTAAATAATTAAACATAAAAATTATCTTAAAAAAGTTACAGACGAAGAAGACGAAGGTATTGATAACAGGGGGTTTTAAACGCACATTATATATGTGTTTAATAGATACGTGCGTTTAAAATGCATTTGGTGGGACAACCAAAACAAACGCACGTTATAAATTTAAACACACGATGTAAATTAAAAAAAAACATCTTGTTTCCTCATACACACAGTTTATATTCTCGAAGTTTCTGGTTTAAACGTACCTTTAGTCATTATAATAAGTGTTACAGTGTTCAGAGACGAAGGTAACTGTAAAAATTGGGGAGAATTGAAAAGGAGCGTACCCGCGGAAGAATTGATGATGAATTGAAGCTTAATCGAAGTTTGTTAAAACCAAAACTGTTGAGACAGTTTAATCCAAACCAGAAAGATGAGCAAGGTTATCAACTCCAATCGACACGAAATCATCGACCAAACTAGAACTTTAAATGATACGAGCATTAACGGAGCACTGATTGTCTCCAAAGGGGGTTTGAACCCAGACGAGTATAATAAAATGATACGAGCATTAACAGAGCACTGATTCTCTTCTAGTTGCTGGAACCACTGTACCTTCCTAATCTCTCTCTCTCTCCCTCTCTCTCTTCCTACTTACATATTATGTTAGTACATTGATGCTATTGAAATCAAATGAATTTGGCTCTTTCATTATGATAGATTTTACAAAAGGTGCGTTTGGATTGTTTATTGATTTTTAAGAACGTGCGTTTGTTTCAAAAGGAAGTAAATATAAAGGTGTGTTTAATATTGGTGTGCGTGCGTTTAATTTTTTGTACGTGCGTTTATTTTGCAATGGATGTGCGTTTAAATATGTCTCTTATACATCATAGCATTGCTGATAATCAAAATTGTATCATCTACATCTTTCTATCTGTACAATACATCCACGATTCTTTGTTGTTGATTAACAACATGTAATCAAAAGATGTAAAACTAAATCAATCATATGATTTTCAATCGTAATCAATCGTTAAAAAAATTGATGATCTACTGAAAACAGCGCATCACTGTAATCGTATAATGAAAATTCGGATTTGAAAATAAAAAACGTATTTGTGAAATCGAAACCGTATATAGAACATGACTTACGTAAATGAGTTATACGTATAATGTCTGATTTGCCCTTGAATTTGACTGCAATTGGGTTTAATTACAGTAATCATAGTTTGGTTAAATTGACAAGTAGCAAAATATGACGACTTCCTACACTTCTCACGTTAAGAATAATTTATATCCTATACTTTCTCTATAAATAAAATGTTGGTGAAGTGTATGGGATACCTTTTTGACACATGCTCTTAGTCTCACGGAAGATCATTTATTTTTGAACAAAAAGTATTGCTAAATATAGTGCTTTAATTTAATCATAAGATTAAATTAAAAAAAAAAGAATATAGTTAGTATGATCTCAAATATATATATAAAATATAAAAACAAATAAGATACGATAACCTAGAGTGTGAAATTTCAGGTTCATTAAGTTGTGCCTTTTTTTTAATCAATTGGAATACTCAATTATATTTTGAGGATAAGAAAAAACAATGTGAAAGGGATTTTGTTTCCACATATATTGTCTAAACATATATGTGAATGTGATGATCCACTCGTTGAACAAAACATCCACCAAAATTTTGCCGTTTTTAAATGGTGAATAGGAAAAGCTTTCCAATTATTTGTAAACAATAAGACACATTTGCCAATAATAAAATTTTTGCACTTCTTTTTGATAAATTTTAAAAAACATCCACCAAATTATGCCCTTTTTCAATGGTGGATATGCAAAACCTTTCCCATTATGATAATTTTGCATAATAATGTGTATTTAAGTAGTTATTTGTTACACCTTGGGTGTGGTTCGGGAAAATGGATCGGTGAGCTAATGTGGATAGTTGCCCCGATGGTGTACACCCCCCATCCCATTTCAGTGCAAACGGTGAGAATCCACCGATCCCACCGTCTTTATTTTCGAGAAAAAAAAGAGTCGTTGGCTCATGACCATTTTCAAACGGTTATTTTTTAAAAATAAATAATAAATTGTTTCCTTATATTTAAACATTTTCCTTTCATTCTTACCCCACAAAAATATTCAAAAACTACAATTTTATAAACTTCCAACTTAATTTTTACAAACTTTCATGGATTCAAGGCGCCTGTTCTTCCCTAACACACCCGCTAACCCCTCAAAGCAAGCTTCGTTCGGTTTTCCCTCGACACCCGGTACTCCCGCGTCTCAACCTTTTGGCGCGTTTAACATCCCTCTTTAATCCATGGCAAATGCAAATGCAACAACATCAATGGCAACCACTACCCGAAACACAAACACAACACGAGCAGGATTTCGTTTCTTAGGCCGCGCACGATGATCACGTGCCCGAAACCCAAGCGCCCCCTGGAACCGAACCCACCCCTAGAAAAAAAGCCGTAAAAAAGGAAAAAACGAGGCCAAGATGAAAGACCTAGTACGAAGGTGGAAGCCGTTCCTTGGACTCCTAATGAGTCGGTGTTGATCAGTTTCTTTTAACATTTCTTATTTTTAAACACTTGTATAGATCTATCAAAGTATATTTGTACATCGGAATAAATACAAGTGTAGCAAGTTAAAGTTTCATTTTTAACAGGAGTTATTACTCCCCCTCAATCAATGAACTAAGTAATAAATGAGAATAAAAAACAGTAAATGAATATAACAGTAAATGCTTCAAATGATTCTCAAATATATTGAAATGGTTAACTACAAAATTCTTGAAGGATTCTTGTCAAAAATAGTGGAATGAACCCATCTATTTATAGACGGACAATTACATACAAGTTGAGTATACAAAAGATTATAATACTACTAGATAATACTACTAGATAATACTACAACAGGCTGTAGTATTGGAACTTGTACAAAGACTTTAAGAAAACTAGTATAATACTAAACTACTGAAGTATAAGGGCGGTGGGAAGCTTCTATCAAAACAGCTGATGAGTGAAGCACTGAAGAGTAAAGATCAGAAGTTCTGAAGACGAACCAGACAAAGTCTTTGAGGAACTACTGAAGACAAACTACTCATCAGTACTTTCAGTCTTCTTCTTCAGCAGTTTCTATACTTAGAATAATATTGCAGAATATGATTTAGACTAAGGTATCAAAAGTGGTTTCGTCAATCCTCTTTGTCCTTACAGTTGGAGGCGTTGGCACGAGTTTGGGTTATCGTTTCTACCGACTCAATTCTAGGTAAATTTTTTTTTTTTTTATATTTTCGGTTATAATTTTTTTTAAATATTTTCGGTTATAAATTTTTAAAAAATATTTTCACTTTTTTTTCAAATAATTGTAGCTACAAATCGGAGAAGTGATGGTTTTTGGAACCAAGTATTTACAACGTGAAGAATATCGTCGGGTTCACTCCGTTAGTACCAAGTGTCGGGAGTTGATGGGAAAATGCCAACTTTTTGCGGGTTACAATCAGAGTGCTTGGAATAATCGTACCATGGGACAAAGTGATGACAACGTGTTCAAGTTAGCTATTGAAACATACACCGCAAAACACGGGGCGTTTACGTACATGAAAGCGTATGAGATTTTTTCCAAGTGTGAAAAGTTCAAAGTGGTGCCTAATGAGGTGAAACAAGCGAAGAGGACAAAAACGAGCGCTTCGGGGAGTTATAGTGGTGGTGGGTCGGATGCTCGTTGTGCTATCAATATAAATGACGACCCGAAGTTTGAAGACGAGGCGCCAACACCGCCCTCTGAGATGCCGATTGGAAGGGACCGGGCCAAGAAAGCGGCCTCGAGCTCAAAAGAAAAGGGTGTCGATACCGGTTCCGCTTCGAAAGCTTCGAAAGATAAGGCGGTGGAGAAAATTGAAGAGTTGATTAAAAACTTTAACGACTTTAACAAAAGCAAGCAGAGAGGTACTTGGAAAGAAAGAAGGAGGAGGAAGAAGCCGCGGCGAGAGATATGGAAAGGCTACGAATGGAAAAGAATCGCCTCAAAATGGATCTTTCGAAACATGAAACAACCGAATTCGCGTTGATGAAAGAACCTCTCGATGGCCTTTCGGAGACGGAACGTGCAGAAAATCAAAGACAAAACTACAAAAAGATGGCTTGGAGGAGCGTTCAATTTTTAGTGTTTTTATGTATTTTCGTTTTTTTTTAATTTTCTATGTATTTTGTTTTTTAAATTTAATGAAAAAACAAGTTAATGAAATATAAACTTTATAAATAAATAAAAAAAATAATAAAAAAGAAGGGAGAAGGGGGAATCATTTCCCCTAGAAGGGGGAGGGGAAGGGGAAAGATGACATGACCCTTATGTGGACAATGGGGAGGGGGTGTGAAAGGGTTCCAAACCCGATAGCCTTATAACTTTCACAAAACATGCATCGAATTATGCATAAAGGATTATTCAAATGTTGAGAATATATCCATCTATTGACGTAGCCACGTATAGCCACATACTTTACAATTGTGTCGCCCGACACCATTAAGATTTGAATAATATATGTATCATGTAATATAAAAAATACGAGCGACACCATTTTTTTTACAAGCATCACCATTTTTTCAAAATGTTTTACATAATAGACAAATTTATAGTTTAAAAGGCAGTGATTGAATGCTTGCAAAGCCCTCATGCCCAAGATTTCCTGAATGTTATCCCAATCGAAGGTTTGGGCCAAACCATGTCTAGGGTTGAATATAAGGCAATTCTTAAATATCGCTTGGTGATCCCCATGTACCATGAAGATGAAGTATGTCCGATTTGCCGTAAGGCATGCTTGGACAAATACGGGGAACACGCGGTCCACTGTAAGGAGCTGCCTGGTTTTAAATATAGGCATGACTGGGTCCGGGACGTTCTTTGGGACATTTTAAGAAGGGCTGTGATCTCAGCCAAGAAAGAGGCTCCAGTGAATTTCCTCTCGGACCCCGCAGAAGGGAGATCCACGCTACGTCCAGCAGACCTGCTTGTCTTTGGGTGGGCCGGTGGGAAACACACTTGTGTCAACCTAACAGGTGTATCTCCCCTGGTTGGTTTGAGGGATAATGGTTTTGTAGTAGGGCAAGCGGTGCGGAAAACAGAAGCGAAGAAGGTTGAGAAGCATGCTAAAGCTTGTGAGGAGAACCAACACGTTTTCGTACCCCTGGCTTTTGATACCTTCGGCTCCTTGGCACCGGAAGCCATTCGTTTCCTGTCCAGAGTCCAACAGGTTATTCATAGCAGTGTCTCGACTCTGGGGGGGGGCAGGGGTTTGTTTTTAGTAGGCTAGGGTTTGCCATCCAGAAAGGGGTGGCGGCGCAGCTTGTTGCCCGCCTGCCCGCTATCTTGATGTAATTTTTTACGATTATGTTTTAATAAAAAATCCTTGTTATCCTTAAAAAAAAAGGTTAAGCGCAATTACTTAACTGTTACATAGTAATATTTAAACATTAGAAGACCCATGTTTTTTTCTAAGTTTTAGTTAAACCTAAATTAAACAAGGCATGGGCTATTGACACCCCCTGCTTCTATTTCAACCCTCCATGAAGCGTCTCACTTTGGCCAAAGTGAGGCGCTTGGCTCCCTTTTCAACGACCGTCAGTACGAGGTCAGGAAAAACTGAAATTTTAAAAGCGAAGCGCCTCGCTATGGTCAAAGTGAGACACTTCGGATAAAAGTTTTATTTTGGGGCGTTTTTTTGTGTTTTGAATTGTTTTTTTAAATGTATCTATTATGTAGGCTACTGTATGAGTAAAAACATTTAAAAATAAAGTAATAACACTAACTAAACTATCGTTAATAACTCTAAAAGTGTTTATTTTTTATGTTTTATTTTAAAAAACAATAATAATAACCCTAATCAAACTATCATAAACCCAAATGAAAATTCTACCTTTTGTTTATTTAATAAAACTATCAATATTGAAATCTAGAAAGGGGAAAGACACGGTAAGGCGAAACCAGGTCTTAGAGAGTACACTCATTCGAACTAGGTCTGCAGTAATATTATTAATAAAAGAGAGTATGTGATGAACAATAGATTCAGGAAGCTGTGAAATCCAATCCATCTCTACACTTAATTTCACGAGCTAACTACAAAAACATTATTATTATAATATACAACATTAATCTTCGTTATCCTTTATCATCTCTAATATACCTTTCTAGATTCAACCCTAAATGAAAATTCAGTACTTCCAGGAAAGATACAACATTAATCTTCGTTATCCTTTATCATCTCTAAGAATTCAATTCCTAACAACTGTTCACCACCGTTAAGCTTAAGAAACATAAAATGCGTAAATACCCGTTAAGTGAGGTGAATTATTATCATTGATTACATCTTTTGACCTAAAGTACTAATGTGACCGGTCATTGCTCTCTTCCGTAAGTACTAATGAAGCCCTTGATCTGCAACATTTGAAAATTATCATTTCTTCACATGCTTGGTAACAGAGAGGAACACTTTCTTCTTTTGTTCTACAATATTTGTTAGTTGTTTATGTTGTTCTAGTTTTTTCTACTTTTAGAAAGGTTTGAGAGAGAATGTTATTGTTCTCGAATCTCAGTTACTCTGAAATGTTACTAAAATGTGAAGACATTGATCTTCGAATGTGGTATGCGCGTTAAATTTCATTAAATAAGTGAAAAAGGTGAATTGGTCAAACTTTGTAGAGGCCAATGTTCTACGGAAGGTGTGTAGACAATCAAGGGATCCGCTTGGAGTCTAAAGCTTCGCGTGTCATCTTGGTCGAACTCATGTTGCAACATTCGTCTCGTGCGTGTTAGGCAAGTCCTCGTCTAATCCACAAAACAAAACCATTATCTTGAATTGTTTTACTATAGCCATTTTTCCCTAGTTTACGATGAATGGGCTGAAGGTGTGTGTTGCAAATATAATAATAATGTAATAAGTTATGGTTTCGAACGGTGATTTGGTTGTTTTATGAAGGTTTGATCAATATAATCCATACAGAGTTCGTTGTACTGGTTGTGGAAATAAATCAACAGTCGGACCGGCACAATTTTCATCTTATAAAAGAACATAAAACAATCATTCGAACCATAATCAGAGCTTTAAGTTGTGATAAACAAAGATAATAGGAAGAAGATCAGAGCTCCAAAAGCAAGTGTGAAGATCAAGAGAAAGAAAGTAGAAGAAGATGATGAATAGTGCTCCAACATTACTCTGCACCGGCTTGATTACCTTAAATCTCTCTAATCCATGGTATCCCCTTTCACCTGAAGCTTTACTTTTCTACCTCTGTTTTGAATTAGTATATAGAGATCAAACCGACGAACATCATTCAAAATTTCAACTTCCCGCTAACCTCTGCGCCATCATCGACTACAGCAAACCGATGATCTTCCTCCACGGGACTCCTAATAGGCCTCTCTTTATATCATAGTACAATTTAAGGTTCCAATTTTTTTTGTTGCTTTTTAATAATAAGTTTTGTGTTTATCAAACCCTAACGTCTAAAGGCTGAACACGAGTATAATCAAACAAGGGTTCCTCTTCATTGTTTAAACTTCTTGTTTGAAAAGAAATAGCAGAAGTCCTTTCTACCAAAAACACAAACGGAGTTTAAAGGCTGAACACGAGTATAATCAAACAAGGGTTCCTCTGAAAACCACCAACGATCAATTAAACATTCTGAAACGCGTCAAACAGAGTCCGGAAGTCCAGCATATTGATTAGACATGCAAAAATTGTATTTTGAAAAAATATGGGTATCGAATGTATAGTCCGAGCACCATGTACAATGATTTATGAAAGTTGTACAAACTAGGATGTTTCTACCGAAAAACACAAATGAGCAATAAACGAACCGAAACGCCTCAAACGAATTTTTTTGGATTGGAAATAACTTAAAAGAATTAAAAATGAATTAAAAATATTTTTTAATCAATAACAAATATTTATAACGAATTAAAACAAGTTTATTTTTAAAAACAAAAAAAAACTAAACGCCTGGCTATGGTCAAAGCGAGGTGGTTGAAAGGCTTGATTAGACCACAGGCGGCTCGCTTTGACCATAGCCAGGCGCTTTAGGTTTTTTTTTTTAAAATAAACTTGTTGTTAATTCGTTATAAATATTTGTTATTGATTAAAAAATATTTTTAATTCATTTTTAACTCTTTTAAGTTATTTCCAATCCAAAAAAATTCGTTTGTGGCGTTTCGGTTCGTTTATTGCTCGTTTGTGGTTTTCGGTATAAACATCCGAGTTTGTACAACTTTCGTAAATCATCGTATGTGGTGCTCGGACTATAGATTCGAAACCCATATTTTTTCAAAATACAATTTTTGCATGTCTAATCGATATGCTGGACTTATGGACTCTGTTTGGTGTGTTTCGGAATGTTTAATTGATCGTTCGTGATTTTCAGAGGAACCCTTATTTGATTATACTCGTTTTCAGCCTTTAAACTTCGTTTGTGTTTTTTGGTAGAACGGAACTAAGTTGCAAATATAATAATAATGTAATAAGTTATGGTTCCAAAATACAAATTTTGCATATCTAATTGATCGGATGTGTCTTCTGAAAACCAGCAACGAGCACCAGCTTGAGATATGAGTTTGATTAGCTTAAAATCAGATTCAAAATCTGGTTAACGCTCAAAGAAGTCAACCTTTGCTGACTCCTAGAAGTCTTGAAGACCAAATGAGTTTTGCAAGATACCTTAGACAATGTATGGATATGGAGAACATGCAATGAGATGATTTCGTACAAGATTCCACTAGACCACTGTTCAATTCCAAAACAACTATTCATGCAAGGTATGGACATTATGAACGGGTACGGAGGAAGTTGTTGTCGGAGAGATATCTGTCAACGATGAGGGCAACCTGAAACAACATATAAAACCTGTCTGAATTCCTTCATGGGGAATTCCTATAGAAGTTTCTATAATAGTTAAACAACTGTTCACGCAAGCAAGTAAAATTCAGTTGTTGGACAAGCGAGGCCTAAGGTGAATCCGTTTGGTGATGCTAAACCTAGAGAGGTTTTGCTCACCTGAAGTTCCTTATGAATGATGGGAAAAACCATTCGGAACAGTAACGATCGCTATCCAATGCCGAAAACGACTATCATCAATCTGGTTTACGAGGAATGGGTTGAAGGTGTGTGTTGAAACAAGGTATGGATATGGAGAATATGGAATGAGATGATTTCGTATAAAGATTCCATAACTGAACAGTTACTTTGGTTTTACAGTTTGTATCACGTTGGTTTGACTGGTTAATTTCTCATTTGAGAGTTGGGTATTAGTTCAATTACAAAGGAGTATGGAAAGTATTTGTTAGAGACAATTAGTTGTTGTTTCTTTTTTCTGACTAAAACTTGATTTTAGGTAAGAACATTGTGGATGATGATGATGATAACGTCTCTTCAGATTCTGATTGCACCGAATCTAGTCTTCAATGTCCTTTCATTTTAACTAATTCACTGTTTTTATGAACAACGGTGGTGTTGTGTCTGTGTATGATTTTGTTTTCCCTCCCATTTCTCCATTCTATTAAATTTGAATTGGAATTGGAATGATTGGAATTGGAATTGGAATAGTAGGTCGACGAGTCCGCATACGAATAGTAGGCCGAGGAGTGCGCAGTCTAGTAGTTCGGTTAAGGTGTAGGGTGCGTTGTAAGAAGTGGACAAACCGAGGCCTAAGGTGAATCCGTTTGGTGATGCTAAACCTAGAGAGGTTTGCTTCAGGAGAAAGGTGTGGAATATCGGAAGATTGATTTTAGGAATTGTTTGAGAATATATTTTCTGATCAAAGGATCCATAACTGAACAGTTATTTGGAATGTTCCTGATCATTACAGAAGTGGAACGATCATCTGGATGAAGAGGAATAATCTCTTGAAATGTATTACAAAAGCAAGAGATAACGAAGATGAATGTTGTATCTTTCCCGGAAGTACTAAACTGTGAATTACTATAGTGTATTAGGTATATGATGGATGTAGGATCGATTTCGAGCTAAAATCTGATTTTGATGAAGAATAAGATGAACACACACTTAAATATAACAATAAAACCCACTAGATTGATTTGCATAAGATGTATACAATGATAGCCCCAAAATCTCTAGCATGTGTGTTACCTCAAAACCCTAATCTTGTTATCTATTTATAGCCCAACCATACTTAGGCTAATTACATTTAGGTCCCTAGGGTTAATAAATTACTAAAACTCTCACTAAACAAGAAAACTATTATTAAAGTAATAAATATATTTTGTCTAAACAAAATATATTTATTATCCATAACGCCTTTTCTCGATCATAACTTGAGCTTCACTCGTCGATCTATTATCCGGATTTCTCGAGTCGCCTTACGTGTTGACTGCAAGCCGTTCGACTTTGACTTTTGTTGACCGAACATTGACTTGTTGACTTTGACTTTGTTGATAACATTAGACTACCAATTTAGACCCAACAATCTCCCCCTTAGTCTAATGTTATCAAACTCTTGTATCATCTTCAGAACCGTCAATCTCTACATACTGTGATCATCTAATTTGGCAAAGCTTCAGTCTCAAATTAAGTACCCAACAATACTCCCCCTATACTGATGCTTTCCAAAAAAATTTTGCTAAAGGTGTTCTTTTCACTTTGTTCTTTGAGTACTCTTATCCAACAATCTCCCCTTTTTTTGCATGCATCATCTTTTGTTGATCAGGTACAAACTTTTCCAACTCTTTTTAGCTTGAGTGATTATGAAGATGTAGGAGGAGGATTCCTAACTCGGTGTCTTCTGCAAACTTGAGGAAACAGGTGCTTTGGTCTGGTATCTTGCTCAACTGATGATCGGCCATCATTGCAGCAAGTAGTCGAAGAAACCTATCCACAATCACAAACACAACTTCGAATTTTCTTTAGACAAATTCAACGTACAGACAAAACCGTATTCATCTGTGGTGTGCAATCAGGTAAGTATCTCAAACGGCTTGAGACACAAATAGTGTGACATGGAAGACTTAAAAATAACTGTACACAAATAAAGTTTTTTTTTTAATTTTTTTTAAAACAACCATCAACCTCCGAGATACAGAAGGGATCAGATATGGGATCACACTAACTTGAAGAGCCTAGGCACGCTTCAACTTTCTTGAGGATAGCTACAACCCAAGAACGATTGTCGGTATGTTTGTCCTCTTAAGTCCATGCCTCTCGTCTTTCAACATACGTTTGGTGATGAGATTATCATGTTTTTGGTAATATTGACGAAAATTTTATGGACCCCACTTGTGCTAGGTATAAGCCTACCAATCCTCAAGGTTTATTGAGATATAATGATGAGAGCTTCAGGTCTATGTTTACACATAACAGAGAAGATGATCATTATATCAATCAGATGATGAGAGCTTCAGGTCTATGTTCCCATAACAGAGAAGATGATCATCTGATCGCTTGTTGAGCTATCTATATTTGTTTGCACGTCACTAACATTGCATGTCTTTTGTTGCTCATTTGATTGAATAGCCCCGCATTGGTAGCTTGCACTCTTAGGTGTCTTTTGATTATATATGCACAAAATTTTCTGTGTCTTTTGATCTCTCAACCTATGTATGATTGGACTCAGCTTGTGCAGACCTAAAACACTGTGGGAATCCAGCTTTTCGTGTAGATTTATTATTATTCACCTTATAGCAGTTTACTCAACTCAAAGGCTGAACCTACCTACACATCATTAACTTGTAGTTGTAACATCCTTCAGATCCTATTCATGTGCAGACATAAACAAGTTAGTTCCTATCATTTCCCATATAAGATCAGGACTATTTGCAATAATCACATCTCATGACCGAGACTATATTTTCATACTCCCCCTAAACTTTTATTTTTGTACAATCCCCTTTTTTTTGTAATTTTTTTTTGCATTTTCTTAAAAAAATATTTACAAAAAATAAAGTCTTCC
This sequence comes from Ambrosia artemisiifolia, assembly GCA_032199755.1. Lineage (NCBI taxonomy): Eukaryota > Viridiplantae > Streptophyta > Magnoliopsida > Asterales > Asteraceae > Ambrosia > Ambrosia artemisiifolia. The sequence continues at coordinate 54,930,563 of CM063513.1, read as the reverse complement.
ACATCAGACACACATAAACATATGCCAGCAAGAAAATAAGTGTGTGACAACGGTGTCAATTGTGCAATCAGTTTAGATACCATAATCAAACCTGTGAGATTTCCGCTCCAAACCTATTCTTGGAACAACCACTGTTACTAACCGGTGTTACTAACAGTCCTCCATGGTAGTTCCTGCACTCATGAGTAAATCAATTAGGGAGTGGAACCCAGGCCACCGTGGTCCTGGTTTGTCCTTTTGCATCAATGTAACTAACTTCTTGAAACACCATACCTTTTCCCTCATTAGTTTCTTTTTCAACTTTTGGTTTGATTCGCCAAACCTGTGTTGGTTTTAAAAAATTGTTTGTAAAAGGTTTAATTTTTGAAACATTTTTCTGTTTAAGACCCAGAGGAAAAGATTGTGGTTTTGATGCTTTCGTCCTTTTCATCTTTGAATCATATGAAACCGGCTTCACATGTGGAGATCTTGATGGAATATGTGTCATCCTAACATTCAAAGATGTGTGCATTTTATCCGTTGATCCAAAGAAGCAATCCGCATTGCCTTTACCGCTTGGATTTTGTCGTTTTGGACATTGCTTGAGCACATGACCTTCTTTACCACACCTAAAGCAAGCCTTGAATGGCTTTTGATGCTTTGTTGTCCCGTTTGAAGCAACTGGGGATGCAGATTGTTTTGAGCTTGATTCGGCTTGTTGAGAAGCTTTGGTTTTTACAACACCTTTTGACTCTCTGATCTTTGACCCCTTGTGATTTCCATTCATCACTGATTCATCATCTGAAGTTGAGCAATCTTCTACAAACAGATCTTCTTCCAGTGAATCTTGATGGACTTGATTTGTAGTGTCAACTCTATCATCAAGTTCTGACACTGAAGTTTCCGATTCATTTAAGCTTTCCCATTCTCTGGATGAACAAAACTCTGAATCACTGTGTGAATCATCTTTGCATGATGTTGACGGAGTAAACTCTGGAATTTCTTCAGTTAAGAACTTTCCAAACCTATTATTCTCAAGAGCGGGCACAAAAACAGGTGGAGCACGAACAATTTTATCATCACAAAATGCCGATTTTAAATCAGCACATTCATGCACAGTATCATCATGACAACCATCAGAACGTGAGATAGGTTTCTGCCTATCACAAACTTTTACCATACCATTCGAATCAACATTATCATCCAAATTTAAAACAGTTTTAGTCTTTTCATTATTCCAAATAAACCAATTAACTGTTGAGTAACTGGCTCCTGGGTGACCCAACCCCAATGTCTTTCCACCACAACTGTCATCATCTTCAACCTCTGACTTTTGTGTCACTTCTGCATTGCTTTTAATCATATTAGTACTAGACTCAGGTTTGACACATTCCTTTTCACACAGATCATTTTTAGGATGAGGTTTTGGAATTGGTATATACTCGCTTTTGCTCAGGGGTAAAAATAAAGATCTTTCGATCTCATTGTTATCCTTATATCCAATTCCATCTTTAACAAAAGATTGCCTTGAACACTCCACTAGATCAGCTTGAGCCTTCTTGCTTACATTCCATTTGTCCACAATAATTTGAAGATGATTTGTTTCGTTTCTTGATTTTTCTAACTTTTCTGTTAAATCATTTATTAAAAAATCTTTTCTAAGGACAAATTCTTTAAGAGTTTGCATTTCAGCGAGAGTTGCATTTAACTTTCGTTGATATGCCAACTCATTTTCTTTCATTTCATTGTTGATTTTTTGAATATCATCTCTTTCTCTTAAAACTTTTCGATTGTGGGACAAACAGTAAGCAACTGTTGTGACACACCTTGGTGTGCACAATTTTGTTTTAATTTCAAGAGGAATGCTTTTTACCAGATCCTTCTCCGCATGATCTTTGTTTGATTCCTCATTCACAGCCTTACATGTCATGTTGCCTTTTTCAGTCTTGCTGCTTCCAGTCTTTTCAGCAATCAATGTTTCTTCCACAGCTTCCTTCTTACCTTTTTCATCCACATCTTGCTCTTGGCTCACCATATCCTTGGTACAAATCTTTCCCATAAGATCTTTGTTGTTGTCGATTTTTGCAGTTGCAACTTCTTCACCCCAGTCACAGTCGTCCTCAGTCAATGCCTTTGGTGCTTGCATTTTAGCAGCCTCATTTTCGTCGGTTACTGCCACTAATCCTTTTGTAGGCTTGATCTCATTTCCAGAATTTGCTGAGAGATTATGAAGAGTCCCAACTGAAATAAAGGATGGATTGGAGCTTTTCATGCTTATAGGAGTAGTGAAAGCCATGTTTCTATATATTGATGATGGTGGACTTGATATTGGAACGTAACCGACTTGATTCATCTCTCCCTTTGTGACATCATTTTCAAATGACTTTAAGGAATTTATCACATCTGACAAAGTCATTGGACAAATCATAAAGTCCTCTCTGACCGTCATGAATTTCAAGCTCCATTCCTTTGGGAGTGAATTGAACAACTTCTTGATTGAATTGCGGTTGTTAACAGGAATCCCGACTTTCTTCATCTTTGTGAGCATATTCATGAAACGATCGATGTGACTGCTTAAACTTTCACCACGAATGCTTCCAAACATGTCATACTCCTTTTGAACCATGTCTTGCTTCTTCTGAATCATGTCCTGATTTCCTTCATAGTAGTCACACAAGGCATACCACAAAGACTGAGCAGTGGTATACTCTTCGAACATGTTAAAAACATCATTCGACAGAGCCTTGATAAGAGCATCGTAGTCTTTGTGATCACGTTGAATCAACTGCTTGTCAAGGTCTGTATAAGTAGTTGGATCAGTGTTGAACACCTCTCCTGCCTCTGTGGTCCTCATTGGGAGGTGTGGTCCGAGTTGAACTGAGGTCCATTGGGTAAAATCATTCACATAATAGAAGGCTTTCATACGGTTCTTCCAGGTTCCATAATCTTGTGCACCCATTAACTTAGGGATTCGAGTTATGATTCCAGTTTCCAGTTCAGCTTGGGTTATAGGATTCATGGTTAAGTTGTTATTGTTACCAGCCATTGATTAAGGTTGATTTTAAGTTTGATTTTCTGTTTTTAAAGTTTAAAGTCCAATAATAAGTCCACGGTCCTTAAGTGCGCAGATTTAAGTATTCAGAATTTAAGTATGCAGAATTTAAGTATGCAGCTTTTTAAGTATGCAGAATTTAAGTATGCAGAATTTAAGTATGCAGAATTTAAGTATGCAGATTTTAAGTATGCAGATTTTAAGTATGCAGAATTTAAGTATGCAGATTTTAAGTATGCAGAATTTAAGTATGCAGAATTTAAGTATGCAGATTTAAGTATGCAGAATTTAAGTATGCAGATTTTAAGTATGCAAAATTTAAGTATGCAGATTTAAGTATGCAGAATTTAAGTATGCAGACTTTAAGTATGCAGAATTTAAGTATGCAGATTTTAACGGTTTGTTGATCTGATGGCACAAGAAACTTCGGGCAGAATAACGACTAGAACACACGAATAAGTACACTGTGATAAAGCCACAGAAGGCTAAATCACTGTCTCCCAAAGTTTCCTTTGGTAAGTGCTCAAATAAGTATGCAACTTATGAGTTAAGTGCACACATCAAGAAATAAGTATGCAGCTTATGAGTTAAATGCACTCAACAAGAAATAAGTATGCAGCTTATGAGTTAAGTGCACACAGCAAGACTTGAGTTAAGTACACATAACAAGAAATAAGTATGCAGCTTATGAGTTAAGTGCACACAGCAAGAAATAAGTATGCAGCTTATGAGTTAAGTGCACACAACAAGAAATAAGTATGCAGTTTGATGAAATAAGTGCACAGTTTGAAGAAAAAAAAACCCCAAAACTTTAAACAATATATAAAATCTTCAACAGAAATCAGATTAAACGACGAATTTGTAGATGGTTAAATCCCAAATTCGAGTACCAAGCTCTGATACCAAATTGTAGGATCGATTTCGAGCTAAAATCTGATTTTGATGAAGAATAAGATGAACACACACTTAAATATAACAATAAAACCCACTAGATTGATTTGCATAAGATGTATACAATGATAGCCCCAAAATCTCTAGCATGTGTGTTACCTCAAAACCCTAATCTTGTTATCTATTTATAGCCCAACCATACTTAGGCTAATTACATTTAGGTCCCTAGGGTTAATAAATTACTAAAACTCTCACTAAACAAGAAAACTATTATTAAAGTAATAAATATATTTTGTCTAAACAAAATATATTTATTATCCATAACGCCTTTTCTCGATCATAACTTGAGCTTCACTCGTCGATCTATTATCCGGATTTCTCGAGTCGCCTTACGTGTTGACTGCAAGCCGTTCGACTTTGACTTTTGTTGACCGAACATTGACTTGTTGACTTTGACTTTGTTGATAACATTAGACTACCAATTTAGACCCAACAATGGAAGGGTTTGAAAAGAAATAGCACAAGTCCTTCTTTAACGTTCTTTATAATTCAAAGGAACTTCAGGTCAGCCAGACGTTTGTCAAAAGAACATACTTGAAATCAATGGGAAGGTCAACAAAATCGTCTAATTTTCATGCATTTGTTAGCGCTGATCCGACTTTTGATTTAAAGGCTGAACATGAGTATAATCAAACTATCAAGAATAGGAAATTAGTAAAACAACTGTTCATGCAAGCAGGTAAAATTCAGTTGTTGGACATTGTGATCGGGTACAGAGGAAGTTGTTGTCGGAGAGATATCTGTCAACGATGAAGGCAACCTGAAACAACATATAAAACCTGACCGTTGATTTAAAGGCTGAACACGAGTATAATCAAACTATCAAGAATCGGAAATTAGTAAAACAACTATTCATGCAAGCAAGTAAAATTCAGTTATTGGACATTGTGATCGGGTATGGAGGAAGTTGTTTTCGGAGAGATATCTGTCAACTATGAAGGTCAGCCAGACGTTTGTCAAAAGATCATACTTGAAATCAATGGGAAGGTAAACAAAATCGTCTAATTTTCATCATTTTGTTAGCGCTGATCCGACTATTGATTTCTTTCCGCAACCAGTACAACGAACTCTGTATGTGTTGCTTTTTCCATTTTTATGAAAACAGTAATGGAAGAATGTTTCCCTCCTTGTTCGAATTATGGATCTCGTTGTCGCTAAGGTTAGTGGATACCATGGATCAGAGAGATTTAAGTTAATAAAACTCATATCTCAAGTCGATGCAAGTTGGTGGTTATTACTTTGTTTTTTAATTTTTTTAATTTTTTTACAATAATTATATTAAAAAATTAAAAAAAAACACTTCAAAACACCAAAAAAAACCCAAAATAAATCTCTGATCCGAAGCGCCTCGCTTTGGCCATAGCGAGGTGCTTCGAATTTAAAATTTCAGCTTTTCTGACCCTTGTACTGACTTCGTTAAAAAGAAACCCAAGCGTCTCGCTTTGGCCAAACCGAGGCACTTTAGGGGGTTGGAATAGAACCAAGGGGGCTTTTCTTATAACCACCCTTAAACAAAATAGAAGGTCGCATGCTGGGGTGTTTGGAGTTTGATTCGGATTTGAAAAAATCAAAATTCGATTCAGTTGGATTTGATTATGAAAATTTTGATTCGACTATCAAGAATTCGAATTCGAGTACAGTAAGTTGAGTACAAATTTGTAATTTAAAATTCGATTTGATTTGAAATTCAAATTCATATTATACATATATTTTTAAAATATATATACAATAATATATTTACTTTGAAATAACTTTTAAATTTGGGTCAAACTCTAGAAGCCATAGTCCCTACTACTTTTACCATAACTGCATTTTACATATTTACCTTATACATCACAAAACTATAAAGTGTCATGGTCCTTACGACTTTTATCATTCATGTATTTGACATATTGTTGTTTATTAATTTTATATATTAGTATTTCATATGTTAAAAATAATGACTTTGTAGTAGTTTTAAAATTAAAAGTAAAATAATTTATTCTTTATGGTGAATTCCAATACGAATCGAATAAATCAAATCTTAAATGAATACGAATCGAATACGAATACTAGTAAAAAAATAAAAATTCAAAAAATTCGATTCTTTGAACCCCCATAGTCGCATGAATCCCTGCATCTTGAATCGTAAGTATTGAGACTTGTATGAAACTTGTAAAGACGGATTTTCAAAATCGGACGTGTGAATGATTATTTTAGTGATGCTTGCTTTTGTTATATTAAAAAAGTGTTTTTTTTTTTTTTTTTTTTTTTTTTTTTTTTTTGCGAAAGTTGTGATTGAAGATGCAATGAATCATTTTCACACATGAAAACACGTAGGGAGCAACTAAGGTATTTTTTTTATATATTTTCAGTGACTTTGCTTCTTTTTTTTCAACAACATTGTACTTTTTATTATGATATTGGTTTTTATTATGTACCCAATTGATCCAAAAAAATTTGACTTCAGATTATTAGTAACCCGAAGTATCAATAAAATGACACTATATGAAGAAAAAAAAAAAGATCCTAGCTCCAACACAATCTATCTCAACTCTTTCATTTTATAAAGGGTTATTTATTATACACTAGATATATAAATGGTATAAATGTTAAAGAAATAGCTATAACAATGATTTGACAAATGAGTCGATTTGGTTAAATGTCATGGTATGAAAATACATTAAGAGATGACTTAGCTTAAAGAGGCTAAGAAGGATTTTGAAAGCTCAATTAATAGCTCAAATGAACTCCAACTGAACTCATTTTAGTGGCGTTAGAATAGGCTTGTCCAGTAGCCATCACTACGGTTTACCACCACCCACCTAGGTTTAGATAATTACAGGTCGAAACGGGTTTTGGATTAACGAATAATTAATGTTTATGTAAAGAATTTATATTTTATTGCTTATGATGTATACGCGTACTGATTTCATGATTGATTTGCATTATATGTTCTTCTTGTGATTCTCATTGATTGATTTCGTATCTTTCAATTAGGTTTACTTGCCTTGGTTCGCTTACTTTGTGCTTGTGGTCGTTTTGAAGTTGAGCTGGAGATTGTTAACTTAACATCATATTGCTTGTCAATTCGATTCATTATTCTATAAACATCATGTGTTTGTGTCAGTTTAATTTGGTTGTCGGGTAGTCAGTTTCATTAGGTGGTTTGGGTGCTAATTGTGCGAGAGTAAATTATCCTTATCTCTAGATCCTTGCTATCTCGTGTCATAGTCAACTTAGTTAGATTACTTCTTTACATTTTTTGAGTTTTTTGTGACTGGTGAGACCGAGATGAGATCTTGTCTTTGCGTACTTAAACATTCTTTAGTTTGGTTTGACCGAGAGGAGAATCAAACCTATTCTAGTGAGCTTCACATGTTCATTAGGATTATTTTAGATGACAGTCAAAAAGACCAATAAGTGATCTGATGTACTTTAGGAAACCCTGAGCCAATCGTATCTTTATATTTTGTTTCCAGTTGTTATCCATTACCCGAGAGTAGTTGAGTTTGCCAATAGGATTCCTCGCCTAGGTAGTTACCTATCCACATCTTAGAGTTATTTGAGTTTAGTCGTCTTCGAGTTATCTTCGTCAACATCTTTCTTTCTTTTTCTTTCCTATTTATTTTCTCCCGTAGTTGTTAGATAAAGTCAAATCATTCTCATTAAACTCAGGCTAGGAGTCTATACAGATTTATTATCAAACGCTTGCAGCATATTGTCCATGGTTCGATAATCATACTTACTTGCTACCACATTATAATCGGTACACTTGTCGATTGCGTGTTATTTAATTAGTGGTCTTTTTAAACTTGTTTATGATTTTATTTATACGTTCACATATCAGATATAGTATATAGTATAATATATTGTTATTATGTGTATGTATATATGGTTGTATTTATATGCATATATCTATGTGTGTATTCATGTATGTATATGTACCTTGAGCATATGAGCTATGTGTATTGAAGCATATGCATGTGTAAGTATGTCTATTTGTGTCATTGGAGGTACATATGTTTTTGTTTATGTCTTTATGTGAATATGCAATATATCTCCTTAGTAGTTGAGACTCAATATAGTTAAAATTAGAGTATTTATATATTCGGCATAAATGAGCACCATGAGGATCACTAATCATTTGATGATTATATCTTTATCCCCAACAGTACTTCCTAGTATGGGATGAGTAATGGATCAAGCCTGTAGATGCATTGTGATTAGGACATTAGTGATTGAGCTCAACCACTAAGACATCTCTTACTTCTTGAGCCCAACTCCTATATAAACTCAATCACTAAGAAATTCTCATAACCTTCTCCTGATAATTTTCTCTAGATCATCTTATATTCTCTAAGTGTCGAATCCTATGTCCAAACTATTAATCAAATGGAGCTTCAACTTTTATTTACTTGATTGTGTGATAGGCATATGTGTTGATTTGGATTCTGCACTCTTCTACACATATTGACACATAGTGGTTTTGTAAATCCAATTTGAATCACGGACCTACAAATGGTATGTGAGTTATGCGCTCGATTATACTATGTGTACTTGTCAATCACAAAATTTTGGTAAAAAAATTGCATTGTTTTTTATTGATAATGGTTTGAAATTGTTCAAGTGGTATTTATTATTGTTTTATTAAAATTGATTGTCAAATTGGATTGTTTTTAGAAATTAAATATTAGGATGATTAAATGTGAGTTTTAGAGCTCGTAGGACAAATCCACATCAAAAACCAGTGAGGGTTAAGTGAAATCGGTGTGTTTTGGTTACTGGTTCAAGTGATGACAACATTATATGTTATGATCCTTTCAGTTGCTACAATAACTGTCTAGTATTCAATCGTTTAGAAACAATCAACGATTAAGTTTAAGTCGCTAAACAATTTTAGCGACTGAGCTTAATCATTTAGACATTCTCAGCGACTGACTTCATCCGTTTGTGAGGTTCAGCAATTAAGCTATAACATTTAAACTTTAGTGAATATTTTGTGTATATAGGGTTCATACACTCGATTGCTAATCCCATTTAGCGACTGATCGATGTCGTAAGGTTGGTCAAAAACAAGTTTAAAAATCAGTTCATAGATACCTTAATTGGTAAGGGTAAGTAGGGTGTCGGTCCATAGGGAATACGTGGTTAGTTTTTAACTTCAAAATTAAATTAACTAAATACTAAAGCAATTTGATTTGTTTAATTGGTTTTGATTGTAAGGGAACGAACTTGATTTTGATTTTGTAAACAATTATTAATAAGAAGTAAGCCCCTACAGATTTCCAGTTCAAAGATTCATTCAAACTTGTTTTAACTAGTTAGATACCACAAAGACATGGTCTTGTTAAAGGTTTAGTTCAAGGGATTAGTAAATACAAGTTTTTAATAATAACCTATGCAATCTAATTACCAAACCATATGTGCCAAAAACCTTTCCAAAAATCAAACTGCTCACGATGCAAGAAAACCGAATGTGCGTGATAAAAGACGAGTAATTGAACACACACAGTTTGTTTAACTTAATTAAACCATAAGTATTCTACAAAAAATGAAAACAATATCAATAACTAGCATCAACAAAGTTTATGTTTCACAAAAACGAATCTTCCACTCAGATGTGGTTAAAAGAGAATTTAGCCACCCATCATGATCATTAGATCTTCAATGGTTGTTTTGGATCTTGCTTGCAGGAAGGAATTGATGTAATTGGGGTTTAGAATGGTAAAAATCGTGTTTGGCAGCTCAAAAATGACTAGGGTTGAAGGTTTTTGTTGTTCGCAGGATGGTGTATCTTTAAACAGGGTGAAAATCCATAAAATTCGTGAATTAACCTGTCTTGATCGCCCCGGGCACTATCCCTAGCGCCTAGTGGCATTGGGTGGAATATTTGGGTGTTGTACGCTAAAATCAGTGCCCTAAGCGCTGATATGTCTGAGGTTAGTGCCGCCAGACGAGCACTAAGTGGCTCTGACTGTTACTTTTTTGCCTCGTTTGTATTGGGATGAAATATTTGGTTTATGGGACTTAGGTTGCGATCATGCTTGTATGACCTAGCTAGTCTACTTGCTTTATGTGTTTAGCTTGTACTCATTCGTACATTTTTAACAAGGAAATTAATGATGTACCTTTAACCCTATGAATTTTCCAACTTTTGTTGATATTTTTAAGCATGTTTTTTAAGTACTAATGCATGATAGTGAAAACAAGGTTTGGCACGCACTGCATTATGGACATCTTTTGGGAACTGAATCAAAGTCAATTTGGTGTTGCTGGTACAAGTGAGTCAGGGCAAACAACTGCAAAGGGAGTTTTTAGGTAAGGAGTTTGTTGTTACTGGTGATGGAACGAAGAATTGTGAAGCACTAATTCAAATTTTAAATTGTCAAAGGGTTTTTATTGTTGGTGAGCTGGAAATTGTTAAAGGTTTTGCTATTTCGGAAGATTATGAAGAAGGATTTATAGCTGAATTTTTAACGGTAGGTCAAATTGCCGAATTATTCAAATTAAATGAAGATGAAGTTGTTAGAAATGTTCATGCAACAAAAGCACCATAAAGTTCGTGTTATGATGGGAGATTATGAAAAAGGAAAAATACTTGAATATCTACCGGCAGATCAAACTGCCGAGTTATTTAAGTTGAATGAAGATGAAGTTGTTGTTAGTAATATTCATGCACAAAACCAACACAAAGTCCGAGATGTGAAGAAGAGATCAAATAGAGAAAAGATTGAGATAGAAGATTTTATTGAGGACACGCAAACATGTATTCCAAGTCAGTCAGTGATAACAAAAGCATGTTTACAAAAGCTAAGGAAATTATAAAGAATCAAGAACCAGAGAAAGTGGTTGAAGAGAATGAAGAAATGTCAGAATTAAGGAAGTGGAAAAGAATTGGTCGAGGAAGTCCAGTGAAAAATGAAAGCCTCCATTTAAGACGGTTGTTCAGAAATCTTAGTACAAAAGAAAGTCGGAGAAAGTACAGGTTAGAGAGATTATTAGCTAGGCATACATTGATGATCTAAAATGCTATGTAGTACTTCAAATGGCCGCACAATTTTAAAAGTCTACCTGAATGGGATGTGCGTGAGTTGTCGAAGAATAGTCTTTTCTACAAAGGAAAAGATGAAATGGTGAACACTTTGAACAAAAACTAAAAATTGAATGCTGGATAAAATTCATAAACATCAAACCTAAGCGCCTGAAGAGAATTATTTCAAAAGATCAAAAGAACCATATTACTGAAAGCTACTTGTGACCCTAAAATTCAAACGTACACATGAAATGAATAAGTTACCATTCAAGAATATGGAAAAGGACTTCTATGGATCACTCAAGTGGTGGCATTATGATTTTTGTATGGGTGAAACTTTGATTATTTTGGAAGAGGGAAACCTGATGGTTAGAATCTTTGATCCTATGTGGTTGGTGAACCTATCGGATAATGACATCGAACGTTTATACAAGATGTCGATCTTTTATCGAACGATGGATGTGGAGCAAGCTTTGAAGTTCCAGCATGTCGTTCATGTATGTTATACGTTTAAAACCCACGCCGGAAGTAACGGGAAGATGAGCTGAAAATGAAGATCGAAGACTTTGATTGCCGGGTATATCCAATGGGAGCATGTTGATGCGTTGTGATGTCTATAGTTGGTAGGTCATTAGGTCCTATATAAACTCAATCACTAAGAAACTCTCGTAAATCTATCCTGATGACTTTCTCTGGATCTTCTTGTATTCTCTCGTTGTCAAATCCTATATCCAAACCATTATAAATTGTGTTTTGTTAATGAAATGGAGCGTCAACGTTTTTTACATATAGTTACACATATTGGATTCGCAAATCCGTTCCAATTCACTTACCCACAAAGCTACGTTACTCGATCTATATGAAAGGTACTATTTTTTGTTGTTCTTTTGGTTTCATGATAGCATAATATCATGACCTGTGGGGGTGCTAGCGCTTTCCTTATATAATATATAATAGATTAGGGACATGTAACACGTAATAGACTACGCTACTCTAGGCTCGCTTCTTCAAGCTCCGCCCCTTAATGAAAATGAAAATTAATCTACAGGTTTGACAAATTATCCACAAACAGAAGAAGAAGAAGAAATGAAATATAGAATTGATAGAAGAAATACAATTAGAACATAAAGAAAAAAATGTAACAACGGAAGAAAAATAACAAGAATAATGAAGAATTAAAATTTAGGAAATGTTAAAAAGAAACAATATTAAATTAAGTTACATTTTTCATTGAAACAATATACATAGATATTTATCTATGTATTATTAATATGTGTCCAATTGCTCTACAACATATCAATTTTTAATCATTCTCACAAAATATCTCATTTATATATGAACCTCACCATATATATATATATATATATATATATATATAGGATCCGGATATTTTGAGAACCAAGGTGAGTTGTAAGAACCATAGGAACTCACTTTATAACCACATACTTTTTTTAATCAAAAATGAATATGTGGTCCATAATTAATCAACAATAAAATAATGAATAAAATATTAATATAGTTACACGAGGATAAAAATCCCTTACACCGGTGTATTTTGGCGTAAATTAATGTATTTTTTTTAATTTTTTACAGCGGGGTTTACGTGTTTTACACGAGTGTAAAAAAAAGAAAAAAAAATTTTCGCATTTTACGTCGAGTTCCTACGAGTTCTCACAACTCGTCGAGTTCTCAAAGTATCCTAACCCTATATATATATATATATATATATATATATATATATATATATATATATAGGGGGAGGATCAAATGAGAAGAAACTTCATGTGAGAACACAAATAAGAAGTTACATAATGGTTAAACATTAAATACTTAACTCTTCTTACATTAATTATCTTCTATCTAATTAATTAGTTATTACAACACTTTATCCTACACATTATCAAAATTTATTCTACACATATAAAAATTCATCCTACATATATCGAAATTTATCATATGTTTATCCTACACATATCGAGATTATCATACGTTTATCCTACACATATAAAAATTCATCCTACATATATCCTACACATATCAAAATTATCCTACACTTTAAATAAGGTTTGATTTGGAAGAGTATATTTTAAAAGTGAATTATGAGTTTCATTTATTTAACTAGTTTAGTGGGGGTTATAAGAAAATAATAATCAATTTAACATTCAATACAATTATTAAATGAAAGCTTCCTATTGGTTAAAATTTGTTATTTTTTTCTTACAAAACATTTTCTTCTCATTTGAACTCTCCACTATATATAAATCAAATGAGAAGAAACTTAATGTGAGAAGAAAAAAAAAAGAAATGACGTGATGGTAAAACATTAAATACTTTAACTCTTCTCACATTAATTATTTTATCTCCAATTAATTAGTCATTAACACTTTATCCTACACATATCAAAATTTGTCCTATATATATTGAAATTATCATACGTTTATGCTAGACATATAGAAATTCATCATACACATATCAAATCCTTCACTATAAATTTTGAATTAAAATAATGTAATTTGAAAATAAAATATGAGTTTCACTTAATTAATTAGTTTAGGGGTTACAAAAATTAATCATTTCAGTAACATTAAATCCAATAACTAAATGAATGATTCCTATTGGTTTAAATTTGTTCTTTTTCTTTTCTTTCAATACTTTTTCTCCTTAGACTATGAGGTGCGGTTGAGGGTAGTCTTAGAATGACTGCCCATCACGTCAGCAAAATATGCCCCCCCCCCCCTCTAAAGATGACAACACGAGGACTACCCAAGGGTGTGGGAGTGGTCTTTCTTGGGTAGTCCTCCACTCATATTGGTCCAAGTTTTGTTTTTTATTTATATAAAATTAAAAAAATATATATTAAAAAAACACACAACACCTTCTTCATCAGTTCTTCTTCAACACCTTCACAGCTCATCTTCATCAGTTCAACACCCCAAAACCTGCACCCCTCCCTCCGCCTTCTACCACCGTCACCACCACCATCAACCCCTTCTTCCTCCTCTTTAAAAACTTAGATTTTAAAAAAGAAAAAAAAACACAGCAGATGGTAGAGAGAAAGAGAACCGATAGAGAAAGAAGAGAATGAAAGGGTGTTAGAGAGAGAGAACCGAGAGAGAAGAGAGTGAAAGGGCCCATTTTACAAAACAAACCAATCATCAACATCGGCTTCAACGTCCAAATCTGGACAGTCAGGACGCGAGTGGCACGACCAGGGCGGTGTTGGTCGGGCTTGGACGAGCTGGATGGGGCGAAGCCGCCCCTCACAGCTGATAGCCTTATTTGAACTCTCTAATATATATAGGTAACGGTTCGGGTACAAAGTGTAACACCCCAAAACCATTCGTTTCGTCTAATTACGCCATTAGGTGTGATTAGCTAAACAATAAAACGAGACTCGATCAACAAGAACTTGGGTTATGTTCTATTATGAAAACAAGCTAATGAATGTTATTATCTATGTAACAGAAATAATATTAGAAGCTAGCTTGGTACATTAAGTTTTAATAGCAAAATGAACCGAGACTAAACTTGAGGGACCATAGTTGCCTAAATGATAAACTTGGTTTTATCATTATGAAATTTAATAGAAAAAAAAATAACACACACACACACACACTTGGTGTGTCACGAAAATCATCAGGACACAAGTCTCCTTTGCCTACAACCCTAATCAACAAGAACCAACCCAATCAAGGCCAAAATCAAAGGGGTTCTTCTTGCATGAGCCCTAAAACGAATCACCCAAGTTTGATAAACGCAAAGGTAACTTTTATTTGCCTTAATTTGATGATTTTATTCAAGCTTGAAGTGGGTAAAAATCTTGGTTGGTTACAAAACGTGAGATTATTAGTTGTTAGAGGTTTCTCTAGCTTTAGGGAGCCTCAATCATACCTAAATTGCTTATGAATCACATTCTACATGTATGTTTGATTCTAGTCATATGGTTATGCTAATATGTGAAAATTGGGGTTTAACTTCTAGGTTGAAACCCTCTATGTTTAATGATTTAGTTAACTCTTAGGAGTTTTCTTAATGAGGAATTTAGGCTAAAAAGTCAAAATAACATGATATGATGATTATTAGGTAGATGGATATGTTTTGATAAACTTAAACTCATGAACATCAATTGAATTGGTGAGTGCACACCAAGTGTTTGATAAAATGCTTGAATGAGGAAATAAATGTGTAAACATGTATGAACATGAATACTTGAAATGTGAGGTTGAGCTAGAGGTAAAATGAATACATGAATGCCATGGATAATAAAAGAAATCCATATAATGTATTCTAACAAAACAAGGTTTGACATGTCCCTAAGTTAGGTACAAGAACTAGGGATGCAAACGGGTCAAACGAATGCAACCTCAATGCGCATGGAAGCAAGAATGGATATGAGGTAAGTTCTACTTACATTACTAGACTATGACATGGATTAAGTGTTATATATATTGGTATTGAGTGTGTACTAAAGACAAACCCCAAGGGGTGAAATTCATTAAGTGGGTCAATTTATGTGGATTCACAACAAATCAAGGTTTATGAGATTAATTGAAAACATGAGTGCTGACCGAATGGTGAAATTCATCAAACGAGTCAATTAATAATGATATGTAAGAAATGATGTTTTAATCCAAGATTGGTCACTTAAATCATTTGAATGAAGTTCTTAAGCATGTTGTTAAACAGGTCAAGTTTGTGACACTTGAACCATATATAAAAACTTGGATAACTTAGTATTATGAACTACGAGTCTAAACGGGTCAAATGGTGATATCCTCACTCCAATACTTGATGCTTGTATTTCAAGCATTAAGATTCATGAGGTTAAACGGATCAAATGGCAAGGTATTACCATTTGAGTTCCGAGGAATTAATGTGTATATTTAGAAAGTACACAGGTAAATGCACTTGCGCATGCACGCTTGATGCTAAGAATCATGGAGGATACGCACAAGGTATGAGAATGGGTCAACACCACCCGGTAAGTCCGTAGCTAATTAAACACCTTCGGGCAAAGCAACATGGGTACTAAAACTACCCACATGAAGTGTGGGTGCAAATCAAGTAAGCTATGTCCATAACTATGTCTAATGCGCGCTAATGCGCTTAGAATCTACTAAACAAGTGAAAACTTGAGAAATGATAAAAATCTAAGTCCGGAAGGACTTAGAAGTTTTTAAACAAGTCAATGAGTCAAAAACATTGGAATTGGAACAAGAAGTTTCGCCACGAATGGCTAACATTGAAATATTTGACCATGAAGGGCATTTTGGGAATTTAAAAGATTTCTAAAGGATGAATCTAAGAAACTAAATCATAATGAAACAAATCGGATAAACGCTTTTGTTGATCAAGTGTCTAATGACTTGACAACTTAATCCGTAGGCATTTTGTGTGGTCAAAAGTGCCTTGTTTGATTCAAGGCCTTAACGGGTTGATATGGGTAAAAATCAACATAAACACTTTGAACCGGGTCATAGCCTCATGAACAGGACTATAATTTCAGTCAAACAAAGGTTTATTTAGTCGGCAAGTCAATAATTAGGCTTCGGGAATCATCAAATGCGGTTGCGACATGATTCCCATGCTTAAAAATCACCAAACAATGATCAGAAGCTGTGAGCGGCCGCTCACAGAGACCGCGCGGCCGCTCACAGAGAACAGCCTGACAGCACGATCTTTAAAATTACATATAAAATCATAGAAAAATCGTTAGAAGGTGTTCTTTATATTCCTGGAAAGCTCTCGGAGCGTAGAACAATTCTTATTTGAAAGTCGAAGTCGGATTTTGGGTTTTAGAAGGGGTAAAAGCGATCCGAACAGCTGCTGCGCAAAAGTTGCAGCAACATGTTCTCCTGATAAAGGGTCGTTTGGCCTGGTTCGTTCCGTTTCAACGTGTAACGACTATTGTACTAGTTTAAATGTATCATTGACAACCCACTAACCATTCTTTGTGTAATGGTGCTAGGTAAACAAGTGAAGGAAGTCCCGGAGCAAGGATCAAGTCGCGATAAGAGCCGAACACACCCGATCACTTACCAAGCTTCCGCATTAGAATTCAAAGAACTCCCGTTTAAACCCAATATCTTAGAGTATGTTTTAACTATTAAAATGTAAAAATTTGTGGGAATCAAATATGTATTTGATCTTAATGGTTTGAGTTTATAATAAATATCAAGTTTTAATCGGGGGTGGTTTACGTAAGATCAAAACTCGTAAGATTTGACGTTAAACACGTGATTACGGGTTAGGGTCTTACAAGTGGTATCAGAGCCACTGGTTTGAGGGATCCGAGTGTCGAGAAGGATACTTGGACTCAAACTGTGCGCTCAAGTGTTGAAGGGTGTTCGGTTCGAGGCTTGATCAAGGAATCCGGTAAGTAATGCCTGTAATAACATTAGGTTTGATCGGAAATTGTTATAGGTAATCAATAGTGATATCGTGTAGATACACGCTATCTAAAAAGCTATGCAAGGAAATTGTTAGGTACTCATGGGGCCTATCTAAAAGATTGATTCGGGCAACGAAAATTTCGCATAACAAGAATTCTAACATCACTATTGCAGTGATGCATACTGAAATGTCATGTTACTAATTAATTGAAATTATAAATGTGACAGGGATGATAACATTTGTAGTCCCAAAATTACTAGATCTTCAAGTGCACAAGATTGTTAGCACTTAGAAACACCTATTGTTTAGGTGTCTTAAGTGATTAATCTATGAAAACTAAAAGAAACTAGATGAACAAAGTAAAACCGACACACAAGAAACTCAAAACGTTTGATTCCATTAACAATAGATCTTCAAAGCACCATGGATTACAATATTCTTGTGTAATGAAAGATGTCCAAAACCCTAACCTAGAGTGTGCATATGAGTGAACTTTATATAGTGAGCACCTGATGGGCCTGCGAACTTAATTAAGTTCGCAGGGCCCTTCCCTTAAGTTCACACTCTAGGGTTTACACATAAACTAACAAAGAATTACATAACTAGTCCTCTAACTATCAAACTACAAAATAAGCTACAAAAAGTCTTTGTTCTGGTAACTGTGGTCTCAACTGAACCCAACAATACTCCCCCTAGACCACAGATACCAGATCTTCGTCTGTTAGCTTCAAACCGAGATATCACTCGATTCACCTTCTTCCTGCTTTACCCGCACTGGTTGTTTTGGAACTATCACTTCTGGAGCTTCAGAGTTTCTGGCTGCTTTTCTTTAATTGTCAGCTTTGTCTTTGTTAGCAATTTCCTTGTCTTTGTCTCCAAGCTCCTTCTCTTTGTCTGCAGCCTCGATCATTTCCAAAATTTCTAGCATCTCCAGCTTCCTTTCTTTAGCATGATCTACTGCTCTTTGAAATAGCATTCCTTCTTCCAGCAGTGTCTAACCGGCTCCAACTCTGAATGTGTTCCCAAACAGCTACATCAACTCTAACAGATAAAACATGAATACATCTACCAGATCGAAGAATCTCACAATCTAGTCCCCTGCACTGTTCTTGATCACAGACTGGATGATGATCAGGATTATATGCAATAAACACATCTCACATTCTAACACATATTTTAATACTCCCCCTACACTTTTTATATTTTAATAAAAACAAACACAACAAGGAGGGGTTAACTGTTTCTCACCTTTTGCATACAAGATCATACTAACCATACCTGCCAGATCACATTTCAACTTTCCGTTGGATCGCTGCAGCCCAAGAAAAACTGTCGGTATGTTTGTCCACTTAAATCCATGCCTCTCGTCTTTCAACATACGTTTGGTGATGAGATTTATCATGTTTTGGTAATATTGACGGAAAGTTAGTGGACCCCACTTGTGCTAGGTGTAAGCCTACCAATCCTCAAGGTTTATTGAGATATAATGATGAGAGCTTCAGGTCTATGTTTCCATAAGCAGAGAAGATGATCATTATGTCAATCAGATGATGAGAGCTTCAGGTCTATGTTCCCATAAGCAGAGAAGATGATCATCTGATTGCTTTTTGAGCTATCTATATGTTTGCACGTCACTAACATTGCGTGTCTTTTGTTGCTCATTTGTTTGAATAGCCCCGCATTGGTAGCTTGCACACTTAGGTGTCTTGTGATTACATATGCACAAAATTTTCTGTGTCTTTTGATCTCTCAACCTGTGTATGACCGGACTCAGCTTGTGCAGACCTAAAACACAGTGGGAATCCAGCTTTCCATGTAGATCTATTCTGTTAATCACCTATTAGCAGTTTACTCGATTCCAAGCTGAATCTACCGACATGTCGTTGCTTGAAGCCGCAACATCCTCTGGATCCTATTCACATGCTGACAAAATATGATTAGTCCCTATCATTTCTTGTTAATTTTGCAATAGAGATATACTTTCTCCCCCAAAAATCTTGTTTTGTATGAAAATAGGATTTTTTTTTTTTTTTTAAATTTATCATTTCCAGCCAAGTGACCAATTGGAGGAAACGAGTTTCGTCAAAAGCCTTTGTGAGGATATCTGCCTTTTGATCAGCAGTATCAATTGATAACACTTGAATGTATCCTTTATCGTGAGCATCGCGAATAGAGTGAATCCTGATCTCAATATGTAGTGTTTTAGAATGGTCGATAGGATTCTTCACGATGTCACGACAAGCATCATTATCAATGAAGATTGGGGTTTTCATGACATTCAAACCGTAATCCAGCAACTGATTTTGGATCCACAAAGCTTGACATCAACAACTGGACGCAACAGTGTACTCGGCTTCATCAGTGGAGATAAACACTATTATCTGCATTTTGCTTTGCCAAGATACAAGCCGATTCCCCAAAAATTTGCAA
This sequence comes from Ambrosia artemisiifolia, assembly GCA_032199755.1. NCBI lineage: Eukaryota > Viridiplantae > Streptophyta > Magnoliopsida > Asterales > Asteraceae > Ambrosia > Ambrosia artemisiifolia. The sequence continues at coordinate 54,910,743 of CM063513.1, read as the reverse complement.
CCACCAGAGACAAATTCTCTATTAATTCTACAACCTGCATGACCACTATCAGAGTAAGCGATTAAATCAAAATTATCACTCTTAGGATACCATAAACCAAGCTTTGGTGTTCCTTTGAGGTAGCGGAAGATTCTTTTGACTGCAGTTTCATGAGATTGCTTGGGATTTGACTGAAAACGAGCACAGCATCCAACTGCCCACATGATGTCTAGTCCGCTGGCGGTGAGATACATCAATGATCCAGTCATGGATCGATTTGTATGGGGATTCACTGATGGTTCTTGACGCGCCCCTATCAACATGCTACATATATCTCATAAGAGCTATCAACCATTTATGCAGCTTATTCAAAAGAAAAAAAAATTACAAGAAAATAATAATACTATACAAAGATGATCAAAACATGTATTTAGTTAACTTTGGGAATCCATGTTTGTTTTAGTTTTGATCTATCGTGATTTTCACCCATCATTGACTCTTTTCTCTTCCAAAATTGTGTGGTTTTAACAAAACTTTTTACTGTTTCTTGAAGATTTTTGATCTGATCAGAAAAAGAGTTTTGAGTTTTGACATCATTTTGTGGTTTAGGTTTTAAATGACACTTTTTGACCACATGTCCTTCTTTTCCACATCTAAAGCATTTTGAGTGTTTAGGCTTGATCTTTGGAGAAGATCTGGATGATGATGATTGTGATGTTCTTTTCTTGATCTTGTTTGAGCAGGAGCTTTCTCTTGAACATGATTCATCCTTGCTGCTACTTGATTCTTCATTTGTGTTGCAGTCAGGTATGCTGATGTTGCTCTCTGTATCACTTAGTGATTCTTCAGAACTTGAGTTACCTGTTTCACTTTGTGATTCTTCAGAACCTGATACATCTGTGGATGAAGGGATAAACTCTGGGATTTCCTCAGTGAGAAATTTCCCAAACCTGTTAAACTTTAGTTCTGGTACAAACATAGGTGGTTTACACGTATGTTTATCATCAGAGAATGCAGCATTAAGATCAACACAAACAGGCATAACATCATTAACACAAACATTTGAACGTCTGATAGGATTCTTCCTATCATCAGGGGCCACAGCACCCTTTAAATCTAGTTTAGAAGTCAAGTTAATACAGTTATCCGGCCTAGATAAACTATTACAGTTATCCATCCTAGATAAACTATTACATTCATCCATATTAATTAAAGTATTACAGTCATCCGAAATCTAATTGTTTTTAGACTTTTCATTGTTCCAGATGAACCAATTCACTGTGGAGTAATTGGCACCTGGATGTCCTAACCCCATTGTCTGGCCACCACAACTTTCATCATCCTCCACCTGAGCCTGTTGGGTCACATCTGCATTGCTTTTACTTATGTTAGCATTTGACTCAAATTCATCACATTTATTTTCAAAAAGGTCATTTTTTGGATGAGGTGATGGAATGGGTATGTATTCACTTTGGCTCAAGGGTAAGAATAGAGATCTTTCGATTCCATTCTTATCCTTATACCCAATTCCATCCTTTACGAATGATTGTCTCCCACAATCGATTATATCAGCATGAGCCCGTTTGCTCACATTCCATTTATCCACAACAATTTGAAGACGAGTTGTCTCATTTCTAGATTTCTCTAGTTTTGAGGTTAAATCATTTATCAGAAAATCTTTCTTAAGCACAAATTCTTTTAAAGTTTGCATTTCAGCTAGAGTTGCATTTAACTTTCGCTGATATGCCCACTCATTTTCTTTCATTTCAGAATTGATTTTACGAATGTCATCCATTTCTCTTAAAACTCGTCTGTTGTGTGATAAACAGTATGCGACAGCTGTAACACACCTAGGTGAGCATAGTTTAGATTTAATTTCTAGAGGAATATTTACCATGTCTCTTTCCTCAGCTTTCTTAGAAGAACTTTTCGCCTCCTCAGCGACCTTCTCTGATGAAGTCTTCTCAGCTATCAGCGCCTCCTCCCTTTTCTGATCATTCGCCTTCTCACCAATTAACACACTCTTCAGCCCGGCATTCTTCTGCATTTCCCCCTTTAGAACCTCAGCAGATGATCCTTCAACAGAGTTCACACCATTAGAAGATTTGGTGCAGATTGTGGCCATCAGGGCTTTGTTAACTTCAACTTCAGCAGCAGCTGCCTCTTCTCCCCAGTCGAAATCTTCAACAACCAAAGCCTTCTGTGGTTCCTTATCGTTTCCTTCATTTCCATCGGTTATGGCCACCAACCTCTTTGCAGGCATGATTTCAGCTTGGTTCAGTGTGGGGCATTCGTACTTGAAATGCCCGAGGACCTTGCAGTTGTAACATCTGATTTTCGACTTGTCAAACCCGGCCTTTCCCATTCCCACTCTTCTACCGGTTCTGTCTTGAAAACGCTTAACTCGTAGAGTGATCATTGCCATCTGCCACTTCAGATCCATCTCTTCCATGTCATCTGGGTCAACCTGGTACATATCCTCTGGGGACATCATCTCATTCTTAATCTCTCCTGTCTTCAAAGCTTCAAAACTGCTCATGAAAGAGTTGAAAAGTTCCACATGTTCAGCAGCCAGCTTGGCAGCTTGTGGAGTTAGTGTCTTTGCCGCCTTTTCAGAATACATTGGAGCTTTGCCAGAACTTGAACTACCAATTCCTGCAGAATCCACATAAGAATGCAACGAACTTGAACTCATATCACCAATTGGGGCCATCAAAGCCAGATTCTTCATAGCACTGCTGGGAGTCACCTTCGGGACAGTCTGATTCATTTCTCTCTTTGTGATGTCCATCTCAAATGATTTCAGAGTGTTTATGAGATCGGCCAAAGTTGACTGAGCATCCAAGTAGTCCTTTTTGATCAACATACATTGGACACTCCACTCCTTTGGGAGAGAATCGAGCAGTTTCTTGATGGAATTGCGGTTGTTTACAGGAATACCAGCTTTCTTCATCTTAGTCAACAAATTCATGAACCTGTCAATGTGTGAAGACAGACTCTCACCACGGATACTTCCAAACATGTCGTATTCCTTTTGAACCATATCCTGTTTGTTTTGCCTCATCTCTGCATTTCCTTCATAATACTCACTCAGAGCAAACCACAGATCATGCGCTGATCCGTACTCTTCAAACATATTGTATACATCGTTTGACAGAGCCATGGTGAGAGCACCGTAGGCTTTGTGATCTCGCTGCAACAGTTGTTTGTCGAGATCAGTGTATGTAGTGGGATCAGTGTTGAACACTTCTCCTGCATCAGTGGTTCTGGTGGGAATGTGAGGTCCGAGTTGGACTGAGTTCCATTGGGTGTGATCGTTAACAAAATAGAAAGCTTTCATTCTGTTTTTCCATGTGCCATAGTCTTCAGCACCCATCAACTTGGGAATGCGTGTTATAGTGCCGGTTTCAAGTTCAGCTTGAGTTATGGGGTTAACTTGGAATGAGTTGTTACCAGACATGATTTAAGATTGATTTTAGATTGATTTTAGGGTTTAGATTAAATTGATTAGCAAGTTATAGTCCAAAGTCCTTGAAAAATCAAAACAGTCCACAAGTTCGCAGTCCACAAGTTCGCAGTCTAAGTACGCAGCAAGATCAAGTTCGCAGTTCCTTAGAAACCAGAAACAGTAAGAAACAAAGATGATAAGTTCTTGATTCTCATGTTAAGTACGCAGTCCCTGTAGCACACACTTTGGCTTAAGTTCGCAGTTCAACCAAGTCAGAGCAGCACAAGTGCTCAGTCTTTGACTGATCAGCCTGCGTACTAGTATAAGTACACAGACACTTAAACTCTCGTTTAAGATTTAAGTTCGCAGTAACCCTAGCCAAGTGCTCAGAAAATGCACCTTTTCAGTAAGTTCGCACACCAACTAGAGATTTCAGATAAGTATGCAGAAACCCTAGTTGTGGTGCCAGGAGAGAGAAAGCTGTAAAGCCTTGTGTAAATTTAAGTGCTCACACAGACACAAGTGCACACACTTTTAGACAAGTGCGCAGTTGTGGTTGTAATAAGTGCACACTTTGAAATGTCAAGTATGCAACTTATGAGCTAAGTACTCAACTCTTGAAACAAGTACTCAGAAGCAAGAAACAAGTACTCACTCTATGAGCTAAGTTCGCACTTTAAGTGCGCAGAATCGTCTGAATGATATTAAACACTCCAGAAACTCATCCAAGCCTATTTCAATCCATCTGAAATGCTCAAATGATGTTCCTAATTGAGATAAACACGTTTTAACACCTTAGAAACACAAAAATACGAGAAATCAGAAGCAAGAAAGATGGTTTTTTTTTTTTTTTTTTTTTTTTGATAAAAACTTGAAAAGTTATAAAAATACAAAGAGATATTAACAAATTGAGGGTTTTGGTATCTTAATCAGATACAATCTAGAGCACAGAGGCTCTGATACCAAATTGTAGTCCCAAAATTACTAGATCTTCAAGTGCACAAGATTGTTAGCACTTAGAAACACCTATTGTTTAGGTGTCTTAAGTGATTAATCTATGAAAACTAAAAGAAACTAGATGAACAAAGTAAAACCGACACACAAGAAACTCAAAACGTTTGATTCCATTAACAATAGATCTTCAAAGCACCATGGATTACAATATTCTTGTGTAATGAAAGATGTCCAAAACCCTAACCTAGAGTGTGCATATGAGTGAACTTTATATAGTGAGCACCTGATGGGCCTGCGAACTTAATTAAGTTCGCAGGGCCCTTCCCTTAAGTTCACACTCTAGGGTTTACACATAAACTAACAAAGAATTACATAACTAGTCCTCTAACTATCAAACTACAAAATAAGCTACAAAAAGTCTTTGTTCTGGTAACTGTGGTCTCAACTGAACCCAACAACATTTTATTTGACCGAGAGACGATCAAACGATTCACCAAACGAGGTTGTAGGGGGTTCGGGAGCACGGTTGATAGCATGCTCACTAAGAACCAAGTCAAGTAACGACTCGGGCTAATGGATCAGTAATGAAAAGAGAACCCGGGAGCAAGTATCCAACAGGTATATGCTCGAAATCATAGTAGGTGCATTAGTATGCAATTATCACCTAAAGAGTGGTAATTGCATATGCAAGCAATAAGCAAAATGTGAAAGGTGCATAGTTCACGATAATGAACGATCAATGCACAAACTTAACTTGAACATCGAGACCGGGTAAGGGGTAATCATCCCAAACTAATGTTTAGAAAGGCATTGTGATCATACCAATGAGTGTGATCACACAAAGCTTATTAAAACTAAAACACATCGCTTTTTCTTAACGAATAAAGGTAAAAATCTAACATTGAATAATTTATCAAGGAAGGGTTTTACCAAATAAAATAAGGGACACAATCATGAGCTGAAGCTTTGCTTACATAGGATGTGATGTACTAATTATAACAAGTCCATGTGTACCATATGCGAATTGCTTACCTTGGCCAGGTAAGTGTTAAACATATGATACTATGAATTTCTTACAATTGATACATATACGACCTATGTAACAAGGTCTAAGTAAGTGTGAGGTGTCGGACAATCATGGATTAGTCGAATATGGCCGAAGGGCCATGATAAACAAAGAGGCATGGAAAAACCAAGGTATATGCGACCCGTGGGGATCGTAGAGGCGGAGGTATTGCTTCAGTAAATCAATCATAACTACGGTTTTGGTTGATAAATCATAAACAACGGACATGGGCCGTGATAAACCCATGGGTCAACTGGACTTTCGGGTCAGTGACAAAATTATAAACTAATAAGCCAAGGTATAAGCAATCCCGAGCGGGTTGTAGAGACCAAGGCAGTTGCCCTCTCAATCAAAGTCATGAACTTGGTTGAACAAAAGTGCAAAAACATGATTATAAACAGCGGGCTTGTGCCGTGATAAATCAGTAAATCATTCAACCCTCGGGTTAATGATGAAAAAGAGTAAACTGCAATAACATTAGATTGTATCGCTGGTACAATTTAATGCAAATTATGATAACAGTTGGATAGTTATTACAATCATATGCAAACCGTGATAACAGGAGATTAGTCGATACAATACGTTGTAATGACCAATCTACACCGTGTTTTAAGAAAAGAAAACCGACCTCAATTTATATTGAGATCGGTAATGAAAAAAATGGGACTTTTAGAAACTAAGTGTTCTAAATATATAAACGATTTGAAATCTAAAATTCAAAAGTCTTTAAACGGGTCGGTTGGGGCAATGACCACCAATCGAGTTAGCAAAACGGGAACTTGAGTAAACCCAATGAATGGAAAATTCTTAAAATAGGATTAGCCAAAGAAAGGAAAGTGTTAGTGTAAAGCAAGGTTTGTTTATAACATTCTAGCAAACCAAAAAGAAACGAGGGTTGGATTCGGGGATGAATCCAAGAAGCTAGAAAATGGCTATGTTAAAAAGCCGGGTTAGTCTTGGAAACCAAGACAAATTACTTGATAGAAATAGACGCATAGACATGTATGCATATGCATGCTACAATCGAGTATTACAGTAGATGCCCTATGGTGCATGATAGAATGGCCCCTTAAACCATTACATCATTCGGGATAATGGTAGACGGTGATAGTCTATGGATCTAAGAAAGACCTATGAAGAACATAAGTAGCTAAAATGTCGGGTAGGGGGTAAGTATGTAGATATTGCCCCTAGTTAACCGAAATAATAGAATGACTCAAGTCATGTTATGAAAGCTAAGGCTTCCATATAATAAAAGTTAGAAAGCCGAGTAAAGGGATACAAACAATAAGTATATAGTACTACTCGTTAGACTATAGAATGTCAAGGGACTGAGCGGTGCTCAAAATTGATTAGAGACATTAAGGTTCTTTGGTGTGACCAAAGCAACAACACACGAAAGGTTTTGAAGACAAAACCTCTGTAAGGGGGGTAGACTTGTAACACCCCAAAACCATTCGTTTCGTCTAATTACGCCATTAGGCGTGATTAGCTAAACAATAAAACGAGACTCGATCAACAAGAACTTGGGTTATGTTCTATTATGAAAACAAGCTAATGAATGTTATTATCTATGTAACGGAAATAATGTTAGAAGCTAGCTTGGTACATTAAGTTTTAATAGCAAAATGAACCGAGACTAAACTTGAGGGACCATAGTTGCCTAAATGATAAACTTGGTTTTATCATTATGAAATTTAATAGAAAAAAATAAAACACACACACACACTTGGTGTGTCACGAAAATCATCAGGAGACAAGTCTGTCTCCTTTGCCTACAACCCTAATCAACAAGAACCAGTCCAATCAAGGCCAAAATCAAAGGGGTTCTTGCATGAGCCCTAAAACGAATCACCCAAGTTTGATAAACGTAAAGGTAACTTTTATTTGCCTTAATTTGATGATTTTATTCAAGCTTGAAGTGGGTAAAAATCTTGGTTGGTTACAAAACGTGAGATTATTAGTTGTTAGAGGTTTCTCTAGCTTTAGGGAGCCTCAATCATACCTAAATTGCTTATGAATCACATTCTACATGTATGTTTACATCTTAATTCTAAGTCCTTCTTACATTTCTTACGGAATATGGTCTTTGTACCATAACCCCACCTTTATATTTATTGTGACGTCAACAAAAAAAAGGTTCTTGAGAAATACAATTACAATAAATAGACACCTAAGTTACTAGTTCTCAGCAGTTAATAATGTAGAATTAATTGCTTAAATATTTGAGATTATTAGGTTACTAGTACCTCTAGACTTTTTTTTTTTGAACGGCCAACAAACATTTCTGCCCGACTACTCTAGAAAGTCCTCACACTATGGACAGACCCCCACGACCAACCTAATGGAGGGTCCATACGTACCTCGGGCGGTTGGCGTAGTCAGGCCCGCCCATGCAGTTCCCGAAACCGGGGAAAACCCAACCCCTCACCCGCCCGTATGCACGACGGTGAAGGATTGGTAAAACCCGGGGGAGATCAGGACTCGAACTCATGACCATAGGCCAGGAGTCATCCATCATTTCTCATAATGTCCTTCGTGGGAATCGAACCTGGGACCTCCAATAGAGATCCCTGATCCATTCACCAACTGAGCTACCCGTGAAGGACAATTCCTCTAGACATAGAGAGAAATTTCATTATAGTAGCAACGAGAAATACTACATTAATGATGAGCTCAGTTGTACTGTACCAAACCGGTATAAAAAGTCATTAAATATAGGTATCTGTGTCGGAACTGAAAATATTTAGTAGTGTATTTCAAGGTAAATCAAGCCAAAATGACGGTACCATATCGGACTGGTACCTAACAAAAAATACCTATCCTAGAAAATTTTCATTACTGTTGTTTCGATAACGTTATTTTTTGGTACTCGGTACTCAATATTTATCCCTAGAGTACCTATATTTTTATTTTTAAAGCATTAGGCTAAGTATTTGTGTTATTGTTTCTAATGTGCACAAATTAGAAAAAAAGCTTTTTTTTTTTGAAGGATTGCTATTTTTCTTCTTTCATGTAACATTACATTATTGTATTCTCTCATATGTGTGATCACACGCATAGATACGAATTGATGCCACTTTATGAGTGGTTCTTGTATCAAGTTACTATAAAAATCAATAATGAAAGTGACATCTTGTCGAGGTTTTTTAAATAAAAAGTATATGAATATTTAAAGCTTCCTCCCTAATTGATTCATGAACAAATATTCCTACCGATTGTAAATGAATGGAAAACATAAAATAAGAACAAAATGTGATCGAAATGTTTAAAATGGGAAACAACTTATTTTAACAATTAGAGACTGATTGATTCTTTTAACATTTTTGTGCTATTATTTGTGAACTTATAAAATTCTAGACTGTGTTCTTGTGTTTTTCTTGAACTTTATTGTAAAAACTCTATAATTCCAAAAGAACAATCATAGATAAAAACTAAAGGGAAAGTATAGGGTACAAAGTTCTTTAACGTGATAAGTGTAGGAAGCCACTAGAATTTGTCACATGTCAATTTAACCTAACTACAATTAAACCACAATTAAACCTATTTTCCTCTTCCCTGTTCTAAACTTTCATAACATAAACCTAACTCATCCTCCTTTGAAACAAACCGATCGAGATCTGACCACCACCGCCACCATTACCGTTATCCAAATTTTGTAAATGAAGGAGCATTAAGAAACTAAGAATTGCAAAATATTACATTCAAGCCCTATTATTCTGCAACACTACAGAAGCACAAACCCCCCTTGCATTATCCTAATGAAATTTGATTCACCATGCATCAGTTACGAAATATATAGCTAAACCCTACAACTAAAAGTGTGAGGCAAAGCCTTTTAATACACTAAAAGTGTGAGGTCTTGAGTTCAAGTCTCACAAGGAGCAAGAAATTCGCCTTTCAAAAAAAAAACCCTACAACTAGACCCACTGTGTGGAAAACACTAACAGTGCAATTGGAACCACTCCAAGATAGATGACTTCTACATCATGAATGCAAACGAAAGCCAACAAATTAGAACAGAACATCATTCGTTGATCGGAACTGTAGCAACGTTTACGGTAGATCTATTGTTGTTCTTAAAGCTTCGTGATTGAAAAGTAAAGTAATATTACGTGAAGGTGCGTCTAAAAAGAAACAAGATTTAGACTCCATTTTGAAGGTGCGTCCAATTTTTTAAATGAGTGATTCTAAATTTTTTAATGAGTGCGTTCAAATTTTCAATTGGTGCTTTCAAACTTTTTAATGAGTGCGTCCAAATTTTCAATGAGTGCTTCCAAACTTTTTAACGAGTGTGTCCAAATTTTCAATGAGTGCTTCCAAATTATCAATGAGTGCTTCAAAACTTTTCAATGAGTGCTTCTAAATTATCAATTAGTGCTTCCAAACTTTTTAATGAGTGCTTCTAAATTTTCAATGAGTGCTTCCAAACTTTTTAATGAGTGCTTTTAAATTTCAATGAGTGCTTCCAAACTTTTAGTGAGTGCTTCTAAACTTTTTAATAAGTACGTTTAAATTATGTGCCTTTAAATTTGTACAATGAGTGCGTTTAAATTTTGTTAGTGCGTTTAAAAGGCTCGGTTTTCACCAACTTCATCTGCTTCCTCTGCAACTTTTTTTAACCTAATTTTATGTTTAATCATACTTATTGAAACAAAATCGAAAGTATTTCACAACTATTACGAGCGTTTATTCATATTTGTAAGTTTTTTCGTATGATTAAATCGTTCCAGTGTAAATCTCTGGTTTTATAATTTTTTTCGTTTTCGTTCATTGTAATCGAATGTTTTTTGTTATTTTGATTGTGTAATCATTCAGATTGGTTTAATCGATTATCAATTGTTGAAAAATTTTGTTTCGATTGATTTTTGTTGTTACGATTTGAAAAAAAAATAGACGGTTTTTCATAATTTACCCTTGGTTAGTTTAACCCAAGTCTGATTAGGGTTTTTAATCTGCATCCATACATCTTGTTAATTTAATGGCTGAGATTACATCTTACGCTTCTTACGTTAAGAAGCTTTGTACGTTATCTCTCCCCAAAACTAAATATACGATTTTACCATTTTATTTGAACGAAAGTATAACACAAAATAAAAATATTGACAATCAGATCTTACACTTGATACCTTTAAAAAAAAGATCTTATGTAGCGTTTGGTATGATGGAATAGAAGAAGGAATGGAATGGACCATTACGAGTGAATGAAAAATAGTGTGTTTGGTTGGTCATAGCAATGGAATCACCCATTCCAAAAGTCATTCCATTCCCTCAAAACCATTCCATCCACCCCCCATGTTTTTTTTCATTCCATCCCTTATTCACCCTTCATTAACAACATCATAAGCCACCACCCGCCACCACCACCACCAACCACCATCGTCACCACCCACCACCACCTACAACCATCGTCACCACCCACCACCACCACCAACCACCACCGCCACCACCCACCACCATCATCACAACACACCACCATCACCACCGCCAACACCACTCACCACCGTCTCCCACCACCAACTTCGTCGCGTACCACTGATGCCACTACCACCCACTACCGTTGTCGCCCACCCACCATCACGACCATCCACCTCCACCTTCCATCGTTGCCACCGCCGCCACCCACCACCGTCGCTACCGCCACATATCACCACCCACTATCACAGCCACTAACCAACACCCACCACCGCCACTCACCATCGATTTTATTCCTTCGTCTTTTCCTGCCTATCCAACAACAAAAGTAATGTTTTGTTTCATTCCCACATTGCAACCAAACAAGACATGGAATGGTAATGATCCATTCCATTACCTCATCCATTCCATTCCCTCATTCATTCCATTACCCCATACCAAACAGACCCTTACACTTAATATATGTTGCGTGTATAGATAAAATCCATAATAACATCCGGAATTATATCGAATTTTGTATTTTTATCTATATAACACAAATTATTTACAGTATATAATTAGTTTTTTTTGGAAGGCGAATTTCAATAAAACACAACCCACGACAACGATCTCTAAGATAGAGATCGCCGAACACGGAAAAAGATTACATCAAAGGTAAATCAAAATTACACCAATTTCTCCACTCAATCGAACCCTCCTTATGTCTACTCTTGAACCAAAGATACGCCAATGACTTCACATCCGAGACAATGCGCACAACATTAACGTCCACTCCGTTGAAAATCTTATCATTCCTAGCCTTCCATATAAGCCAGCAAGCAATGGAAATGATGCCGTACAAGAGCTCCTTCTTCTTCGTTGTGTAAGGCAAGCCGTCGAGAGCATGAGTCACATCATAAAAAGAAAACACGAAGAACCGAGGAACCTTGCACCAAGACCCTATTGCATCCCAAACGCCACAAGCAACCCTACAACCGGAGAAAAAATGATCCACCGTCTCGTCTAGATCGTTACATAATCCACACAAGCCATCACCCACATTTATATTGCGACACCGAAGAGCTTCCTTGGTAGGGAGCCTATCCAAGCTAGCTCTCCACATGAATATATTGCATTTACCCGGCACCCATGTACACCATTTGTAAACCAGATTGTTCCCGGATTGATTGTTCCCTTTCATCCACTTCCGAGCTTCTTTTACCGTGTAACCTTCATGAGGGTCTTGAGACCAAATCCAGCAATCTTCTCAGCTACTAAGAGTGACACTCGACAGGTCCCGATGACATTGAATAAGTTCAACTATTTCCAGCTGAGTGCTCGGATATTGCTTCCAATTCCAACTTACAAGAGCTGACCCATTACGTTCGGAAATCCGATCGGCGACACTGCATCGTTTATTACCATCCAAACGGAACACAATAGGGAATTTAAACTTTAACGGTTCCGTGGTGAGCCAAGGGTCGATCCAGAACTTTAGTTTCGAACCGTCACCCACCTCCCCTTTTATCAAATTAACAAACCCATTTTCCATCGACTTTCAGGTTATAACCTGCTTTAACCAGCCTAGACCATGCACCGACGAAGCGATTATTACATTGAATAGTCTTCCATCTTCTACTTGAACCATGTATAGCGTCCACCACCTTTCTCCACAACGCTCCATCTTCTATGCGATATATCCAAAGCCACTTAAGCAGCAGCGCATAGTTATTATCTTCCAATTTAGCTAACCCCAACCCTCCTTCCTTAATACTCTTCGTCACCCTATCCCTAGCGACCCAATGTATTTTATTTTTTTCATCACATCCGCCCCATAGGAATCTCTTAATGATAATCTCCAACTTGTTAATTACCGCCACCGGAGCCTTGTACAACGAGAAATAATACGTCGGTAAACTCTCCAAGACCGCCTTGATAAGGGTCACCCTACCCGCCATCGATATCACATTAGCCTTCCACGAAGATAGACGCTTTTTGAATATATCAACAATCGAGTCCCAATTAGAAATACGGTTCATGTTTGCTCCAACAATAATACCCAAGTATTTGAATGGAAAATCACCCGATTTACACCCCATCCCCGTAGCGCCGGTAACAATATCCTCCGAGATCTTTCCGACGCCGAACAAGTTTGATTTATGCAAGTTTATACGAAGGCCCGAGCACATGTGAAAAATACGAAGAATCCTCTTCAAGGCATTTAAATTACTTTGAGACCATTCACCCATAACTAGAGCATCATCGGCATATAGAAGGTGTGAAATAATATGACCATTATTCAAACGAACACCTTGAAACAAACCTTTATCGCAAGCCATTCTAATCAAAGACGACAACCCCTCCATAACGATCAAGAAAAGAAAAGGAGATATAGGATCGCCTTGTCTAATACCTTTCCCGCAACTAAATTCGAAAGTGGGCGACCCGTTCACAAGAACCGATGCCCAAGCCGAACAAAGGACGCCTTCTATCCATTTACACCATCTATTCGGAAAATTCATTTGCTTCATAGGCTTTCTCGAAATCAATCCTGAAGAAAAATAACTTTTTCCCCGTCTTTTTTGCCCATGCATACACCTCGTTAATAATAAGCGGCCCGTCTAGAATAAATCTCCCGGAAAGGAAAGCCGATTGCGTCTCGTGAATAATACTACTCATCACCTTTTTAAGGCGATTAGCAAGGACTTTAGAGATCACTTTACTAATCACCCCAATCAAGGTAATAGGGCGGTACTCGTTTAGGCCCACCGGGTCTTTAACTTTAGGAATAAGCGTTATAAAAGAGTATGCCACTCCACGATTAATCTGGCCTGTCTCAAAAAATTCCTGCAAAACCTTAAGAAAATCATTAGCAAAAAGAGGCCAAAACCTCTTAATAAACCGGAAATTGAATCCATCCGGACCCGGTTCCTTATCGCTCCCACAATCGAACACCGCCGCTTTATTCTCTTCTTCATTAAACACACCCACCAAGCATTCGGCTTCAATGTCGGAAAGACTTTTGATCCTGTAACCCTCCAACAATGGCCGATTAGCCATATCTTCAACGAACCGGTTTCTAAAAAAATTATAGACTTCTTTTTTCACTTCGGAAGGCTTAAATATCCACTTACCATCTACATTTAAACCCGGAATTTCGTTAACCACCCTTCTCATATTGAGACAACCATGAAAGAAACTCGTGTTTTCATCCCCCTCCCACGCTCATCGGATACGAGCTTTTTGTTTAATATCTTTCTTTTTTAGATTCCCCAACTCTCTAAACCGGTTCTTAGCTTCATCAAACACCCATCGTTCCACTTCCGTCAAGTTCCTCTCATCGACTAACTCATCTAAATCACGAATCTCAGCCTGTAAATTAATTTCCTCCTCCGCCTCTTTAATCGACCAGCACTTCTTCCACTCAATGATACTATTCTTCAAACAACGAAGTTTCCTCATTAGACCCACCTGAGCCGAATCATTGTCCACCACCTCCGAGCACACCTTTTCAACCAAGCCGCTAAGACCATCCCTGTGAAGCCAAGAATAAAGAATCTAAAAGGTTTAGGTCCAAAATTCCGAGCTTCAATTTTTAACACTAGAGGGCAATGATCCGATTCCTCCCTCGCCAGAGCCTGATACTCCGCATTAGGCCATTCATTCACAAAATTCCAAGACACGAACATACGATCTATTCGGCTACACTTATTCCCAGACACAAAGGTGAACTTCCTCCCTTTTAAGGCGAACTCGTGCATCTGCACCTTATCAATGAAATCATTAAATTCATTAGAAACCAAAGCATTAAATTTAGAATTCCGTCTTTCTGTCCGATCACGAACACAATTAAAGTCACCCGCAACCACCCAAAACGCAGAGTCTTGAGCAATAATACCATCTAGCTCGGCCCACAATAACCGTTTATCTCTAAGCCTTTGAGGAGCATAAACATTAACCACCTCAAACTCCTTCCCATCATCATTAGACACCCCACGAATATATAAGAAATACCGGTTTTTACTTACATGTGAAACCGAAAAACCTTTCGGATCCCATATAGACACCAACCCACCCGACCTGCCCGTCGCCTCAACCCAGTCACAATCGTAACCCCCTTGCCCCCAGAATTTACCAAGATCAAAACCATCAAGAGACACAAACTGTGCCTCTTGAAGCATAATAAAACCAATTTCATTAGCGTTTCTAAGTTTACGAATCCAAGTACCTTTATCATCACTGCCCAGTCCACGGATATTGACAGAGAGGAAATTCATTGACCAAAGACTTGAACACCTTCGTTAGCAATGACCTGAGCCAACACTTCGGAAAATTTATCCATGTTTTTCACTCCCAAGTCATTAGCTAGAGACACAGTAGCATCCATTTCTAAATTCACCACAACGTTCTCCCCCATCCCGTCATGCAACACATGAGAATTGTCTACTATACCACAGCCAACCCCCATGCCCACACCATCAAAATACTCCAAACTACCTTCCTGATCATGACAAACTTCCGAAACTGGGACTACCTCCTTCTCCAAAGCGTGTTGTCCTTCATTCATTGTATAAATAAACCGATCCAAATCGAACAAATCCTCACCGTCATGTTGTCTTTTTTTTGGTCTATCATTACCACCCGGCGAAACCGATTTATTACGATTCCCTTTCTTCCTACAAAAACCTTTTCTTTTTTTAATGGCCGACTCTTTGGCACCTTGCTTCGCATTGTCACTGATGTGTATCCCGTCATTAGCACCTTGCACCGTTCCATAACCTGATTCGTATCCATTTGTTCAACATTTAGATCGATCCCTTCGTCTACAGCCTGATTAACTTCCGGAACCACCTCATCTAAACCCGTGTCTTCCTCTTCCATACCCACCAGGCAATCAGGGATCTACTCGGCCATTTCTTCCTCAACCAACACTTGAAATACAGAAGACTTCCACTTAAGTTTAACTTGCTAATTCACCCTATCAGTTTTTGGTCGAAGTATACCAACATAAGCAACAAAAAGGTCCCCATCTTCCTCTGGAAACATAGCTGGTTGGATAACCTCACCAAATCTAGATGCAACATCATCGAAAACCTTTGAACAAGATAGGCTCAATGGAACTCCATGGATTTTAATCCATGCAATCATTTGAACCTTGAACGTTTGACCATACCACTCCTCAATAGTACTTACGTAGGCTCCCCATGCATCTTTTTTAGACATAAACTCATTCTTAGTATCCCTATTATCGAACACCAAAACAACACAACGGCCGCCAACGTATTTAATCTCTACATCATCAAGACATATATTCCGTAGCCAAGAGCGCAGAGACGTTAAAGCCTCCAAACTCTTCACGTGAGCAATAATGCCACGATCGAACCATTCCCCAAACACCACTGTATTCGGATCCACGGTTATCTTCAACTCTTCGTTTATAATCTCCGGCTCCTTGTTAAGTAAGGTATCTTTGAAAGATCTCCTATCATCCATAATAACATCCGTAGGAGCCGCTTGATTAACACAGGCCTCCTCCGAATCATCTTCTTGCCTACCCTTACCCTTAACCGGTTGCCACTCCCTTTCCTCATTTCTTGGAACCTCTTTGCCATCGACAAATCTAGCCGGGACAATAAACAATTTATAGGATCCAATCCTTACATCTTTCAACGAGGACTCCAGAACATTCATGTTTCTACCTTTGCCGAAAGTAATGAAACGAATCGTTTCCCTAGTCGATCAAACTTTCTTGCAATATACGTTACGTACCTTGAACGTCACCATACTCTTTGAAAACCCTAACCAGATCTGAAGAAGCACACATCTCTGGAAGGTTGGAAACGAAAAACTTCACCCCTAGATCCTTTTCCTTCTTGTAATGCTGATGACGATTACCCCTACCCTTCTTGAAAGGCACATCGTACCAAGTATCCTGCTTGAACCTGTCTCTTCCCGACATCAACCCTAATTAGTTAATCACCTTTATGTTAATCATATGAAGAGTAATCTATACTATTTATAGGTTAGGATCAAATACACAGTGAAAGAAAAATAGGAAGTCATAGGAAGGGTATCAAATAGACTCCGATTGAAATCATTTAAGCGGCATTGGAACCGTCTCATCGAACCCTACGATGTTAGTTTTTAGGTTTTCGTTTTTTGGGGGTTTAGCTTGTAGTTTTTAGAATATACGTTATATCATTGTGTCTTTTATGTAGGATTGCGTATTTTTCTTATATCCAAAAACTAATAATTATTTTTCATAATTAATGCACAATGTACGAAAATGAGGGCAAATTAGTCTTTCAAACATTTTTACATTGATAGCTTATCTTAATTACATTTTATTTTTCTCAACTTTACTATTTTAGGCAAACTACTCTCATGATTTTTAAATAGTCATATTTTTTTCATACGTTAATATTTTGTTTAAAAAAAATTACATCATAAAAGTGAACATTATATAAAATTTAATTTAAGTATATTATTTCTATTTTTTTAATTTAATTTTTTTATGTGCTACCTGAAGAGATAGGGTACTTAATCCTAAAACAGATCATAACCCTACCGATCAAAAATATCAACCACAAGGTTACCGCGGACAACCTAGTCTGCGGAACGCAGCCTTAACCCCTTAAAGACATCAGATCCCAGATGTCCGTGGGTTAAAACCAGCGCAAGATGTCAACATCACGTGAAGGATTACGTCATAATAAAGGAACTTAGCACGTGAACCAACACGCGGAATAATTGAATAACATCGTCCTAAAGTACGAGGATGTACGGACGATCAAGAATCAGGAAGATCCGGTCAGAAACAGAACGCATCCTGCGCAATCAAGTGGTCCAACGACCTCTGACAGTGAACAATGATACGACTTCTTCTATGCTTTCCCCATGCTGCAGTGTACGGTGCCTGTGAGAACACTATACAAGCATGTCCACCTGCTGCCCAGACATCACGTTAGACGCCATCAGTCAGTAAACCATGTTGCGTCAAACGAAGCACCGTCTGCACCCAATCATATTGTGCCACGTGGAATTACGTCAGGACGATACATGCTTTCCCTCCCATCAGCATTAATTGTCACTTGACCCTTTACCCACTCTGTGGGCCGGAGGTGACCAAGCTCACTACTTAGGCCTAAACCCATGGACGCGATAAGGCCCATTATGCTTAGCCCATGCATTCCCTATAAAAAGGAGGACGCATCTCCTTTGTAGGGATCGAATGTTTGCATACACAAAAAATACTTGTAACTTCTCATTGTACTTGTAAACGTTCAAGATATAAAATCTCTCTTGTTTCCAGTGGATGTAGGTCGAGCTAGACCGAACCACTTAAACTTTCTTGTGATCGTTGACTACCATATCTTATTTCTACTTCTTCATAATTCACGAGGGTTCGCTTTTAATCACGAGTGTGAGTGAAGGATTATAATCTGAGCATAAACGAGTATCAAACCTGACTTACTTCTTGTTTCGAGTGAGTTATACCCATTTCTTCACTACCTGATTAACAATATATATGAGTGAGCAATAACTAAACCGTTAACCGAAGCCGAGCCAAAAAACAGACAAAACTGAACCAAAATTAATTGAAAACTAAATTAACCAAAACTCAAATTAACTTAAAACCGGTTATCATTTTTTTACCCTTAGTTAACCGAAATATGTCAAACTGAAACCGAGCCATTCATATATTCATATCAGCGTGACAATTCAATGCAGTATGGAACATAGACACTTCAAATGGTGCAAGGTTGGGTTCGATTTAGCCTTAACTAAAACAAAAATCAACATTATCAGTTATCTTATTAACCAACCGATTAATGGTTCAGTTTATTTGATTACATTGTCATTTTTAGTTCGTTTTAGTTAATTTTATTTAATAACAAAAATCAAACTTTGATTAAAATTTTTAATTAGAAGTACATGAAATATATGTATGAAAGCAAAAAATGTATGTATATATATGAATGGTTCAGCTTCGGTTTGGTTAATTTTGGTTTAGTTAGCGTACAAAAATACCAATATTAGGTTAACTTGGTTTTCGGTTAATTCAGTTTTCGATTGGTTTAGGTTTGGTTTCGTATGTTTTTTTTGTTCGATTTCAGTTACGGGTTCAATTATTGTTAACCCCTACATATTGTTGTTTGATTACGTAACAGATTAATATTTTAATTAAAAAACATAGCAATACTATACAGTTGCAAAAGTCGTCCGAGTTGACCGATTACTCACCGAGTACTCGCTATAGGGTGGGTCACCGATTATAGCCGAGTTAACCGAATATTCCGACTACTCCCCGCATAGGCCGATTCGACCCCCCGAGTACTCACCCGATTAGGCCGAGTACTCACAACTCCTCAGTTGGCCGAGTTGGTAGCGCCTAGCGAGTTCTGCAACCAATACTCATATTATAAAGGAAAAAAATGTTCGTCTTTATGATGTAGGTTTTTTAAAACAAAAGTTTTAACGTATGAAAATTATGCCCGTTTGTAATTCGTTATTCGTGGGTGTAGTTAAAATAAGAGAAAAAAGATTAACTATTATTTAAATAAGCAAAAGTTGAGTAATCCTGAGGGAATTAAATTTTAATTTAGTTGAGGGGAGTAAAGTGTAATTAGTGTTTAAAAGACTAGTTTACCCTAAAAACTCGTAACTTTTGAGTATCTTAAAATGTCACTATCAAATATATTATATATGGTATTGATATCTAGGTGTGATCAATAATTGAGCTGTTAATTGAAACCGAACTAAAAAATAGATGAAACCGTATCGAAATTATTCAAAATTTAAACGAAACAAAACCGAATTAACTTAAAATTGGTTATCTTTTTCTGTACCATTAGTTCACCGAAATCAACCAAACCGAAGCCGAACAATTCATCTATTAATATATTTTTTGCTTTTATACTTCCATTTTATGTACTTAAAGGGTGTTTAGGATTGCTTATTTAACTCCAAAAGTGCTTTTGGTCAGAGGTGCTTATCGATTTATGACTTTTTGAGAAGGAGTCTTTTAAAAAAGTGTTTGTATTAGCTTTTGTGATGGAAAAAGCCAATAATTAAATAAGTTGTTTTTTTAAAGTGTTTAGCTTAGTTTATTGTGAAAATTGGTTTAATGGGTGATAGATTTGTGATTTTTATTCGAAAGCCAAAACAAAAAGTCAGGATTTGTGACTTCTTGAAATCAACTTTTCCACCCATATCAAAAGTTAAACAACTTATTGACTTATTGGCTTTTTGAAAAAGTTAATAAGTCAATAATGTTTTTTCAAACTCAATCTCAAACACCTTCTTATTACACCTCCATATCTACTTTTAAGCAAAAATTTTTGGCAAAGTTTGGTGGTTGTTATTAGCCATAATTAACTAACCAAATTGAAAACCGCCAATCAAACCATATAAATTGAACTAATTAACTGATTGGTTAATAAGATTGATTAATGGATAACTTTTGTTTCATTTTCGGTTGAGGCCAATAACCGAACTGAACAAACCATGCATATCCTTAGAAATATCTGCGTTACCCGCTGTATTGCTAGTAAAGCAAATGGTTAAACCAACGTCATTGAATCCTTTTAAAACGGCTTAAAGGAATGAAATGATTAAGGATTTAAAAATAGGAATGAAATGATTAAGGAATTTAAATAGTGACCAAATTCAAAATTCATTTTTTTAGGAATTTGGCTAAAGTGATTGGGACCCAACTCAAACATGCGCCGCGTAATTCACTAAAATTTTTATTTGGGAAAATGGCCAAAATAGCCCGTTGACCGTGTGTTTTGCAAGAATAACCCTCTCCCCCCTCTTTGGAGAGACGGGACATTGCTCCCAACGAGCCTGAACCGTCTCCGAGATCCTTTGGTTTTAGATCCAATGGCCAACCAACACGTGGCGTCTCTCATCCCGAGGCTGTACCGTCTCTCTCCAGACGGGTCAGAATTCAACCGTCTCTCTCCCAGACGGGGCACATTTCCCCCAAGTCGTCTCAAGCCGTTTCGGGCTACCGTCTGAACCGTCTCACGAGTGTATATAAATACCCCAATTCACTTAACAAAATTTGCAACCACCGCCCTCCCCAAACCTTTCATCTTCCAAACCAATGACGTTTTTTGCTTTCCCAACCGAAGCCTACCGGCTTACGAAAATATTGTCCGATTACTTGGATTGTTGTTTCATCTGCGTACGCCTACTTGGATTGTTGTTGCATCTGCGCGCGGGTTAACCCGTGTAATTTGCATCTACAATGTGGTAGTCTATTTTATTTGCAAGAAGAGTTCTTTGTCTATGTAACGCACATACTCCATTCAAACAAAGTTCTTAGCAAGTAAATTTAGGAAGTTTGTTGTAATAGTATAGTTTGTTTATTGTTGTTGTAATAGTATAGTTTGTTTATTGTTGTTGTAATAGTATAGTTTGTTTATTGTTGTTGTAATATTACTTTTATATAAAAAAAACATAAATAAACATTCATTGCATTAATAAAATTACTTCGATTACAAAGGTTTTATAAACTACAAGTTAAGACGATCCCTCATCATTTGCCAGGCAGACACATGTTTAAATTCTTTGCGCTCCCTGGTTTGATACTGTCTTTTTGTGTATCTAATTGCCGCGTCTTCGGGCATGTCAGAGGGTACCACCTGAAGTGTTCGGTTGTGGTACCCGTTGAAGATTTGACACTTCGTGGTCAAATCGTTCAACTTCCGGCTAAGAGACTTGGTTGTTCGGTCTGACCCTCCAACCAGCTGATTGTACTAGTGCAATATACAGAACCATTTGTTGGTTTGGTGGGTGCTTTCTTCGACATGACGCCATGCTGCAATCAGTGCAATTTCCTGTTCTTCGGTCCATCGTTGCGGTGCCATTTGGATGAATTAGACTGTGGTGGTGGACGGTGGTGGTGGTGTGGTGGTGGTTATAGTGTTAGACGGTGGTGGGGTGATAGTCTGACGAGAATGGGACAGAGTTTGTGACTGAGAACGGTATTTATAGGGCTGAGCTGGACAACCGAAACGTCGGACTAATCATCGGGACTCACCGGAGACGACGATACCCGAGACGTCTCGGGAGACGGCGAGTCCTCAT
Organism: Ambrosia artemisiifolia; assembly: GCA_032199755.1. Taxonomy (NCBI): domain Eukaryota; kingdom Viridiplantae; phylum Streptophyta; class Magnoliopsida; order Asterales; family Asteraceae; genus Ambrosia; species Ambrosia artemisiifolia. The sequence continues at coordinate 54,888,805 of CM063513.1, read as the reverse complement.
GGGGAAATGTGACCCGTCTTGAGAGACGGTTGAACCGAAGGCCAGCCGGCATGGGGAAATGTGCCCCGTCTGGGAGAGAGACGGTTGAATTCTGACCCGTCTGGAGAGAGACGGTACAGCCTCGGGATGAGAGACGCCACGTGTTGGTTGGCCATTGAATCTAAAACCAAAGGATCTCGGAGACGATTCAGGCTCGTTGGGAGCCGTGTCCCGTCTCTCCAAAGAGGGGGGAGAGGGTTATTCTTGCAAAACACACAGTCAACGGGCTATTTTGGCCATTTTTCCTTTTTATTTTTGTGTTATACAAATAGACTTTCTATAGTTTTAATTTCGATAGAAAAGTTTAAATTAAAATAACAAAGAAAAAAAAAAGTTACATGATTTTTAGATAAAATTAGGGTGCTAATAAAGTTTTTTAGACCACAAAAGATGAATGCCAAGTCTAAACGGGTCGATAAAAGAATTAATGGACTCATTTGACAAGATGAAAGGGTCAAAAGATCGGAAGAAAATGATTCGGGCCGTGGTGTTGATCACAATGTGGAAGATATGAAAATCAAGAAACGAAAAGAACTTCAACAATCGGTTCATACCTTTCATGAGAACGGTAGATCAAATAAAGAAGTCATCTTTTATATGGATTAGAGGAAGATCAAAATACGGGCACGTTAATTGGGCTAGATGGCAAGAGTTTAATTTGCGAGATGTTATAATGTAATGTTTTTAGATGTCGGGAGTCTCATATTCGGGATGTAATAATGTAATGTACTTTTTTTTATGAAGGGCAAATTTCTACTCCTTGTGGGACTTGAACCCATGACATCCCCTTTAGGTGTTCCTAGAAGCTTTGCTTCTACCAATTGGGCCACCTACCCAATGGCGATAATGTAATGTACTTATGTAATAAGTTTTAGCTTCTTGCTTGCCTGGTTTTCTATATATTTATAGAATATTTGCTGTAAAAAAAATTATTATTATTCTATATCTTTTCCAATTGTCTATTTTTTAACTATATCTAGAAATACGTTTGCTTATAACTTGAGTTATGGAAAGCAAATGATTACTAGCATATTTTAATATGAATAAAAAAAATAGAAAAAAATGATTATACTGTCACGTTAGTATTTTTACTTATAAATTTTGAAACATGACTAACTAAATTAATTATTAACTATATATAGTTACAAAATGGCCATGAATAGTAACTAACTAGGGTTTGGTTATATTTAACTAAACTACGATCAGCTTCTTTTGTCTTCTTTACCATCAAAAGTTGACTGCTACGTTGACCAACGTTTAACATTTCTTCACCGACTCAACTTATTGGTATAATTTGCACTATTTTTAAGAATCAAATAAATTAAAGAATCATATACGTGGAGCCATTTCATGATATATATATATATATATATATACACCTATACACTCCTAAAAACATACTTATTATTGACACTACTCCACGTGTGAATCTCCATGCAAACCCCAAAGTCACCATACATATTAGAATATAAATAAATATAAGGTACACCTTATGTTTCTTCTAATAACATATCCAACTACCACCACCACATCCAATCAACACAACAACCTACAATAGCAAAACTAACACTTGTCTTGCTCACCTTTGCCTCCCCTGTAGCCTTCGCTACATCACACAAAACCATCATCACCACCACCATCGATGATGGGAAGTCGGTCTCAGAATAAAGGCGGTGTAGCCAACGGTTACAAGGACAAAGCTTGTCTTTTAAGGTAACATTTTGCAAACTTTCAAAGTGAATTAGCTTTCTTCATAAACAAATCCGATTACCACCATCCCCGCCGCAACGTGCGGAAAACCACCTAGTTTAATATTAAATGGAAAACTTAACCTACGTCTTTATAAAATTTATAAATTAGAAATTAACCCATAAGAAATTGCAGATTAATCTCAGTAACAAACAAACAAATTTATCAAGACAAACAAGTGATGGTAGTTGGTAACAAAAACAAATAAATTATTAAAAATCTCGCTGGATACTTATAATTTTTTTTCCTACCACATACACACATGTGTTTTGAGATATATAATTTTATGAAGCATGTTTAAAAAACATATATAGTGAAATCTTTAAAAGAACATAATGCAAAACAATGTATATGAATAAAATAATACATAAAATGCACATATTTTGAATAAGCTACATAACACAACACAATATATATACATAAAAAACACATTAGACTTTATATAAATTATAAACTACATAGCAACAATATATATTCTGGAAACCGAAATTAGTGCGCAAAAGTCGGTGACTCGGTGAGAGACGACGACACGTAATCCGCCTCCCTTCGTTTACATTTACACAAGTCACTATTGTGCGCACATGGCGCACTTTTTCCAAACCCACATACACACTCTCTCTCCACAAGTGAACCAACACACTTTCCAACTTAAATTAAATTTTATTTATAATCGGATTCCCTAAAGTATGCTACCATGTCTCATTTGGCCCTTTAAAGTAATTTATTGATGAAATAAACATAGCAAGTTTAATACAGAATCTTTTATTTTTCAAAGAAATGAAATATGGTCGAGTCCCATTTATTTTTTTTAAATTCAAATAAAGAAAATCAAGTTTTAAAATGCAACTTTGATTAAGATAGACTAAGCCAAAAACTAAAAACTAATTATGTAATGAAAATGCTTTAGACCATGTGTAATGGTTGGTGAAGTTTAGTGGGTGAAAGGGGCATTTTTTTGACACTTGGCAATGTGAGGCCACTTGGTGGGTGAAAGGGGCTTGAAATGGGCAAGGGGTGTAATGGTGTGAAATTTGGTGGGTGAAATGGGCTTGAAATGGGCAAGGGGTGTAATGGTGTGTGAAATTTGGTGGGTGAAAAGAGGTGAATATGGTATTAAATTTGAATTTAAAAAAAAATGAAGTGGCAAAGCCCCATTGGCCCAACCTTTGCCACGCGAAATATTTCGCCTGGCAAGCATTCACGCCCCTTTAACCCAAGGGGGGCGGTGTTCCAAGGTGAGTGGGGGTGAAATTCACCCATTCACACCCATTTAACCAACCATTACATATGATCTTATAGATTTATAGCTATATATAACCAACCGCATATCAATTCTTGTTTTCAATAAGATATATAGCTTAATGTTATTAAATCACTTGCAACGGGGTTCGTCACAAATCTCCTGTGTGGAAGAGAAGAAGGTGGAGTAGAGATGCTAAAAACCTAGAGACAGAAGATTAGAAGATTGGGAGCTTGCCACATTAAGAAAAGTGATGTTCTACTTAAAAAATCACCATAATAGTTTGTAAGCTCCAACCCATTGATAATGCCTTTTATAGATAGAATCAAATATAAATAGGTCTTAACATAAGAGACGTGAGACGTAGGAAAGCATGTTAAATGAACTTCGATTGAACCCGCTCCAGCAGCGTTGAAACCGACTCATCAAACTTAATAAAATATATATAGCGTTTAAATTTTAGAGTTTACCTTTAATGTTTAGGGCTAATGAGTAAGGATTCCAGGAGCCAGTTCCAACACCACTAAAACAAGTTTAACTAAAATTCGTTTGACTCGGATACTACGTGTATTTGATTACACACTGTCATCTAAAAAAAGTAATAAAAGGACTAAAATAACAAACAATAACAATTCATGTGTCAATTTCGTCATTCTCCAATAACACAAGTACCACAAAAAGATAATCCTGACCTTATTAAACATCTCACACCCTCACAAACACTCAGTGTCTTCTTTTCTTCTCCATCATATTCATATTCTTCTTCCTTAAAAACCCTCACAATCTTCTTTCCCATCAACAATGGCAGCCACAACCACCATCATTCTCCTCCTGTGCATCACCACCCTAATCACAACCCCATCACCAGTCCACTCAGCCCACCACAACGGAGCTCCGGCGCCGGCAGCCGACTGTTCAACGGTGATACTAAACATGGCAGACTGCTTGTCGTACGTCACCGCCGGTAGTACGGTCAAGAAGCCTGAAGGGACCTGCTGTTCAGGTCTGAAAACTGTGCTGAAAACAGACGCACAGTGTCTGTGTGAAGCGTTTAAAAACAGTGCTCAGTTGGGTGTGTCGTTGAATATTACTAAAGCTCTTGCGTTGCCTTCTGCTTGCCATATTAATGCCCCTTCTGCTACAAACTGTGGAAGTAAGATTATTATTTTTTAGTTTTTTTTAATTTCCTTTGTTTTTTGTTAAGTTTTTTTAATCTTAATTTTGAGATTGGTTTTGTGGTTTTTGTGTTTTTAGTTGGTCTTGGAACGGCTGGTACTCCTGGTATGCACTAATCTGATCTCTCATTATTATTATTATTATTATTATTATTATTATTAAGTGATCTATTAGATAATCTAAAAACATTATTATTATTATTATTAAGAGATTTATTAGATAATTAAAAACATTATTATTATTATTATTTACATTTTGATTATTAATATTGTTGTAGAATGATGTATTTTTTGTTTGTCTGCTGGATAATATGGTGGTTTTTTTTTGGGATGATTTTGGTTCTGGTTTTTTACCGACAGTTTTTTTTACAGGTTCTGTTTCTAGTATTTGTCTTTATCACATGAAATAATAAGTAGTAGCAGGGTACTCATTTTGTTACATTATGTACAACTCGTTATGCATGGGTTGAAGGAAACTAGATCTGGTCTGATTTTGTGATGTTTTTTCATTCCATTGTTTGACTTGTACGTTGTGCTTGACAGTTTGCACATCCCTAAAATGACTTGTACACTCTTATTGACAGTTGTACACTTGAATTTAGACAAAATTATGATTAGGGTTTGGTGTGATTATGCTAGAATGCTTGTGTATTGGGTTTATATTCTTGAATATAATGTTTGTGATTATGATGCATTGCAGCTCAAGCGCCGATGGGCGTCGGAATGGCTCCAACCATGGCCGCATCTGGACCGTCGATGGCTGTTGCTCCTACACCGGCTTCCCAGACCTCAGGTTCATTCGGGCTAGCTGTGTCGACCGTCTCGGTTTTACTCAGTATGTTACTGGCTGTCTGTTTCTAAAAGTGGAAGTGATAGGTTATTTTTGAGAGGTTATTATGGTATGGTTTTATGTACTTAGGATGTTCTACATATATTTCCACTAGTAGATTGCTATTACTTATTTTGGTTGATTGATGTACTTGTAGTCTCAATTGCGGTTTATTTGTATTTTATGAGATTTGTGTATGATCCATCTATGTTTTGTGTATTCTATCTACCCAAGTGGCGGACCCAAGAATTTTTTTTTGGGGCGGACGTTTGTGTGTCGCCATTTACTATTTTTCGGTCTGAATCGGGTCGGGTGGGGTAAAAATAAAACCAATTTAAATTTGATATACTTGCTAAAGGACGACAAAACACTCGATTTATTTATAGGAATTATTACGTATATCCCCCTGTTTATAACTTTAATTACATATTTACCCAACCTGAAAACTTAATCACATATTTCCCCACCATTCACAAAAAGAATTACAACTCTCAACCTTCATTTACATCATCATGGATTTGTTAAAATGAGCTGAACATCTCTTTTTGGAGACTGGACTGCAATTCCAAGGCATGAATGCCACTGGTATCAATATCAGTAACAGCTGCATCAAGCAAAGAAAAGTTAATTATGCAAGTTGTATATACGTTTTTATGTATGTATTGTGATGTTTTAAAACCTGTTCAATTCGGCCATTACAACCGGTTGAATTGCTGGGTATGACCAGCTAAACTGTTTCTGAGCCAAACCCGGTATAGTATAAAAACTGGTTTTTAAAACATTGATGTACTGTTGATGCTAGTTGCCGCGATGAGAAGACCGATCTCAACTGAAATTAAAACCACACCGAAAAGGCACCCATGCAAGCTACAAAGGCGAAATTATCTATTTTCCACAACAGGACCACTGCATCGTTGTCGATGAGACCTAGGACCGCAAATATAATGATTGAGGCCAGTATAGCATTTGGAGTGTACTTGAACAAAGGAGTGATGACAAAAAGAGTCAGCATCACGATCATAAACATAACAATTTTCGACACCGCGGTATTGCAACCTGCCATGTAAGACTATGGGGAGTGGGGCGGGGAATGGAGGGCGGGGAATGGAGGGCGGCAAGCAATCCCCGGGCGGGAACACCGTCCCTAGGGGGCGGGAAGAGGAGGGTGGGCGGTGGGGGAAAGCCGGGCGGGGGGGGGGGGGGGGGAGAGAGTGGAGGGTGACGTGGCGAGTTTTGGTTGGTGCATTGTTTGTGGACCGTTGGGATTAAAAAAAAAAAGAGGAAAATGACCGTTAAAAATAACGGTGATATTTTTGAAAAAAAAAATATTTTCTAAATCTATATATATATTAACCCACAGTCCCACACTCTTCTACTCAAACCCACACTCTCCTATTTTTATAAAATCCTCTCCAAACAATCTTTTTTTTAAAATACTTGCAAGATGTCGGACCAAAGTTCCAGTTCGTCTTCGTCGTTTGCTGAACTCGCTTTGGGCTCCTCATCCGATGACGGCGCGGAGTTGATAATGGCTACCGTTCAGACACTCGTTATAGTTGTAGCGGATGATGATGAAGCGATCTCGGAACCAAAGCGTAGAAAGTATGTAGTTCGTGAACGACAAGCCGCAAATGATTTATTGGTACGTGATTACTTCTCGCCCGAACCAAGATACGATGAAAAAATTTTTAGGCTGCGTTTTCGTATGAGTCGTAATTTATTTATAAGAATATCAAACGATTTAGAAAATAATTACGAATATTTCCAACAAAGGCCCGATGCGCGTGGTGAGTTGGGATTTACCACGTTTCAAAAGGTCACAGCCGCGCTTAGACACTTAGGTTACGGGCAAGGTTCCGACATAATGGACGACTATCTAAAGATGTTGGCCCGAACGGCCAGGGAAACTCTCCACTTTTTTTGTTTGTACGTCATTGAACTATATTTAAAAAAATATTTGAGAAAACCTACGTTTAGTGACGTACAACAACTCTTGGAATTCCACGACGAAAAACATGGTTTTCCTGGTATGCTCGGGAGTTTAGATTGTATGAAATGGGAGTGGGAACTTTGTCCAACTGCATGGCAAGGTCAACACTCAAGTGGATATCATAAAAAGCCTTGTATGATGCTTGAATCGGTTGCATCACAAGATCTTTGGTTTTGGCATGCGTTTTTTGGTGTGCCCGGTTCGAACAACGATATAACTATTCTTAATCAATCCCCAATTTTCAACGATCTTGTAAATGATGTTGGACCGAAAGGAACTTTTTTTGTAAACGGGGTAGAATACAAGTACGGGTATCTTCTAACAGATGGAATTTACCCTGATTGGGCCGTTTTCGTAAAATCGTTTACACGGAGGACTACGTTAGACGATAAGAGAACAAAGTTTAACAAAGCTCAAATGGCTGCACGGAAAGACATTGAGCGAGCTTTTGGTGTTTTACAAAAAAGATGGCGCATTTTGTCTATGCCATGTCGAATGCTGGAAAAATCGCAAATAAAAAATGTGATGTATGCATGCATTATTTTACATAACATGATTTTGGAAGACGAAGGGCGTGCAATATGCGAGTATTTTGGTGACGAACCACCATCAAGTCAAGGAAACATTACCAATGCAGAAAGATCGTTAAACAACAAGGAAATCAAAAATACTCAAACACATCACAACCTTCGAGCGGATTTGGTTGAGCATATTTGGACTGTACCAAGACAATACCCATCCGACAGTGATGATTAAAAACATGTTTGATGTATTTGTTTAGTTTATGTATTTTTTTTAGTTGATGTATTTTTTTATTTCATGTTTTTATATTTTTTATTTTGTAGTTTATTATTAATTATTAATGTTTTTTAATTATGTTTTTATTAAATTTGTGTTTTTTTATTACTTTAATTAAGAAAAAGAAAAAAAAAATACTTTCCACATGTCAATTCCCCCCACTCTTCCCCCCCTTCCACTCCCCACAATTCCCCCCCCCCCCCCCCCACATGGACCCCACAAGTGCCACATGGCGCTTCCCCCCCCTCTTTCCCCCCCCCCCCTCCACTCCCTCTAGTCTATGCTGCTGATCAGGAAAACGACCCTGCCAGGCAAACACGTATGTTCATCCTGGGAAACCAAGCTTATATAATAATCAAACTCTTTCAAACACTGGATCTTTGCCTTAATCCGTGTTAGAGATGAAACATGACTTGAATTGACCCGTTCGGAAGTGAGTTAACCATACCTGTGGCTACATAGCAACCTGTGAAAGTTTTTTTATTTAATTTAATGGTTTATTTACCAAAAAAATGAAAAAAAAAACCAAAACCGTGAGTTGGCACTACCACGGACGCACTGCCGATGCCACCACCACCCCCGACCGTTCTTGTTCCATGCCCCAACGATGAGGTGGATGCCACATGTCGTTTCATGCCCCCCACAAGGGCATGACCACACCGTCTAATCTAATGAAGCGCGATGGTAACAACTCCCCCATGAATCGCACAACCCAATTTCCCACGTTTCTCAGGTACGTTAAGAACATTACGTACTCTAACCAACCTCACACCCTTACTAAGTGTATTTGATTACGATTTTTTTGCCAAAATAGTGCTACAGTAAGAATAATTTGGGCAACAAGTGTGTGTCAGAAACCAAGTTAAGCAAATGGTGAAACTGCACAGCACATATCGACAAAGGAAGAAGCCTGAAGGAACCTGCTGTTAAGGTCTCAGAACTGTGTTGAAAACAGACGCACAGTGTTTGTGTGAAGCGTTAGAAAACAGTCTTCGGTTGGGTGTCTTGCATGTTGAATCTTAATAGAGCCTTTGCGTTGCCATATTAATGCTCCTTTTCCTAATAACTGTGTCTGTGGAAGTAAGACTATTATATTTTAGTTTTCTTTGTTTTGTTATGTTTTTTAAACCTTAGTTTTGAGTTTGTTTTTGTTGTGTTTGTGTTATTAGTCAATTTTGGAACTGCTACTGCTCCTGGTATGCACTCATCTAATCTCTCTTCATCATTATTATTATTGTTGTTATTATTATTAAGTATTATGCATAGGGTTTGGTGTAGTTATGCTAGAATACTTGTGTATTGGTTTTTTTATTCATGAATCATTGCAGTACAAGCACCAATGGGCGTGGGAATGGCTCCAACCGCGGCTGCACCTGGACCGTCGATGGCTGTTGCTCCTACACTGGCTTCCTAGACCTCCGGTTGGTATGCCCTTTTTGAGTAGCCTAACTCCCAAGAATATCAAGGTTAAGAAGAGATCAAGTTGGAACAATTTTCTGAGTTTTTCATTGACAAAAACAAACGTGCACTACACCAATTTAAATATGCAGTCCTACACTTACTACCACTACTCCACTACCTTATTTCTAGGAATTAACTTCTACCACTAATGCATGATTACCACTAAATGCAACAATGAAATAAACATGTAAAAATATAAATAAATCACATCCTAATCCACTACTCCATGAAACGAACAGGTTTGTTGACTGCTCTTTTGGGCCTGACGGTTTGGGCCTGTGCTGTCTCATCACCGGTCCATTTGGGCTAGGCGTGTAAACAGTTCTGGTTTTACTCAGTATGTTACTGGCTGTCTATTTCTGTTATGCTGAGGATTACGTATTCCACTTTTATTATGATCCAGTGCCTAAGTGATAGGTTATTTTTTTTGAGAGGTTGTTATGTTATGGTTTTATGTACTTCGATGTTCTACATATATTTTCCACTAGTAGATTGCTATTACTTATTTTGGTTTATTCATGTACTTGTTGTCTCGATTGCGGTTTATTTGTATTTTGTTTATTCTACCCAAGGGCCGACCCGTTTTAAACTGAACCGAATTTGACCTAAACCGACAGTGCTCATGCGCTGGTTTGTAACGTGTTGGATTTATATGTACGGTTTCGATAACTTAACACTACTGACTGAGCTATGACCCGTAAGAGTTACACCTTGGGCAACGAACATTAAACCCACTTAACTTGATTAACTGGTAATCATGAACAATTAACGAAATAAACGGGTTCTTATTATTTATACTAATTATAAATAATATGACGTTTATTGGTTACGGGTTTCGGGCTTTATATCACGTCTTGGACTTGATCTAGGTGTATTGGATTTAGGGATCCGATAGAGATTAAACCAGTGATTAGATAATGATCAACCTTATTATTTATATTATAATAGTTAACTTCATCATTATCTAATAAGAGGTTATTATCTAATAACAAGTTCCTAGTCATTATATAATAATGATGCCATAATAATCATTATATATATGATCATAAGAATGGTTTTGAAAACATATCTCTGATCCCACCACGTGAATATAAATTGCCGCATGAAACAAAGTTAATCACCCTTTTATTAATTTTGTTACTTTCGAAAGCCTATATTGCCGCTGATCAGCCAAGGCTGCCACCGGCTTATCGGACGCCATCGGTCACTGCTACAAGTCACACCTGGCTCGTTTTGTGTTCGTGTTCTAGCACTCATTCGTTGTACCTCGGTGTCTCAAACGGTTAATTATTAACCACTCAGTTATATCTATCTCATTGGTAGATTAATATTTAGTACCGTGTTTGTATGTTTTTGTAACCAGATCCTGTTCGGTTAATTTTGGTGTTAAAAATTTTATAAATTTTCCGCTGCGTTTTATTAATTATATGTTTAATTAATAATAAATATATCAAACCCGTTTTGATAAAAAGTAAAGTTGACACCACTAAACCCAACAGTGGTATCAGAGCCTCGGTTACAACATACAAACCGGATCCGGTCTTTTAACCGGTTATGGATCTCAAACTTTATATTATTTAAAGTTTCAGATCTAGATAATTTTTGGGCAACAAAATATTTTTTGGTCAAAGTTTTATTTATTTTATTTGACCAAAGATTGCCCGATTTATGTTGATTGTGTAAAATATGTAAATCTGGCCCGACCTTGTTGTTGAATATTTTATATTTATTTCAGTTTTGGTTTTATGGTTTTTGGCCCACTTTGTTGGCTCAAAGTTGTAATAGATTAGGGTTTTTTATTTTTTATATATTTTGTAAATATTAAATCTTGAAGACCCCGAGACAATACTGAAGACCAAGACAGGAGTCATGAAGTCAGTGGGAGTCTCTCAAGACAAGAAGATGCACTCAAGTCCAAGTCCATCCTTGTGGTTGTTTATGTGTTGTGACCCCGTGACCTCGTTTGGTCTTGCTAAAAGGCTCTAGCAAGATCAAACAATTTTTTTTAGGCCATATGATTTACATATTTATTTGCTATTGTGGTTGCTTGATTTTATAAATTGTTATAACATACCAACCTAATACCAAACCTTTTAAAAAGGAAGTTTTTAAAATATTGACACAATCGAATATAACAAGTTCTAAAATTATTTTTACAACTTGTAAAATTTATTATAAAACAAATAGTTTGTTTTTAAAATAAATAATAACCACTAGAGTTTTTGAAATTTAAACAAATTTTTTTAGCTTTCTAAAAACTCACAACTTAATAGTTTGAACTATTAACTTTAATTGGTTATTCAAGTCGCGACAAACTTAGTTTTAATAGGTTATTTAAAATTAAGTGTCCCGAATGATGAAAGGGTCAATTATATTGTCATGAACATTATATAGTAAAACTGGCTTTTACGACCCTATTCGGTAAATTCTAAAATTAAATCCCATATTTAAAATCAATAGTCTATGCCATCCTATTATAAGGAACACTTGGAGCATAATGCGAACCATCAAGTTGGGAGCCACAGCACCGCACTTGATGTCTAGTTTATCCTCCAAGGTGCAAGGGTTTCGTAGACACATCCGGCCCTTCCACACGTACCTATTTTAGGGCGACTATTACTTTTCCCTCTTGGCATGCCACAACGGCCTGGAGAGTGAAAGTGGGCATAGATGGGGCTAAACGTATCAATGCTTAGACAAGAGTTGTCATAGCAGGCCTCATACTCGAGAGTTGTGCCTTTCTCACAATTGACACTCGTTGTCTGTCTGCCTAACCACTTATTAATATTGCATGCCACAGCTGCCTTTAGTAACTGATATAGTCAGATTCTCATTCCCTATAATTACTGTAAATGGGTCATTAATTAATAAGGAAATTAAACATCGATAATACTAATTAAAAATTATTTTGCTTATTTAACAGATGGCTAATGAAAACAACTCCACCTTTGCTCTCAAGTCAATACTTGAGAAAGAAAAACTAAATGACACTAACTTTCTCGAATGGCACCGCAATCTGAGAATTGTTCTCAAGATGGCAAAGAAGCTCTACGTTCTAGATGGCCCAGTCCCCAACGAGCCTGAAAATAACACTGCTGCTGCTCGCAGGGCACTCGAAAAGCATAACAAGGATGCCATTGAGGTAGCCTGCCTTATGCAAGCCACTATGTCTCCTGATCTCCAGAAGAACATGGAAGACAAGAATGCATTTGACATGATTGAGCAACTTAAGGACATGTTCCAGAAACAAGCCCGACAAGAACGCTATGACACATGAAACAGCTCATAAGCTGTAAAATGCAGGAGGGCTCATCTGTTAGTGCTCATGTGCTTAAGATGAAAGGGTACATTGACCAACTCAACAAACTTGGTTATCCCCTGCAAAATGAAATGGCAGCGGATTTCATCTTGAACTCTCTCCCCAGCTCTTACGACCAGTTCGTTATGAATTTCAATATGAATGCCTGGGAAAAGACAGTGACTGAGATTCATGGAATGCTCAAAACGGCTGAGATGAATATACCTAAAAAAACTAATCAAGTTCTGATGGTCAAATCTGCTGGTGTCAAAAATCCCAACAACAAGAAAAGGGGTTATAATGGCAAAGGCAAGAAGAAAGTTAATGTTGCTGCCAAATCTGCCACCAACAATAACAAGCAAGTTGCAAAAGCACCACCTCCTGAAGAGCGTCAGTGTTATGAATGCAACAAGATGGGGCACTGGAAACGTAACTGCCCTGAATATCTGGCTAAGCTGAAATTGAACAAGGCCAACAGTGTTGGCACTTCTTCAGGTATTCTTATTTATGTTATTGAACTTTTCACTGTTCCTAGCAACACATGGGTTTTTGATACCGGATGTGGTTACCACATCATTAATGTCTTGCAGGAGCCTGAAAAATGGAAGAAGCTGAAACAAGGCGACATGGAACTCATCATTGGTGATGGGAAGAGAGTACCAGTTCTTGCAACTGGAACGTATCATCTTTCATGTCCTTCTGGCCTTGTAGTTACTTTAAGTAATTGTTTGTTTGCACCTGGTTTAACCAGAAACATTATTTTGGTTTCTTTATTGTTTGAACAAGGTTTCAAGTACGTTTTTAATGGTATTGCTATTTCTACTTACTCGAATGATGTCTTTTATTTTGAGGCTAAACCTCGAAACGGTATTTATGAGATAGATCTTCAAACAGACAATAACATATATAATCTTTCTAAACGTAACAAAGCTGGCAGTAATGAAACATTTCTATGGCATTGTAGACTTGGCCACATAAGCAAGGCACGCATAAAATGGCTCCAATTCGAGGGGATTCTTGAATCCACTGGACAGGACTCCTTTAATGATTGCGAGTCTTGCTTAGCTGGCAAACTCACCAAAGATCCCTTCACCCATGTTGGTGAACGAGCCAATGGTCTACTAGGACTTATACACACTGATGTATGTGGCCCTTTTAAAACCATGACTAGAAATCATGAAAGATACTTCATCACATTTATCGACGATTATAGTCGATATGCTTATGTCTATCTCATGAAGCATAAGCATGAAACTTTTGACAAGTTCAAAAACTTTCAAAACGAAGTTGAAAACCAGCTCAGTAGAACGATAAAGATACTTAGATCAGATAGAGGTGGAGAATACCTCAACTTAGAGTTCCTCAATCATCTTAAAGAGCGTGGAATAATTTCACAGCCCACTCCACCTGACACACCAAAGCTTAATGGCGTGAGTGAGAGGAGAAATCGAACCCTACTTAATATGGTTCGATCGATGATGTGTAGGACTAACTTGCCTCACTCCTTTTGGGGTCATGCTCTTATGACCGCCGCCCGCCTAGTCAATCTGGCTCCGACTAAGAAGGTAAACAAAACTCCATATGAGATATGGCATGGGCGTAAACCCAATTTGGAATACCTAAGAGTATGGGGATCTAACGCTTATATCACCAGCGATTCTGATGATAAGATCGATCCTTAAGGCGAAAAAGTTGTTTTCGTCGGATACTATAACAAAAGCGGATATCTTTTCTACCATCCTGATGCAAATACTATTTCCATCAAAAGGAATGGAAAGTTTCTCGAGGAATAACTTCTTAATCGAGGAACTGGAAACAATATTGTGGATCTTGAAGAAATTTGAGAACCACAAACAACCGCTGATGAAGTCGGAACGTCTGATCAACAAGAAATTGTTTCTAATGAATCAGACATAAACACAAGCGTTCGCAGAAGTAGCAGGACTCGAAAAGAGCCTGACAGATACCTTTGGCATCTTGATGGTTCTGAAGTCCTGGTAGTAGCTGAGTCTAATGACAAACCTGCTAACTACAAATCTGCTATCTCAGATTCCGAATCTGCGAAATGGCTGGAAGCCATGAACGCTGAGATGCAATCTATGCGTGACAATCAAGTTTGGGACTTGGTTGAGCTACCCCCCAAATCTCGGGCAGTAGGGAGCAAATGGGTTTTCAAGAAGAAAACCGACATGCATGGAAATATATACACCTATAAAGCACGGCTAGTTGCGAAAGGTTTCACTCAGACACAAGGTGTTGACTATGATGAGACCTTCTCGCCAGTTGCTATGATCAAATCGATCAGGATATTGCTTGCCATAGCCGCGTACTATGACTACGAGATATGGCATGGATGTCAAAACCGCTTTTCTAAATGGACATCTCTCTGAAGATGTCTATATGGTTCAGCCTGAAGGTTTTATTGATCCAAAATATCCTAATAGGGTGTGCAAACTGAATAAGTCCATTTATGGACTTAAACAGGCATCTCGTAGCTGGAATCTTCGTTTTGACCAAAAGATCAAAGAATTTGGTTTTCTCAAAAATGAAGATGAGCCTTGTGTTTACAAAAAGGCTAGTGGGAGCACTACATCATTCCTCATCCTGTATGTGGATGATATACTGATAATTGGAAACAACATCCCTATGCTTAACGAAGTTAAACACTATTTGGGTACTTGTTTCGCAATGAAAGATCTTGGAGAAGCAGCTTACATTCTAGGAATCAAGATCTATAGGGATAGATCTAAGCGGCTTCTAGGGCTAAGTCAAAGTACATACATAGATAAAATGATGACACGCTTTAAGATGGAAAACTCCAAGAAAGGAGGTGTTCCTATGACTAAAGGTACTGTCTTGAACAAATCGCAATCTCCTTCAACGGACATTGATATTAAGCGAATGGAAGCAATTCCATATTGAACAAATCGCAATCTCCTTCAACGGACAATCTCCTTCAACGGACATTTGACCTAAACCGACAGTGCTCATGCGATGGTTTGTAACAGACAATGGAAAAACATGTGAATATTCATATATATATGTTACAGTAAGAATATAGTAAATATTTTTGGGCCGTATGACACGACTCCCTTTACATTTTAAACAGTTAAACACACAAAACACACACATTGGCCGAAGAACGCGTACTGTCGCTTGTCGATTTCCTCTCCAAATTTCTTCGTCGCTTGCACTTGAAAACAAACCGAACTTGACCCGTGTAAACCAAAAGACAGACAAACTTTGTGCTTTCTTTATGCTTGTTCCATCTTTGGAGCAAATGTTAGAACGGCATCATTTACAGTTAGGAAGATCTTGTCTTCCCCTATAAGATCTGCGACATGAGACGCGTGCAGCTTATCGAGTACAGTTTGTCCAGGATTTGTCAAAATGAGCTGAACATCTCTCTTATGAAGACTAGAATGCAATTCCTCCAAGGCATGAATGCCACTTGTATCAATATCAGTAACAGCTGCATCAAGCAAAAGAAACGTTAATTATGCAAGTTCTATTACAAGTCTATTTAATCTGTGACAACTGAATTACATTGACCCTTACGTGACATATCAACGATCAAACACTCGACTCTTGGATGGTCTTTAAACGTTTCTTCCTCGTCTGTTAGCCACCTCAAGATCCTATAATTATAAGAATCACAAATGATCAAAACATCATATGATAATAACCGAAAGCCAAAAAGATATATCAAATATTTTGATACCTCTCTTTTATGTAGTTGGAGTTTGAGAAATATATAGCCGAATCGACCCTAATTATAAGAACACCGGGGACCCTGGTCGCGCCTGGGTACTGCTCTATGTTCCTGTAAACAGTTGTCTTTGGGATTTTCCCGAGCACTGCGGTCCTAGGTCTTGTTACTTGTAGAAGAATCTTGGCAAAAGATATTCCGACCTATGTTTATACAAAGTTTCATTAATCCAAGACTTTTATGATTTTATGTATGCGACGTTGATGTTAGTTACCGCGATGAGAAGTCCTATCTCAACTGAGACGAAAACCACACCGAAAAAGGCACCCATGCAAGCTACAAAGTCGAATTTATCAATCTTCCACAATAGGACAACTGCATCCCAGTCAAGGAGACCTACGACTGCGGATATAATGATTGAGGCCAGTATAGCATTCGGGGTATACTTAAACAATGGAGTGATGACGAAAAGAGTCAGCATCACAATCGTAGACATCACAATATTTGAGACCGCAGTATGGCAACCGGCCATGTAATTGACAGCTGACCGGGAAAATGACCCTGCAAGGCAAACACCATATGCTCATCATGAGAAACCGAGCTTATATAATAATCAAACTCTTTCTAATCGCGATTTGGAATAATCTAAATTGACCCGTTCGGAAGTGAGTTAACCATACCTGTGGCTACATAACAACTTGTCATAGAACCAATAATGTTCATGGAGCCTAGTGCAACCATTTCTTTGTTTCCATCCAGCTGATAGTCTTTCATTCCAGCAAATGTTCTTCCAATTGCTACAGCTTCCTATGATTTACATAATGAATATAACACATGCATATCTCACTGAGTACATACTACATACAACTAGAAGCAAATGATATACCGTGAGTGCGATTAGTCCAGCAACAACTCCGATCTTGAAACCTTTAGCGAGGTATGGTCCAGTGAAATAAATTTCGTGCACGGATGATGGATTGATTCCTTGGTCAATATGGCGTACCTGAAAATAATCACTACTCCTTTAGCCAATTCCGCTATTAAAACAATGATATATGTTAGGGGCCAAGTACCAACAGACAAATTGAACTTACAATTTGGACGCCATCGCGATCAGCACGAGTGATGTAAACAAAAAACGTCGACACAATGACAGAAATCAATGGACCTATTGCAGGCACCCAAAATAGTTTCTTGTTCTTTTTGCCCTGATCAAGTTAATTAGTGAAAGTGAATAAGTCAAAATTGTAAAGTGCATAGATTAAGATTTAAAAAAGGAAAGATTAATGGTCTTACAATGAACTTTGCTACCAAAAGAAAAATCAAGAAGGAAACTCCTATTAGTATAGTTTGCCAGTTCCACTGAAGAACAAGAAAAAATTCAAATCAGTAAAACTTAATGATATTAAGCAACCCGAGTTGGCATATCTTGTTGGGTTAATCTTGATGGTTCGGGCAGAGTACAGGTCAAGTCGGTTACGGGTATGAAATACTGGTTATGGGCAGCAGCTAACGGGTCAATTTGACTGACTTTGGTTGAAAAGAATATGCAATGGAACGTGGTTGTTAGGTGTTTACCGGTTCTTTAGTGCATGAGCACATTAATCTTTACGTGAATCATATTGTGTGTGTTGAGTGTGTGTATTGAAGGGCCTGAAACCAACATATCTCAACCCTACTTCGCATTACTATCTTTCCATGCAAAAAAAAAAAAAAAAGTTGACTCACCCCATGATGTGCTGAGTTGATGACAGAACGCATGACAGAAACTATGTCAGTCTTTTTTGTGAAATGCTTGATGCCCAACAACCCTTTAAGTTGCTGAAGCGCAATGGTAACAGCTGCACCGCCCATGAACCCCACAATTGCAGCATGTGACAGAAAGTCGATCAAAAAACCCAATCTGTTAAAAGAGAAAGCACCAAAAATGTCATAACATTCAGATAAAAATGACAGTTATTGTTAAGGTTGATATGTACCTGAAAAACCCGAGTGCAGCTTGAGTGATTCCAGCAAAGAATGTTGCAGTGTAAGCAAGACGTAGATATTCATGTTCTTGTTTAATTGGATCAACCTCATCTTGTAGCATAGATCCAAGCAATAGGGAGACAACTGCCACAGGGCCGATTGCAATATCCCTCGAGCTACCCATGAACGCGTATATAAGAGGCGGAACAAAACTCGAATCTGCAAGTCAAGTTACATTGGTTAACATTTCAAAAGAACACTTCATATTTAAAAATATACTGAAACCAACTTACATAAGCCATATTTTGGAGGCAAGTTTGCTAGTTTAGCATAACCAATATCCTGAAGATCGAAAAGATAAAAATAATCAGTACAAATTAAGTCTAAAGTTTTCTTTCTCTTTTTCATTTTTTACTACCTGTGGAATGCAAAGACTAGCGATAGTACATCCTGCGATAAGATCGCCTTTAAACTTAGAAAGATTATAATCCCGTCCCCAATTGAGTATCGGGAAAAACGCTTGTAAGCCAAGAACAAACTTTTTCTTTCTAGGCTGGTCCTTGAAAGGCTTCAACGGGTCATCTGAAAGAAACGTTTCTTTGAGCGCGGTTTTGATTTCTTTCAACAAATCTTGCTTTGGTGGCTTCCCTACTTTATGAACATAAGGCAGTTCATCTTTCATCTCAACATCTGCAGCAATCCGCCCACTCATTGTGGTTGGATTATTATTACCACCTTTGTAATAAAAAAAAACAAAAATGTAAATCATTAGCATATTTATTCATATATGTGTATTTGAATCATCTAAATATATAATTAATGCTGCTTACTTTCAAAGGTTTTCTTATAAATGCAGATGCAGATGCTGAAAGACTTGGGATGGTGTATTAGTGAGGAAGGTTATCCTACTTATAAGACTAGAAAGTCAACCTTATAATAAGATAATCAAAGTTTAAATGAGATTTATACGTATATGAACCTAGATAAGATACTGTCCAAATACATAAGCTTGTAAACAGATAAGCCTTAAGTCCTTAATACTGTTTCAGAAAGCAACTGGTGAAGTTTTTTAAGCAATTATTGCAGCAAAAATATTAATCTACATCCACGTTGGGTACAAACAGTTGTGAAGAGATTGCTGACTTTTGTGTTATTTATAAATCTGGCTGTAAACTGAAGTTACACATGGAAATGTTTTTATAAATAGTAATGAAGGGATTATTGTGCCACCTCATGCTGACTGGACGCTGACTGAGCACTGGATAAAGCCCCTGTTGAAGTCACTTGACACTGTTGTGGTCTAGGTGAGCTCGATCATGCCCCCCTCGAAATCCAAGACAAAATCCTGGATAAAGCCCCGTAAGCACGCTCACCTTGGCTCGTTCATGCCCCCGCTCACCCCACGCCGTTGTGGTGTTCGCGAGCCATGTGGCTGCTTAGGTGGCTCGCGCCCCCCACTTACCCGACCACAACACATAGTGTTATAGAATTTAATCACGTGAAAATAAAGTTTACGCATTTTTATAATCATCATCATCATCATCATACTCAGTTAATCCCACCTATAGCAAAGCTAAGGTAGGGTCTGAGGAGGGTAAGATGTAGACAGTCTTACCTCTACCCCTAAGAATAGAGAGGCTGCTTCCAGTGAGACCCCCGACTCGATGTGGTTTGGTATCAAGCCTTGGACATAAGGCACAAAACACTTACGGGACAAACCCGATCAGTGCAACACTAAGAATTTTATAAAATTAGCTGAAATTGGCCAACACTAAGAATTTTTTTTGAAAGAATCTTGTGAACTTGTATGGAGCCAAAGCTTGCCCATGTAGATTCCTTTTGTCTAATGATCCTTTAACAACATCTATTTGTGTACCCTTTCTCCAAGTTTTTAAGTTCTTAATAAAGATGGTTTGTTTAGAAGCTCAAGTTATCAAGAAAATTAAGAGTTAAGACATCGATCTCTCCTTTAATATACGGCGAGGTGGCAATCGTGTCAGGTTAAATTGATGACCCAAACACGGGCATGTATTTATTCGCATCAAAATCATTGACGCCAACTTAGACACACTTAAAATTGTGTAAACTAGACAAGTCTCGTTTAACCAAATTTAACACTTGGTGGCATTCGTCAAAATATAAGGGACTAACTATTTCCCATATTTTGCGACTCACTAATTATTCCCCACACGTCTCATGTTTTACATGTGTTTGTAAATGTAAAGAAAAGGAATAAAATAATAAAGAAATATAACATAATCGTATAGCGATAAAGATAGAGAAAAAAACTATGAGATTTTCAAAAGATAAGCTGAATTACAGTTAAATGTAACGTTTAACAACTTTGTATATATGGATCCGGACAAGGATGCAATCTCTGTTAAGGCTATAAGGTATGGTGATGGTTCTAATCACCATCACCACCCTCCACATAAGTCTCACCTTATAATCCTCCTTTATCACTAGCCTATGATATGGTATTCCCCTTTCCTCTCTTTTTATTTTTTAATATTGCTTATTAATCTTGAATGTTCTCTGAAAAACGTGGCCAATGCCACGGTTATTAAATCTCACCCATCAGGGATGGTGTACCACGCTAGCCACAGTCCTAGTATTCATCTCTACGGTCCTCCCACCCTTCCCATACCGCAAAGCCTAAAGTGATATCTAGAACAACTTTCAACTACATGAAAAGCATACCAATAGTCCATTAGTACTACGAATGTATGTAGTGAAGAATGTGATCCAACAGTCCATAACTCTCCCAGACACACGTAAAATTTGGCAAACTTCTACGTCAATCATTACTCAATTTTTTTAACGGTAAAAGAAACTTTATTCCACCAAAACCAGCAAGAAGCCACACAACTAGCTTAATTAATATACTCCCCAAGTGTTAAGTTATCAAAAACTAACAATAATAATAAACATAAAACAATCCTAAAAAGTCAGAGGCTTGGATGTTATCATATTCCATGGCCCCACCAGCATCTTTCAACCCTAATGTCACAATCCGTCGTGTGTTTATAGTTTCTGACTATAAAAGCCTCAAATATCAATTCCATCACACACATGAAGCATTTTAATAATCCGATGATGATAATATTAATATTAATATTCCAAACGCAAATTCAAACCAGCTCAAAGAACAATGGATAATAATAATAATATAAGAGTAGAAGAAGTCTAACATTACCTTTCATAGCAATGGAAGGGCAAAATAGCAATGATGTTGTGACACAGACCAAGTTTTGTTTAATATATATATAATTATATATTGTGAGATGAGATGATTCAAAATTTTGCATAATAATAAGTACGTCCAGATTCGTTGAACTTGGACTTACAACAAAACCTAAACCGATATTAATGGCGGTAAGGAGAGATGAAGAGAGAGAATATTGAAACGGTCTTACGAAAGTAATATCGGTGTGTCCTTCGTTCATGACTGTTCTTCCAAATATAGGTTATTAGTTATTTGTTATTTGTTATAGTTATTACTTATTACTCCATTGTTGTTTAATAATATTGTTGAGTACGTACTTGTTGTTCATCAAATCTGTTTGGATATATATGTTTAATGTGTGGTTAAATCAAATTTCAATTCGTTTGGTTTGGTTTGGTTTATCAATTATCTTCAACAACTCATTATGTTATGTAATTTTTATGAAATGAATACAATCATAATATTATTTTAATCACTTCTAAATTTTGACAACCTATGTGAACTTCATATTGACATTGGAAAAGAGAGATGTTAGGGGTCGTAAGCAATGTTCGACCTAGAACAATTTTGTTTTAATACATTGGCTATGGATGAAAAGAAAAATTATATGGTTAAGTGTGCTTAAGGAAACAATCAATGATGGGTAAGTAGGGCTGTAAATGAGCCGAGCATGTTTGAGTTCGACTCTAGCTCGAACTTAACAAGTTAGCTCACAACGACTCCTTTATTTTTCGAGCTCGCATCGTAAAATGGTCAAGCCAGCTCATTAAGCTTTTACACGTATTGATAGTATAAAAGATCATTTGTTAAAGGGTGATGTTATTTGCACCGTAGGGTTTTTTAGGGTTTCACAGCCCTCTGCGGCTCGTAGAGACCTGTTGGATATATAGTATGTCCGATGTAATTAAAAGTCGAGGTCAACGTAACCCGACCCGGTACGATCCAAAGAGTTACATGTTGGTACACGAATCAGACAAGTTCACGTGTAGGTGGATTATTATATGTGAAATAATAATTATTTTAGACTTGAGGGACTTAATATTAATTAGATTAATATTAAGGAATATTATGATATTTAACAAGGGGGCTTAGTTTAAGTTGTTGTTTTATAAAAGGAAGGTTAAGGAGTAAACTTAAATGGGTTAAGGTTTCTCAAAGGCTTCTGTGGGTCAATAACTCCAAGGTTATGAAGTGGGAATGGAGATCTCAGCCATCATCGGAAGAGGAGGTTTCTGAATTGTTCCTTCTCCTCAACGATATTCATGACATATCGTGGAGAGAAGGGAAGGATTTGTGGCGTTGGAAGTTCGATAAGGAGGGGCTCTTCTCTGTGGCCTCGGCTAAGAAACTACTTACGCAACGCCCTCATGTTAATTCTAGGTCGATGATTAAGTGGAAGAGTTGGGTCCCTTTGAAATGTAAAATCATGGTGTGGAGGCTTGCTCTAAATCGTATCCCCACTATTGCCGAGCTCATCAAGCGGGGCGTCAACATTCCTAACCAGGATTGTAGGTTCTGTCAGGTGGAGATGGAATCAGCGATGCACCTGTACACGGCCTGCATGTTTACGTAGGAAGTTTGGTTCCGTATAGAGTCGTGGTGCCGTTTACCTCACAGTTTTGCGTTCGATATTGTGGATCTTTTGCAGGTTCCGGAACATAGTACAAGTTCAAAAAGATCGAAATATGTTTTGAGAGGTGTTGTCTACACAACCATGTGGGTGATTTGGAATGAGAGAAATAACCGGGTGTTTAATAACAAAAGCCGAAGACCTGCAGAATTAGTAGAGCAAGTTAAATCTACTACGTTTTTTTGGTTTCGACATAGGTCTAGGTACAAAGAAGTCGATTGGAAAGTATGGTGTATTTGTCCTTTGGATTGAATTGTGGTTTTTCGCTCTTAGGTCCTTGTTTTGAGGACTCTTTGAGTTGAGTGTTTAATGAATTTCTCTTTTCAAAAAAAGAAGGAGTAAACCCTAGATGCACACTTTTAATCAAAACAACTCCATTGCTCCCCAAGATAGTTCTCGGCCAACACAAGGAGTCGCTGCCCCTTGCTGCCGTTGACCACCACACCCTGCCGCCTCCTTCCTTGCAATTGGTTGCTACCTGGGTGGCTCGTGCTCGGTTGTGAACTTCCTACTAGCGAGGATTCGTTGTAACCCGCGTGTTACAATTCCGGTGTAGTCGTCAAAGGTTGATTACTAAACCCCGTATGGTTGTTATTATTATTTATTTGTTTATACGCGTTTAACTGAGATCCTGATTGGGAATATTTTATTAATTGGATTAATAAAATCAATTATTATTACATATATATATATATAATCGCATATATATATATATATATATATATTTGAGTATAAATATTCGGTTTTTGTAATAATAATATAAATCGCTTCCGCTACGTATTTGATACCATGATTCCCAACAGTGGTATCAGAGCCACGGTTATGTGCGTATAGATGATAAAGTTATAATTTTGATAAATGTTTTATTTGTCAAAAAATTGTTTATTTTGACAAAAGATCAAAAGCTTTTAGTTGTTCATGTTTGTGATGTGAATCGAGCCCTAGGTTTTGAACCTTGTCATGGTTGTGTTTGTGATGTTTGTTTTATTTTTTTTATTAATTTGTATTTTATTACGGATATTGGATCCGGTGTAACAGATAGGATTAGAATAGATTTGTTTTATTTGTATTTCAAATTTATTTGTAATCCTACAAGTACAAGATCAAGACGAAGATAAAAAGGCGAACATGTTCCATGAAGATAGAGATCTCGGGTCAAGTGGGAGTTATCAAAATAGTTTTGAAATCCTTTTAGACTAATTCGTTTCGTTTCTGGCTAAAACGAAAATGGCGACCTTTTAGGGGCTCGATTCGTTTATTTTATTATTATGTTTTGTGGTTGTGTTTTATTTATTGTAAATAATCGAGATAACCCAAAACAAATAAAAATTTTCACAATCATGGAAACGGTTTTATTAAAACAAGTTTTATTAAAACCGAAAAGTGTATTTAATAAAAGTGTTTTATTAATATTAAAATAAGTCCATTCGCGATAAGACGACCAACATAGTTTAAATAGGGTATTTAAAAATATACCGTGTCGAGTGTTGAAAGGAGTTTCAATTATCATGAACATTATAAAATTGGATTTTATAAACTATTGTGTGACTCACATCATGCTAACGAATCACTCAAAATATTCATGGTAAATTTAAAATAAATCCCAATTTTAAATTGATGTTTTTGTGCCACCCTTAACGAGTTAACACTTCTTCTAAATCGAACACAAATGTTAGTGCTGATCCCTGCATCTGAGCGTTGGTCATGAAAGAAGGTAATCACCGCGTTTCCTGTGTAACATAGGCCGGTGTTATAGTTAACAGTAAAGGACCAAACATCGTTTGTTTATCAAGTGGGCATAGTTGGGGTTAAACATACATCGCTCCTAGCGATAACCCTAAATCGAGAGTTGTGTAGTGGACACAATTAACAATCGTTGTTTACCTACCTAATCGTACCAGTGAACAGTGCTAAGCCAGTTCATTGTGTACTGATGAATCGGGGTCTCATCCTATTTAATTTTGCTCTTGGGTCATAACATAATTAGGATATTTAAAACATAATATACTAATAAATTAATTTTTACACTTTGTAGATGTCAACTGAAAACAGTTCTGCCTCCCAATTTTCTCTCAAGTCCATCTTAGAGAAGGACAAACTGTACCACTCCAACTTCATGGACTGGCACCGCAACTTGAAAATCGTTCTCAAGGCGGAGAACAAGTTGTATGTTCTTGAAACGCCAGTCCCTGATGAACCCATCAACCAACAAACTGTTGCTTATAGAAACTATGCTAAGCACTTTGATGACTCTATGAAAGTCTCATATTTGATGTTGGCATCCATGATCCCTGAACTTCAAAGGACCATGGATGACAAGATGGCATATGAGATGAATGAGCACCTGGTGGAAATGTTCCAACAGAAGGCTCGTCATGAGAGGTTTGATGTAATGCAATTACTTATAACTGAGAATTCGTTTTAGGATCGTAATCACGAACCGTGATCTCACGAATACCAACCGTAGGGTGCGGAATCCCCTCCAGTCGTGCAAAATAATTCAGAAATAAACCGTAACGATCGTGATGAAAACAGATAACGAATCACCGAGCAATTTCCATAACTTTACTCTTTGTATTAGATCAAATCAAGAATATTACAGATGAAATCTTAGACCTAATACAGAGAATATCTCACACACACAAACTAGGGAAAAGCTCCAAATGATAACTCTAACTAAAAATAACTAACTTTCCCCTATTTATAGACTCCTACTTTCGCCCCTTTCATGAGGTCGAAAGTGTTCATTCGACCCCTCGTGGGTTCGAATGAAGCCTCTCCTATCAATCTATCTACATTCGACCCTAGACAAATTACATTCGACTCCCGACTGGTCGAATGTATCTCCAAGCTTAAGTCTTGGTCATTTTCTGATTATCTGAACCTTCGACGTTCAGTACCGGATCACTAGCTAGGGACATACATGAATAATGCACTTACAATCTCCCCCTTGGACCTAGCTAGTGATGTACCAAATCAAAAAGTTATCAATTCTTCAAGTCTTGATCTCATCATCTTGAACGACTTGAAAACTTTCCATTTTCTTGCATGTTTGTGTCGAAGTTCTTGTCTATCTCTGCAGTAAGCTTCGAAATCTCAGACAGACTCAAGAAATCTTGTCTTTGTCATTTGTTGGTCCAGAGATGAAGACAGACAACAATTTTGAATTCTTCGATCTTCAATCATTTCTTTAACAACCTCTTACTAGCTTCTATTGTTCTGGTGATCTTGATGTTCAGGTTTGGGTCTTGTTCAGTTACACGCTTTGTCGACGAGTCTTGAACAGTGCACCTGTTGTGTTTGATTCTGCAGAAAAATTTACTAAAAACTGCACAAACTACAACTAGCGTTAGACACGACAAAAATCTCGGAAGTACTCTTCACATTCCTTTTGACCCTCAATAAATCTCCCCCTGAACTATTAAACATTTTCAATATGCACCAGAAACTTAAAAATTTGTAGTCTTTTTCAACTTTTAAGTATATGAGCATTCACATTAAGTATCCCATCATCGGTTATCAAAAATAAAGCTTGAAACAAAACATTTTGATTTTTCAAAGTTTATGCTAAAACACACCAAAAATCTTTTTGAATTTTCAAATGGAATTGCATAAAAGTAAACTAAATATATTTTTGTGAATCTTCCGGTAAGAGGATCATATCAGTATTTGAAACGTCAGTCAAAACTCTATTTTATCAGTTTTCTGTTTTTGACATTGAGCATCCTACAACCATTACCAGTATGTTTGTCCACTTAAACTCAAAATCATCATTCATCGTTCAGCAATTCAGATATGTTATGGTAATATTAGATACTGAGTAATCTATGGTCCCCGCGCTCGCGACACATTCCCGTATCAAGAATTGCACAAAGCTTCATCGTAACGCGTGATTATATTGAAGTTATCTGTTAGTTACAAGGTATAAGGCACAGAGGTGACAAGTTAGCAAATCAATGCTTCAAAGCGACTTGTGCACTCTACCAGGGTGAGGATTAATATCATACATGATTTTCATCATAGTACTGATACAATGCATTAGATAATCTTTGATTATCATCACACATGTTAAGTTCCTCATTCGGTAACTTAAGGATTTGGTTTTATTAGCTCTTTTAATAAGATACCCTGACTGAATCTAGGTCTGTAAATCAGTACAGCAAAAGATCACTCAGGCCATCCCCAGATAACTTTCAATATAACGACCCGAAACCTCTGATTTTGGCAATCTATCAAACGAAATTTCGGTACTAAGACCATATGCCAACGATACGTTGAACCACATGATTATCAGTTATTGATTTTAAGTTTATATCACTATGTTGAACTTTAAACTTTGATTTCAAGCTACCAATATATAATTGTAGTGGCTACTCAATGTTTATCAATTCATTTTTTCAGAGTAGTCTGACAGTCCACTGATGTACTATCATCTCCTTTTTTTTCTCCAAGAAAACTCATTTTTGATTTTCTAATTTTTATTTTGATTTTTCAGAAATTTTCTCCCCCTAAAAATCTAAAAATAAGCATATTTTTGGATTTTTAAACTTTTGAAGAAAAACAAAATAAAATGATATCTGATGCGGTTTACTCATTGAGTTACGAAAACCATTTTCCACTCAGATTACTTGACTTAAAAAAAATCTTCAATTAGTAAAAGCCATTGTCAAAGATAAGAGAGTTTAGAATAAACCGTAATGTCGCATCTGTTGTAGAAATCCAACACCTGAGAGCAATTGCATGAGATTGCAACTTTTTCCGGCTTCACAGGTACGAAACAGATGACAAATACTCTCCTCTCTGTTGAAATCATGTTTTCCTTTTTCAATATCCCATTCTTTTGACCTTCACCTCTCCAATAAATAGATTGTATACAGATGCTCCATTATTAACTATCAAAGAATAGCTAATAGGTCTGTCTGGAACAATCTGCACACTTATTAAACAATTAGTAGGAGAGAGGTACCCATCCCTTCACAATGATGGGTCGTCCAAGGTCATCAATCCTCGGAACATCAATCCATTTTCGTTTTGAAAAATCAATTGGTTTTTCAATGGATAGATGTGAAGTAGAAATTGCTATTGATTTAGAAAGTGACTTGGGTTTCCAAATACGTTCAGAGTTTATTTTAGACTTTGTTAAAATCGTTTTAATTGTTGACTTTTTAGATTTCTTATTTGAAACCTGCTTCTGAACTTTGCTTGGAATCTTCTCAGACTTAATTGATGAAGACCCAGGTTTAGAGTTATTTTTAGGCTTAGCCTTAAAACTCCCCCTTACCTTAGTAACCCTATCACAATCTCCAACTTTATTCAAGGCAATTTTGTTACGATTGTCATACACAACCTGTTTCCCCTTTTGCTTCTTGATTGGTTTTGGGGATACAGGATTTTTGACATTGCCTGAATTTTTAGCTAATTTTACTTCGGTCCTTTTTTGTTTAACATACGGACACGCAATGCCCACACTCTCCGCAGTTAAAACAAGACCTATACTCTTCAAAATCACATGCATACCCGTCATCCCAATACCAGTAGGGACAATGAGCAGCAATATGACCAACTTCACCACATTTAAAACAGCTTCTCCGTTCAACATAACCATGAGAATACTGTGGTGAGTTGTTTCCCCAATAACCATCAAATCGAGAGGTATATGAATAATCATAAGAATCATATGATCTAGATGAAAAATTTCTTGAATTCTTTTGTTGAGAATTTTTCATCTGATCATTTCCTTTCGATTTGTTTGGTTTCGGTCCTTTTACTTTAGAACCTTTCTTGTTTTCAACATTTTTCTTTTCAATGTTTTTCTTTTGATCCTCATGTTGGTTAGGATTTAGTTCAAACGACAAATGACCAAATTGATTTTTAAATTGATTTAACAAATCGGTATTATCAACATATATACATTTGAGTAAAGATTGTTCAATATTATCAATTGGAAAATCTTTATTAAGAATCAAGTTGTCATGTCCTACCAACATATAGGATCCTTCCATTCCATCAGGAAATTTAAATATGGTTTCCTCTTCAGACTCAGGTTCTGAAGTGACTACCACATTTTTATTTTTCTGACTAGAATCGGACTTCACCTCAGAATTTGAAACTTCAACACAAGATGTTGTGTCTTTCAACTCTGATGTGGTGTTATTCATTGAAAAACTTTTATTCATTTCTAAAATTTCTTGTTTTAAAGATTCAATTTTATTTAACAAATCTTTTCATTCTTTTCAAAAACTTTATTTAGGTTTTGACAATTTTCTAGTTCATTTGCTAGGTTCTGTTTTTCCTCAATAAGTGTCATCAATTCACGTTTCAAATTGACACATTCAGAACAACTAGCACAGTCAACACTAGATCTTACCTCAGCATCTGATTTATTACCATTATCAGATTTTGCATCAACATTTGAGATACCACTCTCTCTTGATTCACTCTGTTCTGAATTCGTATCAGAACTCAAAACACTCTCTGACAATTCACCTGAATCATCATTTCTCATTTGTTTGACTAAACACACAACATTACTTTTAACACCTTCTCTGTTAACACACTTATCAACATGTACCACATTATCAGTTGGTTGCACAGTTGAAGCTAGTATGTTTCCACAATAATCACCAGTAGGTCTCGATGTCATTGGAAATCCCCAAATGTTGTCAATTTGAGATTTTTGTCTTTGTGATTGTTGTCGTGCAGCTTCTATCTGAGTTCTTATCTGCTCATCAGTTCTTGACATAGCCAAGTAATTTATCATTTTTCAACAAAAATTATTTCAAAAATTTTCTAAAATCAGGCTTTAGAAAATTTTCGAAATTTTTTACACCTTAAAATTTTAAAAATATTGTCCAAAAACTCGTGGGTTCGAACCTGAAAAAATATAGTCTTATTCGACCTTTTAAAAGGGTCGAATGTAACTCAGTCTTGGTTTGACCTCAAGAATGAAAATCTTTGAAAATCAATTACTACGTTCGACCTGATTAAATGTAATCGAGGGTTCGAATGTGGGAATTGTCCAGGTTCGACCCTTTAATCTGACTCTAATGTGAAACTTGAAACACACTAAACTCACTTTCGACCACTTAACTCCACGTTCGAACTCCCGTAAGGTCGAATGAGCAAAAAAAATGGTCGAATGAAAAACAGTACACACTGAAAAATTTGGTTCGACCTAAAAACACACCGGTTCGACCTAAAATCAGTTGGTTCGACCTAAAAGACTCTAGGTTCGACCCCTCGAAGCTCACATTCGACCTTTTCAGGTCTGTTCATCATCTTCAACCTCAAAAACACGAATCTGATCGGTTTTTGACAAAATTTTCACCAAATGTAATGATTTTGGATAGGTCTTGTTCGGAATTGATTTTAGACAAGCTTTTGTGAAAGAATTTTTGAAAATAACATAAATTGAACTCCAATTCAATCAAAAACCATGTTTTTATGAAAAGTTTCAAAATTTCTAGGGTTTTGAACTTTTAAACCAGAATTCTAATCTGTTTTCATCAATTCAGATCAATTTGGTGCGGAATCCCCTCCGGTCGTGCAAAATGATTCAGAAATAAACCGTAACGATCGTGATGAAAACAGATAACGAATCACCGAGCAATTTCCATAACTTTACTCTTTGTATTAGATCAAATCAAGAATATTACAGATGACATCTTAGACCTAATACAGAGAATATCTCACACACACAAACTAGGGAAAAGCTCCAAATGATAACTCTAACTAAAAATAACTAACTTTTCCCTATTTATAGACTCCTACTTTCGCCCCTTTCATGAGGTCGAAAGTGTTCATTCGACCCCTCGTGGGTTCGAATGAAGCCTTTCCTATCAATCTATCTACATTCGACCCTAGACAAATTACATTCGACCTCCCGACTGGTCGAATGTATCTCCAAGCTTAAGTCTTGATCATTTTCTGATTATCTGAACCTTCGACATTCAGTACCGGATCACTAGCTGGGGACATACATGAATAATGCACTTATAATAACCACTCATATGCAAGATGGTACATCAGTTAGCGCTCATGTG
This sequence comes from Ambrosia artemisiifolia, assembly GCA_032199755.1. Classification (NCBI taxonomy): domain Eukaryota; kingdom Viridiplantae; phylum Streptophyta; class Magnoliopsida; order Asterales; family Asteraceae; genus Ambrosia; species Ambrosia artemisiifolia. Next base: position 54,857,651 of record CM063513.1, on the reverse strand, counting down.
CTAAAGATGAAGGCATATTTTGTACACTTAGCTCGTCTGGAATCTCCCTTGAGTGATGAGTTGGCTGGGGATATTATCCTCAACTCATTGCCCAAGTCATATGATCAGTTCACTATGAACTACAATATGAATGGGATGGAGAAGACACTTGCAGAGTTGCATCAGATGCTCAAAACTGCTGAGGTAAACATACCTGGCAAAACTGCACCAGTGCTAATGATCAAGGAGGGTCATGTTAAGAAACCTAACACCAAGAAGAAGGGCATTCAGGGCAAAGGGAAGGGAAAGGGCAAATCTGTTGCCAACAAGAAACCTCTGAAAGATGCCAAATGTTTTCATTGTGATGAAACTGGGCACTGGAAGAGGAACTGTGCTAAGTATTTAGCTGAACTGAAGCAAGCCAAGGCTTCTGGAGGAGAGTCCTCAGGTATATATGTTATTGAAATCTTTGCTTTTTCTGGCAAGACATGGGTGTTTGACACATGATGTGGTTTCCACATTTGTAATGTTTTGCAGGGACTAAGAAAGATTAGAAAGCTGAAACAGGGCGACTTGGAGGTCCATGTTGGCAATGGACAAAGAGTTGCAGTGAAGGCGATAGGAGAATATGTTCTTTTACTTCCTTCTGGTTTAGAACTTGTTTTGAACAATGTTTATTACATTCCTAGTGTGACTAGAAATATTGTTTCATTTTATGCTTTGCGTGGACAAGGTTTTGATTATCGTTTTAATGGTGAATTTATTTCTGCTTATTTTAACGATATGTTTTACTTTGATGCGAAACCCAACAATGGGATCTATGAGATAGAAATCCAAAACGATAACATATTATGCAACATCTCCCATAAACGTAATAAGTTAGACTTTAATGATGTGTTTATGTGGCATTGTAGACTTGGTCACATAAGTGAAAATCGTGCTAAACAACTCAAAACCGTAGGAATCCTAGATTCCAAGGGTTCAGAGTCGTTTGGAAAATGCGAATCATGCTTAAGTGGAAAGTTAACAAAAGCACCTTTTTCAAATGTTGGAGAAAGAGCTAATGATCTGTTAGGACTTGTACATATAGATGTATGTGGTCCATTCAGAACAATGTCAAGACATGGAGAAAGATACTTTGTTACATTTACTGATGACTTCAGTAGATATGGTTATGTTTATCTTATGAAGCATAAACATGAAACTCTTGAAAAGTTCAAGGAGTACCAAAACGAAATAGAAAATCAGCTGAATAGAACTATTAAGATGCTTCGATCAGATTGAGGTGGTGAATATCTTAGTCAGGAATTCATCGACCATCTAAAGGATTATGGAATCGTTTCACAACTCACTCCACCTGGAACACCACAACATAATGGTGTGTCTGAGCGGATAAATCAAACTCTATTAGATATGATTCGATCAATGATGTGTCGAACAAACCTTCCAAAATCCTTTTGCAGTTATGCTTTGGAAATTGCCGCAAGACTTGTGATTATAGCTCCAACAAAGAAGGTTGATAAAACGCCTTATGAGATATGGCATGGAAAGAAATCTCATGTATCCTATCTTAAAGTCTGGGGATGTAATGCTTATGTCACTCTAGAATCTTCGGATAAACTAGATCCCAGAGGCGAAAAGGTAGTTTTCGTCGGATACGCTAAGAAGATCGGTTACCTATTCTACCACCCCACTGAAAATAGGATTTTCACTAAACGCAGAGGCACTTTCTTGGAGGGGGAGTTTCTGGCGCGAGGGATTGGAGATAACCATGTGGATCTTGAAGAAATTCGAGAATCACAAGTGTTTGAACCAGTTGTTCAGACAGAACTAGAAGTAATTGATCCAGTTGTTGAAGTTGAGCCTGAGAGGACTCAAGAAACAACAGAAACACCAAGTGTTCAAAGAAGTATTAGGGATCCCCGTGCACCTGTAAGGTATGACGATATCTTCATGATTGATGAAGTTAAGCCTGCTACTTACAAAGCTGCAATCTTGGATTCGGAATCCAAGAAATGGCAAGAAGCCATGAATACAGAGATGCAATCCATGTATGATAACCAAGTCTGGGATTTGGTTAATCTTCCTGGCCGAGTTTCGGACTATAGGACACAAATGGATCTTCAAGAAGAAGACTGAAATGGATGGGAATGTGCAAACTACAAAGCAAGGCTTGTAGCGAAAGCTTTTACTCAGACTCAAGGAATTGATTATGAGGAAACTTTCTCGCCAGTAGCCATGCTTAAGTCTATTAGAATTCTACTTGCCATTGCTGCATATTATGACTATGAGATATGGCAAATGGATGTCAAAACCGCGTTCCTTAATGGACACTTACTGGAAGATGTCTGTATGGTTCAACCTGAAGGTTTTGTCGATCCAAAGAATCCTAATAAGGTGTGCAAGCTGAATAAATCCATTTATGGATTAAAGCAAGCATCTCGCAGCTGGAATCTCCGTTTTGATCAGAAAATCAAATAGTTTGGTTTTATCAAGAACGAAGATGAACCATGTGTTTACAAGAAATCTAGTGGGAGCTATATCACTTTTCTCATACTATATGACATACTAATCATTGGAAACAATATCTCTATGCTTAAAGATGTTAAGACCTGGTTGGGCAAATGTTTCGCAATGAAAGATCTTGGTAAAGCCGCTTATATTCTGGGAATAAAGATCTATATAGATAGATCAAAGCGGTTATTGGGTTTGAGTCAAAGTACATATATTGATAAGGTCATATGACGTTTCTCAATGCAAGACTCAAAAAGGGGGCTCTTTCCCATGGCACATGGAACCATTCTTAATAGGAAGCAGTGTGCAAACACTGAAGAGGAAAAGAAGAAAATGGAAAGAGTTCCATATGCTTCGGCTATTGGTTCTATCATGTATGCCATGTTATGTACTAGACCTGATGTCTCGTATGCTCTTAGCATGATGAGTAGATATCAACAGAATCCAGGAGAGAGTCACTGGGTTGCAGTGAAGAACATTCTTAAGTACTTGAAAGGACTAAGGACATGTTCTTAATATATGGAGGACTGGATGAGGAGTTGTCAGTTAAGTGTTATACTGATGCAAGCTTCCAGACTGATCGTGAGGATTCAAGGTCACAAACGGGATATGTTTTCATTCTGAATGGTGGGGCTATTACTTGGAAGAGCTCTAAGCAAAGTGTGGTTGCTCAATCCACTTGTGAATCAGAATACAATGCTGCATCGGATGCTGCAAAGGAGGCTGCCTGGATGAAGAAGTTCATTACTGATCTCGATGTTGTGCCTAGCATAAAGAAACCAATTGAGATACTGTGTGACAACACTGGTGCCATTGCTCTTGCAAAGGAACCAAGGTCACATCAGAACACAAGGCATATACTCAGGAAATTCCACTATATTAGAGAGATAGTAGAGCGTGGAGACATCATAATAAGCAAAGTTCATACAGATCTAAATCTGGCTGACCCCCTTACTAAACCTTTGCCTCAAGCTAAACATGAGGAGCATGCTGGAAAGATAGGGCTTAGAGTTTCTAGACAGTGGGCATGATCTGTAGTTAGTATTGGTGTTTTATTTTGAACTATGACAGTTATATTGAATGTTTATTTGATTTAATGGGTTAAATGCAAATTTAAATATTTTGTAACTGTGTTCATTATTTGTATGTTTAAATCCTTGAATAAGAGTATTCTAAATATCCGTAGTCGATCAAATTACATGGGAATGAATTTGAATGTAAGACTATTGTGAATTGAAATGATTGCATTCATGAGATGAATAGCTCAAGGGTTTGAGAATCATAATTCACATATATCATTAGGGAATGATATTGGATGTAACTCGCTTCAAAACGATCTCCATGGATCTGTGTCATGAGATGTTTTGATATTGATATGTTCAATCTGTTCTTTTTCTTAAAGCACATATTAAACTACATTGATCAAGGACTATCTTTGATGTTATCTAACACTATCATGAAACATGGGTAGTAATCCGGGTAGCATTGGGAGAAATCCAAGATTAAGTGGGAGTTGTATGACGCTGATGGAATTCTGTACTTCTATAAGATTAGAAGCTTAGACATTCTGGCGCCCTCGTAAAATCAAACTGGTATAAACGCGTGGCCACGCTCGGACTAAGGTAGTTTGTTAGACCATTTTGAATTAAAGACGAGAATAGAGAATGGTTGATCACTATAAGAATTAATGATCCATGTCTTATGACCAATGGATGTCTATACAGAAGGGACTTATTTTTGCCCTTGCACATCGCTACATTTTGCTCGAGTGAGTGAGTCGATAGCTGGACTCGCTTTTCCACGCGCGTTTAGGCGTGCGGTCGTGGAATTCAAGTATTTCCACATCCGGGTCATACGGGCCTGAATTGAATAGCTAAGATCGCTACCCGTTGACTTTCAAACTCAGTCCAACTTGGACTTTAACTTCTAGGAATGGCTGTTTTCATTAAAGATTTTCTTTAAGATCGCTTTTGCCCGAATGGAGATTGAGTACGGGCGAGAAGATCGATCGAACAATGAACAGACATCGGCCATCCCCACACTTAAACTGACGTAATGTACGAAATAATTACAGACTCAAACTAAGAAAAATAGAAGAAATATACACAAATCGACATACCAAACCCTATACACTAAATTTAAATGATGATAATAAACAAATATGAAAATATACAAAATTTTCAGCGAAATCTGAGTCGCTCGAGCATCGCAAAGAAGTATAGACCGCTTCTCGCGTGGTGCAAGTGAATATAATGACTCAAGGTGCTCGCGGGTCGCAACAAGACAAAGACCGTCTTTATGCTTTGCGCGAAAACAAGCTTTTCACCGGAAAAAATAATACAACGGAAGATAGTAGATGAAAAATGATGATGGGTGACAATGAATGGAGTTAAAAACGGAAGATAGCGGCTATTCACATCACGCGAAGGACTCTGGTGATCCTGGCCGCGTATCGTGAACAATAAAAGATAAAATCCGGGGTAATTAGGAACTCGCTTAAAGCGAAACCATAAGCCCAGCTTCTTTGCGAATCGCAAGGAAGCATTTTTCACAAAAAAATTATTTTTATTAAAACCACTTTTATATCAAATAAATTTCCCAAGTTTTCTTAACCCAAACCTTTTTTAAAAGCATCTGAATCAACAAATTTAAATGTAACATACCCAGACTTCCATTGTATATATAAGTAAAATAAAAACTATATATACATAAAAATCAAATAAAAACCAATAGAATCAATAAAATGAACAGAAACAAACAGACAAAGCATAAAACTATCCAAAGCATGAAATTAATAATTAGTTCAAATACGAACAAATAAATCTAATCAATCAATTAAATCTATCAACATCCTAATGAACGAATAATCAATCCAACAATCCTATAAGCAGATAAATGAACGAATATATGTGCAAACCTATGAACCAACCTAAAATCAATCCAATATATCAACAGACAGATAAATCAAATAAACAATCAATAAATCATATATGCAAATAAATGAATGAAATAAAGAATCAACAAAGTATAGACAAGTATTCACAAGCATGTACACTGGTAAAAGGTTGACTCGGTTCGTTTCTAAAGCTCGTCGCGTCCCCGGCAACAGCGCCAAAAACTTGACGTGTGCGATACTACACATAATTTTACAATGAAATAACACACGTTTCTGCTTTAATATTTATAAAAATGGTTTAGACCATTAAAACACACACAATAGGGCAAGTGTACCCTGTCATATATGTAGTAAGTACAGATAAGAACCAGATATCGATCCATGGACGCGAGCGGAGCAATGCTACTAAAACTCTATCCCCGATTTACCAGTAGGAAAAGATAGTTTGAAGTTTTGTTTAAACTAAATTAATTCTAAAAACATATAAATAACATAAGTAAGACTCCAAATAGAAAATATAACTATAAATACACAATAATATCAACCCTAGCATGTCATCTACATGTCATATGATACAACAGCGTGTGATCAACATTCCCATTTTCAGACAATTAGTATCCCTTTCGGGAATCCTAACATGACAACTATACGGAAAGCTAACACGATAAACACACGTTAACCACCTCAAATTGTTTATTAGCGAGCAGCTGATATGATCTCATGAGAATCTTCTAAAGACAAGTTAGTCATCCGTTAAGAGTTTTCTAACCTCATTAATCAAGGAAAGCAATACCAAATACACAATACAACCACCTAGACTGGCATAAAGTAGAGCATTTCACAACCTATTCCATTTTACCAACTTTGAACACAAATCTACTAAGATCGCCATTTTAACCAAAATAACTAGCAAAGATCATCAACCGTGTCAAAGATCAGTAACAACACCATTAAGCTTTTTAAACCCTTTTACGTGCCGATAAACACTTATAATCATTATTTAACTGACTTTAACCAAACCAATACCCGGTTACAGTTTCATGATGTAAACTCATTAACAAGTTAACTAGTCTACTACCGGATGATTAAACGAACGGTTTTTCAACATGTATCCACCTAACACACACGATAATCATCAAAGTCAATCAAACACAATCACAAATCCAACAATGAAACAAGATTGCACTATGATCATCAAGATTCAAACATGAAAAACACCAATTTCATACAAAACATGATTAACAAACAAATGATTGTTTTTACTACTAATGATTACTAAATATTATCCGTAGACTATAATGTAATACATAAACATCACAAACAAGTCAAAATATTCAGATTTGAATCAACTTAATAGTTTATAGATCAAACCATAAATCTTGAATGTGAAGGATTGGATGATGATAGATGATCCGGATAGATTCCCGAGCTTGTTAAACGGCTTTCCAACAGCTCCTTTGGTACAGAAATCGCCCCAAATCGCCCAGACAATACCCAACATGATTACAGAAGCCAAAAACTCTGTTTTATCAAGTCAGGGAGCTATGAGCGGCCGCTTGGCCTCTGTGAGCGGCCGCTCACTTTGCAAAAAGTCATAAAAGTAGCCCGGGTGCTGACGTAGGGCTTCTAGAAGGCAACCATAAAGATCTGGAGGAGCGAGCGGCCGCTCACAGAGAGTGAGCGGCCGCTCACAGGACCCAGGGTCCCGTTCGCGCGCCGAAATCTTCATTTTCCTTCTGTTTTGCTTTTGGGACATCGTTTAAGACCTGAAATCGCAAAGATACCCAAATAAGTACCAATTCCTCGTGTATAAGGTCAAAAACGTATTAAAACGGGAGTTAAACATGGACTTTTATATGTGTAATTTAACGTATATCACCTATGAACTCACCAACTCTTTAATTAACGCATTTTGCATGTTTTTCAGATGATTAAAACTAGAGATAGAGACTACGTACTAAATACTTTCACATAGGATGCATGCAAAAGATCTAGTTAAATGAAATCGGAAACTTATTTGTTTTTCGTATTTGATATTTTAACTATTTGAGTTTTAAATAAAAGCAAGTATTTCTTTATTCTAGGTGTTATGCAATTCGACGTGCCTCGGCGTTTCCGCCATAGGTTGGGGTGTGAAATAAAATAAATCTCATTATTGTGTCTAAACTAAAAATTGAATGTCGGGAATAGGTAGTGCGTTATCTTTTAAGGTTGTGAAGAATAAGAATGATGCATTTTCTGCTCACATGCTAGAGTATTGGATTCTAAAACATGCTAGACTAGTACTTGTTAATTTATATGCTTTGTGAAGATTAAATCAACTTCAAACATTAAAAATATGTGATGATATGAGAATGACTTTTGTTTATAAACAAAACTATACAATAACTTCATTCGGTCTAAATGAATTACATGAGATGACAGATTACCTAGATGATTGATAATGATACTATCTGGATTCCTATGTTTAATGAGGACAAGTCATATAACTCAAAAATTCTTATGAGTAATGGAAAATCAGAGTAGATTATAATACTTACATGACATCATTCTCACAAAGATGCGGATATCGATTATATTATCATGAGTGTCTAAAGTCATCATGAGTGACAATTACTTAAACTTAAGTAATTTTATGGCAGGAGCATTTTAAGGAACAACCCTTTATGATATGCAGAAATGGTACCTAAGAAGGTTTCTCAAACTCGAGAAGAAAGTGAGAACCTTTTATCACCCTATTTGGTTGTTATCCAATAACATTTAAATGTAGGGGTGATTTGCATCTGAATGTGGAAGGTTTAGCAGTAAGGATTTTGGTAATCCAAATAAATATTGCAAACATATGAGCAAGTAGAAGTCAATTAGATGTTTAACGTGACATACCAAGGTCATGATGGAAACATTTTTAGCCTTAAATTGGGTTTCATGTCGATCTAGAGACAAGGTGTTATAACTAGATCTAAGTTGAGATCACATGTTATAAGTCTATGAATTGACAAATTGGCAAAACTGACTAGTAGATCAATCACAAATTAGAACAACGGATCTCAATTGCAAAGTATCGTTACTAACTTAGTGGAGTCAAAGATAACTATGGATCCGAAAACCCAAGGATTGATGAGAGCAAATTTTGGAATGAGACTAAAGCTAATGAAAAAAGCAAACTTAAGGGAAACCTAACCTTATTGACTTAAGATCCTAAATCTAGGTTCAATAGGACAACTAAATCATGTAACCAAAGAGTAGTCATTGTTGGGGCATTTCCTATGATGATCAGTTACAAATGTGACTTTAAACATAATATATGGTTAATGATTTGTTTAAATCACGATGATTTTAATGATTTGAGGACAAATCACATATCTAAGAGAGAAGTGGGGTTGCTTCGAATGGAATTGTTGGACACAATTCCTAGAGCGCCCGCATAACCAGGAATGTGTTGCAGAATCATTATTGGGCACGAATGTGAGGGGATGGACCAACTAGGGAGAGTATTATGTGAAGTGTATTATTGTCTACACAAATGGGACTTTGTTAAAGGACATCGCGTCTACAAAACGCTAGTAGTCTCCTCGTTGGAAATGCGATTGAGAATTTTTTAAATTTTTTTATTTGAAAACTTGAGAAACTTGCAATTTATTGAAATTTGTATAGACTAATTAATATTGGACTAGTGGTATAAACTAAAACTCAATCAATATCAAAACTAAAACAATGGCTAGAATGATTGGCACCACAAAAGGTTGTGTTCGAGAACAATATTCTTTACAAGTTTTACTTGAAGTTTAACTGTTTAGTCTTGAGAACTTCATTCTCACATTTACCTAGTATCGTGTAAACGAGTTTAGCTTTGTAGTAAAATGAAAGAAATTTTGTTGTTTCTATGCTCGATTGCTTTAGCCCTTGGTTAGAATCGGTGATTGGTCGAAGAAGGGAGGGGGTTGGGTGAATTATTTTATTTATTAACTTTAGTTATAGAGGTAATTGGACATTGTTTCAGAAATGAAGGCGTGACTATTGAGTGGACATTAGAGAAGGTAAGTACAGTTTTTCAATGCTAAAAGATCGATATTTCAATATACCGCAAACACGATATGTGTGATTTACTATATTAAGAACAAATAAATCTTGGTCTATATTCTAAAGTAACCGTGTGATCGGATATTATGGCCTATGGGCGTAAATTTGGATACATGTATAATGGGCTACCTATAATAAAATACGAGCCCATACACTCTGGCCCAGTACATAGTGAAGCCTCAAATGAATAAATTTGTTGTTGGGGTTTAATCAGAAACAATTTTCATGGGAATCGAAGCTTAACAACATATGAAGAAATTTATTACCCATTACCCAATATGTATTTAAAGCATCCATATATAAAAGGAAAAATGGAAATAAATAATCCTAACTATTGACTATTGGCCAATAACAGTCCCAACTACGAAATCACCAATATTGGTCTCAACTTTTGACATATTGGAAACCAATGGACCCAAACTAACGGAGGCTAACTCCGTTAGTGTGATGCTGACGTGGCATGCTTAGGTGGCAAGATGATCCTACGTGGCATGCCACGTGGCAAAATGATCCTACGTGGCATGCCACGTGGCAAAATGATCATATGTGGCATCCAACGTGGCATCCTACGTGGCATGCCACGTCAGCATCACACTAACGGAGGCTAACTCCGTTAGTTTGGGTCCGTTGGTTTCCAATATGTCGAAAGTTGGGATCAATATTGGTGATTTTCGTAGTTGGGACTGTTATTGGCCAATAGTTAATAGTTGGGATTATTTATTTCCATTTTTCCTATATAAAAACACAAATTGAAACTAAAAGGGAGTTGAAAAAAGAAACGAGTATGACTCGGGTAGATTGAGGGGGTGGTTAATCGTGCTCGCTACAGGATATAATCCTTTGCTCACAACGATGATAAACCCGTGGTCCGGTTAGCTAAAGAACACGTAAGTAAATAACACACAAGATATAAGTGGTTCGGTCTCGTCGACCTACGTCCACTGAAAAGGTTGTATCTTTATTACTTGGATGATTACAAATATCAAGACAAAGATACAAGTGTGTTACAAGTGTGTGTGTTTGAGTGGTGAATTATCCGACCTATCAAAAGGAGGTGAAGTCTCCTTTTTATAGGGGAAGTATTGGCTGGACGTCTGCGGCCCACCTGAGGAGCTCTGGGTTTGGGTCAAGGAGTTGGGTCTGCTATCTAAAAGCCCATTCGGTTGGATCTGGATCCAAAGTTGAATATAGTAAACTAGTTGAGAATGACGCCCTGTGATGGTCCACGTGGCGCAAAATGTACACATTTTCAATAGTATGTTATAAAAATGTATAGTTCAAAAAGCTATACATGTGATTCCTAAATTAGCACAAAATGTACACATTTTCAATAGTATGTTATAAAAACCACCAATTTTAGTTTGATCGTATTCCACACAAATTTATGGAGCTGAAATACTTATAAATGTATTTTTATATCACTTCTAACATTTTCATCAACTTTGTAATCAACATAATTCAGGCATATGAGTTATGTATGGGACCAACAATATCAATTTGTAATCCACAATTTAAAGATAATTAACTACTAACATTGAATTGATTATTTGTGTTATATAATTTGATTAATTAGATAAAGATAACATGCTTGATACATTATAAATCTAAATAAAAATGTATAAAATAAAACTCTTTTTCAAATAAAATAATAAAAACATAAAAAATACGATTATAACTTAGAAAGAGTACGTATCCAGTTAAATTTGGGTTACATGGGAATTAAATTGGGAGGCCAAAACTCAGCTTTCTTCACCTTAGACATGCTTTCCAATACAGCCACTGGTGACACGTGTCCCATCACCGTTACTCTCTTGGTTTCTAGATCTACACTAAACGACGTTACTCCTGTAATTTTGTTATAAATTTTAATTCTTGAAAATAATCATAATAAAATAAAATTTTAAAATATTAGCGAAGGGTAGAAGAGTAATTTGCACCTTCCATTTTGGATAAATGTTTCTTGACCTTACCAGCACACCCTTGACAATGAATGGATACCCTCATCACAACCACCTGTTCAAACATTTGTCTACGTTAGTACAACTATACTAAACCACAAGATACAACCACAATTGATTAATATATATGTTAACAAAAAGATTACTTGCTCAAGATGTTTCAATTTATTTATAGAATAATATGTTTAAAAACCTATATTACTTGTTAATAGCTACACATTTTAAAAAGAAAACAACCTAAAAGGTTTTATATATTTGGAGACATGAAAGCAAAACCATGATTAAAAAAAAAAAAAAAAAAAAACAAACAAACAAACAAACCAGAAGAAACGATTGTTAAGTCATTATATTTTTATAACTTGTTTTTGCTTTCTGATTTTGTTTATGTATGTATACAAAACCAAAATAACGATACTGATCAACATCAATGAAACCTAACCTTGTAATTTTTTTTACTTTTACAAATAATATATTATATGTCAGGAAATTGAAAGTTTTAATGATCTTTTTATAAATAACACTTATTTTATCATCCTTCAATTGTTTTATAAAAACTAACAGATTCATTTTTAATACAAATTTAAAATGTTTACATCTTTGGTTTTACCCTTGCCCATAACTGACCATTAACCGAACCGGCTTTCCTATAAAATATATATTAAAAAAAACGCAATATTGATAACCTAAACAGTTTGTCATAAACTCTAAAAACCGATACATTTAACTAATTGTTCTTATGTTATGACTTGTAAGGCCATGTGTTATGGTTTAATCAACGGCCAACGCCACATCAGCCAAGACGGGATGTGAAAGGCTCAAACGTGAGTGTAGTCACGCGCACTGCGTTGGTCTAGTATATGTGGATATGTATGTGGACCAATGATATCACTCGTGTGACTAAGGGAGCATGATTGCATAACACGTGGTCTAACAACTAAAACGAACCGCACCATGCTCACCCCATAAGACCAGACCTTAAACCGTATGGAAATAAACAGATCTAACAGATCAAATACCTTAAACTATACCCAATGTTGTAAAAATCGGCCTAGGCGGTGCACAAAATCGGAATTAGGCCCTAGTCGAAGATTTAGGCGTTTTGGCCATTAGGTGGGCCTAGGCGGTGGTTTTTTTTATTTTTTTATTAAATTTCTAATATTTCTAAGTATTTTTTAGTATTATGTGTATATATCTAAGTATTTCTAAGTATTATGTGTATATATCTTAACATATTTTCAAAAAACACCTAAATTTGTGTATATATATAAAATACGTATAAAAATACCAAAACGCCTAATTCCGCCTAGTCCCTAGGCTAGACCTCACCGCCCGCCTAGCGCGTCTAGCGCCTTCTGCAACATTGACTATGCCTATAATCTCTAATCTCACATAATCAAACATGAAAACGAACCGAAAAATCATACAAACAACATTATGGGACAACAAAAAAAACCAACCTGAAACACTTGGTTAGCTGCCGATAACTGGATGGCATTCTGGTCCAACTTCACACCATTAGCGGTTGATGACGACGACGACAATGACGATCTCCTACTTGCAGGAACAACATAGCCACGACGCTCTGCGAGTCGAATGTACTTAGTGTTACTCAACAACCTTGTGTGTTCACTAAGTGTTTGATCACTCGACCTAAGTGACCGTATAACAGACCGACAATTGGGTATCATGCAAGATGTTGTCGCGTCAAGCGACTGGCACATGATCAACCTCCTCATCTTCTTAGTTTCCTTCATGTTCATACCTCTCAAAACACTCAAAAGACAGAATATATACGTGACACAAATAATGATATATAAATATATATACACACAAGTAGCTATGTTTTAATTAAATAGATCAAATGTTTTAACTACCATAAGTGTTTGAAAATTTATTGCATGGAGCACATGAGTACGACACTAAAACTCAGCATGTACAAACCCTAAACCATAAACCCTGAACCGTAAACAGACATATGACATAAAAAAAAAATACTATAGACACTGCATGGGTCTGATTAATTCAGTGGGTGGGAATTCAAGACAAGTGTTGGGTAAAAGATGAAAATCATTGAACAACAGACACAATTGGCTGGTCAAAAGAGAGAAACACAGTTAAGAACAACAGAAACAGTAGTAGTAGAGTTTCTGATTCTCTCAGGCTTTTCAACTACTATTGTACATTGATACTAGACCTACTTTTACTGAGTCAACTCAACAGAATTGAAGAGGTTGGGTAGGGCTGTATCTTGTTTGTTACTGAGTCAAATCAAGTGAGTGGAGGAGAATCTTGAATTTAGGTTAAAAGGGGTCCATGTCTTTAAGCTCTTTTTGGAAGAAAACAAATAAGTAGACATTAGAATAATAATGTGAGCTTGATGGGATAAGGGGACCAGCCAACCTTTGGTGTTTGCTAGCATGCTTTTAATTATGGCATTTCCATCCATTACCAATATCATATCAACCATCTAATGCTTTTATAAATATCATGCTTTTAATTCTTTAACAACTGGCTTTAACATATATACAGAAAATTTAGTTTTATCTTTAATTCAGGGGATAATGTATAATACAAACAAAAAAACGTACCTAGTATAATATCACTAATAGCAAATTAGTAGAGTCTGATGAGGATAAAATATAGGGATAAACATTTCCTCTATTTCAGAACACAGAGAAAGATGCTCATGTGACACGCCACACTCTAAAAACTATGAAGTGTCACGTAGAGAATTAAAACAACAAAAACAAAAGGTACTAAAAGTACCAATAGTAAACTACTGATAATATAAAATGATGAAAATTAATTGTTGTATATCAGAAAAAATATTTAAGAAAAAAACTTTATATAAATAGAAAATTTGTAATAACAATATTTATGCAAGGTTTGACAAATGTTTTAAGCACAAAAGATGGATATTTGCAGTGGCACTAAGAGCATCCACAAAGTTCTGTTACTTGTGGACTGGTCTGGAATTTTGGACGAGGGTGATCCGGACCATGAGCACATGAGCACTGACAGATGAGCCCTCTTGCATTTTACAGCTTATGAGCTGTTTCATGGTGTCGTAGCGTTCTTGTCGGGCTTGTTTCTGAAACATGTCCTTAAGTTGCTCGATCATGTCAAATGCATTCTTGTCTTCCATGTTCTTCTGGAGATCAGGAGACATTGTGGCTTGCATAAGGCAGGCTAACTCAATGGCATCCTCGTTATGCTTTTCTAGTGCCCTACGAGCAGCAGCAGTGTTATTTTCAGGCTCGTTGGGGACTGGGCCATCTAGAACGTAGAGCTTCTTTGCCATCTTGAGAACAATTCTCAGATTGCGGTGCCATTCGAGAAAGTTAGTGTCATTTAGTTTTTCTTTCTCAAGTATTGACTTGAGAGTAAAGGTGGAGTTATTTTCATTAGCCATCTGTTAAATAAGCAAAATAATTTTTAATTAGTATTATCGATGTTTAATTTCCTTATTAATTAATGACCCATTTACAATAATTATAGGGAATGAGAATCTGACTATATCAGTTACTAAAGGCAGCTGTGGCATGCAACATTAGTAAGTGGTTAGGCAGACAGACAACGAGTGTCAATTGTGAAAAATGCACAACTCTCGAGTATGAGGCCTACTATGACAACTCTTGTCTAAGCATTGATACGTTTAGCCCCATCTATGCCCACTTTCACTCTCCAGGCCGCTGTGGCATGCCAAGAGGGAAAAGTAATAGTCGCCCTAAAATAGGTACGTGTGGAAGGGCCGGATGTGTCTACGAAACCCTTGCACCTTGGAGGATAAACTAGACATCAAGTGTGGTGCTGTGGCTCCCAACACTGATGGTTCGCATTATGCTCCAAGTGTTCCTTATAATAGGATGGCATAGACTATTGATTTTAAATATGAGATTTAATTTTAGAGTTCACCGAATAGGGTCGTAAAATCCAGTTTTACTATATAATGTTCGTGACAGTATAATTAACCCTTTCATCACTCGGGACACTTAATTTTAAATAACATATTAAAACTAAGTTTGTCGCAACTTGAATAACCAATTAAAGTTAATAGTTAAAACTATTAAGTTGTGAGTTTTTAGAAAGTTAAAATTTGTTTAAATTTCAAAAACTCTAGTGGTTATTATTTATTTTTTTTTAAAAACAAACTATTTGTTTTATGATAAATTTTACAAGTTGTAAAAATAAGTTTAGAACTTGTTTTATTTGACTGTGTCAATATTTTAAAAAGTTCCTTTTAAAAGGTTTGGTATTAGGTTGGTATGTTATAACAATTTATAAAATAAAGCAACCACAATAGCAAATAAATATGTAAATCATATGGTCAAAAATTGTTGATCTTGCTAGAGCCTTTTAGCAAGACCAAACGGGGTCACAACACATAAACAACCACAATGATAGACTTGGACTTGAGTGCATCTTCTTGTCTTGAGAGACTCCCACTGACTTCATGACTCCTGTCTTGGTCTTCAGTTTTGTCTTCGGGTCTTCAACATTTAATATTTACAAAAATATATAAAAATAAAAAAAACCCTGATCTATTACAACTTTGAGCCAACAAAGTGGGCCAAAAACCATAAAACCAAAACTGAAATAAATATAAAATATTCAACAACAAGGTCGGGCCAGATTTACATATTTTACACAATCATCATAAATTGAGCAATCTTTTGGTCAAATAAAATAAATAAAACTTTGACCAAAAAAATATTTTGTTGCCCAAAAAAATATATATATATCTAGATCTGAAACTTTAAATAATATAAAGTTTGAGATGTATAACCGGTTAAAAGACCGGATCCGATTTGTATGTTGTAACCGAGGCTCTGATACCACTGTTGGGTTTCGGTGGTGTCAACTTTACTTTTTATCAAAACGGGTTTGATATATTTGTTATTAATTAAACATATAATTAATAAAATGCAGCGGAATATTTATAAAATATTAACACCAAAACAAACCGAACAGGATCTGGTTACAAAACATACAAACACGGTACAAACAATATTAATCTACCAATGAGATAGATATACCTGAGTGGTTAATAATTAACCGTTTGAGACACCGAGATACAACGAACGAATGCTAGAAACGAACAGGAGAGAAAACGAGTACGGCTCGCAAGGTTGGATAGTGGTGCCGTATGAAGCGGTGCACCCTATGCTCGACCAAAAAGCAAGCAGTCAAATAAAACTTGACATGCGACGAATATTATGAATGAGAGTATTTTGTTGCCTTTGACTTTTTGTGGTAATGTGTATATTGTTATTATTCATCCGGCAGATAATAACATATATATATATATATATATATATATATATATATATATATATATAAAACACATTATCAAATCATGATTAGAATACAATTGGTTATTAGATAATCATGAGTTTAAAACAATCATTATCTCATTATCTAATCACATTCTAATCCCTATCGGGCCTCAAACCCAATACACATAGACCAAGTCCAAGACGCGATTTAAAGCCCCATACATAATTAAAAGGCCGCAACCCGTTTACTATTAATAAATAAACTTTATATTATTTATAACTAGTATAAATAACAAAACCCGTTTATTTTGTTAATTGTCCGTGCCTACCAGTTAATCAAGTTAAGTGGATTTAATGTTCGTTGCCCAAGGTGTAACTCTTACGGATCACAGCTCAGTTAGTAGCGCTAAGTTATCGAAACCGTACATATAAATCCAACAGCTAGTAACTTGAAACTGAAAGCTTGAAGAAAATGACTTTCAGTCACACATGATTACGAACTGTAAAAAGCACTTTCTAGTTTGATGACAATTAAAAATATGAAAGCTTCAAGAAACATATGATAAAAGACATACAATCAATGGACAACTCAAACGTTGATCAATGATGCTAAGACTGGTCGATATAACTAATTTAAAAGTATCACTTAATTCAAAATTAATCATGAAGTAATGAATTAATTGGGACAAGTTATCCTACATAGTGTAACAAAAATGAGAAGGGTGAAAATGATACAAAAAACCAAATGGATCACGAATATAACACAATGAGTTACAAAACAATGTTAATAAAAAGAAAGTTGTGTGTAGGTATAGTTTAAATAAAAGGAAAAGTAGGTGATAAGATGGAAGTTTAGAATGCTTAATTGTTTGGAGGAAAAAGTGTGTTTAAAATGGTTGTGGTTTGGAATGATGTGCTGGAGTTTTGGACCAGTGATGTGGATGCTCAAACTTTAAGCTAATCTTAATAGAAGAATGATAACCAAAATCAAATTGGAGTAGAATAGGGCTATTGTCATAGGACCAGTGTACCTATCTTCCCTATAACTATGAAAAGAATGTGTCAATGAAGACACCAGGATCAATCTGGTAAGGATGAAGGACAAGAGCACTTATTGACTTCTTGAGTGGTGTTATTAGGTTTGAATTTAAAAAAATAAAGGGATGTGTACATGAAGAGTGACCCAAGGCTTATTAATTAATGTGCATAGTTGATCTCCTCCAACCAAAGCAACCAACACAATATGCATCATACAAACCACATATCTTTCCATCCCTTGGACCAAGAGGCAATGTTTAGTGTTCTTAGAGGTTCCATCTATGAGTAAGGATGAAGCCAATGATGTTTATGTGGGCCCCCTTGATTAACGTACATATTAGAAAACGGAAAAAAAACCCTTATAAATGTCTGCTGACAGTTTGAACTGACTAGTGAATGTAGGATAATTTGGATCTAAAACTTGCATTAGAAGTATATATTTTTAAGATCTTGTTGTGAAGCTAAAACGCCCCACTTAGGGTGTGCGCATATAATGTATATGTGTGTGGCTCTTGGGGGGCAAAAGTAAAGTTGCACTAGTTTTAACGTTATTTTACTAATTTTGTGAAAAATAACGTTGAAAACGACGGACGGCTAATCATGCATCATGTGGTGGCGTTGATACCAAAAGACAAAGGGGTACATGCACTGATCGGGTTTGTGCCGATTGCTAAGTGTTATGTGCCTTATGTCCAAGGCTTGATACCAAACCATATCGAGCCGGGGGTCTCACTGGAAGCAGTCTCTCTATTCTTAGGGGTAGAGGTAAGGCTGTCTACATCTTACCCTTTTCAGACCCTACCTTAGCTTTGCTATAGGTGGGATTAACTGAGTATGATGATGATGATGATGTTGTGAAGCTAACAACATGAAGTGAGTTAAGCATATAGTACTTGATTAGCCTATGTCAAGTTGCACAATAGAAGAGCTGCAAGAAAAGCTTGATCATTTGCGAACGAACATGTAGTTATGAACATCAAGTCAAAATATAAGCTAGTAACTTGAAACTGAAAGCTTGAAGAAGTTGATTGTCAGTCACACATGATCACGAACTGTAAAATGCACTTTTTAGTTTGATGACCAAAAAAATTATGAAAGCTTCAAGATACATATGATAAAAGACATACAATCGATGGACAACTTAAACGTTGATCAATCATTGCTAAGATTGGTCATCATCATCATCATACTCGGTTAATCACTTGATTGGTCGATATAACTAATTTAAAAGTATCACTTGATTCAAAATTAATCATCAAGTAATGAATTAATATTCGAAATGTAACGCAATATTAGTAATGTAATAGAAAGTTGTAACAAAATTTATATTAATGAGTGATCAATAGGCAAGGAGGAGTGCTTATGTTTTATTGTGGCTATCCAAATTATAAATCACAAGTAGCACATCCTCACTATCTTAGCTATCTTCCTCATTAGCAACATAAATCACAAGTCCCACATCCTCTTCATCTTTAGAAAGTCAAATATCTTCTTACTGCATGAGTTACACTTTCTTCTTGATGTTGTGTATCTACTCTGACAGGTGGTGTATGAGCAGACGTTGTGCTGGCAGTGGTGTAGAAGAAGGTTGTGGGGCAGTGATGATGGTGGGGGTAACGGCAAATAGGTGTGTGGCGACAAACAATGATTATGAATGTTGCTAGACCGTTTAAAACCATTTTAAGTTGGCAAATGTTTTATGACCCGTTAAGACCATGCGTAATGGGCATTATAGGAACATGAATGAGCTTGATAACACCCACAACACCGCCCTCCTAGGCGTTATAGGGGCATCTATAATATAATGACCAAATATGAAAGCAATGATTAGAAGGGCATTAACCATTATGCATCTTTTGGAGGGCGTTATGATGGTGATGTAGTGGAAAATACCCCTTACGGGGCATTAACCATTACGCATGGTCTAAGGATTTAATTCATTTAAGTTACAATTAGTACACTTAAATGACCCTAATGTCATTTTTTAACCCAAATCAACCCGTCTAAACGGATCATATTCTCAGGCCAACTTAAAAGACTTGCAACTTAATCTTGTACAAAAAATAATATGGTATGAACTTAATTTTACTTGTAGCTCTTATCTTACACTCTAATCTTATCACTGTTCCCCAATCTTTTGTTGAGTTTTCATACCGGGAACCAATATTGCTCCAAAATCTGTCTTGTACCCATTAACAATGCTAAAATTATAAAACAATAAGACATTAACTATACCAACTGCATGATTACATAACTAATAATAATACCAAATTGTACTAAGAATTAAATCCCCCTGGAATTGATGTAACAATAACCAACCATTAATGAAGCAGGGGACCATAAAGAAGTGACCTTGATTGATGGAAATAACAACCTACCCATGAAGAGAAGGCCATCTTATCATGGCCAATTAATCACATCAACTGGTCGGGCTTGGTCAGGCCTGTCCGACCAGTATAATAAAAAAAGTAATAATAAAGGTTAAACAATGTCCGGTTTTAAGTGTTAAACCATCAAGCCGCCAAAACTGCAAACATGGTTAAACCAGCCAATTTACTTAGGCTTGGGCGGTTTAGACGGTTTACGAAGACCCATAATCTTAATCTGTGACAAAATGACCGCAAGATTATCACTACTTAAACTTGTTTAACAAACTCAAAACGATTACCAAAAGCCTAGTAAGATATTTGCAATCTAATTAACAGACGGGATTCTATAATCCTAATATTATAATGTACATAATTCATCCAGATAGAAGGCACTCACAGTATGAGTAAAATGAGGGTTACTGCTGCAGAATACATCGATAACACATAAACCATGCCTTAAACCTCGTGGATATGAACAGAACTTGTTTCTTGAGCTACACCCCAATATGCGGTTTTACCAAAATAAGCAGTTATACCCTTTAAAAATCCCTGTACGTAATTTTCTTCAATCTGAAATTATCAACCCGGTTATATACTATTCAGCACGGATAAAGCAAGCACCAGACGTAACTGTAAGTTACAAAAAGAAAAACTATATAACCTCAACATTTAGAGGAGGAGAAGACAGCCAAGAGAGTTCTTCAACTTGAGAAACATCCACATTTCGTGGCAAAAACATTATGATGTTCGGGGTGATCCTTTGAGCTACTTGAAACAATGTGTGCCTGTATATAAACTGCAATTAGAATATTTATATGCATGACGATATTTTATCATTTTAAACTATGTATAATGTGTGGTCACAAAAACCAGAATACCATCAAAACACAACTATTTAGTCATTAAATTATGTAATCTCAAACATTTGATTAAAAAATAAATAAAAGGGAATAACGGTATACCCGTCCACTGGCTTCAGTAAGTTGAGAGTAAAATTATCTGTCATTTTATATGATGGACCTCCCCACGGTGGCGAAAGAAAGACTACATTGCCCTAAACAAGAAACATGCAAAATGATGAATTTAAGATAATAATATAACATAACAACTTATAAGTGACAAATGATGTAAATATTGTCATGTAAGATCAATTAGGCTACACGGTACCCATTCGGCAAGTATGCCGCGGCAAGAGCTCAACATACTTGGCAAGTGGGGCAAACACACACCATGCTCAGCGGCAAGAGAAGCGTGCGAAAAGGAGGTCCAAAGGCTTGCTGATCATGCCGTTGGAAAAGTAACCATTGGGAGTGGATGTGGTGACCGTTAGGGGTGAATGGTGGCGGGAGGGGGTGGGTAAAAGCAAAAAAATATTTTTTACTCCTACTTAAACCATACACATTTCATTTCTTTCACTACAATGTATCTATCTATTCAACTCCCATGTAGCAATGGGTAAACGTAAATAAAAGGTTCAAGCAAGGGGGCATGATGACGATGAATCAGATGAGGACGATGATGTCATACCATAAACGCAAGAGGACGTGGAACTATATTCCAAAGAAGAGGAACATGATTGTGGCAAGAGAAGCAAATACATTTCCTGTCGTTTGGCAACCTGGGTAACAAAGTTGTGGAATCTGATTCGGTGCTGATGCTAATGAGAGAGATGTTGCAACAAAAGTGGCTTGGAGGGCAAGAATACCCTGCACCCTTGGTATGTATTTAAATAAGGACCAACGATACCTTTAAAGACGGTGCTAACTGCAAAAAGTCTCCCACAATGAAATCAATATAGTTATCCACGCCGTATATCTTTGCGTTATTTGATGCCATTTCAACCTTTTTGGGATCAATATCTATGGCAACAACATGATAGCCCCTAAAAAACACAAACATTCAAAATATATTATAAGTGGTAACAAAAACACTATAATTCAACCTTTAATAGGGGTGGTGCAGTGTAGGGATGAGATTGGTACCATACCGTTATCGAAATTGAGATGAAGTGGGTACCGAATACCGTACCAAATGTATTGATAAGAGTTTCAGTCGGTACAATATCAGTAAGGTATCGGTATTCGGGGAAAAAATTTCATCCCTAGTGCAGTGATAAGTGTTTGATTCCCTCTAAGCCTAGATCTCATGTTCAAATCTGGTTTCCAACAATTTATGCCTTTAACCCCTTTAAGGTCACCATCCTATCCTAAGACTAGGTAGACGAAGGCACTACGTACAAGGCGCATAATGAGCGGGGGCCTTTTTAATCAAGGCGCATGGTATAAACAAGCAATGATGCACAAACCATTTTTAGGGACTTTAGACTTGTTTCAGGCTAGTTTAGGGCTAGTAAGCCATTTTCGGATGTTTCATACCACTATACCAAAGTTCACAAAACTTAGCATGTATCCTGATTGAGTGCCTAGATGACCGCAAGGCCTTTTCTTGAGCCTTGTGAGCCGTTTTAGCAAGGCATTAGTGAGGCATGTGAGTTTTCCGGTAACAAGTTCTCACATTCATCAAAAACCAGTATAATCCGTTCCATCCTTTTCAAGTTAACGCGCAGGGCCGGCCCTGAGCATGGGCCGGGTGGTCACCGACTCAGGGCCCGACCCACAAATGGGCCCGAACGTTTTTTAAATATATACACATATATATATTAAATTCTATATTTATGATATATATTTATGTTTTATACATAAAAGTCTCGTTATTGAAGTTGGAAAAACTATACAAATTTAATGTAGAGGTCTCAACTTCAAGTCTTGGCTCTAGCACCATATTAAGTTTTTTTTTTTAATTCATTCCTCTTTACAAAATGTTGGGCCCAAATTTTTTTTAGCATTTTCAGAGACGGCCCTGTTAACGCGCCTTTGCATTTCGAATCCATAAAGCACAAGGGTCATCGGTTTGGGACAACGTTTATTACAATCCCTTAAGCGTCTATATCTTATGTCTAGGCACATCAACAACACCTTCCCAAGATCATTAAACTCATAAACAACCAACAAACACAAAGTGGATAGATATAAAACCCTAGGTAGAGAACACATAACTGAATAACATTTCAATTCAATGCAGCAACCACAACTAGTAAAACCCTTAACCAGAAATAGTCAAAATTGGGACTTACAGTGCAGCAAATTGTATGGAATTACCACCCACACCAGCAAAACAATCAACAACAACAACAACTCCACCAGCAACACTTCTCTGTGCATGACGGACTGCAATTTCTTCAGGTGTGACGGAGAACCACCCTTCTTCGTCCATTTTAATGCCTTCGTCGTACCTTGAGAATAAACTGTACCTTTGTAGCCAGTATTTCTTGATCTTTGGGGTGATAATAGATTGTGAATCGTCACTAGGTTTACGTTTGGCATTGTGTTTCAGGACTTTTCTTCGCTTCTTCTTTGATCGACGACTCATTGCAGTATCTTTAACTCTATGGGTGTTGGATGAATGATTCTCAAATTATGGGTGAAAACTGAAAACAAGCCGAGCCACTTGAGTTCGGCTTGATAAAAAGTTCGAAATGAGCCGAGTTTAACCGAGTCTAAATTTGAGTTTGAACCTCAAACAAAGCTCGTTTATTTATCGTGCCCAAGCTTGACCCTGATATGTGAAACTCGCCAGTCTCGTCGAGCGTTATTGAGCTTTAGTGTAATTTTGATTTCATTAATATTTAATAATACTTACTCATCATTTAAAGTTGTTTAGTACACGAGCCGAGCCGAGCGCAACCTAAAAATAAGCTTATTTAATAAACAAGTCAAAGTCCGAGCTTCACTTATTGAGCTCGCAAGCCTAAACAAGCCTATTATTTATATTATTTTTATTTAATATGTTAATTAATAAAAGATCATAAACGAGACCAAGATTGAGAAACTACCAACGAGTTGAGCTCAAGATTTGAAAACAAAGCTCGAGCTCTAGCTCTTATAAGTTAATTGAGCTCGAGTTTGGTCAAAAATCTAGATATGTTTTTCTTAGAAAATTTAAGAATTGACGTTAAAAAAATATAAAAGTAACTCGATATGAGATTTTTCTCAAGTTGTGTTCGAGTTGTGCTTTGATCATGTCAGTAATACCGTCCAGTAAACTCGCTAACCTATTTGCCAACCTTTTAGAGTATCGTATTTAATTGTGTGAACAATGATTTTTCGCATTGGTCGTAATAACCCATAAACAAAATATATGTCTATTTATTATTTAAATTTAGGGAGGGAGGGGCACCACCCGAAAGAATCCGGGTGCCCATTCATTACGCCAATTGCATCCCGTCACCTAGAATCCCGCCCACGCCCACCCGTGAACCCCTTCACCGGCGGCACCACTCGTGCCTTTCTCTTTCCTCTGCATATATGTCTCTCTCATCTGCACACCGTGATATACCTCACGGAACCCACTACCTGGGTCACCAACAGTGAACCTGTAGAGATAGTTGAGTACCCGTGAGTTGGCTTTACGGTGAGTAGCCAATCCGAATTGTGATGATTTAGGGTATGTTTGGCAATGAGCTTTTATGAGCTTTAAGCTTTTAAGAAAAAGCTCATACTCAATAAAAAGCCTTGTTTGGTTGAAGGGGCTTGAAGCTTTTAGATTACAGAAAAATCTCTATATTGAAAAGCTTACTAGCGTTTAAGAAATAGCTCTTACTAACTACAAGCTTTTAATGAGTAAATGACACAAATAACAATTCTATCATAAAAAAAATAAAAAACCATACATACAAACTTTTAGTTAATGCCTATTTTGATCATTTTATACATTTCATTAAAAGCTACATCTATTTTGCCAAACACCAAAATATATTTAAAAGCTAGTTACCAGCTTCAAGCCACCAACTAGTTTTGATAAACCATATCATTAGACCATCCACATTCACAAACAAACATTTGAATAAAAAGTACTTTCTCTCTCTTCAATCTACACAACCAAACCTTAACACACATTCACAACCCAACTCAACCTAAAAATATTTTTTTTTTAAAAGAACTCGGTTTTTAATAAAATTTATATCGGGATGTTCACAAAAAAAAATTAAGAAATACAGTGTATTTTGTTTTTTTTTAAAACTTAAATATTATAAGTTATTTAAGTAATTAAGTTAGTGGGGTGGTTTATTTGATTGCAAACATGGTTGCTACCACAAACCGTTTGGGGGTTTGTTTGCAAACAATTGAATTTTTTAATATTATTTACACAAGTTTGTTTGCCAATGGGAATGGTCTTAGAAATCTCACATAAAAAAAGGTCTGGAATCCGGATAGATTCCTCCTCCCCATCCGGTTTAACCCAAAATAGCCTGACCCGCTAATACAGAGTGACCCGACCCGAGTCGACGAGAATCTGTAGCTTTATTCAAACGCTTCTTGCATCTCACCTCCTTGACCGTGTCTTCTAGCGTCATCTCAACGCTTTTTGCATCTCAACTCCACACCTATATATAGTAATAATAATAATAATAATAATAATAATAATAATAATAATAATAATAAAAACTTTACAATAATAATATTGTTGACAATTCCTATCCCGTTGTCCGGTTACTTACTAGGGTTTCGTTATCAATTCGTCGGTTTTATTCAATTTCTGCTTCAATGTCTGCATTTGGCATGGCTTCCAATACCAATCCTAACAAGTCAACCGAGGTAGTACTAATTTAGTTTGTTTGATTGATTGATTTGTTATTAATTATGTTGATTTGGTATTTATTTAATGCACATTGTGGTTGTTAATAATATGTTATTATTGTTTTCATTGTTTTGATTGTATATATTTTGGTCATTTGTTTTTATGTAGGTTGTATCGCCTCCTTCGGATAGTGTCTCCAGCCTTTCGTTTAGTCCCAAGGCGAATTACCTTGTTGCTACTTCTTGGGATAATCAGGTCTGTGTGAATTAACTAATTTATGTTAATCATGTTATTGAATTTTGAGGATTATAAGAGAATAATAATTTTTCAGGTGAGGTGTTGGGAGATAACTAAAAGTGGAACAACTGTTGGTTCTGTGGGGAAGGCGTCAATTGCGCATGATCAGCCGGTAATGTTAATGATATGGGCTGTTTGGGGTATGGATTTTTGATGATTGGATTGTTTTTTGATGATTTGGATTGTTATTTGTAGGTTTTGTGTTCAGCTTGGAAGGATGATGGAACAACGGTTTTCTCGGGTGGTTGTGACAAACAAGTGAAGATGTGGCCGTTGCTGTCGGGTGGCCAACCGGTGACTGTTGCTATGCATGATGCTCCTGTTAAGGAGGTTGCTTGGATTCCGGAGATGAATCTTTTGGTTTCGGGAAGTTGGGATAAGACTCTGAGGTATGCAAATAACTGATTAAGTTCTTATTTGTCGATATTTGTTCTATGTATTGTTGAAGATGTTTAATTGATATGTGGCTTATCCATGAGTTATCTATAGTTTATGAATTTGACGTGTGCCTTAGTTTTGGTGTATGACATTTTGCATTTAATTCTTTGATGTGCACATATATAGCAATTACCCTCAAAGATGCTTGCTTCAGTTATGATATTTGTGTTCAAAGTTCAGTATGCTAGCTTAAGTTTGCTACACTTTTCGATTTGTGCTGCATACTCTTGTTATTTAATGATTTTAACTACATTTGTTTTTAAGGTTGCCTGTTGTAATCTTGCATTATATATAGAGCCATAGAGGTGTCAAAATGGGTGGGAAGGTTGCTCAAAATATGCACTTTTTAGCACGGGACAAAACAGATTGGGTTGGATAATTTGCCCCGAATGACACTTGTTTGTCCAGTTCTTTTTTTTTTTTTTAATAATTTTATTACAAAGTAACTTCAAGGATTAAATACTATTTCAGAAACTATGTTACTAGAATAATATGTTAATAACCTATTTGTTTAAATAAATCGGTTTAGGATCTTGAAAACAATCGAATAACACTTTGGGGAAAGACTCTTAACCCACCCATCTGATCCTTATCTTTATTTAAGTTTCTAAATTTGAACTTCTGGCATTAAATGATAAATCAAATCCATCTGTTTTAATGCAGCCTATTTAAAACAACCAAATCTAATATACCACACGCTAGATTTTACTAAAGTTTAAAAGAACGGAAACGAGCCTTGAGGCGTTTTCCCTTCACCTCATGAGGCGTAAGCCTCGAGGCGAACCGAGGCGTAAGCTCGAGGCGCAGTCAAAAAATAAATATACAAATTATGTATCTTATAAAAAATAAAATAATTGACCTAGAAAAGTCTAAAACAACAAAAACATACATCAAAAATAAAATAATTGACCTAAAAAGTCAAAAACTTCAAAAAAAAAAAAAACACACATCAAAAACAGCCTAAACCACCTGAGGCGCACCCGAGGCGCACATCTTCCTAGCGCCTCAACCCTTAGAGGCGTATGTACAATCTGAACCCCATGAGGGGCGCCTCAGATTCGTTTTCTTAGCTTTTCGCCTTGAGACGCGCCTCGAGGCGCACCCCTCACCCTTTTTTTAAACCATGGATTTTACTTCCTATGACTGTTTAAAAACGACAGTCAGCAAGAAAACCCATATATGATTTTTGTTGTATTTTTAACTTAATTTAGAATCATGCCCTCTTCATCAGATACTGGGACTTGAGGCAAGCAAATCCAGTTCACACTCAGCAACTTCCTGAACGCTGTTATGCTCTTACAGTGAGACATCCCCTGATGGTTGTTGGCACTGCAGATAGAAATCTTATAGTATTCAATCTGCAAAACCCTCAGGTACGATAATTAATATTAAACGTGGGTCGAATTATGAGATCGCATGTAATATTCTATTTAAATGCCATTAAAAATGTTCGATATTGACTCCACTTGAATCACAACAGACCGAGTTTAAGAGAATCACTTCCCCACTCAAGTACCAAACTAGGTGTGTTGCTGCTTTTCCAGATCAGCAAGGTTTTTTGGTATGTTCCTACTATCAAATTGTCTTATAATGTTGTTTAATTTTCTCTGTTCTTATAATGAATATTTTTCTAATTATGATGAATTTTGGTTGTTAGGTTGGATCAATTGAAGGTAGAGTCGGTGTGCATCATCTTGATGATCAACAACAAAGTAAAAACTTCACTTTTAAATGTCACAGAGAAGGAAATGATATATACTCGGTCAATTCTCTTAACTTCCACCCTGTAAGTTACTTCATCTTTACTGCTAACCTGCTATTGGTAAATTTGAAAGGCAATTTCATATATATATATATCTCTATAGTCTTGCATTATATTATATTTACCTAACCCAAAAAAGTTAATATCAGATATACCCCATTCAAAATACTTCTAGGTTTTCATATTTTGCACATTACGTAGAATACAATCTATAGTATGGCCATCAATCCTAATGCAAGTTTTAAAGGAACGGCATAAATCTCATAAATAAAAAAATGGGAATAAATGATATTATGATCTTTTGTTGCGTAAATCTGCCAACTTCTTTAGGGGAATATATGCAACCATCCAATTTTGACAAGCTCGTTTTTCGCTGATCTACTAGTTTGAATGAGATCTTAACGTGTTGTTTCTGTTTTCAGGTCCATCACACGTTTGCAACTGCTGGATCTGACGGTGCTTTCAACTTCTGGGACAAAGATAGCAAACAGAGACTTAAGGTTTGATTACTTCACTCATTGCCTTAACACCCAAATGCACATTTCAAAACAAACATCATCTTATCACCTTTTTTGAGATATGTTGTTTAATAAAGTGTTTGTTCTACAGGCAATGTCAAGATGCAATCAACCTATACCTTGTAGCAGCTTTAACAATGATGGCTCCATATATGCTTATGCGGTATGTACTAATTTCTGTAACGACACCAACACCCCAACCCCCGAGTTTAAATTATGATAAATGATTTAATTATTAATTATATGAACGACCTTTGTTATGTTAAGGTGTGTTATGATTGGAGCAAGGGTGCCGAAAATCATAATCCAGCAACAGCAAAGACTTATATATACTTGCACTTGCCTCAGGTATTTCAGATTTTCTTATATACACATAATCATATTTTATGTCGGGATTGGCAATGGATATTTGTGATTTGGGTGTTAATGTGGCAGGAATCCGAAGTTAAAGGCAAGCCTCGGATCGGAACCAGCGGAAGGAAGTGAAGACTTGGTATTTTGTGCGTATTCGTTCTTGTACATGAGAAGATATCATTGTGTCATCGTTTTTTTTAGCGATTTAGTAGACCAATTGGTTTGGCAGTGATGTCTGACTTTTCTTTCTTTCTTAGCGATGTTAAGACTTTTTTCTTTTGAATGATTGGTCTGTCTATGCTTGTCAAATGTAAAAGTGTGGGAGAATTACCTAATGTTCAGAGTTGCTGCTTGGCATGTGTTTTAGGTGGTTTGCTGTTGAGTAGTGGTGGTGATTGAGCGGGTCAAACGGGCTGAACCAAAAAGTTAAAACGAGCAAACTTATACATGTGAAAATGAAAGGGTTGGGTTGGGTTGAGTCAACGCTAACTTGTCGAGCTTCTACTTTTGACTCTTGAGTAGAGGTGGTAGTGGTGAATGAGTCGGTTAAACTGCCTGAACAAAAAGGTTAAAAGCGCGAACTTATACAGATTAAAATTTGGGTCTGGTTGACTTCACGCTAAGTGATCAAGCTTCTACTTTGATTTAAACCTTACACTGCATTTTTATCAAACAAATCGGCTCGAGTTACCTCTGAGTTATAACGAAGTCTGGTTCAAGCTAAAATTTCAACTTTGTAGAAAGATTTAAATCAGCTTCTATAGTTTCATCCTCAAGCATGAGTCGTGTACGACTTTGCTCAAACCTGGCTTGTAAACCTTGGGTATAAGCATAAAAAAATGGGTGTATAAATCATCTCCTATTATTTCAGCACGAAACTACCAATAAATGGAAAACAAGGATCAAACAAGACCTAAATAGCAACAAAAAGTATTTATTTTGTCCATCTGGATTACTACATCATAACGAAGCGAAATACATACGCGTTTTGACAACACTTAAAGTTACTTTCCGACCCGACTTCTGGTACTCCCACCTGCCAATCTATGAGCACAAATTACCCAACAAAGACCAAACTCTACACAACTCACCCCAACAGTCTTGGGTGAAAACAAAAGTATTTTCATATGCACAATGATGATAAATATCGGTTTCCATAAAAATACACGAAAAACCAAAAACCGAAACCCGTTTGAAAGACCATCATCTGGGGCCCGACAATTCATCAGGACGAAGATTATAAGTCGAATCTTGAATAATCCAATCAGTATTTGGATTATGAGTCGTATTAAACTCTTGCCTAAACATCTCCTCTTTCTGCCATTCTTCCCATCTTTCAGCCAACCCATCACCTTCAAGCATTCTCACAACTTCCGACATTTTCGGCCGCTCCAATGGCGTTCCTTGCGTGCACAAAAGCGCCACCTGGATCAACTGTTCCACCTCAGCATCTATATAATTACCTTTCAAATCAGCATCCACCAGCGTCTCCAGCTTCTTTTCCCTCAAAAGCCCTTTCACCTGTAAAATTTCAACGATTCAAGATTTGCAATCTTCATGGTGATTTTGTATAAAGTTCGAATCTTTAGCGCTATATAGTATATACAGAAACGAAAAACAAAAAAAAATTCATCAAAGAGACCATAAAAATTGATTACCCAATCAAGCAACATGACGTCATCATCATTAGCAAGGCGAGCAAGATCAAAAGCCCGTTGTCCAGTTATAAGCTCGAGAAGCATGACGCCATACCCAAAAACATCTGTTTTCTCTGAAGATTTCCCGGTTGATAAATACTCGGGTGCGATGTGTCCTATTGTACCACGAACAGCTGTTGTAACATGAGTATCTTTGTAATCCATAAGTTTAGCCAACCCGAAATCTCCAACAACTGCTTCAAATTCTTCATCTAATAATATATTTGCAGCTTTCACATCACGGTGAATGATCTTCGGGTCACAATGATCATGTAGATAAGCAAGACCTCTTGCAGACCCAAGTGCAATTCGCTTCCTTATTGGCCAATCAAGTGGCTCCTGATTTTCAGGTCTCTCTACAGTAATGATGCAAACAAGTGGTTAGATTATAGACATAAGTTCCATTTTTCTTTACATGTTTACTTTTTAAATAAAATTTTACTAAAACTTAGTTTATGCAGATTTTAAATTCAGAAAGTCAATAGATTTGACCAGTTGAGTTGATGAAGGACCTCGTTAATCGTTATGTGATCAGATTTTAGTGTTTGGATTAAAAAAAGAAAACGGTGTTTTAAAGATAACTCGTTTTAGATAATCAGTTGCATCAAAACCGATCATCCATATGTAAAACAAATTTTACCAATGTAACCCAATTTTGACCTAAACGAGCTCTACCCTCGTTTACTGATTTACAAAAAATGTCGTTTTCGTCATGTTTTTATAAGTAACTATATAACCAAGACTTGCCAAACACCGTACCTCTTAAGCATGATGCAACACTACCATTAGCCATAAATGGATAAACAAGCAGCCTTTCAGTGGGTGTCATGCAAAATCCTTTCAAACGAAGTAGATTTCGGTGCACCGCCATACTAATCATTTCAACTTCTGTTTGGAACTGTAACTCTCCACCCTGAGTCCTTTCCTCTTTTAACCTTTTTACAGCTACTAGAGTTCCATCTGCTAAACGTCCTTTATAAACTTTACCGAATCCACCCCGACCGAGAATGTGTCTGTTACTAAAATTATCAGTTGCAACTTGTAGTTCACGAAGAGAAAACCTCTTCAATTGTCCTAAGTGGACTTCTGGATCTTCTTCGGCTGCAATTAGATAAAAGTTATCAGTAAATCAGCATATAACTGTTTATCAACTTCATTTGTATTTTATGGTGAAAATTGTAGACGTGGCAAGAGTTGGAAGAATGGCAGTATTGTAGACGGGCCCCAGATTTTATGGTGAAAATGTAGACGGGTCAAAACGAACTTGGTCGAGTTGGACCCGCAAACACTTCTTTGTTCTTTTTGTACATGTAATTATTACATTATATGTGACTACTAAAACACTAACGCTACGATAATAATCGAAATCTTTTCGACCCGTTAACAAACTCAACTGATTTGACCTGTTGAAATGCCACCTTTAGTAAATGGAGCAAACAAGTGGTGTTGTTCTAACCTGGCACATCAAAGAAATGATCCTGTGGTTTTCGGCGTCGCCACCAAGCAAGTGCAATTGCAGGACCCGCAAACAAGAGTGCCGCACCAGCAGCGACTCCTCCGGCAATGGCCCCAGTGGCACTGTTGCCGACTGAAATAACATGTCAACAAAATTACATACACAATTAGAAAATATGATACATTCTTTGCAATAACGAATAAAATTTTAAAAAACGTAGGAACCAATTTATTGTAATTATATAGGTTTTGTAATGACATGCAACTCACAAAACATTTACAATTTTTTTACAGTGTTAGTAGTCAACCCAAACCGACCCGTTTCTACCCGCACAAAATAACTGAGGCTAGTAAAAATAATAAATTAAAAATACCAGAAGGAGACTGGGAATTCGGTGGAGATGGAGCTTGAGGAGGAACCGGGGGAGCTCGCAGATTACGATTACCAGCAAAACTGTAAAAAGTAAAAAATAAATAAATAAATAAATAAAAAGGTCCATCATTAACATAAGTTGTCACATTTTGCAGAAACGTGAATACAAAAAATCGGCTTTAGACATACCTGATAGGTGTGAAAAGAGAGAAGGAACCGTTAACTGGGACATCTCCGCTCAAATTGTTGTTTGAAAGATCACTATGACACACATAAATGATATAATCAAACTTATTTTCTAATAATATCATATGTGAACGTTAGTAAGGGAAAAAGAAATACTCACAGAACTTGCAATGAATTTATAGTAGTTAACGATAATGGAATAGTTCCCGTCAATGTGTTGTTGTTGAGACGACTGCACTTGCAAAAACAGCAGAATATGACACCGCGATTCCCCAACAACCAAAGTGGTCGACTAGTCAACCACAATATAATAATAATACTAGCCGACTAAAAAAAACAAAATACTTGCAATAGGTCGATTAGACTTGATTCTTTGTAGAGGTGGACAATGGCGAGTTAGGTGGCGGGTAAAAACGAGTAAATTTTGCTGGTCAAAACAGGATGTTCCGGCCTACCCACAAACACTTTTTGTCTATTATTTGATTAAATTTATATATAACTAATGTAAGTAATATTAACATAATTTTAAAAAAGGATATTACATTTATCATATACTTCTTTAATATACCGATTCAGAAAACATTTTGAATACACTTTTAAGTGACGTCCGACTGCAACTTATTTCGATATGAGTTAAATGTCATAAGCTCACTCATTTGACCCTCTGGAGACGAAATATAACCCAAATCGATCCATTACCCATAAAAGGGTCAGAACGAGTACCATGTATAATTTGAAAAGGAAAACAAACACAGAAGTTGAATTAGTAGAACTCGTACAGGAAACGAAGCTTCTGAAGCTTGCCCAATGTTTCTGGAATCACACCATCTAACCGATTGAGATAAAGATCCAAACTCACTAAGTTTGTTAAGTTCCCAAGTTCATTAGGAATTCTTCCAGTAATATTATTACTATAAAGTTCCCTGTAAAATAATCCAAGGACCAAAACACATTATTAGTCAAAACGGTACAAAAATTAATGATCATAAATCCAAGTGAAAGGTGTTTTACCACTCACATTTAACATACATATATATATATATACACACACATTTCTCAAGCATGACAACACAAGCTAAATCTTTAACAGGGGTTTAAGCAAAACTGAATCTTGATTTTATAATACAAATAAAGTTAATTTTTAGTTCAGAAAAAAAGTAGATCAATGCTCTTCATAGGGTGCTTGGATGTGAGTTTTGAAAACAAGTATGTGATATTGAATAATCATAATAGGGTTTGGATGTGCTGTTGTTGTTTCAAGCTGTAATAATCAGATTTTTTGAGCATTTGGAAAATCTTGACTATTTAAGACAATAGTTGATAAAATGATAAAAAAAAATGACCTTTTTGTGAAAAATGTAGCGAAGGCTTGTTAAATAGAATTACAAGTCTCAGATTAGGTTGAGAGAAGGGGTAAAGAAGTAACTTTATATTACTCTGAAAAGTTTTTTGTCTGTGAGAAACCGTTTCAGTACTCTCACAACGTCCCACTAATTCTCTGCTAACCAATGAGATAGGTGAAACACAGCTTGCGCTGCACAGGTGGCCTTCAAGGGGGTAAAGGCATATAAACAGCGGAAGCTGAATTCGAATCCGAGACCTCTTATAGGGGGGCTCAGACACTTGCCACAGCGCCGCCCCTTTGAAGGACAACATATTTATATTTCATCGCAGTTGGTATAAAACAAGTGAACCAAAACCGATTACATGAACAGAAAACCAGATACAGTCTCCGGAAAATAAAAACAAAGGTGACTTACAAATATTGTAAATTAGTGAGTTGACCAAGCTGTGGAACCAGCTGACCCGACAAGTTTGCGTTTCCAAGATCACTGTATACAACACCCCAAAACAAGAAACTTAATTAGAAATTATCTCAAACAAATTAACTATTCATCAAAAAATATATATAATCTTACACTCGTGTAACACTGTTCTCGTTATTGCATGTAACATGAAACCATGTACACGGATTCACCAGCGTCGCA
The DNA here is from genome assembly GCA_032199755.1 of Ambrosia artemisiifolia. Classification (NCBI taxonomy): domain Eukaryota; kingdom Viridiplantae; phylum Streptophyta; class Magnoliopsida; order Asterales; family Asteraceae; genus Ambrosia; species Ambrosia artemisiifolia. Next base: position 54,822,836 of record CM063513.1, on the reverse strand, counting down.
TCCCAACTTTGGAGAACATTATTCGGGTCACCTAATTGAGTCTTTAAAGCATTTAACGCATCACCTATTAAACACATCAAACTTAACCATCAACCCATCTCAAAAACACCATAAAGTAATAAACTTTAATCCCAATTTATGGTCAAAATTAGAAACAATTGCAAGTACATACTCATTAGGTCCACTACCTATTATTAGCACCAAAACAACCATACTATACATAGGGATATATAATCATTCAAATCAATCAAACAATATTACAAAAGGGCAATTTCATTTCATTAATAAATTACTAAATCTGGCTAAACAATAATATCATCAACATCATCAATCAAAGTCAAACATATTAACTAAAGTCAAACTAAAAAAAAAGGATTAAAGAACAGAAAAAGCAAATACCTTCAGCATTTCCATGAACCTTTAACAAGTTACAGAACACCAACAATAACCACACAACAACAGAAGCTGAAACCACCCGATCCATATCTCAAAACCGGGTCCGGGTCGGGTCAAGCTAAAAACCAAGATTTCTCATGAAATAATAAACCAGATCAAGAAATTCAAAATACCCACAAACCTAACGAGCAAACCCTAAAGATAATAGTAATAATAAGGTGTCTTTATAGTGTATAATACCCACAAATCTAATCAGGCATGAAATAAAGATGACCCAGTTGAAGAAACAGCTGAAAAGTATAAAAATTTATAAAAACAAAAGCAGAAAATTGAGGGTTTGGGTATAATCAGATGGAGAGAGAGAGAGATTGGGGATGAGGGAAGTCTTTGGGTGAGTTTAGTCAAAGGTTCTCTTTTTCTGTGCTTTCTTTCTCTCTCATCAAGACAACTGGTTGTAAGTAAAAGAATAGAGAGAGAGATTAGTTGGGTATTCAACATCTTTCTCTCTCTAAGAATTTTTTTAGGTAAATAAATAATAATAAAAAAAAAACAAGATTTTGTTTCTTGATTTTTACTGTTGGTTTTATCTTTTTGGTGATATTGAGGGTGAAATTCCATAAAAGGGTAATCTTTTTTTTAGGTAGTAAAAAACAAGATTATTCTTGATTTACTATGGGTTAATTGATCTTTTACTGTTGGTAATGTATGTTGATATTTAAGATTATTGATTCGTGAGGGTGAAAAAATATATTTTTTATTACTATGTATAAAAAAAACAAGGTTATTTCTTTATTTTACTTTATCTTTCTTGATAATTTAGCGTTGGTCATATTTTATACAGTAGTTGAATTTGTTAAAGATTATTGATTCTTGTGTGTGTAATTCCATAAAAATGTAAACTTTTTTTTATTTTTAGGTGTAAGAAACAAGATTATTTCTTGAGTTTACTATAGGTTTCTTAGAACAAAATTATTATTTTTATGAATAAAAATGATTATTTCTTGATTTTTTGGGGATTTTTTTTGTTAAAGATTGTTATTGAATCTTGAATGTGAAATTCCACAAAAGTGAAATCTTTTTTTAGGTATAAAACACAAGATTTTTTCTTGATTTTACTAGGTTTCTTAAATTTTATTTTTTTAATTTTATGCATAGAAAAGATTATTTCTTGATTTTTGGGTATTTTATCGTTAAAGATTTAAGGGTGAAATTCCATAAAAAGAATGTAATCTTTTTTTAAAGAAAAAGAAAAGGACAGAGAGGGCAAGCAAAGCATTAGCAAATAGCAATAACGGGGTCAAACGCACGCACGGGATTGGGCCCACAACCCCCGCCGTCTAATAGGAACCAAAAGCCCATCAATACACACAACTTTCCACTTTCACAAAATACACACATAACACATATATTCACATGTAGTGTGCACTAAATCTTTTATTACGGACCACGTCATTGTTTTCTACATAAAATAGTTTTGTTTACTTTTAAGTTTGTGTTATTTCTAATTAGGAACTTGTAAACGAAGTGTGTAGAAAAAATATAGAGAAACTATAGGGTACAAAGTATTCTTAACATAAAAAGTGTAAAAAGTTACTAGAACTTGTCACCTGTCAATTTAACCAAACCACAGTTAAACTACCATTAAACCTATTTTCTTCTTCCCTGATCTAAACTTTCAGAACATAAACCTAACCCATCCTCCTTTGAAGCAAACGTTTATTCTAACTTCATTGATCGAGATCTGACCACCACCACCACCATCTCCAAACCTTCTACAACAATTTGCTTCTTATTAGAGAAAATTGCTCGAATGGTCCCTGTGGTTTGCACTTTTTTCACCTATAGTCCCCAAGTTTTCAAAATTACAGCCATAGTCCCGAAACAGTGCGAAACAGTGAATTTTTTTAACTCGGATAGTCCCTGGAGATAACTGAGGTTAAATAATCCAGTTAAGTGGGTGTGAAATTACAAAACTACCCTTACTTTAATAAAAAAATAATATAACACTAGTGGGTCCCACACTTCATCTTCCCCACTTCATCTTCTTCACCTCATCACCTCCACAAACCACCACCACCCATCTCCACCCTCCACCACCACCGACCCCCATCTCCACCCTCTTACACCTCATCACTTTACATCCACAAAAAACTAACCCCATACCACCATCCACTTTCTATTTTATCTCTTGCACAAAACACACACACACTTAGAATTATGGAGAGCTGAGAGAGAGAGAGAGAGAGAGAGAGAGAGAGAGAGAGTAGGAGGAGCTGGGGATCCACCGCCGCTACAGTGGCGGAGCTCCGGTGAAACCCACGGCGGCACCACCCACCAACAACACACCTACACCCACAATACCTTAAGGATTCTAGAGAGAGAGAGAATGGTAGAGATCAGAGAGAGAGAGACGACAGAGAGAGATACGGATCCGAGATCCAGAGAGAGGTATTAAAGGAGAGGGAGAGACCGATGGAGATGTTGATTATCGGAGGGATGGCGGCGCTAGTCTAGGGTTGGTCGTGTCAACAGAGGCAAAAGGAACGGTGGTGACGATTGGTGTTACGTATGATGGTGATGCATCAGAACTCGGGTAAGAGCCCGACCCGTTCGGTGAGTTCTGATAACATTCTTGTTTTCCTTTTCATCACTGGTTGTGTCATATGGCAGCAGAACTAGTGGTTCCTGATTAGAAGAGGGTTTTGATTTGTTGTGATAGGGAAGGCGGTGATGGATTAGGCTGTGGTGATGGGTGGGGGTCGGTGGTGGTGGAGGAGGGTGGAGATGGGTGGTGGTGGTTTGTGGAGGTGATAAGGTGAAGAAGATGAAGTGGGGAAGATGAAGTGTGGGACCCACTAGTGTTATATTATTTCTTCAATTATCAGCCATGGTTTTCTCCTGGTAATATTAAGAAAAATTTCATAAGATATTACGGTACTCATGTTTCTTCACATTTTTTTTTCGTAATTTCAATTCAGGTTAGATTATATTTTTATGTATACATATATTTTTTAAGTCATTCATATCCATTTTGACGCGAGCCAGAACACGAGTCAGTATGATGATAAGGGTGATATGCGAATGGTGGTTAGGCATCGAGATCTGACGGAAATTGTTGGTTTTATTAGAGAGTATTTTGATGAGGTTGGTAATTCCGGTGAACAAGTGTCGAAGATGCTTGAAACAGGTGGGGTTGTCTACCGGAGTTTTCGTCAATCGAAAAGTAAGAACTACTAATTGTTTTTTATTTTCTATTTTTAATGTGGGTATTAAGTTGTTTTGAGGTTGGATATTGGGTTGCTGAAACATGATATAGTTAGTAAGTTTTATTTAGGTAGCCGAATTACTAAGTTTTATTTATTTATTTTATTTTTTATTAAATAGGATATGCTTTGTTTTGAATTTGAGTTTGGTTGCAGAATTAGTTGATTTTTTTTTCTGAAATTGGGTGTGACTTATTTTGAATTTGCACTGCAAAGAGTGTATATCATTCAAGAGGGGTGTTGAGTAACTTGAGTTCAAGCTGGACATCAAAGCTGACATTGACTTTCCACTCTGGAGCGACTCTTTGCTTGGAGATGAAGTTGTAACAAGATGTGGATGTAACAAAATTACTGTCCAAATATGTAATGGTGTAAAAATGTTACCTTTACGGGGATGATAATAATCTTTTGTGGGCGGGTCTTTAGCAAGCTAAATAGTAGGACACATCATTATTTTTATCATGACCAAATCTTTTCAGTTTTGTAGTCTTAATGTAATACATTTTGCAAATATTACTTTTGTTCTAAATGTTACCATCATGACATTAGCTTTTGTGAATGAACAGGGGGTGGAGTCGTGCAGTTTTTACATGCAAAATGAGCAACGCAAATTCGGGCGAAGCTGCAAATTTGACCACCTGCTTCGGGTCACATTCGCTATGGACAGTCTGACATACTAACTGCACCATTTATGACAATATCTCCTTTGGTTTCATATTTAGAATGCTCCAAATTGGGCCCGCGTTCAGTTGGTTTGATGTTTCCTCAAGGTCAAACGGTGTCAATAGTGAACGTGCAGCTCTTGAGTCTTAAGTTCTGCCCCAAGAAGGTGATGGAATATGGCGATTTAGATATTATCCGGAGTTCCATTGCTGCAATTTTTTAGGTGGCTCATAGTAAGATGACTAACTATATTATAGTGAGTTGTATGAAGTATGGGTGTGTTTGTGAATCAATATAGATATTTATTTATCTACATGGATGTTTTCATCTAAAATAAATACCGTGCGATGCAGAAGACTGATTTTACCATATTTGTTTAAGCTTCATTGACCACAAACTGCAAGTGATATTACTTGAAATATTCATACCTTCATTAAAATTTGTTTATAACTCCTAATTTATGTTACTTCTAATATTTAACATATTTGTTTTGAGTCAATCTCCTTGGTATAAGTTGTTAAGAGTTATATTAACACTCATTAGTAAAATAGATAGAAATCATGTCAAGTTATTTAGAATATTAATTTAATCCGAAAAAAATATTCGTTAATCTGAAAATGTCAATAATCAACGTTCATCGTAACTTACTTCCTTTGTATAATAACTTATATTCGTTATGAATAATAATGTAGGGAATCCCGTGCATCGCACGGGTACTAAGCTAGTATATAACATAAATAATGATATAAAAAAAGTAAAAACTTCAAAAAGATATGAACCATTACTAATAGAAAGTAAGATTTAGGTTTCTTCTCGCGCTTCTCGCACTAAAACACCCTTCTGAAAATAACTTAACACTATTTAAAATATGAAACTGAAAAAGCTTATTGGGCTCTCTCTATAAAAATTTAAAACCTTCAAACATATTGAGCATTTATACAAAACTTTATATTTTTGGGCCCAAATAAACTTGTTTTGATCCCTAATCTAAACATTTAAATAATAGTATAAAAAATAAAAATCATTAAAAATAAACAACAATGTAACATCAATAACAACCATGACAGTCGACCTAATTGAGTTTTGTTAATTGTTAGACTTAGAATTGAGTAATTGTTACAAGAGCTTCACGAATCATCGGTTAGCAGTTACGGTGTGTATATCTAATACTATATTTTTCTTTGTTTATTCCTATAAAGATAATGGTCACTTAAAAAATAGTTTATATAATTCGTTAGGCCCTTAGGGCCTTTTTTAGCTTGTACAAGGCATTTAATCATCATGTGCGGCTTTGACACCATGATTATATGATCTAGTTTTGGTTTTCTATTTTTATGGCCACTTTTGGCTAGTCTTCTTGCATTACTATAGTGTAAATAAACCGTGATGTTAATTTGTAATTTTTAACTTTTTAGTTAATTAGTGTGATTATGCTTTTAAATTCTTGGTTGTGATCTCTTTATGAATATGAGTGCTTAACTTGAGCTTTGAACTTATGTATGTTTTTGTAACCTATGTGATCATTTCATGCATTCTTAGTTAGTATGGTATATAAAAAAACCCGGTTATTCCACTAGACATGATGGATAAGGTTTTCAAAACTTTAGTTTATTTTGGTTAATGTGTCATATCAAAGCCATAGGATTGACAGAAATTGTTGAATTGAATCTTGTTTATTTGATTGGTAATTCATCGTTATAACGGTTATATTACTGGAGCTCATCGTAATCGTTGAACCGAGTGTCAGATATTATAAGTTGTGTACTTGTGCATTGGAACTTCACACTTAAATTTTTTCATGTTTAAGATGTCTTTAATTTTGGATTTTTTGGGGGTTAGGATGTCTTATCATTCTAGTTGCGACGATATTGTGGGAAATGTAGTTGCCTGATGTGGTTTTTCCAATTTATGCGAAGTATAATGACTTTTGGGAGCGTTTATCTGATGCGTTTTTTTCATTAATGAAAACTCAAATTTAGCAGTTGATATTGTGTTAGTTACAGAGTCCAAACATAGTCTGAATGAGAAGCTAGAGGGTTGGGGTGTAGCTTTAGAGGGCAACGGTTTAAGGATTAGCCGTTCTAAGACTGAGTACATGTATTGTGATTTCAGTGGAGCAACTCAAGATGAAAATACTCAAGTTATGATTGAAGGTCAAGTTGTCCCACAGGCAACTAAGTTCAAGTACTTAGGATCATATGTTTAGAAGGATGGGGAGCTAGATAGTGATGTCACCCATCGCATACAAGCTGGTTGGTGTAGGTGGAGGGCAGCCAGTGGGGTTTTATGCGACAAAAGGTTCCCAACCAAATTAAAGGGAAAATTCTATAGAGTTGCATTGAGACTTGCTAGGGCCATCAAAAAGACACAAGCTCGCAAGATGGAGGTAGCAGAAATGAGGATGTTAAGGTGGATGTGCGGGCACACTAGGATAGACCGAATAAGAAATGAGGTTATTAGGGATAGGTTAGGGGTAGCTTGTATATCAGACAAGATTAGGGAGGGAAGGTTAAGGTGGTATGGGCATGTGAAGAGAAGGCAAATGACGACCACAGTTAGAGTAGTGGAAACCCTCAGTTTAGAGGGAAAAAGGCATAGAGGAAGACCCAAATTAACTTGGGATGAGCAGATTAGGCATGATTTAGTAGAGATGCACCTCTCTGAGGACATGGTCGAGGATAGGGGTTCATGGAGGCACAAGATTAAGGTTAAGGATTATTAGGGAGGGTTTGGTTGTATTCGTAGCGTGGTTCTAGGAGCTTAGACTTTCTCTTACACTGGTAGGATGTCTGTTAGGGTGACTTGTTTTTGGGTGTTTATGGTTTATATTGTTTTTGATGCCATATGTACCTCTGTTTTACTACGGGATTCTTTCAATGTCTCTCTAAATTCAGTAGCTCTTTAGTTTTTTAGTGTTGTTTGCCTGTCGATTGTGTGTTGTCGAGCCGAGGGTCTCTCTGGAAGCAGCCTCTTTATCCGCAAGGATAAGGGTAAGGGTAAGGTTTGCCTACATCTCACCCTCCTCAGACCCTACTCCTACTGTGGGATGGGTAAGGTTGTTGTTGTAAATTTACCGCACCATGAAACTATCTTTAATTAATATCATGCTTTACATGGATTTGAAGACTAAGTTATATCTATTCTTGATTGATGGCCCTCCTATCTTTTCTTTTTGCTTTTATACTTAAACTAGCTTAGTACCCGTGCGATGCACGGGATTCCCTACATTATTATTCATAACGAATATAACTTATTATACAAAGGAAGTAAGTTACGTTTTCATTTGATTATTGACATTTTTAGATTAACGAATATTTTTCGGTCTAAAGTTTGGCATCAGATGGGTCTTTCTTAGGATTGAACCGTCTCACTATTCGGGTCAAAGAGACATTAAGCAGTATGCCTACAGCTGCTGAAACACCATCTTCACACAGGTTAAATGGTAATAAGTTATAACATCCTATTATATGGTAAAGAGCCCATACTCTGAACCAACTACGTCTTCATTTTATAAGAACCCACTAAACAATATGGGCCAAACCCATCTAAAGATATGTATACAAAAATAAATATATGTATAAGATCCAACTAATCAATTTGGCTTAAATCCATCTAAAGATCTGTATACAAAATAAGAAGAGCTCGGATGAAGTACCAAAACCAACCCTGGATAGCCTAATCAGGATCCAAAATAATCAATTTGTTCAAACCCAACTATAAGATCCACCCATATAAATGGTCTTCGCTTGTTCGGTCTCTAATCTGTCACTAAAGTTTTTGATAGTGTGTGAACACTATCTTCACACACTAAGCTGTATACTGCTGGAAGACTACCAAATTATATTAGCAAGAGTCTTAAAGTAAACATACCACATGAAGTAACATTTAAGTTTTAACCCAAACAAACATGGCAACAAAATGACACTTAACATAGTTATATAATAGTTTCTACGCAATATAAAAACCCAATAAGCCTTCATCCTTTTCATATCTTAGACGATACGTCCATCCTTCAATTAATCCAAGTTTCGCCATGCATGTTTTCCATGAACAAATAGCAAACCTGACACCCTTTCCTGAAGATTCAGCTCGAAGTTTGGCGTTGAAGTAAATTTGATCTTCAAAATGTAGACGAATTTTTTCCCCATGTTCAAATTCCGCGCTTTTGCCAAACGTCATAGGAAATCTCTGAAATAATAAATAAGTAAAAAATTTAAAGCATAATAGAAATATGATTAAATTGTAATTATTAGTAATAACAATTAATTGGAAATATTGAAAGGGAGTATTACAAATTGGCTGGTAATTTGTTTTTCAAGCTGTATATCAGCAACAGGTTCAACATCATCATGATCGTCAACTATAATGTCATGAAAATTTTCAGAAGCAGTGGATTCATCACTTGAAATGCTGATTACTTCAATAGGATCAATAACATGTAAGTGGTTAATATGATGAGATTAAAATAAATTGTATTCTTGTAATAAAGTGAATGTATTGTTTTGTTTGAATAGAATTGTACCTTCATTGTTTGATTTGTTGTAATGTGTTTCAGAAGTAGTTTCAGAAGTAGTAATAAATCCGTGAACCATGTTTGAGTTAGTTTGTAAAGTTTCTGTGAGAACAGGAATATCATTATTTGAATACTGAAAATCAATAAAATTTTACCAAACAGCAAAAGTATACAAACCATATTAAAACAACATATTTAAACATCGATTTAGAAACAATAAATTCCATAATATAATCAATCAAAATTTCAACTCAAAACAACATATTTAAACTCAAAACAACATATTATCAATGATGTATTGGTATATATCATTTGACATATAGTTTAACACAGTTAAAAAAGATGAAACTTACCGCACAGTTGTATTATCACAGGCCTGTTATCGAATTTTTCTAGTATATGTGATAAAAACATTAGACTGAATTAACTTTATAAACAAATTGTTACTAAAAGTCATAGAGATATAAAGATAAGAAGATAAGAACATATTGATTAATATGTTTAAAAATTAAATTAAAATTGGTGATAAGAGATTTGTATTTGTTTTGGTGATAATCCAAAACATGCAGCGACCGGTTTTACAGTCACACGGAGGCAGGAACAAACCGGGTCACCCTACTGGACCGCCTCTGGACTGACTCGTCCGGTTGGACCGGGGACCGGGTGGTCAGACCGAGAACCGCTCAGTTTTGGATAACACCGGTTCAACTATTTTTTCTTTATTATAAAAATAGACAATCCATCATGATGATCATTATGAAAAGATTGAAATAAACCTGCAGAGTCCGTTTATACCATTAAACGCAGATGATCATTATATAAATATACAGAGTCTTTTTATAACCTTTTGAAACAATTGAGACATACCATTAAACGCATGACACTAAGCCATTAGAAAATCGAATACAAAGACGCCACCTATTGCGCTTAACATTAAATAAAATGACGTTCATGATACATATAAAAAAAATTAAATTACTTTAAGTGTCTAAAGACTTCTTTGTAAACAACATTGGTCGTCTTATTCGTAGCTTCACCATTTTCGTCTAAAATTAGTACCTTTGCTCCGGATCTACTCTTTACTCTTGAAAGAGCAACATATAATTGTCCATGGGTGAATACAGGTTGTTTTAAAAACAAACCAACTCGAGCAAGTGATTGTCCTTGACTTTTATTGATCGTCATTGCGAAGCAAACACATATGGGAAACTGCCTTCTCTGGAACTTCAATGGAATTTTTTTGTCAGATGGTATCATAGTAATTCTTGGAATATAAGTTCGGGTTCCAATGGTACCTCCTGATATTATTTTAGCCTCTATAACACGTTTACCAAGTGATTTAATTTGTAGCCTTGTACCATTGCACAATCCATTCTGTTGATCAATATTTCTTAACAGCATAACAGGAACACCAACCTTCAACAGCAAACGATGATTAGGCAACCCAGATGCTTTCAGTCTGTTTAGAACATCCGGAGAGTATACATCATCATTTATCTCGTCATTTCTCTCCTCATCCGGACAAAGACAATCCGAGCTCAAGTACTCTTTTTCTTCACCAGGAAATATAGATAGCAAACGATCATTAATCTCATGGACCACTTCATTTTTAGGAGCCAAAATTGCACGTTCACGGAAAAATTCAGGATTTTTGTAGTTTTGTAGAACATCTGGATAAACAAAATCAATTAAACTTTGAATCGGATCAGACGACGGCTGTATTAAGAGATCATCAGGAATTTCTATAATTGCTTCGCCATCGTTATCACCTCCAACCTTCCCTTCACCAATGTCCAACAACCATTTTGCAAATTCTGAAGTTTCTTTCAAATCACTCGCATTAGATCCAACGGTCAGCCTCATGTTCTTAGTTAACCTTAGCACTTTACATTTGTTCCATAAATAAGAAGAGCTTAAAGATGCATTAACAATTTGTTGCCTACTTCCGTTTGGAACAACGGGAAGGATTTGTCTAAAATCACCACCAAAAACAAAAACTTTTCCTCCAAATGGTGTCTCAGTATCTGTCGAATCACCAACATTGAATAAATCTGACATTGACCTATCAAGTGCTTCAATTGCATGCCTATGTATCATCGGAGCTTCGTCCCATATAATCAATTTAGTTTCTTTCAATAAATGAGCAATAGGACTGTTTACTGTGATGTTGCATACTGAATCTTCATTAACATTAATAGGAATATGAAAGCGGGAATGTGCGGTCCTACCTCCTGACAGTAGCAAAGATGCAATACCACTTGATGCAACGTTTAACACAATATCACCCCTACCTCGTATTGCAGTTGATAATGTCTTCCATAAATAAATTTTTCCAGTTCCACCATAACCATACACGAAGAAAATACCTCCTTTCTGACCATCTACAGCTTTCATAATTTCATCAAAAACTTTTCTCTGTTCATTAGTTAATGAGTTAAACATGGGATCAAATTCATTAACTAATTCTGTACGATCATAATTCAACTCCTCATTGATTAAACGATTCTGAGCGCAAGCTATTGATTGATCATCAGGAAAAGGCATACATGGAAATCTCTTTAAACTTGAGTTATTTCGTAGCAAATATTTTTCAATCTCAGACAAAGTCAAATTCTTTAGCTGATCTTCGGTAAGCGATAAACCTAAAACATTGAAAAACGATATGCAATAGCTTAAAATACTATAAAAGCAAATACGTTCACAATCACAAATCACTGTGTAGGTAAACCTAAAGATCGAAATAACAAATGCAATAGTTTAAAAATAATTAAATATGTAAAAGGCGTTATGATAAAATTACCTACAAATGAATATAACTTATTGCCATAGCAAACAACAAACATCATCAGTAGATTCTTTAGTTTATGTATATCTAGGATGCTCCATTGAACGGGTTATACAACAAAAGTATGTCAATTGAGATTCTTTCCCTATTTTCCTCACAACACTTCCTTTAGTTATATTCATTTGTAGGTTTACTAACAAAAGTACTAACTTTAGTTTATGTATATCTGTTGTGACAAAGGCGTTATGAAGAATAATATTGTAGATAGCTAATCTTATTCAACCTGTTTTCTTCTAACCATGTAAATAAACTGTTGTAAAGTATAAAGTCTAACACATTTACTTTCTTTAGAAGTTAACATGAGAAAGGGGAAAATCTTGCTCGCCTTGCAGGTAATTTTATTTTAAGTGAGAAAAACTCAGACGGTTGCTTTCATTCAACCTATCTTATTGTTGCATTAACTGTTTTGATTCAACACCTTTAATCTAGTTTGTTTTTATTAGTAAACAGTAGAGTGGCAAAACCCTTGGGCTTGTAATGGGTCAAGATGGGTATTATATTAAGGACAGGTAAAGGCATGTGAGATCAGGCTGACAAACATGGACACTTTTGTCAATCAGTGGCTGATCTAGTATTAATATAATGTAACAGTAAAAAAAGTTTATAATTGTACCTTGAACATTAGAATTCTTTTCTCGTGCATACAGAATTCCATCAGATAAAATTGTCCATGTTTGCTCCCAAACAAAATCTGGTCTGGAAAGAGTATTACACAAAAGCATTGTTCCAAACAAAGCACGAAGAAAACGGCCATCCCCACTAAGATTTGCTTCTCTAATTGCCTCAATGTACTCCATATCATCATCTAGAAGTCCACGTGCAAAGCAGGCATCTCTGAATGTAGGAAATATTTCACCATTATAACTTCTAATACCCTCAAAGCATTTCGGTCCTTTCACTTTGTTAAGAAGAATCCTCAAAAAATAAGCCTCTCCGAGAGCTGGAGAAACTGAATGAACACGACCAATTGTACGACCTGTAATCCTTGTCTGCCAACAACGTTTTTTAAGTTTCCACACAAATTTTGTTGGTAATTCCACATAGCTAAGCTCTCTTGCAACTGGATCAGTTTCATTAAGCTTCATCCAGCCTAAAAACATTGATGAAGCCACAGAACTTTTTTTTAGAACATCCTCAACATCATCCTCTGCGCCATATACCACGTTCTGTTGACCTGGAAGATGAAAAGGAAGTCGAGTAACAGAAGGATATCTGTAATGAACTTCAAATTTAAAAATTCTCCATGATGCTTCACATGCAGATATGTATCTAACATCATAATATTCCTTTATCTTGTCCTTTGGTTGTTCAACATCATCTTGCTTATCATCTTGTACAATAGCCATAGACGCTTTATCAGGTCCTTTGTTTATATACTTGAACAAATATTTAATAGAACCTGCCTGGTTGCACCATTCTACATTGATATGAGCCTGGTATCTTTTTAAAAGATACTTATTATATGGAACAACGTATCTATTATCCAACTGAACATCACCTTTCTGAACAAAAATTCCAGAATCTCGTCTCCTGTATATCGGATAACCTTTAGAATCAATATACGTTTCAGGTGAAAACTTCTTTGGAAACTTTTTCGTGCATTTCCTGTCACGCATACATGGAGACTTCATATTAGCTTCTCCACATGGACCATGCATCATGTACTCACTCACAAGGAGATGCAATTCCGGATCTTCTTTTTTATCAGGAATCTCAGCAGATATAAACGGTTCTATATGATCAACCGTGGGAAGCTTGTGACCAACATCCATGAATAAGCAAATGTGAGCATGTGGAAGACCACGTTTTTGAAACTCCACTGTGTAAACAACTACATAAATAAAGTAAAAACGTTTTCAATTAGAAAATTGTAGCACGAATATTACGCTTTTATAAATATAATTATATTTTTATGAACTATTGTAAATAACAGTACTTCACTTACACGCTAATGCCTATGTATTATCATAGTCGAAAATTGTAAATTTCTTTATTAAAAAAAAGAATTATAAAACTACTAACTTAATGGACAAATTCGAATTGAATAAGTAAATACCTGCTTGAACTTTTCCTAGAACTGCCTTATCCTTTAAATCTTTCAAAAATGTATCAAGCTCCATTTTAAATAATCCGCATAGAATATCAGGCCTATCTTCCGACTTAATGGTTTTGTCCTTAAGAAACCTTCTTACCTTCGGCCATTTCGGATTACATGTAATAGTAATAAAAAAATCCGGGTAGCCGTACCACTTACAGAGAGCCATTGCATCTAGGTAATTTTGCATCATATACCGAGCTCCATCAGTAAAAGATGACGGTAGTATTACACGTTTGCCCGACTTGGAAAAATCTTTATTCCCATCCTTATGCTGATTCTGAATATTCTCATATGTGTCACACCTAAGATCATTTTGCGAGTAACGTACAAAGTTAAGTCGCTCAGTTTCAATCATGGTGTAAGAATCAACCAAAAATTGCTGAAACAATCTTCCTGCATTTAGAATCAATGAGAATTTGTCTACCCTATCTTGAACATGGTATGAAAAAAATTCTCGCATTGTACAAAACGGACGTTTACTTGATTCTGAATCCGCTGTTTTTCTATGTGGAATATCTATTCGATAACAATCCTCACCATACGGAAACAAAAGCGGATATTGAAGAGCCAAATATGATGGATGCAACTCACTAATACGCTTTAGAAAACCATTGTTTTTTTCAACAATAATATCTCGCTTACCAAGAGCTTGAGTAATGTCTCCCAAGATCAAAGCAGCTACTTCAGAAGCTGTTGGTAAATTATATGTCCTACCATCTTCTACTCTCTCACAAATGAGACGGAGCTTAAGATTAACATGAGGATTTTCCTTAAAAGAGTCACGTACCATCCTATAAGATTTCACAAGCTGGTTGTTGTTGTCTAACATAACCTTTAAAGCTTCAATTATGGCAATATCTAATGTCTTTGAACATTTATTAGATCCATTCCGTTTCTCACCGCTACAAAAAAATACCTTCATGTTAAACATTATTCAATAAAATATTGTTACAAAACAAAAAAAATATAAACTAAAAAAAATACTCTTAGGAATACATACCTGAATAACGAATGTCTATTTGTCACTTCATTATCGGTATCATATATATAAAGCTGATGAAATTTTGGCTATTCTCCTTCTTTTGGAAGAAGGCTTCCCATTCTATGGTAATTTTGGCCACCAAGTCTGAATATATAAGGAGCATTTCCCGTATTGATTGTTGAATCAATCGTTCCACCCATAGAAGTAAAAGAGAACATAGAATTAAAGCGACGGATGTGTTTTAGGAAATACTTGCTTATATCATCTTTGCCCCGAAACAGATCTTGATAACTTAATGTGGCATCTTTAAAATCAGGTAGCTCTACACGCCCGTAACCACAACATATAGAATAACAAAGCTTCTGAAGCTTTATTTTTCCTTTACCGGCCTCAAGTTTCCATAATGTTGCATTACAAATTCCACATTTAACATCTTGATCCCCATGATCTACGTAATCTATAATTAAAAATATTTACAAAGTAATGAGGAAACAATTTAGAAAAAAAAGATGATTCAAGTAACTTAAAAATATTACAAATGTATTAATCATGGAATACCTTTAGAGATACCTCTGATTGTCTCTTGATCATCTTCTAAATCTTCTGTCAAGTCAATCATTGGTACAACATTAATATTACTTGCCTTACTTACAAACTTACGCTTCCCGACCGATAACTTTGTTAAACACGAACTTTCATTTCCGGAAAATGAATTTGCAGATCTCGTTACCGTTGAAGACATTACGAATTGGGCAGTAGAACTTGATGGCGTACTATTATTTTCGATACGAACAAATGTACCTTAACAGAAAACAAATTCTCTACATTATAAATATATTAACAAATGTTAATATAAGTAAATGTTAGTGTATTTCAAAATTTAAAACACATACCGCTGCCGATATTATTCAACGAACTTGTATGGTTTATTGTGCTAGGAGTACTACGCAAACTCCTAAGCGCATAGCTATGTGCCGTTGTATTTTCTTTATCCTTTAGAATCGACAACCTTATGTCGGATGTAGATAAATTGCTATTAGAGTTTTCAATGTTTTCACTCTCGTTACATTTTCTTTTATCCAAATATATCCTTCTAACTTTCCGATTCACAGAAGCTGTATTAGGACTAACAGGGTCCGGAGTAATAACTGTAAAAAACCATCCACATGAGCATGAAAAAAATATCAGTTAACATTGTTTACAAAAAATGAATGTTGGCCGAACATTAGACTAAAGTTAAAATTTCATGTTTGATCCATACCATTTGTAATTTGTGACAAAGGTGTTCTGATTAAATTACCTACAAACAATTGAAGCAACATTATAAGAAACTAAATCAAATACAAATTAGCGGACACCTATGTTTAAACTAACATTATACATAAGTAATAACAATGTTACCATCGAATGTTTCATTATTGTTGACAGGATTTGGTAAACATGAAGATGAATGCTCAACTGAAGATCTTTTAGACATGTTCCTCCAAATCGAAATAAAAAAAATATATAAGAATTATGGATAACATGACCAAAGTAAACAAAGAAATAGCAACAATAAGAATCATATTAGTAATAAACATTTAAACTGAAATCATACTATACTTACCTGGATAATATCAAACATCAAAACCTTTGTTACTGAAAGCAATCAAAATAAGATTTATAAATATTGTTTCTCAAGTCAATGATGAGCAAAACATGCACTAATTTTGGTGACAAAATGAAATGATATTTTCGTATTGTGTTTGGGAGGGAAAGTATTAAAGCCGATTCATATTAATTTGTAAATTTCTTTCAATAGATAACATTGGATAGTTAGTTGTAAAGTTGTTTCAATAGATAACATTGGATATATTTGTGAAGGATTTTAGAGGGAACAAATTAAGTTTGACATATTAATTTGTAAAGTTGTTTCAATAGATAACATTAGAGTTCAAAAAATTGTAGGAAAGATAGACAAAATAAAAAAAAACATTTATCATTTTATTAAAAGGTGATTAGCAATAAGGAATTTTGGTGGTAAACTTCTGAACTTTAAAATAGTACTTAAACTTATTGAAGACAATAAAGTTAATATAAGTATGATAACAGTCACCTATTTGTCAACGTGATTAAGGCGATTCATGTAGGTGGTAGAAATGCTAATTTGGTTCCTATGAAGAATGGAGTAGTTGGCGTTTGGAATGTTCATCATTTTTCCAAAAAATAAGATTAAGTTTTATATGGAATGGATTGTTTATGATTTAAAAAGTAAAACTTTATCATAAAAGCAATTGTAGGTAACAGTTAGGAAGCATTTCTTTCAGTAATAGTTTTCTGAAATTTCATTAAAAATAAATCATTTCAATAGAGGATGGAGCATGTTGATTTCATACCACACGACAGTTTAGCAGTGCACTTTGTGCGCGTGCTCTCTGTTTATTGTTTGAGGCTCCAAAGGCTGTAATATAAGAAAACCATTCACCATTTTATTCATCAAACATAAATTAGTCTAAGAACGAAACGACAAAAGAAACAAACCAACAACGAAAAAAAACAAACATGTCCGAAATAAAAAGCAACAACTAAATCATGTGGTGAATGGGAGCTCGATGGAAGAGCTATTTTTCTTTCTTTGGAACCAACATCTTCTTCTTCGCACTTGCTCTGCTTGAACGCCTCTCATCTTTTGTATCTGCCTCAATTCCATCCTCTTTCTGATCTGCCTCAATAACATTAGGAACTGTTAGATCATCCTCTTTGTAAACCTCTTCCAGGTTTCTTTTAAGATCACCATGTTTATTTTTATGAGCATCTTCAGCAACAGCAGACATTGGAGTGACATTTTCGTCCGTTGAAGATTGCGCATCCTAAAAATAAAAAAATGAATGTAAATGAATGTCATCTACTAATATATATACCAAAAACAATTTAAGATAAATATCACCTTCAACGAAACAGTAGTGTTCTGCTGATCACCCGGCGAAGCACCATTTATGTCATCATCATCATTCTGAATTAGTTTAAATATTACATGTTAATACTTTTGCACTATCATACAACATCAAATATAATTGGAGAGTTTAAATATAACTGAATTACACATACCTTCTCAATGGCATGTTTATCTTCAAGCTTCTTAAGAATTTCACAGTCATTGGAAGCTTGTTAATAGCATAATATTCAATGTGGTGATCAACATTATACTTTGTCACTTTAATATGAAATGCAAACCGCTTTCCAATAAGCTCCTTAAACTCAGTAGGGAATTCCTCAAACTCATCAGACTGTCAATAAAAAATGATATTGTGTAACAATTTATAACTTTTCAATAAAAGTAAATATATAAAAATAAAATTGATTAAACAGAAAAACCTGTTCCTGTCTGTTGACAATTGCTTCAGCGGTCTTCCGTAACAGCCTAATGGCTTCTCTATTGAAAAGCGTCAGTTAGTGAAACACTTCCAGTAGAATCTTGCACAATAAGCGGTATTTTGAACCTTAAAAAAAATATGAAAACATAAATCAAGGAAGAAAACTAAAATCTATTAAATTAAAAATTAATAGTAACAAAAACATTAATTCCATTTTTTTGGATAATACCTGTAATCAGCCTTTACTTTTTCAGCACTGCATTTGTTATTACTACATTTATAATTCCTTTCAACAATATCAACTACTCCATCTACATTTTCAATCGTAGTAAATTCCTTCTCAACTTTGCAATGGCAAACAGTGCACGCCTCATAATACCAAAGTTTTTTGTTGCATATCCCGTTAATTGTAGCAAGAACAACCACATGTCTCTCCTAAATATAATAAATAAGAGTAAAACCTTGTAAGTAGACAACACAATCAGATTTTAAAAAAATATTACAAATCAGTTATAAAATATTACAAATCAGTTATACAAAATACCTCATCTATTATCGACAGAAATGCAAGGGGGCTATATTCAGAACTAAGAAACAAATCTTCATCTGAAGTTGCCATAAGCGAACCTGAGTCATTACCACTTAGGGACCTTGAGTTTGCATACTTTGCCAAATATCTAATGTCAACAAAAATAAGTTAACTTCACAATATAGTTTTAAATATTTAGCACAAACAAATCATTAACAATATGAAAAAATAACCATTACCGTTGTTTAAAAGTAACTATTTCATCAACTGCGGAGTTAATGAACAGCTTGTTTGCACTAAATGCATTTGACACAGTCCGCTTATCTAAAATGAAAATATAATCTTAAATTTAAGATAAACATTAATAAAAATAAAAGTCATAAAAAATTCATATTAACAGCCATGACTTACCTTGGTGAAGCTTTACAGACCCAAACTGAATAAGTAGAAACACATCCTTGTCCCTATCTTTGCGAGTCATGAATGAGTGCATCTCAATTGCAAAGTCGTCCCAAAGGGTCACACCAAGCTCCTCATCACTGATACATATTAAAATTAAACAAATGTATACAATAAACGTTACATAAAGATAATATAATGCATTTCAATAAAACTTACTCTAAATCATTCAGCTTTAAGTTAACCCTTTTCCCAGGTCCTAATTTCGTCACGGTATCCTCTATGTCATAGCAAATCAAGACATATCCAATGAGATCTAAAATGACATTCAATAAATCTGTGTTAGTATTGTAGAACATGTACAACAAAAATATTATTAATATGTATAAAAATATAATGTAATACTAACCTATTACTGCACCCACAGCTTTGTTGTCTTCAGCATCAGACGATTTTCCTAGAATTGACTTAAAATCAGTCAAAGCAAAGCCATGTTCAGGACCAGTCCAGTTGTTGCATTTCTTGACGGTTGTGCTGATATAAAAAGTAAGTTTGTGGTCATTGTTGACCAACTGAAAATTACTTTTGTTATCAGCTATTTCAGCTAGAGAAGGCTTCTTTATCATCAAACAGTCATCCTCAATGAAGAACTTTTCAAATCGGAAAAAAAACCTATGCAAGCAGCTTGCATGTATTTTGTTTCCCTGTATGTTTAAGCAAGATTAAAATCTATTCTACTAAAACAGAAAATTTGTAGATAAAATGCAAAATACAATATGCAAATTCAAAAAATTTAATTATTACATCTTATATACATACCTCCTCATCCATAAGAATCATTTCTATGGAGTAAAATTTGTTTTCTTCTCCATTCATTTTCCGCCTCCAGACTTTCAGAATCTTCACCTTAATTTTACACTCATTGTCATTCAACCTCAAAGCATTCAACATCGTAACATTTTCATCTGCCATTGCTATATAAAAAAAAAGAATAAAGAAACGTTGTTATTAGTAATTATATATATTGATAATCATTAACATTAATAACAAAGTATAACCTAAAACTAACGAAATACTAATCTCCAGAAAGTTTTCTGAATAACTCTTTGTTGTAGAGAGAATGTGTGGAAATGGTTCAAGGTACAATGATATATATAGAGAAAAAAGTATATCTATAATTCAAAAAGTTTAGAGATAAAATCTATTTTAAAAACCCCGGCTCTATTAAAAGATAACATAAATTATTTGAAAATTTAAACTTGCAGATAAAAATCATTATCTCCCATTTTTAGGAGATATCTATTATATATTTTAAATTTTAAGTTTTAGGAGATAAGAATCATTAAAATTGTGTCAAAACCGAACTCTAATATTATATAATTATTTTATTTTCATACAATTTTAGTATATTTTATTGCTAATCATATTTGCATTAACTGATCCCTCTTGCACAACTTGTAAGTGAATCAGTTTATATTATGCAACAGTTTATAGATAATAAAAAATGTATACAAAATAATATTAGAAATTCAGGCAACATACAAAAACTTATATTAATCATTAACCATGCTGTCATACATATAAAAAAACAACAAAACTTTTGATCCCCTACATCATACAAACCTTCCTTGACTAATATACCCAAACACTAAATAACCAAAAATTGGGTACATTAAATCGTCTAATCACTTTTCGTTTTGTCAAACCTTGCTTACTGCCTTACTACAATAACTTCATTTCCGACATACAAACTAACAAACCAACTATTAGGATAACATATAGCTTCCGACTAAGGATATGAAAAAACCAACTTACCTTCCATTTCGAAATACATAATACGATAAAGCCTACCATTCTTTATACGAAGCTTCTTCATGCATGACTTCCACTCTCTGATAGCATATCTCCTTTTACTACCAGAACCTTCAACACGCAACTTCTTAATAATAGAGTTCCCATTTTCAACTTCAATACGCAAGCTTTGCTCGTTCTCAAACTCACAATCCTTTCCAAAAGCGATTGGAAAACGCTACAAAACATTTATAACAAACATTAAAAATTCATTTATGATTTTAAATTATAATACAAAAAAAACATATTCAAACGGATATATATCTTTTAAGTAGTACAAACTTACAAATTTTTTTGTCACTTTTTTTATTACTTCATGATCAGGAACCGCATTATCATTTTGGCTATCACCGTCTTCAGATACATCAGATGAAACTTCAATTACTTCATCATCTTCATTCCCTAATTTGTCCGGGTCAACTCGCATTACGTCTTCTCGAAACAGATCTAACTTGAATTCAAATTCAGCCACCTTTTCAAACATCAGGAAGTCTCCAATGCGCCATTTTAGATCTTTAAAAACAGCGTTCCAACCATCAGTGAAATAATAGCCAAAGATATACCATTGCATCATCACTGTCCATTGATAAACGTCTCCGAAATGTATGACAACCGGATGTGGAATCATATTGTCTTTGAAATGGTGCTCGATATAATCAGCCCGCAAAAACTATATATATTCAATCAAAAAATATAACCGCATAATAACATTCTATAAATATAAAATAATTAAAAAAAAGAATGAAATTTAGAGATTTACCATTCTGTTTTTTGCCGGTATTATCAACCAAAACGGGAACTTGTTAGACACATCTTTTTTTTGAACATTCTTTAAAAGGGTAACTCTAAAAGTAAGATGTTCGAACAACTCAAAGACAACGAAATCCCCTACTATAATCTGAAGATCCTTTACAACTTTGCTCCATCCAGTTGTTATCTGAAATGAGTCTGACTTTTGTTCAATTGTTACACCCCAAATCTGATCATCATCCGTCGTTAGCAAAACAGGACCGACAGGGTAACTATGGTCGTAACATGGCGGCAGATCCTGTTAATTATTTAAAAAATAATAAAAATTAAAGTGTTTGATAACAATATAATGCAAAAACAGTTGAAAACAGATTAAAAAAAATGTATACAATAGTAGATTTAATATTACCAAGTAGGTGGTGTCGTTCCTAGGGATAGGTTTGAAGAAACTGAAAACCATTTTTCCTGATTGTTAATCGTTCAAACAGTGTTCCTGTAAAACAGATAAACGAACAAAGAATTAGATCAACAAACAAAACATTATTACTCTAATTAATCCGAAAGCAACAAAATAATTATTCAACTTTGGATCACCGTATTTGTTACCTACTAATTAAATGCAAATATGTATTATGAATAACCATACTTGTATCAATAAGTAGCTATATATATTAAAGGTTTACAATCATATACATTAATAGGGTGATCACATTTTGTAAGTTAGACAAATTCAGGGATCCCTTTTATATGACATTATTTTCCCTAATGTATTTTGAAACAACTTGTTTCAATACTTGCAGGTAAACAAATACATTACGCCCTTACAAATATGCTAACGACTAAGAACAACTTAGGCTTTTAGAAGGCAACTGCTACGACTTGTTTCTATAGTTATACAACCTAGGATTGATCAATTTAAATTGATGAATAACATCCTTCATTAGCATGACTCCTAGTCTCCTACAAATAGTAGCATTATCCACAAGTTGTTTAAGTAACAGACAAAAATGCAATCTTTTGGTACAATAAAATAAAAATGCAATCTTTTTATTAAAATTCACGTGTACATACTTTAATGTTCTTGGTGCAAACTTAGGGACATGATCACTGAGTTTCCTTGACAATTCTATGAAATTATTATAAGCAGAACAAATAGGACACAGTCAAACCAAATAGTATACTCAGGAACAAAAACAGGGATTCACAATACATAATAAAGTATCTTTAAACTGTACATTACATAAAAATTAACAAAACAACTAAAAATTTAGAATAACAGATAACATATAAAAAGCCCTAATTTATAAAAATAGCAAAATAAAAAAAAAACAATGCAACATGATAATAACAGTTAAAACAAAAATTATAATACCCTAATGCGTTTGATCGGAAGGAGAAAAAAACGGCCACTGATTCACGAAGATAACGACTGCTCCTGAAATTGGTGATGAAGGAAGTAAACAACACTACTTATAATACTATAATATGGTTTCAGATGCAGTATAAAACCATGTCAGATTATTATAGATCAAAATTAATATACCTGATTATCTTGGAGAATGAAATCAGGAACCCTAAAAAGTGTTTAGAACCAAAGGAGAAAATAAAGCCTTCATCTTATAGAGAAGATGTTGTTTGAGATTTATTAGAAGCCACGGTTGATTATCGAATGATTGATGAACTGATTAGAAACCCTAGATATGAAGAAATCATCGATGAAGAGAAGAGAGAGGAAAGCTTAACTTTACCAAATAACAATAAGAGAGAAGAAATCGTCCTATTTTTCAAGAAATAACCGTAATAAGCTTAATGGGTATATGGAGTATCCATAACCCAGATTTTTTACCCATTAAAATGAGTGGGAAAAAAAAATAGGAAGCCCTCACAAAGTGCCAAGTGTCCCTCATATGCTTTTATTTATATATATTAGTAGATTTTGTGTCATTATGTTTTTTACTTGCACACTTGCACCCCCTTCCAACTTTATGTTTAACAAAATAGTAACAAGAATCAACTATTGAGAGCTACCGTGTCCGTTAGTTCGATACTTGGTTAATTCTTAGCAAGATTATACTATGTCGTTGTAAGTGCAGTTGTCTTACTTTGTGTAGTAGTTTATAGTATTAATTGTATTATAAATTTAAGAAGACAAATTGTGTAATAAAAAAATCTCTAAAAATACATACATCAATACACAATAGTAATAATAGCCACGATTCAAAACTGAAATGAGAAGAACAAAAACCGGTAAAAAGGAGGATGCATGGAGGAAAATATCACTAAAAGAAAAAGGAGCATTAGCAGCGATATCAATATCAATAGCGGCAACACGCAAAATGTCGCCGCTAATGCTCTGATCCACGTTTAACAAAAGCTAACCATTGATTGGTTAGGTGATCGAATGGCCAAGGTTTCATCGTACGAAAGGGCAATAGCGGCAATAACTTTAGAGGCGACACGTCGCCACCATTGCCCAAAAATAATAAAGGGGCACCATTTGCTTCTCTCTGCCCTCACTTTCCTGCCATCTCTCACTCTCTTCCTCCCTCGCTCCTTTTTGCTCTCACTCCCCCCCTCTCTCTCTTCTCCCACCATCACCACCGTGAGCACCACCCCCGTCACCCCTCCGGCCACTCCTCCTCCCCCTCTTCTCCTTCTTCTACTGTAAACTTTTTTTTCTTCTGTTTTTCTTATTTTTTGTTTTTTTCTTAAAATCTGTTTAATTTTTTTTATTTTATTATAATATGAGTTGTAGGGAAGCACCGATCTACTTAACCACCCGGAGATTCGTCGAAATAAACTGGTTAGTCGTCGATATTTTTTTTTAAATATTTATGCTTTAATTGTTATTGTTTAGGTATGTATGTGTATATTCAGGTATGTATGTTTGTATTCAATTTATATATGTATATTTAGAAAAAATATATGTTATGTATATGTATATTATACAAGTAAGTATATGTTTATTTAAAAAAATATATGTATGTATGTATTTTAAAAAAATATGTGTATGTATATTTAAAAAAAAAATACGTAAACATGTATGTAAGTATGTATATATATATTATGTATGTATGTATGTATGTATGTATGTATGTATGCGTGTATGTTTGTAAGTATGTATGTATGTGTGTGAATGTATGTATATTTAAAAAAATATATGTAAGTATGTATATTTAAAAAAAAATATGTAAGTATGAATGTATGTATGTATGTATGTAGTATGTATGTATGCGTGTATGTTTGTGAGTATGTATGTATGTGTGTGAATGTATGCAAGTATGTATGTATGTGTTTATGTAAGTGTGTATGTATGTATATGTGTAAGTATGTATGTGTGTATGTAAGTGTGTATGTATATGTGTAAGTATGTATGTGTGTAAGTATGTACGTGTGTGTATGTATTCGTGTATGTTTGAATCCTCATTTAAAACATAGTGAGCTTAGAAATACCCGCGTGAAATTGATTTAGTAATTAATTTCGGGTAGTCCCCATTTTGGGACTGCTTTTTGAATACTTGATCTCATTTAGTATGTGAATGTGTACTACATGATTGTTTGTTTTTAAAAGATTCTTTCCTCTTTGCTCCTCGGGTATATATTTATATTATATAGTTGGGGGCTAAGAGGAAATGCCACCGAATTTTTCTTAAACAAACAATCATGTAGTACACATTCATATATGAGTACTTATGTAATTAATAAACATAAACGAACATAAATGAACAAACACAATGTTTGTTCATGTTCATTCAGTTAACTAAACGAACAAATCTTTTTATTCGTGTTTGTTCATTTATTAAATAAACGAACTTCCCGCCGAACAAGTTTACGAACGTTCGGTTTGTTTACATGCCTATATAAAACTCATTGAAAACAGAGTTATATCAAAGACACACGAGCTATAAGTGTGTCTCACAAGAATGTACAGTGTAAACTGCGTCACGCGACAATACGCGAGTAAGTAAGACTCAAAAACTTAAAAGTGAAAGTTTCCATTCAAATTAATAAATTTAGTCATAAAAATTGAACTAACAATATTATAAATTATAAAGGGTTAATGTTACTGTAACAAGTCGCTTACATGAAAAGTTTAATTGAGGAATTGCAAAAACCGCTAAATATTTATATAACTAGTTTTATACCTGCCGCGCGTTGCGACGGCAGGGGTGTCCGGATGGTGTTTTTAGCGGTGAAGGTGTATGAAGAGTGGTATGACAAAACTATACATTGATAATTGATTTACATAATATTGTTCTTGCATGCAAGTATTACACCCATCAAGCAAGTTACATCGAGTTACGTATATACACATGTAGCCTTGACTTTAAAAGGTTTGCGTATTCACTTCATTTGCCTGTGCTTGCAAGATGGGAACAAAAGGCTATGCTGCATTGAACCTTTCCTACTATGCTTGTTTGGCTGTTATAGTTGTTTTTTGGTTATAAGTAGTAATTTATATTCGGAAAAAAAATGATTAATGTCTTTAGGAAACATACCCTTGTCTTGGCCATGCAGTCTTTTTGCCGGTGTTGTTGGAGGCCTAAATGCTTGCGTGGATATATCGGGAATTGCCTGAAGTTTCAAAGGTGGTGATGCCGCATCATCGGCTCACACGCTAGCCATTGGGTTATCAGCCTTTGCAGTAAGTGACATGATCTTCAGATTCGGATCATTTCTCGCCTTTAGGATTTTTTCTGGTATCTCATACGGGTATGTCTTTGATTGTTGCGTTGATGCAATACCTGAGTAAATCAAGGCATGAGAATTATGTAGGTTGTTTAAAAAAATCAATATATACAACAAGAGACTCATGACAGTACAGGGCATGCATGCATGCTATGTTTGTATTTGCTGAAGGGCATGTATGTAGTAGTAGTGGCATCTACAAAGCACAGTTTCAAATGTCTTTGTTTATTGAGACTAAAAGCAAAAGTATTTGTAAAGAAACAAATGCCTATGTTACTATAAGCTACCTTGTGGTTTTCTAAAGATCTGCACAATAAAGCCTCAAGTATATTCAATGGTAGTTTGAATTTATGAAGTGATTGCAACTAGAAAGTCTGAGTAAGCTATGTTCTTTGTTTCAGTTGTTTGGTTTGATTGATTGTAAGGGTAAAAAATGTAAGTTAAAAACCTAAAGGACTATATGTGCGCAAAATGCCATTTACAGTTGGAGAACTAATAAGATAATGACAGTTGGAAAAAAGATGTTTGTTTGCTTACTAGAATTTGGGTGCACCCTCATCATCTACACATTCGTATGTTGCTGCTGTTCCGTCTTTTTTAGCATCTTGTGGCCGCATTTGAAGCAGGTGACGTGAAACCATGGTCTGTCATTGTTTTGGTCAAAAATTACCTAGTAGAAATAATTTTGTACTCCAAATTAGAAATTGTGAGGTAGAGTGCTAAGAGTGTAAATCAAATGTTAAAACTAGTTATATTATGAAAATGCTTAGTCAGGATGCAAAAAGAAATAAATAAGTGACAACTATGCTCGGGATGGCTTAGGTATGTTTCGGGATGGACAGTTATAACTGTTGTTAAATTCAAGGAATGAACAAATAAAGTAGTAAAACACAAAGAACAACACTCGATCTACGAGGAAAGCCCTTGATCAGTTGTAGATCGCCGACATAAAACCTCGGGAGGAGACTAGGCCCCTGCCTTGTTTGTTAATATTAATTTGGTAAAAAGATTACAACTTTGGATGAGTGAGTGGATGAGTGTTCTATGATTACAATGATTGTGTGAGTGTTTCTAAGCAGCTAAGTGTATGTGTATAGCTCTAGTGTAAGCAATGTGTCCTATACTCGTCCAACACTCCCATTTATATAGTACATGAAGTAAATAATGAAATCCCGTAAGATCCGCTGACTTAGTTAAGGTCTTTGAAGTCTTCAGATGACCGTTGTGGCAGTTTCACCTCAGGTTTATGTTGTTCCAGCTGTTTCCTTATATTTTGCCGATATTTAATGTGTACCGGTTACAACTTTGACTTGATCTTAGATCTTGGACTATGGCTTGCATGAGTTACTCTTTGATCCTTGACTTCTTTGACTGAGTGTTATAATATAGACGTTGGAGAGTATATATGAATCCATATTATAACTTAATTGTACCTGCAATCACATATAAGATAGCTAATTCGTTAGTTTATTCTCAGGATGTGCACATGCTGAAATACTGTTACATCCTGAAGTCAGTTGAGTCCTTCAGCATCCTGAGGATGGTACATTAGGGATGTGAGGTAAAATCATCCTGAGGATTTTCACCACAAACAATTGTCCCCAAAAATATGTTACCGTTAATATCTTTCGAGGTAAATATATTTTTTAATCAAAATATCTTATCTGATGACTGATGGGACATCTTGTCAGGATAACAACGGCTAGTTTCTTGGCGGTAATTATGTGATGACCGTTACAATGATCATCTTCTGCCCTCTATATCTAGAGTTTATCCCTTCCTTTATAATCACATCTGATTTTTTAAGAAGGTAATTTCTTCTTCTTTCTTTCACTTTTCTTTTTACACCTGCAAAATATTAGTAATATTCTGAAGATGGCAAAAAGATCCACAAGAGCTTCGGGGAGTGTGGGAACTTCTGGTGACTTCATTCCCCAAAACCTCTTGAGTCATCTTGAACAGGAGATCTATTCTTTTGACGATAAGGAGATTCGAGCCCTAAAGAACTCAAAAATCATTCCGAGTTCTGCTGAGTTTCATCCTTATGATCCACATGCAAGATCATATTTTGCATCTCCTACCTGGGTCTGTTTCCTGTACTTACCATTCCTTCTAGGGTTGAGGTATCCTTTTCCCAAGTTTATCAAAGATTTCTTTGATATGACTGGGATGGCTTATTCCCAAGCCATGCCTGAACTTTGGAAGATTCTGATGGTATGTAGCAGGCTCGTCGAAGATCAAGGTGTCCATCTTCAAGTGGGGGACCTGGCTCATGTTTATAAGTTAAGGACACACGGTTCCCACCGTTATGTTCTCCAAGTTATAGAAAAGGATCCACCCTTTCTGTTTAATGTGGTAAAATCTGAGAAAAATTGGAAAACAAAGTTTTTCTTTGTTAAGAGAAGCTCTATTGCCCAGGGGGATGAGATCCCTCTTTATTGGTTAAAAAGTGGTAAAATCGTTTTTAGTGTTTTTATGAAAAAAATTTAGTTACGTCCCGAAGATGCTAACATCCTGAAATTTTTTGTTTAACAGGTGCTTCGTTTGCCAAGTTTGCTACTCCTGTGAACGACGCTTTTCTTCGGTGTGAAGTTATTTACAAGTTACCTGAATCAGAAAGGACCTTTGAAGTGGAAGGGAGTTACACCACCAGTCAAGCCTCTAAGATGTCTGGTGAGTATGTTATGTTACATCCTGGGGATGTTTATTATTTTGTTCACTAACCCTGTTTTTGTCTTAGCCTCAACCAAGAAACCTGCTTCCTTTGACCTGGATGATATTGATAGCATGGATGCCAAGGCAACCAAAGTGACCTCTCCATCTCCTTCAAGCTCCAAGATGGCTACTCCTTCTTCCAACCCTCCTAAGTCTAGGGCTGCTGCTGCTTCAAAGAAAAGGAAGGGGAGTGCTGCTACTGCCATTGCTCAGGAGATCACCACTTTTGAGGGTTTGAGATGTAATGATATTTTGAGCAAGATCTCCCAGTTCACTCTTCAGGTATGGTCCTATCCTGAGGATAACACTGATATGTTAGTGATAAAAGGTTAGGAATACTTACCTTTTTCTCTTCTTGTTAAGGACATGAATATCTGTCAAAGTCTCTGGATGCTGTTGCCCAATAACTTCATGAGGCCCAGACCAAGCTTGAGAATGTCCAGAAGATTTCTCATGATAAGGGCAAATATCTTGAAAGCAAGTTGGCAGAGACTGAAGCTGATCTGAAGAGAGTGAAGGCAGAGCATGCTAGGGCCATGTTGGATCAGGAGAAGGAGGCACATGATCATAGGAATGGGCTCATCAAGTGTGCTACTATTTCTGTCTTTCAGGCCAGGGTGAAGATGGCTCTTCAGGCCAAGGATCCTGATTTTGATCAGAATACCTAGGATGTCGAAGTCTGGAAGGAAAAAATCAAGAGCCTGGGCGGAAAAGAAGTGGTCTATGAGCCTGTTTCTGTTGCCCATCCTGAGGGTGTGGCCAAAGATCCTGAGGATGCAGAGGTGAAGGTAGCAGAGGCCAAGATTGCTGAGGTGGTGAAGGACCTCCCTGTGGGCGATGAAGGATGTGTTGACTAGGCTGGAGCCCACTTTTTTATTTGATCTTTTGTGGTTGTGGTGGTAGTCTTAAGGTTGAACAATTTCAGACAATTATTATAATATGTAATAACTTAGGACATGTAACAACCCGGCTCAGACCCCTAAAAATAGACCCCTAAAAATTTTTGGCGTATTGATATTGTTATCGTGTAATTAAGTAAACCAAAACAAATAATGAGCGAGTCGGTTGTGTGCGAAACTGAAAACCGAACCAGATAATATAAATAATATTATTAGTATACGTTGCGAGACCAAGTTAAAACACGTTAACGAACCCAATTCAAACCCGATCGAATCGGGTGAGTCATCAAAGAAGAGGACACTTGTCCTCTTCTCCTTTTGACAACCCACCCCATTTCTTTTATAAAATCACCACATACACACATCTGGCCATTTTTTTTAAACACACACATACATATGTTGGTAGAGAGAGAGAGAGACTTAGAGAGAGGAGAGGAGCCGGATGGGCTCTGCCACCGCCGACGGCGGAGCTCCGGCAGCCGAACACCACAACCAACACCCTCACCCTCACCTTCACCCCTTCACTGATTTGTGGGTATTATTTTAGAGAGAGATAGAGAGATAATGAGCTAGAGAGAGAGAGAGAGAGAGAGAACAGAGGACAGAGAGAGAAAGCGATAGGGAGAGAGAGAACAGAGGAAGAGAGATAAAGAGCAACCAGAAGAGGAGAGAGAGGAATAAGACGACGGTAATAGTGGTGGAGGTTCGGGTGAACTTCCGATCGGGTCAGATCTGACCACACAGGTAAATCCCCAAACCATGTCCTTCTTCATCAATAACCTGTGGTGTGGTGGTGTGTGCGACGATGGTCAGGTCTGGGTTATGGTGGTTGGGGATTGGAAGTGGTTATTAAAGATAAGGTTGATGGTGGTATCGGTTGGGGTATCAAGATCTGATGATGACGATGGCAGGGGTTTAGGTGGTGGTTGACGGTGGTTATTGGGTGGGAACGAGTGTGGTTGTGGATGTTGGCAGCCGACGGTGGTGGTGGTTACACAGGGTGGTTCCAGGTGATGGTTTTGAGGTGCTGAGCGGCGGTGGTCTCAGGTGGTGGTTATGGTGGACAGAAGCCGAGGTGAACAGGGGGACCGGTGGTGATTGATGATTGGTGGTGGTTGGTTTTGGGTGTCTGGGTTCGGGTCAGAGGAGACGGGTCAAACCGAGGGTCAACACAGTCAAAGGACTGGTCAACAGATGTTGACCAGGTCAACCAGACAGTCAAATGGTCAACACGAACTCAAGGTATAACCGGACTACAAACCTGTTTATATTATACGAATTACGTGTGGGACTTGACGAGGTGATAAACGGACTATACATAAAAGTGTACTAATATAAATATACATTGGATTGGATACTTGAACCTTCGGACTAGTAATATTAACATTAAATAACTTGCGGACTAGTTATATGAACGTTAGTTTGATAAAAACGGATATTAGTTATAGACACGGAATTTGACAACTTGAGCATTGATACATGACGACTTGGACATTGAACTTGATACGAATTATAGACATTGGAGATTATTAGATTGGACACAACTAGATACTAAAGCATAGCTCGAGGGTATAAACGCTTGATAAAATGGAACACAAAGGACTATGATGAGACATAGAAACGTCATTGGATCAAATAGACGCTAATACGTCTTGGATAACTAAAGAACTAGAAATTGATATTACAACATTAGACTTCGAGTTAACGAACATATGTACACTTAATTTATAAGATTGGTATATATAAGATTGTACATAAGACTTGGACTCAAACGTTAGACTAGCCACATGAAGCTTAGGACATTTGGACGCCTTGGACTATCTACGCCACTTGAACATATGAGAAGATTGGACTTGGGTTTGATTAGGCGAACATAGGATAAAGGATGTTATATAAATATATAAAGACAGAGACTAAGCTATGATAGATATCGACTCATAAGACTAAAACAAACATTAGTAAGTAACATTCGGACGTAAGTTGGAGATAGATCGACATATGAACTCGAATGCTTGAATAGTCGCCCAAACCTTAGAATAGGAATTCGATGGTTAAGTCTCGGATTTAAAAAGAGACATATATAAATAAGGAACCACACGCTCGAGCTCGTCCCCACACGTAACCATAATGAATGAAACCAAATACTAATGATAAGGTGTGTCGACATAGGGCCCAACCAGGAGGATGTCGGTATTCGATACCGAGCACTGGTTTTTATATTTTGAGCTACGCAAACAGGTGAGTTTCGTGAACTCCCCTCTTTTTACTTTTACAAATGTTTTGGGGTGACGCATGCTTCTAAACTGTTTTGTACATTGTTATGGGTGTTAGTTTTACAGAGCGTGATTACCTGCTTGCTTGTTATACATACTGAACCAGGCACTCATTAACTCTAGGATAGAGCCGACTTAATATATGGGTAGTACTACTTGGGGAATCCCCCACGCACAGTGGTTCGGCCTAGACCCGGAAACCCCCACTGAGACCGACGGGTCGTTGCGGCATATATTTTGCCATTGGGGAACCTATGAGGCAGGACATAGGTTGAGAACTATGACAATAACAGGTATAGTTTATGTTGATACATCTAGACATGGTTAGGCATGGGCTAGGTGCCAAGGGTTGAGTGGCTAGCTTGTAGAATTGTAACACCATAACCAGATAAACGTGTTTGAAAATGATAAACTTGTTTGGAATAACTTAAACTGTTTTGATAAACTATTTTGGGTGCCTATGTAACTAAACACACGAACTCACCAACATTAGTGTAGACAAAACCATTTTAAGCATGTGTTCAGGTACCGACATTGGAGATATGAAGAATGTATGATTGCAACTCTGAGTAACAACTAGTGGACGAACCAGAAGACAATCAAGTAACCATAGAAACCAACCGCGCATATACGATCAGGGACTAGATGTAGTTAAATGAGATTGTATTATGTAAATAGATTGTATAAATTATATTAATAAAGTTAGTTATTTATATACCGTTTCGGCTGTTGCTTGCATTCACGTGAATGTCGTACCAAACTGTAATTTCGTCCAGGCCCCCTGTGGCCGGGTTGTGACATGACATTGCTAGGTTTGGGGTGGATGGATCTTGGTTTCAAGACGAAGCCCCAAATCTTCTATTTGACCCGGACCATAGATGTTGACCCCTGGTGGATGGGTCCTGGTTTTGGATGAAGCCAGGGGTTGACATCAAATTTTGACTATGATGCATTAATAATATATGGTAACAATCTTTTGACGCTATCATCTTTGTGTTCTTTATTTCCTTTGATATTCTGCAAACATTAGCAAACACTTAGGATGTAAAGAAATAATAAAAAATAATACTTTTTGTATTGTCTCTGTTGAATAGTTCTTCTGATCTTGCCACATTCTTCATAAATCCTTGTCATTTTCAGGATGGTCTTTATTATCCTGAGGATGTCCCTAGTTTCTTCTTCACCCTTGGGATAGTCATGCATCTCGAGGATGTACTCAGTGTAGTATCTTCAAGATAGACTTTAAGTCTACAATCCTTTGTAAGAAAGAATTGAATTTTAATAATATCCTGTAAAGGAAAATATTGTTATTATACTGGCGACTGAGGCCTTTGGTTTAACTGGGATCAAACCCCTTTGTAATAACTTGGTGACAAGACCAATATGTAACATCTTGAAAATAACTGGCGGCAAGGCCCTTAGGAATAACTGGCGACAAGGCCCTGGTGACTAGATCAAATGCGTAAGAGACATTGAAAAATGTCTAAACCTTAAGAGCTCAATGTATATCTCAAAGACAATGAAATTGTCAGCCACTTTTACATGGACTGGTCCCACCATCCCGAAAAAATACATGAGCAACGTGCGCACTAGGCGAGGGTTGCTAACCCAATGAGAAAGGTGAAAACCTTTAAACCTTAGGAAGGTGTCAGACACCTTAATGGAGGAGAGGGTGGCCAACCCTCTAGTCTTCTAAGTGTTCCATCTTTAGGATGGTACTGCAAAATTCTCAAGATGGACTATTTCTAGACCATGTTTAGTGAAAATAAAATCGATCGAAATAGATTAAGGATAAGTACTTACCTATGGAGATGATTCATCTCTATCAGCCACATGGTAGTATTTTAAGTGAATAGCATTCCAAGCCCTTGGTATAATCTCTCCCTCCATTGTTGATAACCAGTATGCTCCTTTACCAGCTTCAGAATTGATCAAGTATGGACCTTCCCACTTGGGAGCTAGCTTACCATCGCTTGGTTTCGTTGTGTTTTGGAAGGCTTTTCTTAGTACCAAATCTCCTTCTTCAAATCTTCTTATCCTGATATTCTTGTTGTAAGCTTTAGCAATCCTTTGTTGATATGCTGCCATCCTTAATTTAGCAGCATCCCTGAGTTCATCCACAGTTTCCAAGTCCTGTAGTAATGCTTCAGAATTGGTAGTTGCATCCTGAAGATGTCTCCTTGCGGTAGGCATGACCATCTCTGTTGGCAACATCGCTTCTGTACCAAAGACCAAGGAGAAAGGTGTATGACCAGTAGCATTCTTGGAAGTAGTCCTATCAGCCCAAAGTACGAATGGAAGTTCCTCTGCCCATTTTCCTTTCTTTTCCCCAAGCTTCTTCTTCAAATTGTTGACAATGATTTTATTTGAAGACTTTGCTTGTCCATTAGCCTGAGGATGGACTGGTGTTGAAGTTACCATCTTGATTCCCCAACTATCACAAAAGTCAGTTGTTCTTTTGCTAATGAATTGAGAACCATTGTCACAAATAATTTCAGATGGTACTCCAAATCTTGTTAGGATATTCCTTTTGATGAATGAGACCACCTCTTTATCTCTAACTTGCACAAATGCCTCTGCTTCAATCCATTTTGAGAAGTAGTCTGTCATTACTAGCATGAATATCTTTCCTCCAAGGGCTTTGGGTAGCTTTCCTACTATATCCATTCCCCATTTCATGAAGGGCCATGATGAAATAATAGGATGTAGTGGTTCAGCAGGCTTGTGAAGGATGTTGCTATGTCTTTGGCATGGATCACACTTTTGGGAATATAGCATGGCATCCTTCTTCATAGTTGGCCAATAGTATTCTGTCCTTAAAGTCTTCGAGTAGAGAGATCTTCCTCCTGTATGATTTCCACAATCTCCTTCATGGATATCCTTGAGTACTTCGTTTGCTTCATCCTTGTTGAGACACCTCAAATATGGACCTGCAAGAGATTTTCTATACAAAATATTGTCTATAATTGTAAATTTTGATATGTTTATCCTGAAAGCCTTTGTATTTTCTCCATCAGGGATGACATCTTCTTGTAAATATTTCACTATGGGAGTCATCCATGATGAATCGTCTTGAACCTGAGTGGTTAAAACAGTAATATCCTCAGGATGGTCTGTTTTATCCTTAGGATGTGCCTGGCTATCCTTAGGATGCCACTCTTCAATTGCTGGTTTCAGGATGTGGATGATGGGAATCTTGGATCCTTCTGGTAGATTTAAAGAGGATTCCATATTTGCTAAGGCATCAGCTTCAGCATTTTCTTCCCTAGGTACCCGTGTTAGTGAAAACTCTACAAAAGAATGTTGTGGGTGAAAATCCTCAGGATGATTTTACCATACATCCCTAATATACCATCCTCGGGATGCTGAAGGACTTTACTGACTTCAGGATGTAACTGTATTTCAGCATGTGCACATCCTGAGAATGAACTAACGAATTAGCTTTCTTATATGATTGCAGGTACAACTAAGTTATGATATGGATTTTTATGCTAAGCAACGTCAATATTATAACTCTCAAGTGAAGAAATCAATAATAGAAGTATAACTCATGGTCTATGATTGAAGATGGAGTCAAACTTGTAACCGATACACATTTAATATCGGCGATAAACAAGGAAAACAGCTGGATCATTGACTAGCCAATAAGAAACTGTCAACCAACGACTAGTTTCTGTTAAAGACCTCCAACGTTCACCTGAAGAAGCTGTTACACAACATTGAAGACTTTAACTATATAGCGGATCTCACGGGATTCATTAGTTATTCTCATGTATTATATAAATGGGAGTATGGACGAGTATAGGACACTTACATACACCTTGCTTACACTATAGCTGCACACTAACACTTAGACACATACACAATCATTGTAATCTTAGTACACTCGTCCACATACTCATCCAAATTTGTATTCTTTTACCAAATTAATATTAACAAACAAGGCAGGGGCCTAGTCTCCTCCCGAGGTTTTATGCCGGCGATCTATTATTGATCAAGGGCTTTCCTCGTATATCGAGTGTTGTTCTTTGTGTTTTACTCATTTATTCGTTCATTACAAACAGTTCCATCCTGAGGATATAACTGTCCATCCCGAAGCAAACCTAAGCCATCCCGAGCATAGTTGTCACTAATTTACTCTTCTTTGCATCCTGATCAAACATTTTCAGAATATAACTGGTTTTAATAGCAAATTCACATTCTTAGCACACTACCTCACAATTTCTAATTTGGAATACAAGATTATTTCTACTAGGTAATTTTTGACCAAAAACAAAGAAGTAGCTAAATTTTTAACAATTTCGAGATAAACAACTAACTTTTGTCCCTTTACTGCATATGATCCATTGAAATGGTTAGTAATCAACAAAGAATCAACAAAGACTTCAATAGTAACAATATGCATGTCTCTAGCAAGTTGTAAACCAACAATGAGAGCTTCATACTCTGCCCCATTATTGGTTGTTTGAAATGCACATCTAATAGCATGGGGTATCGTGTCCCCTTGTGGCGATTTTAGTAGTATTCCTAGACCTGTCCTCTTACATTCGAAGCACCATAAGTGTATAGAGTCCATTTTTCTAAATTTTCATTTAGTTGTTGAACTTCAGACTCTACTTCACTCAGGATGTCACTACTGAAATCAGCCACAAAGTCTGCTAGAGCCTGTGATTTGATTGCATTTCTAGGCTCATACTCTAAGTCAAAAGCCCTTAATTTAACTGACCATTTTGCCATTCTTCCAGACATTTCAGGTTATCTAAGTACATTCTTAATGGGATAATTAGTTTGAACATATATTTTATGTGTTTCAAAATAGTGCCTTAACTTAGTAGAAGCCATTATTAAAGCTAAGATAAGTTTTTCGAGATGTGAATACCTGGTTTCAGCATCTAGTAGAGTTTTACTTACATAATAGACAGGATGTTGTTGCCCTTCGAAGTCCTTTACCAAGATAGCACTTATTGCATTCCCAGAAACTGCAAGATATAGCTTGAGAGGTTCTCCATTCTTAGGTTTCATCAATAATGGAGCTGCTGCAAGATAATCTTTCAGCTTCTTCAATGCTTCTTCATGTCTCTGTCCACAGTCGAATTTGTTATTCTTCTTCAGGATGCTGTAGAACTCCTTGCATTTTTCTGAGGATTTTGAGATGAATCTATTCAGGGCTGCTATCCTTCCAGTCAGCCTTTGCACATCCTTGATATTTCTTGGGGATTTGAGATCAAGGATGGCTTTATTTGTTCAGGGCTAGCTTCTATCCCTCTTTTTGTTACCAAGTATCCAAGAAACTTTCCAGCTCCAACTCCAAAGTGGCATTTTTCTGGATTTAACTTCATGTTGTAAGCATCCAGGATGTCAAAGGCTTCTTTGAGATCCCGAAGATGATTTTCTGCTTTCTTGGATTTCATTACCATGTCATCAATGTAGACCTTTATCGTGTCCCCAATCTTTTCCTTGAACATCATGTTCACTAGCCTTTGATGGGTGGCACCTGCATTTTTTAGTCCGAATGGCATGGCTATATAACAATATATACCTGATGGTGTCATGAATGCTGTATCCTCCTGATCATCTGGTTCCATCTGTATCTGTTGGAATCCTGAGGATGCATCCATGAATGTCAGCGTCTCGTGGCCTGCTGTAGCATCTACCATCGAATCTATATGTGGTAATGGGAATGGATCCTTAGGGCAGGCCTTGTTAAGGTCTGTATAGTCCACACACACTCTACATTTCCCATTTTTCTTTTGAACCACCACAACATTTGCCAGCCATCTCGGGAATTTTACTTCCCTTATCATCTTGGACTTTAGCAGCCTGTCTACTTCTTCCTGTATGATGATATTTCTTTCCAGAGAAAACTTCCTTCTTTTCTGTTGAATGGGCTTGAAACTCTTATCAATCCCAAGTTTATGGGTAATGACATGCTTAGAGATGCCAATCATATCTTCATGCTTCCATGCAAAAGTAGACATCCTACATTTAAGAAATGAGATTAGTGATTGTTCAATATCATGTGGGATATTCTTACCGATTTGCACAGTGATATCCTTGTTATTGTCGTCGAGGCAGACAGCTTTTACATCCTAGTCAGGATGAACTTTAACATCCTGAGGATAGCACTGTGCATCCTGCTGTAATTGCTATGCTTGTCGGGATGAGGCCTTCATTGATGTTGTATAGCAATCCTTAGCTTCCTGTTGATCGCTGTTGACTTTCACTACTCCCCAAGGTGTGGGTAGCTTCACACACTGATGATATGTTTAAGGTACTGCCTTCATGTCATGTATCCAGGGTCTCCCCAGGATGACATTGTAGCAGGATAGGGAATCTATCACACCGAATCTTTGGATAGAATTCACTCCTTCTATATATATGTTTTGGTCAAAAAATACCTAATAGAAATAATTTTGTATTCCAAATTAGAAATTGTGAGGTAAAGTGCTGAGAGTGTAAATCTATTGTTAAAAATAGTTATATCCGGAAAATTCTAAGTCAGGATGCAAAAAGAAATAAATAAGTGACAACTATGCTCGGGATGGCTTAGGTTTGTTTAGGGATGGACAGTTATATCCTCGGGATGGAACTGTTGTCAAACTCAAGGAATGATCAAATAAAGTAGTAAAACAGAAAGAACAACACTCGATTTACGAGGAAAGCCCTTGATCAGTTATAGATCGCCGGCATAAAACCTCGGGAGGAGACTAGGCCCCTGCCTTGTTTGTTAATATTAATTTAGTAAAAAGATACAACTTTGGATGAGTGAATGGACGAGTGTTCTATGATTACAATGATTGTGTGAGTGTTTCTGCACACCACGCCAATGGCGGAAACACGTGGCGCAACGCTCGAAAGTATATCAAAGTCAAGATTAACACAAACTATATTTAATTAGAAAAGATCAATTTATTAAGATGTCGAAACAGAGTATCACATTTCAAATATTACATAAAACAACGAACATTAAGTTTCAATGTGGGGTGTTTCCATTTGTTCCAACCCAATGGTAACAATTGATGAAACTCCGACAAGTTTCCGACATCCCGAATTCCACCGCACTAGCCTCATATCTAATCAGCACTTAGTTACCTAAAAGATATGTTTAAAAAGAGACATCAATATATAAAATATTGGTGAGTTCACAGGTTTTAGTTTCATAACATCAACATTTTTACACCCTGTGCAGAACCAGCACAATTTGTGGCCTTTGTAAGGAGTAGCTAGCTCCTACAAACCTATGATGACGAGCAATCCTTTGAGTCCCATAACCAAACCAAGACTAATAAATATGCCCCGCGATCACCAGTTGTTTCTCGGCAAATAACAACTTAGTTCAGAATACGTGCACCCCAGGCATACGCCGATGCATAATCGACGCTATCGATTTGGGGTGGGCCTTGTCAGGCACCAATAGTACTATCCAAATATTCCTTCAGTTTCATTTCCCTAAATTAATGGTTACAGTAGCGAGGACTCAACCCCGAGTGGCGAACATACAACAAAACTCAAGTACTCATCATGCCACTCATCACATTTTAACCTTTGAAAACATTTCAATATGTGACAACATTTGACAAACATATCTTTCCCCCCAATTAAAACAGTAAAATGGGGCGGTGAAACTCACCTGAAGTATAGCGTGCAATCAAATAGCAGAGAATAGCAAGTCCGTGATCAAGCACCTACGAGCGTCCTAGTGCGTGTAAGTCACTAAGTCTATAGCGTGTGTTTTTCCGGCAAGTTGTACACCCAACTCCCAACACCACCATTTACATATAATTCCCCGTTTAATTAAACATATGTCATAGGTCCGTTGGTGATGGATTACCCTCGTTACAAGTTACATTTATGCTTTCATGAATACTAATTAACTTGTGTAATATTGTTCTCGACTTGACTCACTTGACGTATAATTATTTTCCCATTAAATAATTATACTAAGATCTTGTCGATCGATATAATATTTTAATACTCCCGACTCGACTCACTTTACCGTATATTTATTTTCCCATTAAATAAATATACTAGGATCTTGTCGACTCGTCATAACGTTTTCCGCACTCAACTCGACTCACCTTACCGTATATTTACTTTCCCATTAAATAAATATACTAGGATCTCGTCGATTCGATATATATATTTTCTTCACTCGACTCGACTCACTTTACCGTATATTTACTTTCCCATTAAATAAATATACTAGGATCTCGTCGATTCGATAATATATATTTTATTGTCAAGTTCATACACTTGTTTTAAACGTTTAATCGTTAGATTATTTACGTTATTTTTCTCCCACGAATAAATCCCCAACACTTAGGAAAGTGTTATATATTTTTCACCCGGATTATATATTTTAAGTCCTTTAAAATATATGTTCTTATTTTCTCCTTAGACGTAATAATACAAATACTTATTTGTTCGTTTTTACGTCTTAGTCCGTTAGCACGTCCAAATCCGATTACTTAACATATATATATATATATATATATATATATTGTTAATTTCTCCAAGTTTCAGCAATATATGTATTCTTGAAATTAATCACCTTTTTAATTTCTACATATATTACTTGGAAGTTTATAAACATATTGTATTTTTATTACCAAGACTTGGTTACTTATATACAAAATGCTCCAACACTTTTATATCCCCATTTATATGAAAGTGTTCATTTTTATATAAGTTTCCACCAAGCTTTTATTTTATCTAACATTTTATAAAAACCTTTGTTTTTATATATTTCCACATGTTAGAAGACCTATATTTTTATAAACTCCATTTTATAAAAATACAATTTTTATACAAGATACATATGTATATTTCCTAGTATTTACCAAATCCACCTTGGAAAGTTACCTTTTACACTTTTGACACTAAACTTTCCATAGTTATATTTTTAGACAAGTTTCTAAAAATATCATTTTAAGTCCCTCAACTTTTAAAGTTACTAAAATAGTCCTTTAACTTATAAAAGTTACATTCTTTCCATTCAATCTTTCAAGATTAACAATTTTCTACTAAACTAGTGGACTTCAATTGATCATCTTCATCATGTTAGTTTATTTTTATGTTTCAACACTTTTAATAGTCTTTAATCATCTCATTAAGGATACTAAATTGTGTACTTAGTGTATTTTTGTAACGCCCTAAAGCGTTTTTACAGAAAATATGCAGCGGAAAATACGGACTCGAAAATTCCTTGCTTAATAGAACATTTTCAAAGGTTTGGAAAACATATCTAAGAGATATTTTGGTGTTACATCTTTTATCGTTTCTTATTACATTCAACATGACTCATATTTATTAGATTATATGACCGTGACCACGTACAATCCGCGTCCTCGCTCGATCTCCATCCTTTCCTTACTTTATTAGGTAGACAAGACAACCTGCAATCACCACATAACCGTTTTGTTAGTTCATTAAGTGACTTCATGCAAATTACTCACAATGTGGAAATAACATCCAACAATACTCAATAATCCTGTTCAAGCGCCTTTTTGCAAGTTCGGGTGTGATAACCCGATCCGAACCTCCAAGTCTCGTGCATTCATACTTACATACCTGCATCTTCATTACCATTCTCATAACATAGGTTAATAACCCTACTCTACATACAAGCATACAATTCCCACATACAACCTACCTTGACCCGTCATGTTACTCTTCCTTCAAGAATTCTCTAAGACAAATATGACGTTTCCAATCCTATATTTATTCTACACATAATGACCATCCTTTACATACATAAAACTTTCACTCAAACTATAACACCCTAAACCGTTTTAACAGAAAAGACGCAGCGGAAATACAAACTAGAAAATTTCTTACTTTATAAAACATTCTCGGATGTTTGGAAACCATATTTACATGATATTTAGGTGTTACATCTTTTATTCTTTCTTATTACATTCAATATGACTCATCTTTATTAAGTTACGTGACCGTGACCCCGTACAATCCGCTTCCTCGCTCGATCTCCATCATTTCCTTGCTCTATTAGGTAGACAAGACAACCTACAATCACCACATAACCATTTCGTTAACTCGTTAAGTGACTTCATAAAAATTACCCACAATGTGGAAATGATATCCAACAATACTCAATGATCATGTTCAAACGCATTTCGCAAGTTCGGGCCTGATATCCAGATCTTAGCCTCGAATTTACATGCCTCCATACTTACATACCTGCATCTTTATTACCATCCTCATAGCAAAAAGGTTAATAACACTACAATACATACCTGCATACAAATCCCATACACAACTTATCTTGACCCATCATACTATTCTTCCTTCATGTATTCTCTAGGACAAACATGACGTTTCCAATCCTATACCCAATCTACACATAATGATCAACCTTTACATACATAAAACTCTCACATGAACCTGGGTATAAGCACCTATGCATACACCACATTACTAAATCTACAAAAGCGTAGCAAATCTACTTACCATACATGTTACCATATATACACACATATCAATCTAATTGCATATACATGCATCATTCCGTACTTGCGTCATATTTGCAAATCCCGGATTTGTTTCATGGTTAAAATACCTTCACTTTCTTTTTCATCTTTGTTGACCCAATTATCCAAACTAAGTTCTTTGTTGTGTGGTGAAATATACTTGTTCACTAACATCATCTATTCACTTGTCTTACTATACTCTATAAATTTGTTATTTCATTCTTATTTTCCAATTCCACATTTATACATAAATACGCATTTGCTAAATTTAGAGTTTAGTTCATAAGTCACTTACCTTTGCCCGTGTGAGTGTTGTCGTCCATTCCATCCGTTTGACCCGTTATCTTCCAATCCATGTCATTTTTATTCCTACTTTAACAAGTCAACTTGCAAACCATTAGAATATATAACGGGTCATCCACCACCTTTAATACATAAGTATTATTCACACATCCCATTATATGTGTTCATAATCATTTTACCATTCATACTAGTAATTTGGGTTAACCCCACCCATTTGACCCGAAATCACCCATTTGTATCTAATGAAAACATATGACTCATTTTCACCACAAATCCATGACATCTTACTTTTAACCCATATACATAAGTTTTAGACCAGTCCAACGCATTTAATCCATTCACACAATTGACCTGTTTGGGTGATTCTCCCATTATTGACATACTTAACAATTTCATGACATTATGTTAACACAAAACAATTAAATCCACCAATGAGTTAACATCAAGATTATACCCACTTATCCATCCTTTGATTGTTACCATTCTTCATACACATAAGAATTCAAATACATAAATGGAAATTAAGTTTGTGAATTACTTACAAATGCGAGTAGAGGTCGAAACCATACCAAACGAACTCCGATTGAGATGATTTAGGAGTCCATGGAACCGTCTCGCCGAGATCTACAAAACCTACTAGTTTCTACCACCTGAAACAGCCACCACTGTTGCTGAAACAGCAAAACAGTGACCAGATTACCCATTTTCGAGCTGATGTCTTCTGGTCAGTAAAAACCCCTCTTCCAGGCCTCTAAATCAAATACCCACCGTTGGATATGATCGTTTATGTGTGTTAAAGCTTCTGTAAAAATTTGAGAACGATCCAACGGTGCAATCTCTGGGAAATCACACTTTATGACAGGCTGAAAACCTAAAAACGGGAATTTTTGACTTGGTTGGTTCTCTCTCTCACACACACTCTTTCTCTTTCTAGAATTTGGGTGTGGAGTATTAATGAAACAATTAGAAACTATCTCCTCCCTTTTATACTACAAATTTGTTAA
Source organism: Ambrosia artemisiifolia (assembly GCA_032199755.1). NCBI lineage: Eukaryota > Viridiplantae > Streptophyta > Magnoliopsida > Asterales > Asteraceae > Ambrosia > Ambrosia artemisiifolia. The sequence continues at coordinate 54,778,824 of CM063513.1, read as the reverse complement.
TTAAGCCAATATACCCCCCTTGAACTTCTAAAAGATTGTAGACTAGTCCATACACTTTGTTAATATTAGAAATGTGTCAAATATAACATAATTCCAACATTAGCTCTTTCTAATAAATTCATATACTCCACATTTACTACACAATTCACTTCTAATTCACAATGAAGCAACTTATCCAACACGTTGTAGGCATCTTACCAACCAAGTATACAATAAAATCTCTTAATGCTCAGTACTTGGAAAATCACACCACCAAACTATATTTCAACATGAATTTCATCTAACATGCATTTCTACATGTTAATTAGAGATCTTTTAACAACATAAAATCATCAACCACCCTTTATTTCTTCCATTACATAGATTCTAACATTCATTCTTCAAGAAGCTAATCATTCAATTTCTTTAACTAGGTTAATCATTCTAGATAGGTATTCCATGCAATAGTACAAAACAAACATACTAATAAACAATTATTCGGGTTTTGGGGCGTTACACAAACCCGAGTATGAGTTCCCAAACATACATCACATTTTCAATCTACAAAAGCATGACAATCTACCTACCGTATTTGTTACCATTATACAAACGTATCAATTAAATTACATACACATGCATCATTCCATACTTGAGTCATATTTGCAAATCCGACATTCCTATTACTTCCTACACCCATACCTAGCATTCAAAAAGTCCAACAATGCTTACCGATGCGTTAGACGCGAATAAGGATTGCACGTATAAGCTAAACATCAAAATACATGAAAAACGGACAATACTCCAGTGGGGAGCGCATGCTGGTGCACACTAGCGCAAGGTGCGCTGGCCACCTTGCGCCCCCTGTTTAACCACATCAGAAGTGTCAACGCAAGCTGACAGGGAACCAGCGCAAGGTGCTCTGACATGCTCTGACCTTGCGCCCCTGACCGGTTTCGCTACTAACTTTGGGGATTTCGCACAAAATCAAAGATATTGATACTCCAAAGCAATATACACTTAACCTTAGCCTTTTTGAAGCCTCAAAGGACGTATTTTATCGTCCCATTCGGTTTCTAACATTCATATTTATTTAACTATATATGCAAGTCCATTTCGACCCATTAAGAGGTTTTAGGCACCACGCCTCATGGCTTCCCATTCGCCTACTAATTTAACTTATGTTAAGTAAATAAAAACATCTTCCAATATAATTATCATGTCCCGCTTGTCCTCTCTATATGTAACCAAGCATGGGTCAAGTCTACGGTTGACCCATTACCACATTTCTTACTTTGGCACAACCATTAATTACTTGTTTCCTTTAAGATTCCCATACTACATGAACATATAAATTTGATATCATAATGCAAGTTAAGTTTAGGAATCACTTACCTTAAGTCCTCTAAATTGATGCTTGTTACTTGCCTCATCTTGACCCATTAGCCACTCGTGCTTGAGCCCATATTGCCTATGCTTTCATGTCATCATATTCACATCCCATTAGCATACAAGATCCTTCCTCTTACCAATTAACCCAACACATGATGTGCAACATATTATTTAAGCATAGTGTACATGCTACTAATGCATACTTCTTACCAAATCATACAATCAACCAAGTCCCCACATAAGATACTTCCTAATGCAATCCTCATGTTTACCTACTATCATTTGTATCTATTTTCACATTATTTTCATATTTGTCAAGTCTTGCATACACATTCATACATCATACTTATCTAGACATTTCATCAAACACTTTGTATGCATACAACATTTAAAACACAATGTACAAGTATTTCATGCCTACTTTCTTAGCTCATAACATCAATCATCATATTACTTACCTACACCACATATCCTTCATTCCATAGTTATCAACATAGAAAATCATCACTTCTTTTCAAAATATCCAATAATTAACTAAGAATGGTCTTGGATTACACCAAGACCAACACCCACTTCCAACATAGGTGTAAAACAATCTAATTAGCACATGAATCAAGTATAGCCTTATGTAGTATCATGAATTATGGTTCCTTTAGTGTCTATCAACATCTAGACACCTTCATCCATCCATGATTCACGTTTTTACATACACCCTAGATTTTCATCAAATCCAAAATGAATCCTAACATCAAAATCTATCAAATAGAAGGTACCTTTGGGTTTGATTGACCTTAAATGGTCCATTTCTGGCTCATGCATCGATTTCCCCTTTGTATTCTTGCTTGATTGAGCTTGGTAGTTGGGTTAGGGTTGGAGCCCTTTTTCTTCTTCCCTGATATCGACCAAAACACACACATATGTGTGTTTCTTGGTGTTTTTATCATATTTAACAATTTTAATATGGACTTTGGGTAATTGACATATTCCACCCTCCAACTTATAACCTCTTGACTCAATATCATATCTATTAATCCCGCCTAACAATGTCTTTAAGTGAAGTGGGTTTTCGGGGTGTTACAATTTTGTCCAACATGTCCAATTTACATTATTCAAGTGTGTAGACTTTTTTTTTTTGTAAAATTTATGTAACTTGTTTCTAACTAAATCAACACCATATATAGTCTTAGATGCTTATGTTTTGATGATTAAAACCATATTTAAGTTTATTCAAGTTCCATTAGCAAGTCTTATTTAGATCATCATTTTCCTTAAGTCTTTATGAACTTTATAAAACTATAAGAGCAATACACATCCATCACCAAATTTTCGGCCCATATCACTCACTTGTAACACCATTTTAGTCTCCAAAATCATATGTTTTATCATGTAAAGATTTATCAAGTTTTCCCATTGTACAACTTGCTTCTAGATAATAAACATAAACTTTTAAAGACAAGAACAAGATCAAGAATACTTACAACTAGCACAAGGCTAGGGAAGCTAAAAATGCTTGATTTTGATGGAGTTTAGCGTGTTCTTCCTATGTGGTTAAGCTCCAAGCTTGAAACACACAATGGGGGTTTGGAAGATGGATGTTTTGTGAAAGAATTTGAAGTGTTTAAACTTGAAGAAAGTGTGTGTGTGCTCTTGGTAACTTACGGCTCACAAGATAAGAAAAGGAAAGATTTTTGTGTGTGTTTTGATAAAAAAATTAGGCTCATATCTCTTATAGATTACATATGATCTTCTAAGATCCATAAGATCTCACACTAGATTTTTATCCCATATACTATAGATATGTTTGAATCATGACGAAATCGCACCCGATACGCGCACTTTATTCGTTACCGGGAGATTTGTATTTAGAGTTTTCATTTATGGTTTTGGAGTTCCAAAACACATTATATTTCATGAAAATACCCTTTATTTTATATCCTGGGTGTCCGGGATCCTTTTCGTTTATTTAATTTTTACGGGGTATTCACCAACGTCCGTTCCGGACAAGTTTATTCGCACGCGATTTTGTCGTGATTCAACATTAAACATGTGCATCCCTATGCATCTTATGGGGAATTTGCTATTCTCTAAGGCTAAATTAATCCAATTAATTTAAATATGCACTTAAATCGTTAATTACATATACTAATTACGTACGGAAACACATCGATTTTTGCCGGATGTTACATTCTCCCCCCCTTAAGAGAATTCCATCCCGGAATTCAATTCAAGTTATCCATCACAATAGTCTTCTTGAACAAGGCGGAGTGTTTGCGCTTCCCGAGATCTCCTTTTTCCTAAGTGAACTCAGGTTCTCGCTGGGTTCACGCTTAGCGCTCTATCGACACAATATCATGGTCCAACTGCGGCTAAGCCCTTGGACATCCCAATTGGGCCTATCTATCGGTTTACCGAAATAGTCGAGCTTAATGTCAATCGGACTTTCATCGGTCGGGGAAGTGACAATGCTTCCTCAGGCCAGATTTGCGGGATTCATCAAGAGTCCCACTAAGCTCTTGCGACAGTTCAAGCTTATTCATCACGAGACCAATCCTGATCGATATCTCCGTGCCATTGGAGTATCGAGAATTTGGCCTACTACAATTTCTATGCTTATCGACATCTTCTCAGAGTATAACTCTTAGTGAAAACCTATTACTAATTCGAAGTTCTTAAGGCCTACGCCTTGTCCGCATGACTTCTTAATAGGTTCGCATCTCATCTAAGCAGTCTCTAAACGGCAAGACTTATTGGCCAACTCTCGAATGGCTCAAACCAGATTATGTGTCCATCTCTGTCTGTCATTCAATGTACTAGGAATGTACACGTATGCCCTCCAAGGGCTTTGAGCAGTACACCCCTAACGCTGGGACGATAATTCCTATCACATAGGAAATTCTGACGATGAAGCACACGAATTCGATGTGCCACGGACATCAATTGTGTCAACACGAAACAATTCTGTCAGGTACATTCAATTTGTCCGAGAATGACAAGCCATACTCATCTCAAATCGAGTATCCCATGCTTGTGTACAAAGTTTGTCGAACTTGAGGTAGAGTGACTACTACAATCTGATATAATGGAAGTCGGCAATCCAGTGTCTAGCCACGACTCTCCAAGAGTATAGGTAGCTATCCATATGCCTCATCTCAGAGCTACGGATGAGTAAGGAATGAGAGGGTTCCAAAAAACAATCAATCATTACTTGGGTCACATCCGACCACGGGACACCTCGGGTGGCGTGGTAATGTCATAACAGGTGATCTTACCACACCATATAATGGTCATAAAAGTCCCCTTGGAAACCTCGTCGGGTATTCCATTTTATTTATCCTTCGGCTCGACTCACTTTACCGTATATTTATCTCCCCATTAAGATAAATATATTAGGTTCTTGTCGACCGAACAACTAAATTCAAAATGGGACTTTATTTCCGTAGGATCCTCTAGGTACTGATTTGCTACCTCCCACCCGAGCAATTGTGTTAATGGTACTAGGGCGTCTAGTAGGGACTAATGGGGGTCAAAAGTTTTTGCGTCGCTTTCACCCCTCAGTTCCTTATATTAAGTAGTGTATATACGACACGCGGGTCGTACGATTCCACAATCCGCACGACTTAAAAGCCAACTTAAACACAAATGACTAGAGGCACACATCACCTCATCACATTGGTCAACACGAGAATGATGCATATGAATCATCACGATATGGTTGCCGCAACAAACAGGGGACAGGGTTTCGACAACATCTTGACATGCTGGTCTCCACCGAAACGGTATACAGAGAACCGGTAGCCACCCGAAACAAGGCTATCCAGTACTTGTCCTGTTATATGTGCCTTACGGGCACTGGTGTCCTATTGTCATTAGCAACCTAGTAAGTCAATTCTGAATAATACAGGCTACACACCCACGAATTGACTATTAGATCTTATGCAGAGATTTGAGTGAAAGGAGTCCTGAAACCGAAACCCTCACTCATCGAAGGTTCCATCCTTTCGGAATCTTTCGAGTTAAAATGTGAGATCGAGTCATAGATGCATGCACTAGACATAGATTTCACGTTTGGGCGTGACAGCTTCATGCGCCAAAGTTGTTACTTAAAACAAACAAACGAACGACCGAGATCGCACCACAAGCAATAGTCTTGAGCCTTCCCATAAGGCATCCCATTCAACGAGTCAGGTAGTCACACATATGGGTGCAATATGTAAACTTTCATGCTCATCTTGATTAGTCAGGTACCATACGCACTGACCTGGCAGTTCACATTACTATGGTGCCTCCAACAGTGTCTGTCAAAGACAAGGGATTTTGCTCTAGCGCGAGCAATGCTACTAAAGGATAACTGGGAACACTAGTATCGACCCAAGGTCAAAATGGTTCCATTGTTCCAAGAACCCACGCAAAGATACCAAGACAAGATAAACCAACCATCAGAGGAATAACAACATTAATCGAAGGGCCGAGATGATCAATCATCTCAACACGATAGGGTAGCGCCTTTATAGAGTAGACAAGGCTACACGCCCTTCTGGATTCAGGGTTTCGTAAGGCCTCCGAATCATGTACCAGGGACTCCACCAATGCACACGCCTCAGGTGGGTCCACAATGGTATTTCCATAATCATCAGTACGACACGTCAGCATGTATGACGTTAAACGAATCAACTGGGATGAGAAATAAAGGAATTGAGTCTTTCAACTCTTGCTAGTCTCAAAGGTATGGGTCATAATATTGCTCATAATCACTTGATACCTTCGGTGTTCAAGACGCATTCGAAATCCCTTATCACAAAGACGAGCCTCGCCTCGTCATGTGTGGATCATGGGATTTCTTTCCGACATGATTGAGTGTGGTGAGTCGACCAAAATGCGCGTAAAAGGTTAAGGCTGGACATGGCGTCACTGATGCCTTAGATTTTGAAGAGGTAATACTCACGAAACGCGCGAGCATATAAAGAGGTCTACACATGATTCTGTCAATTACTCAAACGACCACGCGATTCGGACCCTAGGGGGGTACATGTGCAATCACTAAGACTAGAGTGTCTTAGTATGACTCCCAGGAAGTCCGTTAGACACCCAAAATCTCACGTAACCAATGTCGACACCAAACAATCACAATAAAAGAACCATGACATCAACGAGGGTTGAGGTGATGTCCCCATCCCGAGGGAAACCAAGAGTGAAGCAAACGACAAGTCATCACATCATCAAGGCAATCCAACAGCTGCAGCAATACATCCATGGAGCAGCACGATATCAGAAATAACACGACATGTCAACAAGACAACAACACATCCATGAAACACATCAACAAGGGAACACCGCACAGGAAAAACACGACGACAGAGAAGGATGACGACAAGGCAACACCGCAACAGGAACAACTCGACAACAGAGAAGCATGTCAACCAGGTAACGCCGCAACAGGAACCGCCTGACACAGAGAAACATGACAGCAAGGATACACTACTGCAGGAGCAGCACAACAACAGGAATGCATCGTCGAGAATGCAACGCAACCACATGGATACGCAATCGGCAGGATACTGCAACCACGAGCATGCTCAAACGTTGCGGGTAACACAACAGCATGAATGCACACGACAATATGACGCTCAATATGGAGAATCCATAGTCCATAGTCCACATCAACAAAAAGCTCCGTTATGGTGAGCACGCATCCTCGTGCATCTCAAATCACTTGTGGGGGCAGAATTTGTATCCGTAATCATAACAGAAATGGGAACGATGGGTTCCGCATAATTTAGCAGACTTATCAGGCCAATATTGTTCTTAGGGAGAACGATCGTAGGCTCAATATAAGTCATTCGAATGATGGCAACTGCAGCATTGACAGACTCAACCCAAGCCTGAGAACCATCGTCAATATTAGTCTTGGCAGGGGCCCGAGGAATAGTAACGAGTGGTTCAATGAAAGCCTCAAAGAAAATGGAATTAACAACAACGAACTCCACAGACATGGTCATAGCAGCTTGGCAACGGTCATAGAGACGTCTTTGTCAACGACAGTGACCTTAGCAGGAGACTCCATGTCCACAACAACGTCAAACTCGACAAGCGCCATGGAGACAACACACTCAGCAAGAGCTACACACTTAGCAATGACACAGGATTTCGCTTGAGCCACAGAACAGTAACAGCAGCAGCGACTTCAGGCTCGGCGGGAGCCTTAGACTCGTCGTAGTTATTATATGTGTGGTAAACAGTATCCGTAGGACCTAGTAACAAAGATAGTGGTCACCACGAGAATAGCAAGTAGAGGTAGAACGATCATGATTTATCGATACACCACGATAAAATGAAAACGATACTGACTCTGACAACCCAGCCGAGTCATCCTTCTCATTAGGGTCTTCTTGCATGCTATCTTGGCTCTAACACCGATAGTCGTTAGCTGAAATGCCTCTCTGCCACCCAAGTGAGGCCGGTGGACTTTCTTCCTGATAGGCCACGCAGTGAGAGTATTGAAATACGACAAGAGATTAGTCAGGTCACATTGTCCATAACGAATGGATCTCGCGACCTTAGTTTACAAACTACCGTGACGAGGGGGCGCAACGTCTCAGTATCTATGGGGGTTGATGGAAAACACTTCGCATCAATTGTCACCCCACAAAGATTACTAGTCTCGTCGTCGTGACGAGGGTGGCGGACGTTATTGCAACAAGAGCAATGGAATTGTCGTCCCATGGGTAAGTTTAGTTTAACAGATAAACGTGACCACTTCCAGTAGTCTGTCAAAATGCGCGTAAAAGGTTAAGGCTGGACATGGCGTCACTGATGCCTTAGATTTTGAAGAGGTAATACTCACGAAACGCGCGAGCATATAAAGAGGTCTACACATGATTCTGTCAATTACTCAAACGACCACGCGATTCGGACCCTAGGGGGGTACATGTGCAATCACTAAGACTAGAGTGTCTTAGTATGACTCCCAGGAAGTCCGTTAGACACCCAAAATCTCACGTAACCAATGTCGACACCAAACAATCACAATAAAAGAACCATGACATCAACGAGGGTTGAGGTGATGTCCCCATCCCGAGGGAAACCAAGAGTGAAGCAAACGACAAGTCATCACATCATCAAGGCAATCCAACAGCTGCAGCAATACATCCATGGAGCAGCACGATATCAGAAATAACACGACATGTCAACAAGACAACAACACATCCACGAAACACATCAACAAGGGAACACCGCACAGGAAAAACACGACGACAGAGAAGGATGACGACAAGGCAACACCGCAACAGGAACAACTCGACAACAGAGAAGCATGTCAACCAGGTAACGCCGCAACAGGAACCGCATGACACAGAGAAACATGACAGCAAGGATACACTACTGCAGGAGCAGCACAACAACAGGAATGCATCGTCGAGAATGCAACGCAACCACATGGATACGCAATCGGCAGGATACTGCAACCACAAGCATGCTCAAACGTTGCGGGTAACACAACAGCATGAATGCACACGACAATATGACGCTCAATATGGAGAATCCATAGTCCATAGTCCACATCAACAAAAAGCTCCGTTATGGTGAGCACGCATCCTCGTGCATCTCAAATCACTTGTGGGGGCAGAATTCGTATCCGTAATCATAACAGAAATGGGAACGATGGGTTCCGCATAATTTAGCAGACTTATCAGGCCAATATTGTTCTTAGGGAGAACGATCGTAGGCTCAATATAAGTCATTCGAATGATGGCAACTGCAGCATTGACAGACTCAACCCAAGCCTGAGAACCATCGTCAATATTAGTCTTGGCAGGGGCCCGAGGAATAGTAACGAGTGGTTCAATGAAAGCCTCAAAGAAAATGGAATTAACAACAACGAACTCCACAGACATGGTCATAGCAGCTTGGCAACGGTCATAGAGACGTCTTTGTCAACGACAGTGACCTTAGCAGGAGACTCCATGTCCACAACAACGTCAAACTCGACAAGCGCCATGGAGACAACACACTCAGCAAGAGCTACACACTTAGCAATGACACAGGATTTCGCTTGAGCCACAGAACAGTAACAGCAGCACCGACTTCAGGCTCGGCGGGAGCCTTAGACTCGTCGTAGTTATTATATGTGTGGTAAACAGTATCCGTAGGACCTAGTAACAAAGATAGTGGTCACCACGAGAATATCAAGTAGAGGTAGAAGGATCATGATTTATCGATACACCACGATAAAATGAAAACGATACTGAATCTGACAACCCAGCCGAGTCATCCTTCTCATTAGGGTCTTCTTGCATGCTATCTTGGCTCTAACACCGATAGTCGTTAGCTGAAATGCCTCTCTGCTACCCAAGTGAGGCCGGTGGACTTTCTTCCTGATAGGCCACGCAGTGAGAGTATTGAAATACGACAAGAGATTAGTCAGGTCACATTGTCCATAACGAATGGATCTCGCGACCTTAGTTTACAAACTACCGTGACGAGGGGGCGCAACGTCTCAGTATCTATGGGGGTTGATGGAAAACACTTCGCATCAATTGTCACCCCACAAAGATTACTAGTCTCGTCGTCGTGACGAGGGTGGCGGACGTTATTGCAACAAGAGCAATGGAATTGTCGTCCCATGGGTAAGTTTAGTTTAACAGATAAACGTGACCACTTCCAGTAGTCTGTCAAAATGCGCGTAAAAGGTTAAGGCTGGACATGGCGTCACTGATGCCTTAGATTTTGAAGAGGTAATACTCACGAAACGCGCGATCATATAAAGAGGTCTACACATGATTCTGTCAATTACTCAAACGACCACGCGATTCGGACCCTAGGGGGTACATGTGCAATCACTAAGACTAGAGTGTCTTAGTATGACTCCCAGGAAGTCCGTTAGACACCCAAAATCTCACGTAACCAATGTCGACACCAAACAATCACAATAAAAGAACCATGACATCAACGAGGGTTGAGGTGATGTCCCCATCCCGAGGGAAACCAAGAGTGAAGCAAACGACAAGTCATCACATCATCAAGGCAATCCAACAGCTGCAGCAATACATCCATGGAGCAGCACGATAGTAGAAATAACACGACATGTCAACAAGACAACAACACATCCACGAAACACATTAACAAGGGAACACCGCACAGGAAAAAGACGACGACAGAGAAGGATGACGACAAGGAAACACCGCAACAGGAACAACTCGACAACAGAGAAGCATGTCAACCAGGTAACGCCGCAACAGGAACCGCATGACACAGAGAAACATGACAGCAAGGATACACTACTGCAGGAGCAGCACAACAACAGGAATGCATCGTCGAGAATGCAACGCAACCACATGGATACGCAATCGGCAGGATACTGCAACCACAAGCATGCTCAAACGTTGCGGGTAACACAACAGCATGAATGCACACGACAATATGACGCTCAATATGGAGAATCCATAGTCCATAGTCCACATCAACAAAAAGCTCCGTTATGGTGAGCACGCATCCTCGTGCATCTCAAATCACTTGTGGGGGCAGAATTCGTATCCGTAATCATAACAGAAATGGGAACGATGGGTTCCGCATAATTTAGCAGACTTATCAGGCCAATATTGTTCTTAGGGAGAACGATCGTAGGCTCAATATAAGTCATTCGAATGATGGCAACTGCAGCATTGACAGACTCAACCCAAGCCTGAGAACCATCGTCAATATTAGTCTTGGCAGGGGCCCGAGGAATAGTAACGAGTGGTTCAATGAAAGCCTCAAAGAAAATGGAATTAACAACAACGAACTCCACAGACATGGTCATAGCAGCTTGGCAACGGTCATAGAGACGTCTTTGTCAACGACAGTGACCTTAGCAGGAGACTCCATGTCCACAACAACGTCAAACTCGACAAGCGCCATGGAGACAACACACTCAGCAAGAGCTACACACTTAGCAATGACACAGGATTTCGCTTGAGCCACAGAACAGTAACAGCAGCAGCGACTTCAGGCTCGGCGGGAGCCTTAGACTCGTCGTAGTTATTATATGTGTGGTAAACAGTATCCGTAGGACCTAGTAACAAAGATAGTGGTCACCACGAGAATAGCAAGTAGAGGTAGAAGGATCATGATTTATCGATACACCACGATAAAATGAAAACGATACTGACTCTGACAACCCAGCCGAGTCATCCTTCTCATTAGGGTCTTCTTGCATGCTATCTTGGCTCTAACACCGATAGTCGTTAGCTGAAATGCCTCTCTGCCACCCAAGTGAGGCCGGTGGACTTTCTTCCTGATAGGCCACGCAGTGAGAGTATTGAAATACGACAAGAGATTAGTCAGGTCACATTGTCCATAACGAATGGATCTCGCGACCTTAGTTTACAAACTACCGTGACGAGGGGGCGCAACGTCTCAGTATCTATGGGGGTTGATGGAAAACACTTCGCATCAATTGTCACCCCACAAAGATTACTAGTCTCGTCGTCGTGACGAGGGTGGCGGACGTTATTGCAACAAGAGCAATGGAATTGTCGTCCCATGGGTAAGTTTAGTTTAACAGATAAACGTGACCACTTCCAGTAGTCTGTCATTTGATTTTCGAGGGGGATTTCAATGTCAGCAAAAAGCGTCTTGCGACATAATTACGGAAAACACCCTTACGATTACGATTCCCAAAGTGTGGTTCCACTCCCCCGGATTTATGGCGGATTCAGGTACAGCACACGTATCGAACCTACTCGGGCGTTCACCGAGTGAAAAGAGACTACCAAAAATTCTTGAAAAACAAACAGGAGGTAGATAGTGGAGTCTTACGACAACCTTTGCACCTCGGGTAAGTAGTATGACATAAGCACCAATATGCTAAGCCTATCACAAATCATCTTCTGGAATACTCGAACATACAACAAAACTCAAGTACTCATCATGCCACTCATCACATTTTAACCTTTGAAAACATTTCAATACGTGACAACATTTGACAAACATATCTTTCCCCCAATTAAAACGGTAAAATGGGGCGGTGAAACTCACCTGAAGTATAGCGTGCAACCAAATAGCAGAGAATAGCAAGTCCGTGGTCAAGCACCTACGACCGTCCTAGTGCGTGTAAGTCACTAAGTCTATAGCGTGTGTTTTTCCGGCAAGTTGTACACCCAACTCCCAACACCACCATTTACATATAATTCCCCATTTAATTAAACATATGTCATACGTCCGTTGGTGATGGATTACCCTCGTTACAAATTACATTTTTGCTTTCATGAATATTAATTAACTTGTGTAATATTGTTCTCGACTTGACTCACTTGACGTATAATTATTTTCCCATTAAATAATTATACTAAGATCTTGTCGATCGATATAATATTTTAATACTCCCGACTCGACTCACTTTACCGTATATTTATTTTCCCATTAAATAAATATACTAGGATCTTGTCGACTCGTCATAACGTTTTCCGCACTCGACTCGACTCACCTTACCGTATATTTACTTTCCCATTAAATAAATATACTAGGATCTCGTCGATTCGATATATATATTTTCTTCACTCGACTCGACTCACTTTACCGTATATTTACTTTCCCATTAAATAAATATACTAGGATCTCATCGATTCGATAATATAGATTTTATTGTCAAGTTCATACACTTGTTTTAAACTTTTAATCGTTAGATTATTTACGTTATTTTTCTCCCACGAATAAATCCCCAACACTTAGGAAAGTGTTATATATTTTTCACCCGGATATGTTTTAAGTCCTTTAAAATATATGTTCTTATTTTCTCCTTAGACATAATAATACAAATACTTATTTGTTCGTTTTTACGTCTTAGTCCGTTAACACGTCCAAATCCGATTACTTAACATATATATATACTGTTAATTTCTCCAAGTTTCAGCAATATATGTATTCTTGAAATTAATCACCTTTTAATTTCAACATATATTACTTGGAAGTTTATAAACATATTGTATTTTTATTACCAAGACTTGGTTACTTATATACAAAATGCTCCAACACTTTTATATCCCCATTTATATAAAAGTGTTCATTTTTATATAAGTTTCCACCAAGCTTTTATTTTATCTAACATTTTATAAAAACCTTTGTATTTATATATTTCCACATGTTAGAAGACCTATATTTTTTATAAAACTTCATTTTATAAAAAGACAATTTTTATTCAAGATACATATGTATATTTGCTAGTATTTACCAAATCCACCTTGGAAAGTTACCATTTTACACTTTTGACACTAAACTTTCCATAGTTATATTTTTAGATATAAGTTTCTAAAAATATCATTTTAAGTCCCTCAACTTTTAAAGTTACTAAAATAGTCCTTTAACTTATAAAAGTTAGGTGCTGTTTGTTTTTTCTGAAGCAAAAGGTCTGCAGTCTGCAGACCACATCTGCACACATCTGCAGGAGAAGAGGTGGACCAAAGGTCTGCAGTCTGCAACAGGAAGACTGTTTGTTTTTTAACTTCTGCATATTGCTGAAATAAACTGAAATTTAAAATAAACTGAATCGACACATAAGAACATTATGAACTACAACAACAATCATCAACAACAATTAACAACAAATCGACACATAAGAACATTATGAACTACAACAACAATCATCAACAACAATTAACAACAAATCGACACATAAGAACATTATGAACAACAATAAATCAACACATAACAACAAAAAACAAATCTGAAAAGAGAAATATTTAAAAACTGATTTAAAAACTGAAAAAATATTATACAAATCTTTAATATTATACAAATATGAAAATATTATACAAATCTGAAAAAATATATTCAAATCTGAAAAAATATGATACTAATCGAAACAAAAAATAAGCATTTTATATGTTTATGAATACTAATCGAAAAAAAAAACGTTGTATGCTTTGTGAATACTAATCGAAAAAAATAAGCATTTTATATGCTTATGAATACTAATATAAAAATAAGCATTTTATATGATACTAATCGGAAAAAAAAAAACGATTCTGAAAAAAAAACGATTCAAATCTGAAAAACAGGTTGTTATGTTTATGAATGATAATAATTAAAGCCCCATATTTCACTAAACATAACAGTTATTAAAAAGAAAAAAAACGATTCTGAAAAAAAAAATTACCCGATGGAGAAGGAGGAACTGCCGGTGGAGGAGGGAAGGAGAAGGCCGGAGGAGAGACCGCCGGAGAGAGGCGTCTGAGGCCGCCGGAGGTGGAGGAGCAGGGATGGAGGCGGGTCTTGTAGGGTTTTTGGGGGAGAAGATGAGGGAAGAAGGAGTTGTGGGTGTTTTGTTTTGTGAGAAGAGGTTAGAAGACAAGGGTATAGGTCTGTGTGGGGAAGAGGTTTGGAAGAGGTTTTTTAATGGTTTGTCTTCTAAAAAACAAACAGTCTGCCCGCCTCAAATGTCTGCCCGCGTCTGCGCGGCGCAGACATAAGTGGCTAGAAGCTCTTTTCAAGAAAAAACAAACACCCCCTTACATTCTTTCCATTCAATCTTTCAAGATTAACAATTTTCTACTAAACTAGTGGACTTCAATTGATCATCTTCGTCATGTTAGTTTATTTTTATGTTTCAACACTTTTAATAGTCTTTAATCACCTCATTAAGGATACTCATAGGTGTACTTAGTGTATTTTGTCCAACATGTCCAATTTACATTATTCAAGTGTGTAGACTTTGAAGATGTAAAATTTATGTAACTTGTTTTCTAACAAAATCAACACCATATATATAGTCTTAGATGCTTATGTTATGATGTTAAAACCATATTTAAGTTTATTCAAGTTCCATTAGCAAGTCTTGTTTAGATCATCATTTTCCTTAATTCTTTATGAACTTTATAAAACTATAAGAACAATACACATCCATCACCAAATTTTTGGCCCATATCACTCACTTGTAACACCATTTTAGTCTCCAAAATCATATGTTTTATTATGTAAAGCTTTATCAAGTTTACCCATTGTACAACTTGCTTCTAGATAATAAACATAAACTTTTAAAGACAAGAACAAGATCAAGAATACTTACAACTAGCACAAGGCTAGGGAAGCTAAAAATGCTTGATTTTGATGGAGTTTAGTGTGTTCTTCCTATGTGGTTAAGCTCCAAGCTTGAAACACACAATGGGGGTTTGAAGATGGATGTTTTGTGAAAGAATTTGAAGTGTTTAAACTTGAAGAAAGTGTGTGTGTGCTCTTGGTAACTTACGGCTCACCAGAGAAGAAAAGGAAAGATTTTTGTGTGTGTTTTGATCAAAAATTAGGCTCATATCTCTTATAGATTACATATGATCTTCTAAGATCCATAAGATCTCACACTAGATTTTTATCCCATATACTATAGATATGTTTGTACTAGGTAATCTTAATAGATATTATATGGTGTGTTTGGCCGAATTATTTGCAAGAATTGGAAGATCTTGTATATCTTCTAAGGACACATAAATCTTTTACAATATCACCATCCAATCTTTCCCATGCTTTCCATGATCTTACATAGATTGTTTAAAAAAAAGGTTAAAGTAAGGTGAGAGGGTTGGGCCGGTTTGGGGGTGGGTTTAGTGGGGTCCACAACATAAAACATTTGCTAAATAATTAGTTATGCTTCACACTTAGTGTTCGGGTTTCGTTCGGGTATTAATCGGATTTTATTTACGCCTTATTTGGACATTATAGTAGCCCCAAATAATCCTTAAACACAGCCTAGTTTAAGTGTTGGTTGATTATTTAGGCTTTCGTTGGGTGAAATTATAAGTTATACGCGTATTTGGTGCGATACGCGCACTTTATTCGTTACCGGGAGATTTGTATTTAGAGTTTTCATTTATGGTTTTGGAGTTCCAAAACACATTATATTTCATGAAAATACCCTTTATTTTATATCCTGGGTGTCCGGGATCCTTTTCGTTTATTTAATTTTTACGAGGTATTCACCAACGTCGGTTCCGACAAGTTTATTCGCACGCGATTTCGTCGTGATTCAACATTAAACATGTGCATCCCTATGAATCTTATGGGGAATTTGCTATTCTCTAAGGCTAAATTAATCCAATTAATTTAAATATGCACTTAAACCGTTAATTACATATACTAATTACGTACGGAAACACATCGATTTTTGCCGGATGTTACAGTTTCTAAGTGTTTGTGTGTAGCTATAGTGTAAGCAATGTGTCCTATACTCGTCCAACACCCCCATTTATATAGTACAATGAAGTAAATAATGAATCCCGTAAGATCCGCTATGTAGTTAAGCTTCTTCAATGTTGTTTAGAGCTGTTTCAGGTGAACGTTGGGTGACTTCAACAGAATATAGTCGTTGGATAACGGTTTCTTCTCAGCTAGTCATTGTTCCAGCTGTTTCCTTATTTGTCGCCGATATTTAATGTGTATCGGTTACAACTTTGACTCCATCTTCAATCTTGGACTTTGGCTTTGTATGAGTTATACTTTGATCTTTGACTTCTTCAATTGAGGATTATAATATAGACGTTGGAGAGTATATAAATCCATATTATAACTTAGTTGTACCTGCAATCATACACAAGAAAGCTAATTCGTTAGTTCATTCTCAGGATGTGCACATGCTGAAATACTGTTACATCCTGAAGTCAGTTGAGTCCTTCAGCATCCTGAGGATGGTACATTAGGGATATGAGGTAAAATCATCCTGAGGATTTTCACCACCAACAATATACTGGTAGCTTAATGTCACCTACTATGCTCTTAGTTTCTCCACTGAAGCCCACCAAGACTGATGATCTGGAAACTATTTCAGATTCCGGGATGTTCATTCTTTTGAGAGCTTCAAGCTAGATGATATTCACTGAACTTCCTCCATCTACAAGAATCATGCGAACAAAGTGGTTAGCAATATATAAAGTAATAACCAAACCGTCATGATGAGGGTCAAGAATATTCTCTCGGTCTTCCTCCTTAAAGCTGGTCACTTTAGAGGTTGTCAGGATGGTCGTCTTCGTTGGTCTTTCTCCTTTTTCAGACTTTGTTTCCCTCACGTGTCTTTTAGCAGCTGAATATGAAGTTCCACAAATGTTTGATCCTCCTGAAATAAAGTTAATAATACCAGCATCCTTAGGTGGGGATGCTGCTCTTTCTGGAATGTTGGTGCTATCCTGAGCCCTTGACTTTTTTTTGCCCAGGAGATCCTTAAGGTGACCTTTGCTCAAGAGATATGCTATCTCTTTCCTTAAAGCGATACAATCTTCAGTGGTGTGACCGAAATCTTCGTGGAAGGCACACCATTTGTATTTGTCCTTCCATCCTGTCTTGTTATCTTTCTTCGGCCATCCTGCTTTGTCCCCCAAATCTTTCATGGCATACATCAATGCCGTTACATCCACAAAAAAAACAGTAATCTGATAATTTAGGGCAATCATCCTCATCGTCGTCCTCTACCACATTGACCTTTTTATTATCAGGTCTAGCATATGGTTTATGCTTGTATGGTTCGTAAGTGGGAGTGGACTTTCGATTGGGATGGTTATATTTTGAGGATGACTCTATCCTCTCTTGTATCTTCTTATCATCCTCAAGTCGGATGAATCTCAAAGCTCTGTTCCTGACTTCATCCAAGTTCCTGCAAGGATTCATTACCAACTCTTGGTAGAATGGTGAATCTCTTTGCATGCCCATCTTGAATGGTTGTACTGCTGTTGTGACATCCAGGTTCGGGATGTCAAGTGCTTCCTTTCCAAACCTAGTAATGAATTCTCTTAGTGATTCCCACGTGGTTGAGTCACCCTGTATAGATCACTTGTCAAACGTTCGACTACAAGAAAATTGATTATTAAACATGTTAATTAAATGTGCAAAAGAAGTAATTGAATAGGGAAGAACACTTAGGAGCCATTTCAGGGCTGGACCAGTGAGAGTTGAACCAAATCCTTTGCACAAGCATGCTTCTTTCAGATTGGCAGGGATTGGATTTATTTCCATCCTCTCCCTATATTGAGCCACATGCTCCTCAGGATCTGTAGATCCATCATAGAGCTTCATGCTTGGAGTTTGAAACCTCTTTGGGATCTCTGCATCACATATGGGGAGTGCAAATCTTGACACCCTATGGCATGCTGAGGATACCTCAGGGATGGGTTGCACTATCCCTAGCACACTCGATACCATGTCCTTGATCTTCTATAGCTCCCTTGCTAGTTGAGGACTTATTCCTGTATCCTGCAAAGAAGCAACATCATTAGTAGTAAAAGAAATGGAACTTAAATTGTTACCGTTATTGTTATATCCTTGGGATGGCCCAGGTGTATATCCTGGATCCCTGGTAGTTGCCATCTTGGGTGCAGTAGTTGTTTTTGGAGCAGAGAACCCAGTGCTCATGGGGATGAAATCTCCTTGATGAACATCTCCAGAGATGCCAGAATTGAAATCCAACACCCTTCGTTGTAATGGTGTCCCCATGTCTCCAGTCGGTTTCTTCAAGGATGTCTTGAGGGATTGTATCTCTATCATTATCATTCTGTTGGTCTCCTGCTGTTGTTGCATTTGATCCTTCACCATTGAAAACATGGAAAAGATCTCATCATTTGATACGAAAACAGGAGAAGATCCAGATGTCCCCATTACTGGTCTAGGTGGAATCTGTGTAGTAGCACTCTTTGAGAATGCAGGTGGGGGTGGTAATGCAGTATTTCTTGTAGAGGTTGAAGATGGCATGGATGAAGAAACAGTTTTTTGGGAAGAAGACATAGTTGTCAAGTTTTTGTAAAAAATGAGTTAATTGAGAAAAAGTTTTAACAAAGTATTTTGTTAAAATAGCACCACTTGCCCCACGGTGGGCGCCAAATTGTTTTGGTCAAAAATTACCTAGTAGAAATAACTTTGTATTCCAAATTAGAAATTGTGAGGTAGAGTGCTAAGAGTGTAAATCAAATGTTAAAACTAGTTATATTCTGAAAATGCTTAGTCAGGATGCAAAAAGAAATAAATAAGTGACAACTATGCTCGGGATGGCTTAGGTATGTTTCGGGATGGACAGTTATATCCTCGGGATGGAACTGTTGTTAAACTCAAAGAATGAACAAATAAAGTAGTAAAACACAAAGAACAACACTCGATCTACGAGGAAAGCCCTTGATCAGTTGTAGATCGCCGGCATAAAACCTCGGGAGGAGACTAGGCCCCTGCCTTGTTTGTTTATATTAATTTGGTAAAAAGATTACAACTTTAGATGAGTGAGTGGACGAGTGTTCTATGATTACAATGATTGTGTGAGTGTTTCTAAGCAGCTAAGTGTATGTGTATAGCTCTAGTGTAACCAATGTGTCCTATACTCGTCCAACACTCCCATTTATATAGTACATGAAGTAAATAATGAAATCCCGTAAGATCCGCTGACTTAGTTAAGGTCTTTGAAGTATTCAGATGACCGTTGTGGCAGTTTCACCTCAGGTTTATGTTGTTCCAGCTATTTCCTTATATTTCGCCGATATTTAATGTGTATCGGTTACAACTTTGACTTCATCTTCGATCTTGGACTATGGCTTGCATGAGTTACTCTTTGATCCTTGACTTCTTTGACCGAGTGTTATAATATAGACGTTGGAGAGTATATATGAATCCATATTATAACTTAATTGTACCTGCAATCACATATAAGATAGCTAATTCGTTAGTTTATTCTCAGGATGTGCACATGCTGAAATACTGTTACATCCTGAAGTCAGTTGAGTCCTTCAGCATCCTGAGGATTGTACATTAGGGATGTGAGGTAAAATCATCCTGAGGATTTTCACCACCAACAGTCATGTCTTACGGTTTGTATTGATGCACGGCATGCAAATCGGTTTTGGATGGCAAGGTCTTTGGCTGTTTTGTATTTTACCTCTGCAATAGGCGTTATGATTTTTACCGGCGCGGTAATTTGCATGTTGCGGAGTCTGTGGAAAAGAATGATGACGGTTAGCAAATGAATTTTCATATGTGGGTGTGATACTAATATTTTTCCCTTTCAACATACGCTGCTGTATCTGGGGTCTTTGGATTTATGTCGATTGTAGTTGCCGTTGTAGATTCAAACTGTAGAGTTGTCATGTAGCTAGTTATCAAGATACCGGTGATTGCCCATATATCGCCGTGATTTATCTTTTGAGGGAGCAGTGCCTGTTGTTTCACCTAGAAGGCCATGTCAATCATATTTTTTAATGCAATTTATACTGATTGTTATGTGATTTATCAATTTTGCTAGTATTATTAGTAGTGTTTTACCTTTCGTCCCTGATTGCTATCTTTTTTAGCGGGCCTTTCTTTGTTGGTTTTATGTTGTCGTCTTCGATTTTACCAATGTAGTCTGCATATGTAAAAGAAGTCAAGGGTGGCATAGATACAACATCTAAAAGCATAGTTAATCTTTAATTAATAAACTACATGAAACAAATTGTACACATCTAGCCGCATTCTCAGCAGCCATTTGCGTTGCACCCGAAAGGCGCTCTTTTGCCTGCTGAACAATTTGCACTCCACCAGTAGTCTTATTTTTAGTCACCTGAGCACCACTTCGTGCACCCGCCTGTTTCGACTTTTGGTACTGCTCCTCAGCCGCTCTAACAGCATCCATGGAGTTCTGTTGCGCAGTTCCTCTATCTCTGCTGAGTCATTGTTTCAGAAAGCATCTGATCGATCAGCTTCGAAAATCCAAGTAAGATGTCAACAACGCCTAAAAACACAATCCGAAACATCCAAACTAAACCAACCCCACCCCTTAAAAGTTTAATACGTGGATCGATTTGGTAATTTGTTGCTGATGGGTCAAGTGGTTCATGTCAAAATATGTGAGGATGAAAAGGACACAGGAAGAATGTATCCCGATATGCATAAGTAACCCATTTCAAACCAACTGAGTTCAACATACACCAAAAATTCGATTGTAAGGCTCCATTCATATTTTTTCTTTATGCACATAAATAAAGTCGAGGCCGCCATTCTCGTCGCAAACATATCCCCTGAAACCGCTAAGCCACCCCTTGGTCTCGGTTGAAAGTAATGAATAACCTGTGCAAAATCTCCCTAGAAAATGCAAGTAACACAAAATACAGGGACCTAACGACCATCAGAGAAACCTCAAATGGTTGTGGCTTCGGCTGAAAATAGACCAAGCATCAGATGACAAAACTGTAGTCGTTGGCAAAGTACATGACTATTTCAAAACAAAAATATTGGCAGGAAACCTCCAGAGTCAAGCGCGCGTGTAGGTGATCGACCCACCTCAAAATAATTTTTACTTTCGACTAATTTATTCTTACAATGGATTCAAATGAATCTCATATAACAATGGTAAATAATAGTTGCGTTTACTTTTAAGTAAGTGGTGAGAATCAAATTTTAATAGTTCAAGATTCTAGATAAAAAAGGTATTGTAAGTAGAGTATTAATCGTGTCGTCAACAGGTTAGGTGATATCTGTCCTCGCTTTCTAAAAACCCAACCACCAACACCATGACATTTAACATTCACAAAGAGACCGACAACCAATTACAACGTATGACAATAATAAAGCAGGAACATGTAATGACATCATTTTCCATTTTGTAAGTATCCATCAAATAATGAATTTACAGTCCATAACCATAATTATAATAATAAAGAGAGGAAACAACGAACCGTAATTATAATAATAAAGGGAGGGAACAACGAAAGCGAAAGAAAAGACAGTAGCAAGATTTGATAACCAAATAATCAATCAACATAAACCTAACATTTCCTAGTTCAACCCCATCTCCAATACAGCATCAACTTACAATCCCTAACCTTAATGACAATAATAAAGGCAGGAAACAACCAAAGTGAAAGAAAAGACAGTAGCAAGATTTGATAGCCAAATAATCAATCAACATAAACCTCATCTACAATTCAGCATAAATTTACAATGCTTAAGGTCATTACCCCCAGAAAAAACCTAAGAAAAACAACATTGTTGCAGTAAATAAAGAAGAGAATAACCTGGAAAGAGACGACGAAGGAAGAGATTTAGTTGCAAAGGCTGAAGAAATGTATTTACTGGCAGAGACAGCTAAGTAAGAGAAAGTAGGAGAAACGTGGTATGACACGCGGCAGTGAGAAGCGGCCCAATTGAAACCCTGCAGAATGAGGTTGTACAGAGGAAGTCAACGCTTGTATTGAGGAGAACAGTAACACCAAGAGATAACGAAACTTATCTTTTGTATATATTTATAATTATTTTAGATGTGATTCATAAGATGATTATAGAGTTTACTATGGTTCTACCCTTGTCTCTTTCTAATCCTCATTATTTCTTTTTTTAGGTATAGATCAGTGGAAACCCTTTAACTTTAAACCCCTTTTCTTCTCAAGTTTGAATCCCTCCCCACACGCTGATCCCTTTCAAACATGTTGAGTATATTTTTTTTTTTGATGGACAGCGAGACTCGAACCAGGTGCCTTTCGGGTAGGAACCCCATAGGGGAAAACCTTCCCACCTCCGCTGTAACCACTGGGCTACAACATCATTGGCAACCCTCATTATTTCTATTGATGACTATGTAAAAATTGTTAGAATTGATCCTGAGTTTGGTTAAAACTGAAAGGCGACAAAAGTTGAAGGGTCGTTTGTGATAACTCTTAGTGAATTAAATTAAATTAGGGATAATTGTCAGTTTAATTAAATTGCTCTTATTTAATTAGTTTGAGTTGGTATTGGTTTATGAAGGCTTGTGTAGGTTTAGTCTAAATAGATTGGTAGGGTTAATCTCTAATTGTGGTTTTGATTAAAAAGAAATTACTTTGTGTCTAATTGTGCTTCTCGTTCGTTTCCGTTTTGCTTCCAATATCCGTTTTCTTGTGTACTAATTCTTTGTGAACGTGGTCGATTCAATTGGCTCCAACAAATATATAAATTAGGTTACACGGCTTTCACAATTATGTACAAAGTTGGCTGTGTAATGAAAATGTATGTAACGTTATATATGGTATGTTTGGCAAAACTAGCTGGTAGCTGGAAGCTTTTTAAATATATTTTGGTGTTTGGCAGAGTGGCGGGAGCTTTTAATAAAATGTATAAAATGACCAAAATGGGCATAATTAAAAGCTTGTAAGGAAAGTTTTTATTTTATATTTAAAATAGAATGGGTATTTGTGTCATTTACTCATTAAAAGCTTGTAGCTAGTAGGGGCTTTTTCTTAAATGCTAGTACTAGTAGTTTTTCACTGTAGAGCTTTTTCTCCAACCTAAAAGCTTCCAGCTCCTTCAACCAAGACTTTTTATTGAGTATGAGCTTTTTCTTAAAAGCTTGAAGCTTGAAGCTCCTAAAAGTTCTTAAAAGCTCCTTGCCAAACATACCCATAGTCTTAATTTAGATATAAATCAGGCAATAGTATCTATTTTATGCGGCTGCTATCGTGTCTCACACTAAAAATAGTGTGTTGTGTATGCGTGTGTTATGTGCTAATTGCTATATTTCAAACGTTGACTTAGTCTTCAATTACCTTGTAAACATTTTGACTTTTCACTATGGTATACAAATCAAACTTTTCTAGTGACAAGTAGTAAATAATTATGCATGAATTCATAACGTACAAAGATATCTTTCTATTAATAGACATGTGATACATAAAACATTAAAAAGTATATAAATATCTTTTCTATTCTCGTCGTCTTCATAGCTTCGGGTGGCTTTGTTTTTTTCCGTAAAAAATATTAAGATTTATATATGAAAAATAGGGTCTAGATGTTATTAAACACAACCTTTTTTTCCAACCATGATATAACAAAGTTATTTCTACACTTTTAGAGTACAAAGCCTTTATACAATAACCTGCTTAATCACATACATACGTGGACTAGGGTTGTTCTGGACTAGGGTTGTTCACAAGTTGAGTCGAGCTAAGAGGACATTTGCTCGTGCTTGGCTTGTTTAGAAACCGAACCGAGCTGAGCGGCTCGTTTACAACTGAGCGAGCATTTTTTGAGCTTGAAAATTCCGAGCGAGCGTCGAGCGAGCAACGAGTAGAGAGTAATTTGGACAACCATAAATTGGGATATGTCCTTCAATGTTTTCATTGTCGGATGACAACTAAGGTCGAATTGTCCAATGATGACACTAATATTGAGGTTCGAGTGTTCGAGGATGAGACTTAGGTTGAGGTCAGCGAGGCAATGAACATATTACAAAGAACAATTGTCGCATTATGGCGTAGGGTGATATCGAGCGACGGACGACTAATAACTAAAGACTATCCGTTGTGGCTAAAGGTGAGCAATGGCTCTATCCTCTCATATTGAGCCACGTAAGCGCCCAGTTGGCAGGGTGATAAAGTTGCTGCTCACTAGCCTGATGGTGTTGTGGCTAGAGGTGAGCAGCAGCTTTATCCAGTTTTTATTTTTTTTTTATTTTTTTTAACTTTGTTATTTTAAATTTATAATATTTAAATTTGTAACACAAATTAAATAATAAACATAAATTTTTCATTAATAAAAAAATTAAAAAGACATAAAATAATAAAAAAATAAACTACTCTTCCTCGTCGTTGAGGTGTTCTTGTTCCATCTCGTATTCATTCACGAGACGCGTTTGTTCTAGTTTAAGTATCTTTCGACGAGGCATTGGTATGTGGCTAAAGTCTTTCGCTAAAAAGTCCATATCCCTCATTCGAACTTTATGGACTTTAGCTTTCGCCGTCATCTCCATTGTCGTCCTTATTTTGGTAATTTCCCCCGTGAACTCCGCATCGGCTTCGTTAACAGGTTGTTTAGCCTTTGTCTTGTCCCTTCCAGCGGGTCGACCAAGGGGAGACGGAGGAAGACCCTCATCATTGTTTAGGTCAACCCCCACGTGAGCATCCGAGCTCGTAGAGGAGATGTACCCACCCGATGAAGACGTCTTGGCTCGCTTTGATGATGAGCCGCCGCCTTCGCTCATGTCTTCAACAGAAATTAGCTCCACCCATTTGGAGCAATTACGTAGGATTCTCCACAAATAGTCCTCATCCCACGTCTTGTTGGTCATGTACTTGCGCAAGACCTCTTCTTTCCATTCATCACAAGTAAATTGATACACGTTAAGATCGCTTGACCCGCTCGTTCGCACTCGAGCAACGTTCCTGTTATGAAGGTTCGTAAACAAACCCATAAATTTCCTAATCTCCGCCCACCGGCCGGAAATCATATCGGCCGAACGCATAGTGCTCCCTACTTGCTCATGAAAGAGGTCTCGGATTTGTCGCCAAAACATCTTAGCCTTTTGATAATCGGCTACATAAGAAAAAAAATATTAATGTTAAAAAATCAATTATGTATATTAAAAAAAAAGTATATATTTAAAAAAATACATACCCGCTTTTCGGTCCTCCGATACTTCAACCCAAGCCCGACAAAGGGCTATTTTCTCCTCTTTGGTCCAAGGGGTCACTTGACGCCTTGAGTTGTTGGTGGTTGTGTATCCCGGACTAAATCCGGTGAAAGTGAAAGCGGTGGCATTTGGCTTAGGTTAACTTCGATTTCGTTCGTTGGACTAACATCATACTCTTCTTCCTCAAGAAATTCCATTGCGGGCTGGTAGCATCCTTGCCATTGTGAGTCCATTTTTTGTTTGCTTGATTTTTGAAGTGTAGCTTGAAAAATGAATATTGTATTTGATTGTTTGGTGAATAAATTTTTTGTATTTAAATAGGCCAACTAGTCGTTGGCTAACGGCTAGTGGCTGCCAACGGCTATATTTTACTCGCTAACAGACGCGAGTGCACTAACGGCTACTCGCTCGCGCCGTCTATCGCTGAAGGGTGTTATGGTTCGAGTGATCCACGTGGAAGGTTTTGTTGCTCGCGGCTAGTCGCTCGCGGGCCACAACAGATAGTCTAAAGAAGAGAAGATTGTCATTTCACGACTTAGGGTTTTACTATTAAACGCAGTGTTAATTTTTTTTTAATTAAGCGGGCTAGTTATATTTTATTTGCATATATTAGGCCAAATGTTATATATAAGTCTATAAATACTATTGTGATTTGTGAATTAAATATATTATAAATAAATTATAATTTATTCGAGCCGATTGTACCTTTGCTTGTGCTTGTCTCATTTACAAACCAAACCAAGCCGATCGACTCATTTATAACCGAGCGGACGACCAAACAAGCATTTTCCAAACGATCGGCGAGCGATTTCAACATCCTTAACGTGGACACAACAAAAGTAAAAAACAAAAACGTTAGTAACTTAGGTTTCTTCATCCTAAAATATATTTAGGTTCCTATTATATATTTTATTTATTCTAGTTTTGTACTAAAATTATCACCCAACTTTGTTTTTCTTAGAAAAGAAGGTGATAGTTGATCCTGACAGTGTTTGTAATAATTAGGGTGAGGAATTTAAAATGGGCCACAAGACAACTATTATGTCAACAACAAACCATAAAATTTTGATATAGTGTAAGATGTGTCTTTTTTCTATTCACTCAGTTGGCATCATTTATTTATTGTTAATTATTAATCAGATATTCAGATGCATTATTAATAACTATTGGCTGATCGACTTGACAAATAATAATTAGAATTAAGTAAGTGATTATACATGCATTTGAATTCAATTTAACTAAAACCCATGTATTCAAACCAAAAAGAAAAAAGAGTATTCAGTGTTGTGCATGTTGTAGGGTCTTGGACACTATTAAACATTTCATATGTACAGAGAACCATTCATAAAAAGAGAACAAATTTATTGTTGTCAAATCAGCTAAATTAACTTTTAGATGATAACATTTTTGTAATTAAGTAAACTTGATGTGTACACTTTGTGTAGTTTATACTGTATTCACCAGTGTTTTCTTATATTAACCGGTTAATAAATATGTGTTTTTAAGTGAAGTAATATGGTTCCAAATCCTTGTACGGATAAGGTTAATTCATATCCCAAAAAAAAAAACTAAAGAAAAACGAGTACATAACCTCACACAGCCAGCAACATGCGTGATGAGGAAGCTTCCCGGAGCATGAATGCAGTTGTGCATCAGTAGCCATTAATTTGGCTTTGGCAAAAATCCTAAGTCAGGATGCGCATTCTTACTCATGCGCAAGATAAATGACACAAATAGTACAAAAGAATGATCTTGTATGAACCATTAATCAAAGCCAATGGACGTGTGGCAAGAAGGAGAAGCACTTCCAGCCAATCAACATTCACCAGCAAGAAGATTCTAACGTCTCTCTTCATGCTAAGGAGACAAAGGTGCACATAACAGTGACGTGGCCAATCAGAGCATGCCAGCACTGATGGCAGGTAACGCCCCATGATCGTGCACGGCACAGAGGGAACAATAAGTATAGTGCTAGCGCTACTCAATCAATCAGATACCAAGAACACACATCATCACCAACCTCCACTAAGGGTCAACACCAGATAAGACAATAGTATAATAGGAAAAGGACAACCGACCAGTCAGAAGCTTCAGACGTTTGGCCAGCCCCGTGGTTACACCTGTCTGCAGCAGAGCAATCACCAATAGAATCTCGCCACCTGAAGAAGATCAAGGCGGTAACTCATTCCTCTCTATCATTGGTTAATATTCTTATTTATCTTATACTAATATTTGGTTGGGGTAGTGGAGGTACCCCTAACTGGACTCGGTCCACTTCAGGTTAGAGGTTGATGGTGGCGGCCCTTGTGAGTCCTATTTAAGGAGAACTTCTTCTCCTTGAATGGACGCTTTGGAATTATTCCGAATTCTTAACAGTCACCTCTCTACTCCTTTACTTTCTTTTCGGGTTACTTTCACCTCATGGCATTAGACGTTTAGCAAATGATAAACACCGTAGATCCATCAGTTTAATCATCCTTAACCGGATGTTAGACTTGCATTTCTTCACTAGGTGTATTTAATACAGCATGTTTTGTAGTTTTTTTACGTAACTATCTGTAAATTCACTGATTCATATAATGTATTAACTATATGTTCATACAACATGTTTATATGAAATTAGGAAATGTCACCGTGTTGGTATATACAGTTTAAAGTATTCACTAATTAATAGATGCATCAATAGTGAATCTTTAGCTGGGTTTTATTTTATTATTTTATTTTTTTAATATGAAGATGCAACCAAATGAAAATATTCATTAAGGACATCTAACGGCCAAAATGTGGTTGTTACTTTATTTTGAAATGGTTCTCAATTTTTTAGTGATAACCTACGGACACGCATATAGAGGAAAGATTAAACGAGAACTCGTAAAATAACTCGTTAAAAACATAACAGAAAAACCCTTATAAATCTATTGATGTGCTGACTTATGTATTTTTTGTTTCAAGTTAATAGACGAGTACTTAACAACGAATACAACAATTGAATCATGCCGTCTCACTGAGACATAATCTATTCTACAACATGACCCGAACAATGTCTTATGTCTCAGTAACATCATGCTTGACAAAGTTTATACCCTCTAAATCAACAAGAACTGTACCTCAAATCTAGAGAAAACGTGCAAGAAAATCTTTGATTGTATCGATATATGGTGATCTTGTAGGAATAATATGCCCATAATCATGCTCGATTATGACTGAAGAACCTTCTTCAAACGACGACGCAAGTCTTCTACTAGCATCAAATGCTATCTGTGTGTCTTTTCCATGGTCACTACCATATATGTGAAGTGAAGGGCAGTTAATTAAATTCTTCTCATTTTCTGTTAAATTAACACAAAACCCAGAGCACAATATCACAAATCTGAAATCAATATCACCCTTCAAACTCGATTTCTGAGCAGCGACACATGCAGCCATGGCCGCCCCTTGAGAAAATCCCAAGATTCCATCAAATGGTCCATTTTTAGTCACAAAATCTTTCAGATATGTCAGTGATTCATCATAACCAGCAGTTTGTTTCTGGTACTGCAGAGAATCAAAAGGAGTTTGAGCTATTTCCCAGTTTAAACTCGTGTTTTTATCGGCAGTGGGATCAATAAACCATGCAAATTTTCTATTGCATGCTTTATTTGGTGGAAAATTTGTTTCGCCGGTTTCTTGATTTTGGTAAATGAACTGAAGCTGATGCGGCGCATCGATATAAACGAACTCAACCATGTTTTTTAACTTTTTAGCTAAAGACGCGGTTCTTCCTTTGAAACTAGACGCATTCTGGCGAAACCCGTGTAAGCACAAAATTCTCAGCTTTTTTGAACCCTTTGAATCAGGTGCTGGTTTAGTATCGGATTCAGGTTCGTCTTCAACAAGCTTACCATACTTCTGACATAATTCACAAACATAAAACATATTCTCACCCTTGCATGCGTTGCAGACCAACACTAGCATTCTACAATATCTGCATCTGCTTCTAGAAGAATAATCATCGAACGGGAAGTTACAAATAAGACAGTTACCAACCACATTATCGGAAGATCCCACCGCAACCCTATGGTCGAAAACAAAATTCTTCCCTTTAAAAAAACCACCATCTGGAAATTGTTCCATATACCGTTGAATCCCACCATATAACTGAAAAACATTTTCAAAACCGGGACCTTTGGATTTGATATATGCTGATGCCATCTCACACCTAATTCCACCCGTACAATACATTAAAATATTATTTCCGCGTAACTTTTCTGAATGATTGTCTAACCAGGAAGGAAGATCGCTGTATTGTCGAATTTCCGGATCCAAGGTCTCGACATTCGGAACATGAAATTTCCCGATTCTTGTTTCATATAAATTTCTTGCATCTAAAAGAACAAGTTTTTTCGAGGTTTCTGAAGTTTCTGACGCATTAGCACTCTGAAGTAATGAATGGAACTCAATAGCAGATAAATGTTGTCCAGCATTTGATATTTCGGGTGGTTTTAAAAGAGGGTGGGAACTAAAAGTAACTAATTCTTTAACGATTCGGATGGAAAGAGTAGCAAAACCACATTCTTCTGCTATTTTGTCATTTACGGGCTCACTGCATGTTGCTAGCTTGAAATCTGTTCCCTCAAATAACTCGTTTTTAGACATAAATGCAATGTGTTTGTTCAAAGATGATAATTTTCCACCAATGGTAACATTGACACCATCTGGGGCCAGGCGTACACGACCAAGAAGAGAGAGTTCGTTGCAATTGGAATTATAGGTGGTGAAGAGGTCATCAA
Organism: Ambrosia artemisiifolia; assembly: GCA_032199755.1. Taxonomy (NCBI): domain Eukaryota; kingdom Viridiplantae; phylum Streptophyta; class Magnoliopsida; order Asterales; family Asteraceae; genus Ambrosia; species Ambrosia artemisiifolia. Next base: position 54,748,347 of record CM063513.1, on the reverse strand, counting down.
GATCAGGGATTTTGGCGTATTTATAGTACAACAGGACTCCATATTTGTCATCATCGCTGCTCTTCTTATCCGTCATGCTTTCTGCAACATTAATCATCACATTGTTTTTCAAAAGCCTAAATATGAAACTGGATGTCTCTAAGTTTTGTTTTATTTTGTTTAGTTCTTTCTTACGTGATTGCTTATTAAAAGGGAGGTAGTTATGATTTCAGTCCTTCAAAATGTAAGTTGCAGAGAAAGAAAACAAAATAAGTTACTAAATTTATTTTACTGGTAAACTAGTGGGGTCAATAGAGGTCAACATTTATAGTCAAATATCAAACTACAGGACATATATCCGTCTACTCTAGTAAAGCTTTCAAAGGTTATTTGCCAATCGAATCGTGTAGTCATCAATCTAATAACGTAGTCATCAATTCCTTAAAACCTCGGAGATGCTTGTCAATCTTACAGTTAGCATTATCATCCTGTCGTGTAACTAACTACTCTAAACTTAGAGATCTAATGCATACTTCTCATGTGTCACAAATTCCTAGTTCATTGATCTCAAATTCCTTTGCAAAAAAGGGCTTTTTGATTTTTCATCTTCTTCTACATCTTAGTTTCATCTTAAACTTTAAAAACAGAAAAAAAAAAAAAACAAAACAAAAAAGAAAAGGATAACCCACACGTGTGTTAGTTACACCAATATCATTATCCTATCATATCTTATTTTACACCTTTCCCATCATCCCCTTATTCTCTCTCATTTCCACTTGTTCATCAATCATCATATAATTAATAGTGATACACACCACACAACTCACACAAATCATCAATGAAATAGCCAATGGCACCTCTTAATCAAGTAAATGTATGACATTGCCCAAATTCAGTAAGTTTTGAATAATTATGTCGATGGAAAAGTGGAAAACCCTAACTTCACCTTGATTATCTTCATCTTTTCTTCTTACTTTCTCATAGTGTAAACATTTTGAAAATCCTTTGGTATACTATACACAAAGTTTAAAAGAACGGAAACAAGCCTCGAGGCGGCGTAAGCCCGAGGCAGAACTAAAAAATTGTATATAAATTATTATATACCTTATAAAAAATAAAATACTAACTAATTTCATCATTATATTCATCAAAAACATCAAAAATACACATTAAAAAGGGATGGAATGTTTGAAATTGGTACAAAAAGTCTAAAACATAAAAAACAAACATCCAAACCCCCTGAGGCGCACCTAAGGCGCCCCTGAGGCGCAGGTTTCCTTAGCATAGCGCCTCAGCCCTATGAGGCGCACATACAAAATAACCCCCTGAGGCGCTGCCTCGGACTCATTTTCATACTGAATCGCCATGAGGCGCGCGCTTCAGCCGTTTTTTAACCATGACTATACACTTTGTTCTAACTTTCACATCATGAAATTGTCTGATTTTGTATACTGTTAGCATACTTCAATTTTGATCAATATCCTAGAGCACAATAGCATCAGATGATTAGATCACATAATCATGTCTTTAAAGTTAAACCCAATGCTCAAAAACGGTAGTAAAATCAACATAATGAAGCATTAATATGCATCTTGATCTTGTATTTAGTTAATTTTCAGTAGACTTTTGTGTTCTATGATCATTGATTTATTATTCATAATTAATTAAGTTCATAAAACATTCACTAAAAGTCAACTTCAGAACTCAAGTGCAAAAGACATAACTTTATAAACGAAAAACCACGACTTGAGGCAATCGCCTGAATACCTATTCGCACTTTCTTAAGTTAATAGCCTTTAGAACAAATACTAACATATTAACAAGCAACAGGAAGACGCTATAACAAGAGCAAACGATTTCACGTGCAGCAAGAATACCGGTGTGACAACAGAGTTTAGGATTATTCATGCACCTTATTCAACAACCAACACCGAAAACTTGTAATAAATGTAAGCCCTTTATCCGCAAACCGATGATACCGATACTGAAACATGTATTAAAAACATAAACAATGTTAACAAAAATCATCGAAGAAAGACCATCCACTCACTGAAGCATAACAACAAACACTTGGCATGCTAAACACAACAAAACAAATTCAACCTCCAAATAATACTCTTTTATCTGCAAACCGATACCAATACCAATACCAAAACATGATTCAATAACATAAATGTAATGCAACCTCCAGATAATCAAAATGTAATGCAACATACAGATATAAGAACCACAAAAATAAAAATAAAAATAAAAAAGCGAAACAATCAAGAAATTGTACTTATTAACAATGAATGGAAGTAAATACAGTACCTTAATGATCTAGATGCTTGTGGGTATCATCAATAGAAGATGAATTAGTTTCTTCTCCACTGGGTTAGGGTTTTGGAACCTGCAAATGATTTACATATGAACTCCATTAACATCAAACCGTCCGGTCCGGTTCTGTGTTCCGGTTCAAGATTTAAAGCTTTATAAACCGGTTAAGTTATGTTTTGGTATTGGGCCGAACAAGATTTGTCTAATAATATTATTGTTGGGCCGAACAAAATATGTCTAATAAAATTGTTAAATTATTTTTGGTGTTGGCCCACATGTTATTAAGAAATTTGCTTTGCCAATATTAGTCATCCCATACCCAAGGCATTATAGCCTAGTGGTATCTTGATGGTGAGATAAGACTTAAGGGCCATAAGGTCATAGGTTCGAATCTCACAAAAGGGGGTTTTCTCATAATTATGAGTTTCCTCCTGAATTGGTGTCTTGGTGGTGGAATATGATCGCGTGGCAACACTGGTGGCACGATGATACTCCAGTGTTCCGTGAGTGATTCCAATTTGTTGGCCGTTCAAAAAAAAAAAAAAAAAATATTAGTCATCCCATATGTGTTTGGGAAAAGTACAAGTACATCTTTTTTTCTTTTTTTTTTTTGTGTGTGTGTTCACTCACATCAACCTTAGGACATTGTGTCTTCCATGACAAACTAGAGTTGTCTTTATTCTTCGTGTATTGCTTAAACATACTACCAACAAGAGGAGTAAGAACATTTACATCTCATTTCCTATAAGAATCCTAACCTTATAATTTAATGACAAGTTTAAGGTTTAAAGATAACTTAATGGAGGGTTGAGGAGTTCTTATTTTTAGCATAGGTGTGTTACAAATTGGGGGGGGGGGGGGGCAAAAATCTTAGAGACAAATGGCTGGCTAACCGATAACATGGAATATGGATATCGGGTGGACAACAGATATGGTGACGCGTGAAGTAAGTGGTTGCTTAATTTGATTGTACATATTGCTTTCTGATTTGACTTTCTTTCACAATGTAAGTTCTCTTTTTAATGGATATTATAATAAAATTTGACACTTGATAGTGTTTTCAATAATGAGGTTGGATTGGAATCTAGGTAAGGACAACATTACTTTATTAAAAACTGTTACCCTACCAAATCGATACTGACCAAACACTAGCAGTATCGTTACCAGCATGTGTTATTCATCTTTTCAGTTTTGGTATTTTCAATGATACCAGTACTGACAAAATATGTATGATATTCGGTTTATACTTTCGCACTTTATCGGTTTCAGGATTTTTTTAATACAAGTGTCGAGCTCATCCCTTAATTTAGGGACTTAAATCTCATGTTTAGAGAATCGCTATTTGTTTTGGGAGTGTTCATTATTTGAATCAGAAATTTTGAATTCAGTTAGTAAATACAACAACGACGGCAACGACTTGAACAACCCTACCATGCCACTATCTCAACCCTTGAGGTGTTTTGAATTCCATATCTGAATTTGATTCGAATTCAATAATTGAATTTCGAAGTGCAAGAAAGTGAGGAAAAAAAGGAACAAATGAGTATAATTAAATTGAATAAAGATAGAAATTGTGAATGTGGCATGATGTTTTTGAAAGCTAAACAAATTTTAAAGATAAAATAGATTGTTTTCAAAGGTAGCACATTATGCTTACAAGCCCTAAGTTGTTTATAGCTGACAACACGTTATATATATATGACCTGTTAACAATATTAAAACCCGTGATTTGACGTATCTTATCTAAACTATTGCGATTACAAAAGAAACTAAATCGAACCCGAGTTGGTTCGTCTAGCGAGGGTTCCATCTAACCACTATACCACCCTTACCTTTGCATCAAGACCTAGCGGCGTCAAAATGTAAAATAACTCGAATTTATATCGTAGAATGAAAATGCATTATATTTGACCCATCTCGTTTCCAACAACAGTTTACGTTAAAACGTGGACCGACCGAAAGTGTAAGCAAAAATAAGTATGAAAACATATCACATTTGTCCAGACTCGTTTCTGGAAAAACCATTATGTTGAAACGCGAATCTATGTCGTTAATGTTGAAATGTGAATTTATACCGACTCGTACATTAAAGCGTACACCAACTAAAAACATACATATATTTGACCTGGCTCGTTTATGAAAATTTCACGTCAAAACACGAATTTATACCGACACGTACATAAAAATAAGCACGTGAAAAAATTGTTTTTAAATTTTAAGCTAAAGAATGAAAGTACATAGGTAAATTTTAAAAAGTTATTTCCCAAAGATGATGAAAATGACAATTTATAAAGTTTTTAAAAAGTTTTCTAAAGTTTAGCGGTTGTTTTTATCAATCTATAAGAGAATTCTTATCCCATCCATCAAATTACACTAAAAATCACTACTCCACCCCTAAATCTTCTCTCTCCTAATTAAAATAATAATACTTTTCATACTTTTATCATTATATTTTCTCTCTCCTCACTCACAACCACTTCTAAAAATATTAAAATATGTTTAGGGGTGAACAGTAACTTTTCATATTTGGGGGTAAAAGTGCTTCCACCAAATATTCTCTATATCCTCCACTCACAACCACTTACACTCACCCCATATAATTTGGTGGACACACTCACATATATTTGATGCCCGGGATGAGAATGATCTAATAAAGTTTAGGGTTTTTTATATGGGCCTACGTTTCATTTTTAGATTAGAGTAAATATACATGTGTACTTCATCCAAATGATAGATACAAAATAGATAAACCCGTATAAAGCTATACATAATGGTAAAATTATAAATAGGAAGGCATTTAAATAATAAATTATTTCTTTGATTCTTATTGCATCAATACAATTGATTTTGAAAAGAAAAAAAAAACATTTTAGAAATATATTTAATTAAAATGTATTACAACATATTGAAATATAGGTCAAGTGATCAAATTAGCGAAATTACAATGAAGTTATCAAATGTGTTAACAATGCAGACACCATCAAGGTTTTAATCAAAGAGGGTAAGTTTGTTATGGGTAATTAGAGGTGTAAAAAACCGGGTTTTTTGAATACTCGGGTTTGGTTACGTACCCGGGTTTGGGTATGACCGGGTAGGGTATAACCGGGTATTACGAAATAACCGGGTCGGGTTCGGATAGGGTATTTTCGTGAAAAGTCATACCCTATATACTAGGTTCAGTTCGGGTTCGGGTTTTCAATACCCGGTTTCAGGTATACCCATTTTCGGGTACTAGACACCTATTTTCAAGTAAGCGTGTGAATTTCCGACACGACCCGAAAACACGACCCGAACCTAACACGAAATTAGCGGGTTTAGGTTTAGTCTAAATGGGTTCGGGTCGAACCCGCGAACCCGTTTAGCTAAACGGGTCGGGTTCGGGTCAACCCGGGCGGGTTGGCGGGTTGACCCGTTTAACCTATTTATACTATATATTGTTTTTTTACAATATGTTTTATGTTATAAATTAAATTGGTTAGGTATTTTATGCTACACTTATAACTTAAAATAGAAATTGGTATGAGATTTTATAAATAAAACATAAATGTTTTATATATATTTGTGTTTTTTGTAGTCCAATTTTAATTTTAATACATTAGTTTGGGAAAAAAATAAAAAAATCAGGTTGAACGGGTCGGGTTCGGGTCAACCCAAGAATATTCAGGTCGGGTTCGGGTTCATATGTATGTCACAATTTTCGGGTTCGGGTTCATGTAAAAATTTCGGGTTCGGGTTGGGTTGGACCCACCAACCTGCGAACCCGACTCGTTAAGCACCCATAAGTACAAGTGATAAAAAACATAGATAGTCAAGTCTTCGTTGATAATGGGGTAATTCATCGTCTTTATTTAACGCTTTCGTTTGATAATAAATACCCGAGTTTTATAATACCCTACGGGTAGGGTCGGGTCCAGGTATTTTTTTCAGGTTCGGGTATTTTGTACACCTCTAGGCTCTATGGGTAATGGGTTACGATACTAGTACCGTAATGATGAACAATGAACTAAGTATGCCTAAAGATAAAGTATAATTCAAATACAAAACATTTCATGTAATAACATAAAGTAGATTGGGCTTCGACATATTGTGTAAATATAGTGCAACTGGCTGGCCCAGAGGTGTCACATATACAACTATAATTAACAAAAATATAGTGTGTACTTGGTGAAAATATATAAATAGAACATCCATTTAAAAACATTTTAACTAAGGACATTACAAAACTATTTATAAATTATAAAACCCAACACAAGTCTTGCTTTTAACTAAAACTATAAACTTTTAAATTTAATATCCTTGTAAATTGATTTATGAAAAAGTGGTGTTACATATTACATTTTCAAAGCCCATTCATTAGTATATAGTTGTCATATGGAGGATAACCTTGCTTAATAAAATATATCTTCCACTAACAATGACTTAATGGGCCTATATTCTCATTTGATATGCTTATGTGTTGTAAAATAAGTTATTTCTCTTATATATGCTAACGCTTAAACTATCACACACATATATCATTCCAATTGCATCATTGACTAAAATTTCAAGCTCCAAGATAAAGCATTTTATCCGAATAGCTTCCTTAGTTGCATATGATGGGAACATGCAATGAAATTTTGAACTTAAGGGTACAAGAGTCACTTGCATTAAACACCCTTAACTAACAAGAAACATATTACATAATCAATTTGTAGTTCAGAAATGTGCATGCAGTGATGCAATTTATAGGCTACCACGCATGTTATTAGCTTCACTAATGAAGAAATACTAGATTAACCACATATTTAGACGAGCACAATGAAGAGATATTTTATTGATACTTGCTAGGACGATTACAATTTAGACGAGCCAATCTGGTTAACGAATGCGCGGTTCATCAGCCGCTGGTACGGGGCGCCTGCATTTTTTAGCCCGAAGGGCATCTTTGTATAACATAAGACACCTCTATCAGTTTTGAAGGTCGTCTTGTCTTCATCTTCTAGTGCCATTTGTATCTGATGGTAGCCTTTATAAGTGTCCAAGAAGCATTTAAATCGAAATGGTGCTAGAGAGTCGACCTTGAGATCAATCTCCGGTAGTGGATAACAGTCCTTCGAGCAAGCTTTGTTCAAGTCTTTGTAATCAACACACATTCTCCAACCTCCGTTGCTCTTTGTGACCATGATTGGGTTGGCGAACCAAGTCTAGTATCTGGTCTTACGCAAGATTCCTGCTTTCAGTAGCTCTTCCACCTGTTCGTTCATTGCTTTCGTCTTTTCAGCACCCAAGCTCCACAGAACGTAGGTGTTAAGCTTGTGTTGTGCCAGCTCTCGCGAGATGCCACCATGTCTGATGGTTGACATGCGAAAACATCATTATTCTTTATCAGGAGCTGTTTCAGGTGATCTCTGATGTTTATAGCAATAGCTGGCCCCAGCGTGATCATTTCTTCAAGGAACTTGAGGTTCAAGATCCACTTTGTGGGGAGTTGGTTTGATCATCTTTGGTGGGTGTGGCTCCTCTGTCATGGCGCATTTTCTGTTGGCCCAAACTATGGCCACCCCCGTTGGTGTAGGGAAACCAACTGCGCCATGTGGTGATGGAACCATGTTGTAAGATGCCATGGAGTCGCCCCCAAGATGATGTCATGCTTCAACCTTGTTGGAATCACCATGAACGAGATTTCTTCTGTTCTTGAGTGCGTTGTATCGCTGATAGTGAGGTCGAAAGAGATCTCCCCCATTGGGTTCACCACCTTGTTTGAAAAGCCCATGATTGGTGAGTTGATGGGGCGCAGACGCATCTTGTCTTCGTCATCTAGTAGATTGAAGCACTGCTCATACTTAATGTCTGAGTTGCTTCCTGTGTCCATGAAGGCTCTTATTGTTTTGTAATGATCGAAGATTGCAGTAATGATCAATGCGCGGGTGGATGACGGTCCGCCTTTGACGATAGGGAAACAAACTTGCTGTTCTTTCCACCCTACGATTTGGTCTGTTTTTCTTGTGTTGCGCTGACGCGTGCCGCCTTGAATTATCATGCTTACATTCTTAATTTTCTTTTGGGGCGGGCCATTATTTTGCTTCCATTGTACGTTCTTTAGAGTGTGCCCCAACTTTCCGGATTTTAAAGTCGTTTCTATTGCAGTTTTTAGTTGGAAGCACGCATCTGTTTCATGCCCGATATCTTGATGATAAGCACAGAACTTGTTAGGATTCAGGCAATCTCTTTTCTTGATCACCTTCGGTTTAGGAAAATCGATATTCTCCGTGGCTAAGACTTGCACTGGACTTTTTATCAATGGCGTCCATGAGTTGTGACTGCGCCTTTAGGACTTGTGATCGGTCGATCGATGTCCCTTATACTCTGTCAATTCAGTGGGCTTAGGGTCTGTCTAGGGCACTCCTTGAAGCCTGTTCCAGATGGACCCTTTCCCCTTTCTGTCATGTTGGTTATGCTTGTTTCTTATAGATTGAGCTTGGGTGTCCGTGTACTGTGGCGCCTACACTCTGTTCCAAACGGACAACTTTTTCTCTGTGTGTGCGTAGGTTTTAGCTCCGCGCCTCCGCACATGATTTCATCCAAGGTATTGGGCATACCTGTGCATCCCGTAAGTGTGCGGATGAGTGCATCGCATCGTACACCTTGCTTGAAAGCTGCTCTCATAAGCTCGAAACCGATAGGTCCTATTTGGAGTGCCTCGCGATTGAATCTGGTGATATAGTCATCAATGGACTCATTTTCATGCATGCGTACTTGTAAGATGTCTGTGGAGTCGCATTCCACCCTACGCTGATGGCTGAAATAGTCCGAGAACTTGTCAGTAAGCTCTTTAAGACTGTCAATTTGTCCATTAGGTAGACTATCGAACCATGCCCGTGCAGCACCCGTGAGTGTCTACGCGAACATGTGGCCCCAAGCTTGTAAGGTCCACCCTGTGCACTTGCCTGCCACTTCAAAACTCAGTAAATGGTCATCAGGATCCGCAGTCTCGTTGTAACGTTCCGTATTTTCATTGTATTTTGTTATTTTGTAATTCATATTTCAATTTCAATCATTGTAAATCCAAGACTTTGATCATGGTGGAAATCATATTTTTATCATACTTACACAATATATAATCAACCACAAATACGCGTTTTACCACACTGAACCATACTTAAGCCTATAATAGCTTCGGAATATGATCATACATTTTTAATCGTTATACGTATTTGCATAACCTTATTCATAATTATGAGTTTTTAACATAAAATAATAAGTAGATCAAACTCTAGGGGTTAAATTGAAAATACTAATTATATTAACTCCCAACCACCTCCTAACTCCCAACCACCTTCTTTATTACCTCAACCCCCATCCTCCTTATAAATACCAACATCCACCAACTCCTAAACACTTCCCACACTCTCTAATCACTCACAAATCTCTCTAATCTTGAAGAATATCAAGCAAATTTTCTGCTCAAAATTAGTAAGTTCCAAGGCCTTAATCTTCACTTTTCTTTCACTTTCTTCACTTCTCCTCTTCTTCAAACCCCTTGGGGAAACCTCTAGGACCTTGCTCTTGTTTGCTAAGGCAAATAAACATGAGCGGGACACCAATTTGAGGCCTCAAAGGTGGTTATCTTCTATTATTTTTATGCACTAAGATGTTAGTTGTTGTGATACCAACCGAGTTCACCAACAACTTAATGTTGGATGAACTTGTGTCATGGTTAATGGTTGACAAAGGAGAGCCAACGCTCATCGAAACTAAGTCACCATACTCTATTTTAACTTCATAGTTATACTATGTAATACTAATATATACTTTCAAAACCTTCATCCTACAACCATTAGTCTAATAACTTGGAAAGTTTGTGGATACATCCCTACCTTACCAAACTTTTGACCCTTCTTGTAATTTGGATTCATTCCATATAAGAATGGGAAAATCCCTTGTCTAAGACCCATGCTTGATCCATAAGCAAAGTGGTCATGACATGCAATTCTTTAAAATGGATTCACATTCCTAACCTAAATATCACCATCCGAATCACCTTCATGGTGGTTTTGTGCTTGGTTACTAACTCTAACTCTTGATCATCCGAATCACCTTCATGGTGGTTTGTGTTTTGGTTCGCCTTAAAGGCAATGCCTGACCTTCTTGAACATATGAATCATTCCTCCGAATCTAAAATCCATTCCTTTGCAACTCTTGAATAACTGGAGCTAAATCTCTTCCTCCCAAGACTCTTAACGGGAATCTAACTAAACATAACCTAAGGTGAGTTCATACTTGTCCCCTTTTTCTCTTTATCACTTTTGGGGCTCAACATGTATCATATGCAAATACACTAAATGCTTTCATACACACATGCTCAATCTATCAAACATGCCTATATGCCATTGCCATGCTAGAAATCAATTTCTAAGATACAAAAGCCTTAGCATACAACCTGCCTTAACATGTATAGCGCTATAGGAGTAGCACACCGCCCTCTTTGGGTCATTGTTAAGTTTTAACAGCCTAACACGATAGTGTTAGGATATGCAGTGGTAACAAGGGATTGATTATGCCTTTTGTATGTGCAAACTATAGCATGATGATTCGAGTAAAACATTTTATTATTACGTATGTATTCAAAAACTAGTATGTTCACCAATGCTTTATGTGTTGACAAGATATTTTATACATGTTGCAGGAAATGTTTGATGCGTTGATTCAAGAAACTCATTAGGGTGGACTTAGATATTCAAGCCTTAAATTTTGATTATTATGAATGTTGTAATTTCTATTTGAACAATATGTACTACTTTGCCTTTATGTTATGAAATGGAACCATTTAAATTATATTGTCGCAAATCTAGTGTCATGAAGTCTTTGAACAATCTATAACAAGTCGCGCCTCGATGTATTTTGCCATCGGTTGGGGTGTGACACCCATCGTACTTTCCTAGACTGCTTGGGATCCCGGTTTTTTGTGGCAACGGGGTGAGCGCAATGCACGGAGTAAACTTGGATTTCTCACTGAAAGACGGAGGGTGAAACAAGGTTCCTAATGTAATATATTATTAAGGAACTTGGAGAAAAGGTACTTGTGGGTGAAACAACAAAATTAAACCCTTTAACCTCACAAGTATTCTCAAGGCATAACAAACCGGCTCTCATGCCAAAAGATGACCAGGGGGAACAAGAAACAGTCTCCATGGAACCCACATCTTCCAAACCCACTCCTAAAAAGACCAAAAAACCCAAAAAGCAAAAATCGAAACCCACCAAACCAAAAAGAAAAGCAACTCAGGAGGTTGAGATGCCTGAGTCTGTTGATGTGCAATCTGCACTTGTCAAAGATGTGACTGAAACTTCCTCTCAGTTACATCCATCTCACTCACCAAAAAGAGCTAAACCCATTTCTATCTAGTTTTCAAGGAAGAAACTTAAAAAGACCAAAACTACTGACCTTCCCTCTTCCTGAAACTACTGAAACCATACCTTCTACTGATCCCAAAACAACTGAACCTGAACTCTCCCATACCATAATAGAAATAGCTCAATTTCTCTCTGGGTTGAAAGAGAACATCCCATCAGATAATGTCAATCCCTAATCACCTCATAATATAGGAGATAAAACTACTGAAATGGACATTGATGTGGATGTTATCAGCCTTATCCCAAGAGATGAGGAGGAACCAAGGTGCCTAAGCCCAAACTTAGATACTTTAGGTGCATATGAGGCTGCCAATACTCTTATACCATCCCTTGATGGATCTGATGACAGGGGTAACATAACTAAGACCTCATATGTGGCAACTGCTGATGAAGGCCTTGTGCCTGAGGCAGGAAATCCCCAGAACCAAGAAAAAGGTGTTCATAAGACTACTAGGTTGGGCCTAGCTCATGATATAACTGATGACTACAGCATTGATGAGGTCATTAGGGATTCAGATGATTCCAATGATTTGGATGATGTTTCAAAGTTCAAGGAATTGACGGATGATTGTTGAGGTCCTGAATCCAATGTATACTCATGGAGTCAGACACAAAGGATCAAGTTAAAGACCACTTAAACCCAAATTCCCCAAAAGTGGCATCCCCAATCTTCACTAAGGATCACCCAAAACACCCCCTCCACAACCAAAACAGCCTATCCAACCATTTTCCTCTGGTGCTACAAGCATAGACCTTAGCCAGCTATGCAACCCAGAAGGTCCCTTATATCAAATGGTACACCAGCTCCTTTTATCTCATCTCCAAACATTCACAACTGCTATAGAACTTAAACACAGAACCCAAATTGAGATGATAAACAATGCCCTAGATCACAATATTGGAGAATTGTCAAGGAAGATTGAAGATAACATAAGACAACTCTAACATCTTGCTGGTATTGCCCCTCCAGCTCCATGCTTTCCAGAGGTTGATGAACCCAAAAAGGGGGAGAAATAGAAGGAACCAGAGAAGATTGACCTTAAACAGTCCAAGAGAGCTCGTGAAGCCCAAAAACTCAAGGAAGCCAACAAGAGATCACAACAAGAAAAACAAGAAAAACAAGAAAAAGCCTTAAAAGAAAGACATATGTATCAAGAAAGGCAAGAAAGGCTCCTGAGAGAAAAAGATGAAAAATCTTCCAAAGGCAAAGAACCAACTACTGATGAGGTTTTTAAAAGTACTAAAGACAATCCTTTAGTAGTTTCATCTTAGAAACACCCATCAATAGTTGCAACTCAATCAAAACCTAAAACATCTACTTCTACCACAACTCCTAAACTTCAAACTCAACCTGACCCATCTAAACCTTCCGCAGTTTTAAACCTTGAACCAATTACCTTCAGTTCAGAGGAATTAGAGAAGAACTTGAAGGAGGTAAAGAATAAGGCAAAGGAAGATGAGTTATAGGACAAGATTGATGAAAAGGGAAGATTTAAGCTATGAAGCTAAGCTAAAGCTCTGGGAAGAAAAGATAAACGAGCTAGAGAGAGTTGAAGAAGAACAACTGCTGATTGCTGAAAATGACAAGAGACAATAGATGATGAACTACATTGTCAAGAACAACAAATCAAAAAAACACTCTCTCAAGGGTCTCTTAACTGCTGAACTAGAACACAAAGCAAGACTCATCTCAGAAAGACAAAATGTTGATAAAGAGAAGAAGTTGAAGAGAACCCAGATAATAAAAGAATTGGCAGCTAATGATTATGGCACAAAGGCTCAGCTATCAAAGTGGAAAGAAGTAGACCTAAATGAAACATACAAAAGATTCAAATCTTTGAAGAAGACTAACCCAGAAAAATTTAGACCATTAGAAGTGTCACAAACTTTTGATTCTGCAAGAAAGAAGCCTGCTGCCAAAATAAAGAAGACATCAAGGGAACAAGTAAAGACAGACTTCAAAATGATTTTGATTGAAGGCAACACCATTGTTGAAGATGATTTCATGATTGAAGAGAAGCCCCTGATTACACAAGATAGGGATCCAGCAACATTTGCTTATCAACTAAAACAGACTATCATTGAGCAAAACCAGACCAAGGTAATTACTGAACACCACATTCCCATTCCTAGTAATATACCTGGTACTGTACAAGTTGAACATAGAAGGAGATCCAACCTGATTATATCTGAAATAGAAGACCAATCAACATCAGGTCTATCTTGAAACAAGCAAATAGTACCTTACAAATCTGACTTTTTCAAATCTAAATCTCCAATAGTCAAATGGTACTTCACCCATAAGTCCAACTCAATTGTCCTGGAGAGAAAAGACTACACCTCTAAGGTTCTACATCACAAGACTGAACTGAACAATTTATCAGATGATGATATTCTCATTGTTCAGTTCATGGAACCAGAACAAGGACCAATACTCACAGGACAACAAGTCAATGAACTCAAGTACTCAATGATTAAAGAAGTTTGGAGAATTCTTGAAAGCAGAAGAATAGGAATCTTTAAATAAATTAGATAAGGTTTTGGCTTCATCAATCCAGGAGGAGATTGTTGGGTCAAAGAGGATTGATAAGCATTTCAACCTTAGTCTAATATCCTCTCTGCAAGTTTTTGTTAGTATTACAATGTGCTGAAGAAGAAAATGCAAAGTACTGATGAAGAAGCTGATACATGACAAAGTGCTGAAGAGTAAGTTCTGAAGATGAACTAGACATGACATCTGAAAAACAACTACTGAAGAGCAACCTCTGAAGGTTTACTCATCAGTAGTTTGATACTTCATCAGCAGTTCTGATAGAAGCTTCCCACCGCCCTAAACTTCAGCAGTTTATAGTTTAATTGTATTTTAATAGATATTTTGTACAAGTTCCAATACTACAGCCTGTCGTAGTATTATATTAATATTTGGTATCTTTGTTTGTAAGTTTTGTACTCTATAAATAGAAGGGTTCACAACTTCTATTTATTACACTTGGATAATATACAACTTTGTTATCAGAATTCCATTGCCCATTATATGAGAATTATAACTTGAATATATTTCAACTGTTTCATTAACTACTTAGATTCTCATATACATTTATTACACTTTGATTAATCATTTGAGGGGGAGCATTTACTTATACTAAAAGTGAACTGTTAACTTAGAACATTTACTATTTCCGCTGCACATTAACTTTGATCAATACTTGTTCTAAAGAGTCTGTTTATTGAACACTCCTGATCCTATAGAGACCCCATTCTTGCATCTTACAAAGATAATTCTCATTAGTTTGACTCGTTATCATGAGCATTTTCCTTTTGATATTCTCTCATCATCATTGCTCAACCAAACTAAATAAAAACCGGTTGAAACCTGGAAAAAAAACCAAACCGAATCGAAACCGGTTTAAGAATAAAAAAACATTTTTCGCCATAAACACAAATAAAACTTTGTTTTTTTAATTAAAATTCATTTTTCTTCTTTAAAGAAACCTAAAAGTTAAATTTTATGTAATTTGTATGATTTTAAAAAGTGCTTACGTGAACCAGAATGGAACCGAAACCGGGTAAAAAACTGATTTGTGGTCCACCAAACCGGTACAGAACCGAACCAGTTTTACTTGGAACCGGTTAACACCCAAACCGGTTTGGGTTTTAAAAAACTACCGAAGTGTGCACCTCTAAACAGGGATGAGTTTCAACCACCACCACAACAACAGAGCCAACCAACTTATTATCATTTGATATGTTGGGCAAACCTTTAATCAAACTTAAAAAATGTAAAGCAGGCTCGGCCCAAAATGGAAGCGAGGTGGACAAGGGCTCGAGCACCAGTCTCCCGATAGGCACGAAACCTTATAATATAGCTGATGAGTAGCCTTACCAGATTCAATTAGTCAAATTCCTTTGTTGTTCCAAAGAAAAATTACTCAAAAAAAGCATGTGAGTTAAGAGATCCAAACCAATTGAAACTATAACAAAGACACAAGAGTAAACTGCCACAATGGCCCCTGAGGTTTGTCACAATATGCCACTTTTGACAGAAAAGTTTATTTTTATCATTGGGAACCATGACGTTTGCATTTCTTGCCATTTTAGACACTTTTCCTAAAGTGGTTAAAAATCTCAGTGAAGTTCAGGGGTAAAATTGTCATTTCAACTCACATTTGTTAAATCCTTTGTTTTAAGATGCTTCTTCGTTTATGCACATTACTTTTGTTCCCAAATGAAACCTTAACATCAAAGACTACAAAAATCAGCCTTCAAAGATCAACTACAACATACAATTCTAACACTATTCATCGAATTTAATGATGGTGTCTGCAATTGTGGTGCTCAAACTATCATCCGTGTTTCTAATACATCAGCAAACCCTGGACGTTGATTTTTCTGCTGCAACAAGAAAGGTAGAAGTATTAGAACCACCTTTGGGTGACAGCCTGATACCTGGGTTGCTGCAATCTATCAACGAACATGAAGAGAAGAAAGGAGTTTGGCATCCGAGAACAAGAAGCAAATGTGTTTTATTTGCAACTTTGTTTGTAATTGTCATGTGTTGGACTATGTTTAGTTTGTTGTTTTCTAACCTTCATGTAATTCCATGTCAATTAATGAAATGAATCAGTTCTTTGTTGTTTGATGAATCATGTACTATATAACACATATTAGATGCAAATTACATACAAAACACATATTAGAGGTTTACAGATGCAAAAGACACATATTAGAGGTTCAATAGATGCAAAAGACATACTAAAAGACATAACCTTAACACATAGAGTACTCTTAATACATATTACTTCCAATGACTACCGTCAGCCGAAAAGTTGTCTGAATCTGAACCATGCTCTCCTTCATAGTGATCGTGGTACCACTCCTCCTAATCATGCTATTCTTTCTCCGGGATGTCATAATCAAATGCCTTCTTCAACACATCTGGATCATAGTCTTTGGTTGGATCATCATCTTGCTCCTCCCCTTCTTTAAATGGTTTTGTGTCTGTCTCCTTACTATCATGCTCAACTTGATGTTGCTCAACCCTCATTTACTTGACAAAGATCTTAACCCAAAGTCTAAATCTTCTATTAGTACCCTAAAATAGTATCTCAAGTTACGTATTCCCTCTTCTGAATACCCAATTGCTAAAACAGGATCATTCATAATACCTAAAATTTTAGAGTTCACATGGTCAATATAGGCAATTTACCTCCTTGATATTTTATGTCTGGAAATTTAGAAAATTCACCACCAAAATGGAGTTCCAATGTAAAACCATTAGGAATGTTACCTGACATAAGAATTTCAAAAATTTTAACAACGAATCGATTAATGATTTAGATAAAGTAACCGTAAATAATTAACCTTACTTGACATTTGGGTTGAATCCAAAATCATTGTCTCTAATCTTCCATATTTTGGAGCTCGATGATGACTAATTCGATTTTACGAGTTGGGAAGCTCGAATGGTGAATTTAGGGTCATTGGGGAGTGAAAGGGCGGGCATAAGAGGACAGGGTAAAAAAACTAAGTTTCTAAGGGTTTTAACAAATATGAGTTAAAATAACAATTTTACCCCTGAACTTAATTGAGATTTTTAACCACGTTAGGAAAAGTGTCTAAAATGGCAAGAAATGCAAACGTCGGGGTTCCCAATAATTAAAATAAATTTTTCTGTCTAAAGTGGCATATAGTGCCAAACCTCATGTCCATTTTGGCAGTTTACTCAAAATACATATATAGTTTAACTTTTTAATCGTTTTAGTTTCTTAATATTTCTATCAAATAGATTACCTATAAACTTCAATCTGAATCAAACAAACTTTTGATTAACAAATTAGCAATCCGTCACAAGTTAATTAGTCTAAGCGAATGATTGACCAACTAAAACATTAAATAACAATAACATCATATTAACTCTCTTTTGAAACAATAATATGTTTTCACATTTTTCATCATCTTAAAACATAGATACAATTTTTGTAAGTCATCATATTCCATTTTATAAAAGGTGTTATATTTTATATAAATTCCAAAGAAGTATACAATTTAAATGATAAAGTTATTGATCTAGTTTATAAATTCCAAAGAAGTATGCAATTATTTTTAGGATATTTGGACATTTCAACTCAAATAATTGTGTGATATCGTCATCATGGTCCCAAAGTGTAGAAATTCCAAGACACCCATTATTTAACAAAAAATATACATAAAATAATGAGATATTAAAGTATTACGTTAGCACCAATAAATAATAGTTGATACCGATGGGTGAGGGTGGCAGAATCATCAACTTAGATTCCATCAACCTTAATAAAACTAATACAATTTGACATTAATGAATTTAATATATGTAAACATAATTTTAATACAATTTTTTTATAATATTTATTGCAGTTGAAAACTTGAAATAAAAACGATGCTCAATCTGGTGATGACGTTTGATCACTAATATATATTTTTTGTTCCGTAATCTGTATTTGCATTTCGTATTTTGCTGGTTATGTATTCGTATAACTAATGAAAGTTTTCAGTACAAACAAAAATGTTTTCGTATTATATTTTAGGTTAAATTTTAGATTTTGGTATGATTATATTTTTATGATAATAATTAATAGCTCAAAAGGTTAAATTTTAGATTTTGGTATGATTATATCCTCTCGAGTTGATCCGGCCCTTTGAGGCGGATGAAATATGGGAGGCGGTTAAGAGTTGTAACGGGAATAAGTCGCCTGGGCCCGATGGATTTATTCTCAAGTTTTATAAAAAGTTTTGGGAGATTTTTAAGCCAATGCTTTGTAATGTCTTAGAATGAATTCCACGTCTCAGGAGGCTTCAGCTTTGGATGTAACACCTCTTTTTTGACTCTCATTCCCAAATTAAAGGACCCGCAACAAATTCAAGACTTCAGGCCTATCTCCTTAGTTAACTCCCTTTACAAAGTCGTCGCGAAGGTCCTAGCGAGTAGGCTGAAATTAGTCATGGATGGGTTAATCGGGCCTACTCAATCTGCGTTTGTGGGCGGGAGAAATATTCTTGACGGTCCAATCGTTGTGAGCGAGATTATTTCGTGGGCCAAGAAGACCAAAACCAAGTTGCTAGTGTTTAAAGCGGATTTTCAACGGGCTTACGACTCCTTGAATTGGAGCTTCCTTTTCTCGGCTTTGGATTATATGGGTTTTCCGGGAAAGTGGATTGATTGGGTTAGAGGGTGCCTAAAATCGGGGCGCGGATCAGTCCTCGTCAATGGTTCTCCTACGAGAGAATTCGCGTTCAAAAGAGGCCTTAGACAAGGCGATCCGCTATTGCCTTTTCTATATATTATAGCAATGGAAGTCGTCAAGATGTTTATGGATAGGGCTGTCTCCCAAGGCTTATTTCATGGAATTAAGCTTCCGAATGGTGGCCCGGTATTGTCTCACCTTTGCTTTGCGGACGATGTTATCTTCTTGGGTGAATGGTCGAAGAGTAAAGTGGTGGCGCTAAAGAGGTTCCTCCGGTGCTTCTTGCTGGTTTCGGGTCTTAAAATAAACCACAAAAAGTGCCAATTGTTTGGAGTTGGTGTGCATCCGGATGAGGTAGCCGATTATGCTAGAATCTTAAGTTGTAAAGATAGCACCTTGCCCTTTACTTACCTTGGGGTTCCCATTGGAGCCAATATGAAGCGAGCTAGATGGTGGAAACCGGTCATCGATAAGTTCAATAGTAAGTTGTCGTCTTGGAAGGCGAAGGTTCGCGGGTAGACTCACCTTGGTCAAGTCGGTTCTAGGGAGTCTCCCTTCCTATTTTCTCTCCATCTTCAAAGCGCCTAAATGTGTCCTTAATAAGATGGAAGCAATCATGAGGGAGTTTCTGTGGGGCAAAAATGGGTCCAGGAACAAGCTGAGGTGGATAAATTGGGAAAAGGTATTGAAAGCTAAGAACAAAGGTGGTTTGGGGGTGGGTAAAATCGAGTATTTCAACACGTCTATGATGGCAAAATGGCTGTGGAGGTTTAAGCAAGAACCGAATATTTGTTATGGACTCAAGTCATCCAATCTATCCATGGCTCATGTGGCGAGAAAGGTATTGTTCCGATGAAGAAGAGCATCGTTGGTGCTGGAAGGATATTGTTAACGTTCAAGGCAATCTCCTCAAGTCGGGTATTAGAGTGAAAGACAAGCTGAAAGTGTTGTTGGGGGATGGCTCTAAGACTAAGTTCTCGAAAGACGTCTGGGCTACTGATTGTGCGCTTAAAGATTCTTTCCCTGATCTGTATAAATAGGCTCGTGATAAAGACGCTTGGGTGAAGGATTATAGGAGTGTGGTCGGAAATGGGTTCGAATGGTCTTGGGTCTGGAAACGGATCCCTGGAGCGGCGGTTGCAGTCCAGATTCAAACGCTGAAGTCCACTGTTTTCCAGGTCAGCTTCGGCGCCCATGCTGATGCTTGGAGTTGGGGAAACAGCAGTGGTAGTCCCTTTTCTGTTAAAGATCTTCGGCTTCAACTTGACCTGGACGACCCCCGTGGTAATGTGTCTCGGTCTTTTTGGTGGAATAGTTGGGCCACCCCAAGTCCAACGTGCTTTTGTGGAGAGCTCTTCAAAGCAGGGTGGCTACAAAAGTCGAACTTGCGAGACGCGGAGTGCAGGTTCCTACGCAGATCTGTTCGAGATGTGGGCTGGCCACAGAGGACTGTAATCATGCCTTTTGTGACCTGCCTGTGGGCTAGATAGATATGGTGGAACGTGGTGGCTTGGATGAGGACCCCATGGCCGGGGGATTGCGACTCTTTGACGGATATGGTGGAGAAAATTCTTGCGAACCCAGGGGGAAAGAGATGGAGGAGGGTGGTCTACACTGTCATTTTAGCTACTAATTGGAGGATTTGGATCGCTAGAAACTCCAAGGTGTTCGAAGATAAGTTCGTGTCGGTCCGGGTTACTGTCGATCAGATTAAAGAGGATTCTTACCTCTGGATTTCTAATCGGATGTATTGAACTTGCTGTAATCGCAGTCTTTGTTGTTTTGTTGTTTTCTTTCGTTGGTGTTGTAATATCCAGCCCCTAGCTAGCTCTTTATATTTATATATAAAGCGATTGCCGTTCAAAAAAAAATGACATTAATGAATTTAATATATTTACATATTTCAATAGCCACTGATGCTTTGGCCCAGTGGTGTCGGGGTGAGGGTGTACAAGGTGAGGTCAGATTTTTGGATTCCCGGTGAATATTTGGGAATATTAGGTAAGGATGTAATTAGCCGTTAAATATATATATATATATATATATATATATATATATATATGTTCCAATACATTTTTTTTATAATATTTATAGCAAATTGAAATAAAAACGATGCTCACGTGATGATGTTTGATTGATAAAATATATTTTTTATTTCACAATCTGTATTTGCATTTCTTTTGGTGCTTATGCTTTGTATTGAGGTTAAAGTAATGATTTTGATTTTTTTAGGAAAAATTACAGAAATCGTCCTTTATGTTTATATCGTTTTTCAGTGGTTGTCCTTTAACTTCAAAGTTGATGGAAATCGTCTTTTATGTTGTAAAATCTTGCATGTCTCGTCCTTTTGGCCTAACCTGGTTAGTTTTTTTGGTTAAGTTTGATCACGTGCAAGGCATGTGAGGGCATAAATGACAATTTACCCTCTGATTTCATCTCCTCTTTTATAAACCCATCTCTCTCACTCACACACAAATCTCTGGGCACTTCACCGCCCTAAACCACCCCCCTTTCTCACCACTACCTGCCACCACTATAGCCAACCACCACCATGCTATTTATTGAAAACAAATATAACCACCTAAAGTTCCAAAGCATATTCTTACTTTTTTGGATCTGGAAGATGAACATGTTGAAGAAGCTTTGGATGCCTCGGTAATCAGGTAGGGTGGCTGGTGGTGGAACGTGTGGGTGATGGCGATGGTTCTGGACGGTAGTGTTGGTGGTGGTGGCTGTGATGATGGTGGTTAAGTTATCTTTCCCCTAATTTATCATGATACGCTAGCAAATTGAGTTCCATTCCTTGATTCTCAATCAATCCGACCTGTTTTCCCTCGGTAAGGCTTTGTTTTGCAATTTGTTGCTCATTATGTTGTTGTTTGGATGTCAGATTTGTGGGATTTCATGCGGTTGTTTTGGAGATTTTATAAGAAAGAAGAAAACTATGTTACAATGGGAGGGGTGGGGTTAGGGTGTGTTAAAGAATTAAAAATTAGGGTTTTTTTTAATTATGGTGGGGATGTCAGATTTGGTGAGATTTTGTGGTGGTTGCCGGATTTGTGGGGTTTCGTAGTGGCAGGTGGTTGTTAATGGCACTTTGCCAAGTGGTGGTGGTGTAGGGTTGTTGATGGCAGGTTGTGGTGGCGGTGGTGGCAGGTTTATGGCAGAGGTGGTGGAGGTGTGGGATGGTGGTGGATGTGGTGGTGGTTATTGAAGAATGTAAGTGATGGTGGTGATAAAGATGATAGAGATGAGGGCATAACTGTCATTTTGCCCTTATGTGGGTCCACATGACCAAACTTAACAAAAAAAACTAACCAGGTTAGGCCAAAAGGACGAGACATGCAAGATTTTACAACATAAAGGACGATTTCCATCAACTTTGAAGTTAAAGGACAACCACTAAAAAATGATGTAAACATAAAGGACGATATCTGTAATTTTTCCTTTTTTTATTGGAATTATGAAGAAATTTTTGTTTGAAGCAATAACATCTTTAACTCCATGGACTTGGACACTTAGGGTATGTTTGGTATGGGGTAATGGAATGGATGAGGTAATGGAATGGACGAGGTAATGGAATGGACAAGGTAATGGAATGGATCATTACCATTACATGTCTTGTTTGGTTGCCATGTGGGAATGAAACAAAACATTACTTTGTGTTGTTGGATAGGCAGGAAAAGACGAAAAAATAAAATCGGAGGTGAGTGGCGGTGGTGGGTGGTGGTAAGTGGCGGTGATGGTGGGTGGTGGCGATGATGGTATGTGGTGGTAGCGTGGCGGTGGGTGGCGACGACGGCGGTGGGTGGTGGCGAAGATGGCGATGGGTGGAGGTGGATGGCGGCGATGGTGGGTGGGTGGGTGGGTGGGTGAAGGTAGTGGGTGGCGGTGGTTGGTGGCGGCGACGACAGTGGTGGGTGGTGACGACGGTGGTGGTAGGTGGTGAGCGACAGTGGTGGGCGGCGTTGGGTGGTGTTGGATGGCGGCGGTGGGTGGGTGACGGTGGTGGGTAGCGGGTGGCAGGGATGGTGGGTGGATGCCGGTGGTGGCGGTGGAGTGTGGTGGCGGTGGTGTGTGGTGGTGGTTGGTGGCGGCGGTGGTGGTGGTGGCGGCAGCGGTGGTGGGCGACAGTGGTAGGTGGTGGGCGACGATGGTGGGTGGTGACAGTGGTGGTGGGTGGTGACGATGGTGATGGGTGGTTGTGGTGGTGGTTGGTGGGTTATGGTGTTGTTAGTAAAGGGTGAATGAGAGATGGAATGAAAAAAAATATGGTGGGTGGATGGAATGGTTTTGAGGGAATGGAATGCCTTGTGGAATGGGTGATTCCATTCCTTTAACTAACGAAACACACTATTTTTCATTACCTCGTAATGGTCCATTCCATTCCCCTTCCATTCCATCATACCAAATGCTACCTTAAACTCTACCTCTCACTCACGAATCAAGAAGAATAACTAACTTTACTTTAAGCCACCAACAGAGGATTTTTTTTATAAAATGGTGGAACAGTGAGAAGTTTTTGTGCATTTGGTGTGTGTCAGCAGTAAAGTTGTGCAAAGGGTGAATCCGCAAATTGACTTTGCGGATTGTGTTGATATGGACGATGAGTAGGAGAGAAGGAGGTTGCACTTTAGTCGATGATCAGTAGGATAATCCCCAAGTTGAACTTTCGGATTTCCTTCTCTCCTACTGACATGCCAAAGACCTTCATATATTATGTTCATATTATTGGAAAGCTTGTGCAAGGAGTGCTTATAATAATAATTGAAAATTTGAAATGGTACAGGAGAGAAAGAATTCTGCAAGTTCAACTTGCGGATTATCCTACTCATCATCGACCAAAGTGCAGCCTCCTTCATTCTCTCCTGCTCATCGTCCACATCAGCACAATCTGCAAGTTCAACTTGTGGATTCACCCTTCGCACAACTTCACTGCTGACACACACCAAATGCACAAAAAACTTCTCACTGTTCCACCATTTTATCAAAAAAATCCCAATAGAGAGAGCCGGCAAAAACAAAACAAGAAACACAGGAGTTACATCACATCCTTTTTCCTCACACACTACAAGAATATGGAGCAACAGAGGCAACTTCCAAAAAGTCGTCTCTAAAGGCTCTAATCTGGAAGTGGGATTAAGGAGCAAGTTTAGCGGCCAACAGCTATAGAGGCGACAAAAGTGACCTCTATTGCTCTATAAGTATTAGCGATGAACACTATTAGAGGCGACTTTCAATAGCAACGAAAATATGAGCAATAGAGATGAACTTTTAGCGGCGACTCAATAGCAACGACATGTCGTCGCTATTATCTTTAGCGGCGACATTTTTGAGCAATAGAGGAGACATAATTCGCCTCTATTGCTTAGTTTTCTTGTAGTGTGACGTACTATATACATCTAAACAATTTTAACTATTTTTAATAAAAAAAAAGAACCTCAAGAACTTAATTCATCCTAAAATATTTTCAACCTTAACCTACTTATTGTTAAACACTTATTGTTAAACATTAAGTTGTTTTGCGTTTGAAATATACACCAAAACGCACGCATCCACCACTACTACAAGAAATCGGACCTTTACCGACGAAATAAAAAAGACTTTTTTTTGTTGCAATAGATTCGCCCCTATTGTTCCGTCGTAATAGGCCATTGATTTCGTCGCTATAGTCGTTACCGCAATAGGGTGACCTTAGACACGAAAGTTCCTCTCTATAGGGCTGTCGCTAAAAAGTATAGCACATTTAAAAAATAACTTTTAATTCTAAAAAATATTACCTAATGCCACCAAGTTTCCTCGCTATAGTTGTAACTTATAGAGACAAAACTTCGTCGCGATAGTGTTAATCTGTAGAGACAACATACCGTTGCTATAAAGTCATGTTGGGTTTTTATGCTGCAAAGTTAATATCAATTTTAAATTAAGAGAAATGAGAATTTATAAACACTTACACAACGTATTAAAAAAATAAGAGACAAAGTTATGGTTAAAAATGATCTTATTACAATGCTCTACTATACCGTATACCGTTATCGTAATGCTCTACTTACAAGAATTGAGTATGTATATAAGAATATTCACATCTAAGTCTCTATCTTTGTCTTTTTTTTTTTTTTTTGAATGGAACATAAGATCTATTCATTAAACTATCAAGAATTACAAGTGAGCGGCGGGTAGACGAGCAACAAGCTGTGCCGCTACCCTTTTTTGAATAGTAAAGTCTACTTTATTAAAAATAAAGCTTGTATTCTTGACCGCATGAGAGTTACTTTGCACCACCCTTTACACACGATCTTAAAACCGGATTGTTTCGGGAGCAAGGCCCCAAAGTAATTAAAAAGATTTTTCTCCAAAGTTTGTTTATTTTTAAAAACCTCACACGTCTTTATCTATGTTACTCCCAAATTGTTTTGTTTTGGTTTTATTATCTCACAAAATTATAAACACTGATGAATGGTCACCGACGTATATAAGATGGTCACTATTGTTTTTTTCAATTTTTTCTACATTATAGAAATTCCATTAGAAGAACATTTTATTTGTTTTCTATATATTTTTCTTCAATTATATGCTGAGAAAGTGGGTTTTTGAGGCTAGCTTCAATCACGTCGATAATAATCTCCTGTATGATTGTTCTAGAGCTTTAAAAACTACTATAATTGTAACATAAAAATCAACTATTCTTAACAAAATATTGATGACAAAAAAGGTTATGATTTGATCGTTCTTAAAAAAATATTGATGACCAAAAGGAAATTCGTCACAGCGAAATAAACGACCATTAAATAACTGTTAATAACATTAAATGAGAAAACTTGGGTTTCTTTTTAAAGTTATCGTTTTCATTATTCAAATTTTCACTATAGACTTATTATATGATTAAATATATCGAATTAATATATGACGTTTCCAATATCTTAATGCCTAATCCATAGAGTCAACGTGAAAAATAGCGTTGGGAAGTGTTGTATAATTGTAATATTATATCTATAAATCTTAAAAACATTTGAAACCGATGGATCAACAAGAAGTACTTAAGAGAAGATGGTATGTTAATTTTAATAATATATCTATACATCGTAAAAACATTTGAAACAAATGGATAAAAACAAACTTAAGAGAGGTGTCACTAATGGAAAAAAAATAATTTTAACAAAAAGTATAAATGTAAATTACTGATAGTTGTTGATAATAAAATGGATGTGGACCTTTTTTTTTCTGAATGGTAAATTGGGAACTCATGAGTCATGACTAGTGAAGTATCATCGTTTCATCAGCGAATCACCTGATCATATTCATATTTACTAGGCAATAATGTCTATACATCAAGTCAGGAGGAAACCTAATGAATGTGAGAAAAAACTCAATGTAAGAATCGAACCCAGGAGCAAATGGTCCCAAGCCTTATTCTATCCCTAAAATGTCACTAGGCTATAATGCCATGAGTGGTTGTGAATTTACATCCAGCCATTTGGTAACGATACAATTAACAGTGTTTAGAAAGATTACGGCATGTGTTGAATTAGAAAATTGAATTGAATAATGAAGAAATTGGTGAGCCCCCACCCTTGTGGTGGAGTGACATGTGAAATGATGATGGGTAGAGCCTAGCCTCCTTGAGGTGCCAAGTTCAATCTTTGATCCCACTAGGTTTTACTGATTTTCTACTATCGTGTCTTCGGGCATCGTTTGTTGTCCGTTCAAAAATTGGTGAGAATTGTTAATTTTGTGGTAAAGTGGATTTTGACCAATTTGACAGTGAATTAGATCAATTACATTTTAGTTAATCTAAAGTTCATATCCAATTATGTTAAAATATCAATTAATGAATATGACCTATATTAATTGGAATTTTGGTGAGAATAGGTTATGAGGGACGCTAGCGTGCTGAAAATTCAATACGTTGGTTAATTAGATTATTAATAGTCAATGTATAACGCTCTATATAGATAGACTTGAATAAAAAGGTTTTAATCGCGAGTGGAATATTGATGCTGTGATTGTGTCAATTGTATAAAAAGGGTTAAGTTAAGTGGAAGGGCATGTTGCAGGCAAATTTGACCTTGGTCAGGTGAAAGTTAAAGAAAGATTTGGAATGCACGCAATGATTTAGAGAAAATATTATCATGTTGTAACTAATAATGGGAATAATAATAATATATCAACATGCAAAACCCTAAAACCTCTGACTATGTCGGGCGATTCTAGGAGGCAGGAATGGCAGGATGTAACATCAAGGAAAAGCAAGAAGGATTCTCATTCGGATGCGACAAATAACAAGGTAATCACGAAGTTCTTTGTAGCAAACCTTCCTCCAAAGTGTTCGTCTATGGATTTGAAAGAAGTTTTTGGTGGTTTTGGGGGGTATGAGGGTCCGTATATTGCTAGGAAGTTGGATCGGTGGGGTAAAAGGCTTGGTTTTATTTCGTTTAAGGATGTTCATGATGTTAAAAGGATGGAAGGGGAGATGATAGATGTTTGGTTGGGATCATGTATATATATATATATATATAAGTTGTTCGTTACGCAAGCTAGGTTTATGAATGGGGCTGTTTTGGATAAGGAAGCCATAGATCCGAAAGGAAAGAAGATCTCGAACGTTCAGCATGGACACCATGCAAGCCCTAGTGCAGGGGGAGCAGCGGTGCCTGAGGTTCGAGCGGTGGAGCGGGGAGGAATTAATGATGTAGCGGGATGTGGGAGATCGTTTCTTGATTCGGTATTGAATCGGAATAAAGTGGATATTATTACTGTGGATGATAATGTGGAAGGTTATATGCAATGGAAAGGAGTCACCTTGGTTGGTAAGGTGCTCGATTTCAGCACTTTAACTTCATTAAAGAAGTTGCTAAGGGGTAAGGATTGGAGGTTAGTAAACATTAAATATGTGGGTGGTTTTTCGGTTTTGCTTATTTTTAAGTCTGTGGAGGAGGCCGATTGTTTCTTGGGTGACAGTGAGATGTGTGGTCTTTGTGGTTTGATTGTTTAACCAAATGGGGTGATAATTATAAGGAGATGGAGTGTATTGCTTGGTTACAAATCCATGGAGTGCCGACTAAGCTCGCCATTGATCAGGTTTTGGATGTGATCGGTAATCGGTATGGAAGAGTTGTGCAACCGACAAATATGTCCACTGAAGATAATAACTTTTTGTTTATATACCTCGGTGTTTTGACAAAGTCATGTAGGAGGATAGTGGATCGAGTGGATATAAGTTGGAGAGGTTTTTTGTTTAACGTTTAGATCGACAAAGATGTGGGGGAATGGGTTCCAGATTGTGCGGAGAATTATGATGATGAGGAGCTTTTCGATGATGAATCTTGGAGAATTGGTGAGGAGGAGGGGGATGGTTTTAATGACGATCCTAAGAGTAATCCCGTTGAGTTAGAGATGGGTGAAATTCCGGATAATGAAGGCGTGGAAGACATTGCTCAGGATCCGAAGGTTGGGGAATGTGATTTTCAGAACAGTTTGGAGTCTCCGATAAGCATAGTCGGTGCGTCAAAAGAGGAGTCTACGGTGGTTCGCAAGAAGTTTCGACGCAGGCAGTTATTCAAGAATAGGGGAGAGTCTAGTGGCTCTCAAGAAAGACCAAAGAAAAGACAACGGGATGACAACGATCCGTTTAGCTTGGATAAACTTATTGGGATTATGTCTACTCATTCGCAGCCACAGCATGTCCAAGGTGATCAGGATAATATTTGTAGTAACGACTTTATTACTCCAGACCTGAATGCACAGATGAATAGTTGTGATGCAGGTCCGGTTAGTGAGGAATGCGTGGTGAATGTTAATAATGAGCCCCAACCAACTTCTGTAAATGAAAATGTCACTTTTATTGATGAAGTACATCGAACTTGTGAGGTGGGTAATGTTCTTGGTGTAGAGGAGATTCAAAACTTTGCGCCAGAGGTTCAACATAATTTGCGAAGCGAAGGTTATCAAGGAGGTGATCAATGAATGTTCTTTCATTGAACATTCGTGGTCTAGGAATTTCAAGTAAAGCGGACATGGTTCGGGGTTTACGTATTTGTCACGAGGTGAGTTTTATTATGATTCAAGAAACTCAATTCGTGGATGTGAGTTCGGTGGATGTGGGTCATTTTTGGGGTAGAGGCGATTATTGTTTTGATTGGGTTTCGTCGACCGGTAGGTCGGAGGTTTGTTACCGGTTTGGGATCCGAAGATTTTCGTTATGTCGGAGGTGTCTAAAATGGCGAATTGTTTATTGGTTTCGGGTAGTATCAAAGGTTGCGGCTGTGTGAATAATCTTCTTAATGTTTATTCTCCTCACAATATTACGGCTAAGAGATCTTTGTGGAATGGTATTGGCGATTTAATCGGTAATGGTGATGGGTGGTGGATGGTAGCGGGGGATTTTAACACGGTTAGGAGCGAGTCTGAAAGGAGGAATTCTATTTTTAATTATACCGAGGCGAATGAGTTCAACGATTTTTTGGACGCTAAGAACCTTCAAGAGTATTCTTTAAAAGGGAGACGGTTTACATTTGCGGCAGGCGATAAATTAAGCCGCATTGATCGCATCTTTGTTAATTGGGAATTCTTCATGGCGTGGCCGAATGCGGAATATCTAGCTCTAGAAAGAAACATCTCGGAACATAGTCCTCTTATTTTGAAAATCCGGAATTCCAATTTTGGGAACAAACCATTCCGGTTCTATAACTCGTGGTTGGTTCGTGACGGTTGTGGTGAGGTTATCAGGCAGGCGAGTAGTGAAACTCATTGTGAAGGCGTCCCTGATTTGGCTTTAATGAGGAAATTCAAAAGCATCAAAAAGAGGCTCATCTCGTGGATTGATAAAGTAAAGCAACTAGAGGATGGAGAAAAAACTTTTATTGGCAAAGGAGTTAAAATCTTTGGATGAGGCTATGGAGTTTTGTCAGCTCACTGATTCGGAGGTTTGGGTTTTGGAAGAAACCAAGAGCAGGTTACGTGAGATCAAGAACTTTCAGCAACGTGATCTAAAGCAGAAATCTCGGTGTAACTGGGCTACGTACGGGGATGAGAATTCACGGTATTTTCATAGTTTTATTAACAAAAGAAAGGCTGCAAATTATATTCCTGGCTTGATGGTGCGCGGTAATTGGGAGACAAGACCGAACATCATCAAACGTGAAGTGCTTCGGTTTTTCAGTTAATTCGTCGACTGAAGTTGAAAGTATATGGGTTAAAAAAGTGCAGGTCGATGATTCTATAAAGTTGGTCAAGGCTTTTTCGGTCCAAGAAATTAAAAATGCAGTTTTTGATTGTGGTGCGGATAAAGCTCCCGGGCTGGACGGTTTTAATTTCTGTTTTATTCGGACTTTTTGGGATATTTTTGAGAAAGATTTTGTTGATATAATGAATCGGTTTCATAGTGTTGGGAGATTCAGTGACGGGGTGGCTTCTTCGTTTATTACTCTCATCCCGAAAGTGGGAGATCCGGTTAATCTCGGGGATTTTCTGTCACACCCCGCCTAAGGTGGAAAACGGGATGCAACCGAAATGATTTCCAAGCACAAAAGGTCACGCAAGAATCGATATATTAAAAATAGGGACTTCCATAAGACAACATAGTTTTACAAAACATTAAGTTAATTTGTCTTTAATAAAACCATTGCATGAAATTGTTAATGTTTGAAAACAATACAACAATGGTTCAAAAGGGTGATATCCCATGATGCTCACACGCGTCCCCCAAGTTCCATGCTTCATGCTAGTTACCTGAAAAACATGCATGTAAAAATATAGGTCAACACAAAGTTGGCGAGTTCACAGGTTTTATGTAAATGGACATGTAATCCAAATCCGACTAAATTACTGCCTAGCTAGGGCAATAATTAATATGTGATCTGACATGAGCCCATAACCAAACCTTAACATGTTGTGCCTCGCCCATTGTTCACTCAAGACAATGAATAAATGTGAAATACTAGCACTCTTTTGATATCTATCATTAGGTCAGCGCGACTGACCAAGAGTGGGGGTGTCAACCCAATAGATCTATTCTGGTGTTTCATGGCTAAGTCCATAGCTAATGGTTATGGTATGATGTATGACACGGGGGCTTAATGGATCCTGAACCTTACTATCTCATGTTCACATAATAGTTATGTATGTAACTGAAAACTCTACGCATCTTTTTCCCTCGAAAAAATGTAAAAACAGTGAAAAGGGGCAGTGAAACTCACCTTGTGGTGTGTTTGGGAATGAACAAATGAGTCTGAGTTAGAGAGATCGACCTACGTGTCCTATGTAACAAGAGTTATTTTAGGTCTATGTTACTTGTACTGTTTACAAGTTGTTCTCTTGTTACGCTTATTCTTGTAAATTATCTCTTTAAGTTAGATGTGTCTTTTGTTGTAAAGATTTGCGTATTTAATGACTTATTTGTCAAAAGATACAATGTTCAT
The DNA here is from genome assembly GCA_032199755.1 of Ambrosia artemisiifolia. Taxonomy (NCBI): domain Eukaryota; kingdom Viridiplantae; phylum Streptophyta; class Magnoliopsida; order Asterales; family Asteraceae; genus Ambrosia; species Ambrosia artemisiifolia. The sequence continues at coordinate 54,717,023 of CM063513.1, read as the reverse complement.
TTTTTAAATGTTCCACATTAGGGTTTCTAATGCAACATTTTCCAAAATATGAACCTCATGGTTGTTGTGTTGTAAGATTCATAATCTTTATGTACACTAGTGATCTTAGCAAAAGATAGCTTATTTCTTGGAAAAGCACTACTTTTACTTGTGAAAATACATATTCTATACACTTTGGATGGTGTAGGTATTCATGTGTTGTAGATTTTACAACCTTGATCCCGACATGTCCATAGATCCATAATATTTAGGTATCTTTTATTTATTATCTCATAAGTCTAATAACCTTTGTGAAAACAATAATGCTTTATGTTAAACAATACTTTTCTTGAAAACATCTATACCTTGTATGCTTTGTTATGGATCTAACATGTCACATATGATCTTTAACTACCCACATTGTGTCTTATGTTGATGAGCTTTTGGAAAATATATATAGTTTTTCTTACAAAACTTTCGGCCATCATGTTCTAATATATATATATATATATATATATATATATCGGCCTTAGTGTGTGTGTGTATATATACATACATTTTTCCAATTATCATAATGTATTTTAAAGCATGAGTTTACTCACTTACATGGTTTAGTTACAAGAGTAAACATACTAGTGAACAACTTTGTATTTAAGAGACTATATAAAAATAAAGACACAAGTTTATGAAAACAAGATTATACCTCCTAGTGTCTAGGAAATGAGGGAGTTAGGGGCCTTGTGCAACCTTGATTATGCTCCTTGTACCCCTAATGGTCCCTCGAAAGTAAATGGTTATTGTTAGTAACTAGGGTGTGGGTGGTGGTTCGGTGGTGGTGCTCAGTGGGGGTACGGTGCCGAGAGAGAGAGAGAGAGAGAGAGAGAGGAATAGAGGGGTTGGGTTAGTTGTTTTTGGTGCACTTGTTCATCTAATCTCTAGCCCTATATATAATTGTTATGGATGGAAAGGCATCATGGCTTAGGAAAGGTGAAAGAAGGCATATTTCTAATTATGGTTTAAGATCTATCAAAGGTGATTTTGGTTAGATTGGGAAGAGATCTTGGGACTTGACATGTGCATGTTCTCCTTGGGGTATGGGGGCCGAAATCTTGAGGGTGTTGGGAGGTCATAGATTAGTCAAATCATCTATACTTAATGTATGATAATCATGTTCATTAGTCACATTAGTAAGATTCTTGGTGGCTTATGGTAAGATTATGTTGGAAAGGTGGGATTACAAATAGGGTAAGTCAACACTAAACTTTCCTAGATGTCATAAGATGATTTCCTCTTTGGTGTAAAGTCTAGGAATTGATGGAGGTGACTAAGCTTGTCTTAGGAATCTTGGTGGAAGAATGAAGTGAAGGGACTTGTGCATGAGTGGAAGACACAAACACTACACATATGTGTGTATGTGTGCCGTGTATATATGTATGTATGTGGAGGTTACGCATTTTTGGCAAGTCAACTACCATGGAATGAATACAAGGTCAAATGTTTAACCAATTGTGGTGGAATCTTGGTGATTTGAAGTGATGGTTCATTGATGACTAGAGGTATAATCTTTGAAAGGCACAATCATACACACATACATATGTATGTCGTCACATACATATATACATACATATATATATATATTGAACATTTTAAATCCATGTCTTGTACAAATGTGTATTCACATGTTATAATTAGATGTTAAGTGTGATCTTTGTACAAGTTTATGTGACACAAAACAATATATAATTGTGTGTTCATTATATATTTTTAACTAGTTGTATTACTAGTCATACATGGACATTGTGTTTGGATAATTTCTTGTATATGGACATTGTTTGTTTTTGTTCTTGATTGGATCATAATTGTGATATTATGTTCAATTGTATGAATTTCCAAACTAGGGTTTTTGGTATGATCTCTCTATAGCTCATGATAACTATTCAGCTAGTTATGAAATTGTATCCCCTAGCGTGTCTAATGCTAGACTGTAAGCATCGAAATTGACTTGCTGAGACCCTGTATGGCTCAATTGTAATGAAACATGTAAAATGAAATGTCATGCACAATGTGTACGTGTAGCTAATGTACGGATATGACCTGTGATTTCGACGGGTGTCACATTTTCGCCCGATTACTCTTATAGGGTGCATTAGTAAGGTGGTGTCGAAGGTGTTAGCGAATCGGTTACGTGTGGTGATGACCAAAGTTGTTTCAGAGAATCAGTCAACTTTTTTATCGGGCAGGTACATTCTTGACGGCCCTATTATGTCTAACAAGATCTTAGCATGGGCGAAAAAACGAGGTAAAAAAATGTTTCTCTTGAAAATTGATTTCGATAAAGCTTATGATAATGTGAATTGGGGTTTCTTGATATCGGTTCTTGAACAAATGGATTTTCCTTCTAAATGGTGTGAGTGGATTCGCGGGATCTTGGTTTCAGCTAGATTTTCAGTTTTGGTAAACGGGTCGCCTACTTTTGAGTTTGGATGTCAGAAAGGTATTCGTCAGGGTGATACTATTTCCCCTTTCTTGTTCATTATTTTGATGGAGGCCTTCTCGGGTTTAATGAACAAGGCATGTGATTTAGGAGTTTATGATGGTATTCGGCGTCCTAATAATGGTCCGGTTCTTTCGCACTGGTTATATGCGGATGATGCGATGCTTATGGGGCAATGGTCCGAGTTTAATTTTGCAAACATGAAAAGGATTCTTCGGATATTCTTTTTATGTTCGGGTTTAAAAATTAATTTAAATAAATCGGTGTTGTACGGTATTGGGGTAGATAGCGAGATGTTAAAGAAGGAAGCCGAAATTTGGGGTGTACAGCTGGAGATATTCCATTTGTTTATTTGGGCATTAAAGTTGGGGCAAATATGAATAGGATAGGTAATTGGGATCCGGTTGTGAACACGTTTAAACGAAGGTTGTCGGCTTGGAAAGCTAATACTTTATCTATTGGTGGTCGGGTGACTTTAATCAAATCGGCCCTTCATAGTCTGCCTATCGAAGTAACCAAACAGTCTCCTTCAGTCCTGTTGGAGTTATTGAGGCTTACAACTCATAAAAGCCTTGGAAATACGCTAGCGAGTTGTTGCGGCATGTGCGCTCATGGAATAAGGAAGTTCAATTGCGAAAGTCAAGGGAAAAGAATGATTTAGCAAAATAGATCTTTACTAGCATGGAAAGATGTGAGGGTCTCAACCACCCTATTGTTGATCATAAGAATTCACTCTTATCTAAGCTCACAAAAGAAAAGTAAAGGAAATACTAGCAAGGAAAGGTAGGAGCAAATCGTCATCGCGCTCTGTCGAGCTAGTAGAGCCTTCATCCTCACTTTCCATGTGTTCGTCCCGCTCATGTTTTCCTTCCATCCCTTCTTCTTCCTTCTTCGCGGGTGTTAGTGTTATGTGGATCTTGTCGCGTATAGTCTCCTACTCCGGTCATGTGTAAGTCAGTTCAGTGGTCATCTACACCACTCATTCCTCCAATCGTGGCTGTCAGTCATTAGTAGGTTTCGTCTTCCCTTGAGATGTTGCACTGCATCGTAGGCTTTACATAACTCCCCAAGAGTGTGTGTAACAAGCCCCGATCTGATGTGTTCCCATGAATCTACCATATACTCACGAGGAAAAGGGAGACGCATGCCATATAATCGCTCGCTCGTACTGGGCATAAATGTACTAGAGTAAGAATAAAATTCTATATGAGTAACCCAGTCTCGTCTGAGTTTTGAATGGAAGTAAGAAAGATCAAGCGACAAGGAACATAAACTAATTGTCTCCTTGCTCAGTGAGGAAAAGGATGAGTCTCAGTATTTGATTTCTTCGAGTTCGATTCGGTTTAGTGGTACCGCGTCATAGACGTCGTGCAGCTTTCTGTGTACGTGCGCCACAACGCTCGCAAGGGCCCTCTCCCATGTACTATAGTCGTTTCCTCATCCACGAGGTTTGTTAGGATACTAATCCCAGTAATGCGACACCTAGTGTACCCTGGGTTCCCACCAGTGACGTGTTCAGAATCAGGTTTAGAACTAGAAGGTAACATATCTCCTGAAATCATGTGTTGTAGATATATGTAGCTAAATGCTAGTTGTGCACTTAAGCTGTGAGTGTAACTAATGTAGTACTTATGCTATGATGATTATAGACTAGAATGCAAGTCCTAGTTCACTATAACTGATGGCTCGGATACCAATCTGTCACACCCTCAAATTTCCACTGCGGGGTTTATACCGCGAGGCGCATGACATACCAGGATCCCATAGCCATAAGTCATAGGAACGAACTCTAAATTCCCAAACCATTTAGTTTGTTTTCAAAAATCAAGTTTAGTTAAGCTGCGGAAGCGTAAACCAAATTTAAATATTTTAAAACCATGCGCAAAACAACGAGCCCAAATTAAAACCATAAGAAAGAAAACGTAAAAACACGATATGTAAGTTAGGTGCATGCCCAAGACCCCAAATGCAGTGAAACATGCAGTGCTTCCTAATCGTGACACCGGAAGCTAACTACCTGCAAAAGCATGTACAGAGTGGGTCAACAAACAATGTTGGTGAGTTCACAAGTAAAGTAAATGAGTGAGTAAACGCGTAGGTTTCCAAAACCACGTAACCAAGTAAAAGCGTCGGTCTCCCAGGCCACGTAATACCAAATAAAAGTGTCGGTCTCCCAGACCATGTGACAACAAGTAAAAGCTAATTCACATGCCAGGGGTAGCTAACTCACTCATGATAACTAACACTGGTGATACCGAACTGCTAAACAACGAGATCCCACAATAGTGAGCAAAGTGCCTTGCATCATTGCCCATCAACAATGATAATAAAAGTTAAGTTATAGTTCACACCCATGCTCCCATCACGATGTGAGGTTTGTGAAACCAAATAGCGCTATCAACTAATAACCCGCTTGCCCACCCGGCAATTCAATCGGTATCTAGAAGGACTTCAACGATAGGGTTGGTTTAGTTCATCAAGGACATATAGCATGAATTAGTAAAAGTAGATTCACCTTGTGAACCTAGCACCCCAAAGCCTTGATGTGTAAAAGTAGTCCCAAACCGGACTAGGAAACGTTAAGTAAGTTGTCTCCCCGAGACGTATGCTTTTGAGAAAAAAGTAGTGAAACTCACCTTAGGTTGCAAAAGCTAATATAAACCGCAAAGACTGAAACGTGGTAGACTACTCGCCTATCGATAACCTATCGAACACAAATTTACGAGTGTCTGAGTGCGGTTACACATATTGATTATCCCAAACCATTGTACTCTACAATGACCTAGGTGATACCTTATGCAAATAGACTCGATACAAGTAGACCATGTATGACCCGTGCAAATCGTTGGTGATTAATTCATAAAGGAGCATGTCAAAACTTCTAACACGATAAGTCCCCATTACACACATTCGCATAATCAACCTATCATGTCATCTATAACATACACATAGAATGTATACATGTTCCCATATGGGGTTTCACAAACAATAACTCATTAATACCTACAAAATATCAACAAATCATTGTTTCTCATAGTTGCTATTTCTGGACAGATTTTAACTTATGAAAACGAATTTTTATAAAATATCAATTCAACTCTTCAGGTCCTCAAAATTTACTGGAAGTTCCTATGGATTTCCCATGCATGTCACTATTTTTATTTTATCACAAAAACCCTTCAAAATTTTATGAAAAATAATTTAGTTCAGCCTCCTCCAGAAAAACGTGCTGTTGACAGCAGCTTAGTCAAAATTTCATTAAAAATCTTAGGTTTATCCAAACGAGGTGAATCTAGTGGGAAAAGATCCGGACCTCATATACGCATCTACTGTCCAAAAATCGCGACCAACGGACTTGTAAAACTCAAGTTACAGTCCTTTAAAGTCGGCTGATTTTTCACATCCGAAAATCAGCCTATACCTCTAAACTCATAACATCATGGAAAAATATCAAAACAAGTAAAAAACGTATGATCTTGGACTTTTCGAAAACCTAACATCATAAATAAGGTTCTAGCATCGAGTAACACTCAAAACAATCAAGTTACATCCCATATAACAACCCTACAAACTACCAAAACGAATCTGCTAGAAACTGAAACTTGCGCGCCAAGTTATTCATGAACCCTAATCATCCATAATCACATATTCCATGAAATCCTCATATACAATCATGTTAAAATCTGTATTTTTCGCAATCCAAAACCCTAGTTACAATCACATACATCAATTCTCATAAACCTCCATACAAAACATCCAAGAATTTACACAAACACATATATATGCGATTCATACATCATAGAGTTTCTAGGGTTATTAAAAGCTTTTCAAAACATTAACAATTATCACAAAACTTATAAAAATTATACCTTCAATGCAAGAAATCCTCAGGTTTTGAGATTCCACCCAACACCACTTGGATTAATCAAGAGAATTTGTTGTTTGATTGAAATTGAGAGAGATAGTGGGGATGGGGGAAGGTTCACGGCGCAAAAGAGGAACCTTAGGGTTTCTTATTTTTTTGGATCTACAATTATAAGAGAGTTTGGCTTGTTGCCCAAGTAATTGGGTATTAGGGCTTTTTAGCTTGCTATCCGGACCCGTTAATCATGTTTTAACCCAATACTGGACCTGATAATATTAACCACCCCAACCTACATAAAAACTATTGTTTTTATCATCTCATAACATATTAATCATATAGTGCACATAATTTGCATGGTTTACGTACTGACTATCAGTTAAGTAGTAATTCACATAAACATGTAATTCACATAAACATGTTACTTCACGTTCATCATATTTCAATTGTACACATTATCATGTATGCTAGACAAATCACCAACGTTCGGGATACAGGACTCGTGTGTGTGTCAAAACAAGGATTTTTCTTAATTATAACGTACGTTAATATCATCTAACATATGTTAGACCTCCTTAAGTAACCCTATTTAAGTGTTTAACCACGTATTAACATGCAAGTTAACTAGAGTTCAGTAAAAGTATTAACCTGAAAATGCGGGGTGTCACAAGTAGCGCCGGTTAATGGTTCTAATACTGGCGTGTGGAAGAATTGTGTTACTTTTTGGAATAAGCACAAGGTTCAAGGTGTGGGTTTTAATAGCTTGATTCGGGGTCAACTTGGTGATGGAAAACAAATTCGTTTTTGGTTAGATACGTGGGTGGGTGATGCGCCTCTAAAAGATAAGTTCCCGGCTTTGTTCGCGCTTGAAAGAAATAAGCGGATTTGTGGATTGGAACCGGCTCCCAGCTTCCGTGGGTGAGTTAGAGGATAAACATAGATTGGAGATTTTGATTTAAGGTATGCGTTTAGATGACACTCAAGATACTTGGGTTTGGAGTGTTGGCGATGATAGTGGTTTTAGAGTGGCTTCGGTAAAGAAATGGTTAAGGGGAAGGGGTGATCCTAATACCGGGGGTTTTGGTCTCACATGGAGAAGTGAGTTCCTATCAAATGTAATATAATTATGTGGAGGGTGTTTTTGGATCGTTTTCCTACAAAGGCGGCTTTGATGAGACGTGGTATTTGGATTGATAATCAACGGTGCGCTTGGTGTGACAATAGTGATGAGTCTATTGGGCATATTCTTACGGGTTGTGTTATCGCGGCTGGAATTTGGCAAGGTATCTCGACATGGTGCAAGATTCCAGGTACATTCTTGTTTCATGTTAATGATTTGGTGAAATGGCACGAACATTGTGACACGTCCCAAAATAAGAAGATGGTGTTGCATGGGATTATTATAATCGCTTGTTGGCGGATTTGAAAGGCGAGAAATGATACTATTTTTTCAGGTAAAGAACCGAAGGTTGTGGATATGATGGCCGACATTAAGGCTTTGGGCTTTTTATGGTATAAACATAAGTTTAAAGGTGATGTAGTAGATTGGGATAGGTGGTGTTCCTTTCTTGTGATGTAAACTTGTGGTTTTTGCCTCCCTTTTCCCGTCTTGGGAAAAGGTGGTGTTTGTGTTTGGTGTTTGTTTAATGAAAGTTTAGTTTAAAAAAAAAACTAATAATGATAAATCAGTCGAAACTGTAAATTTTAGATAAAAGTCAAATTTTGACTAAATTAATCAAAAGGGCCCATATATGGCATACGACTTAGTTATTGTCAAAGTTTAATCAAGACTTAGAGTGTGTAGTGGAGTCTCATCTTAGCGTCCCTCACCTTCACTCTGATTAGCTGCAAGAGGTTGGACCCCAACTTCTAAGAAATTAAGGCCCTTTAAGGCCCCTATGTAGCGGTGCGGGAGGCCTTAAGGGACGCTAATTTTGACTTTAAGGCCCTTTAACGCTCGACTACACATGGTCTTATACTTATACTTATAATGTAAGTTAAGTCAATTAGTCATGTATTGCTGTAAATTTCGAAGACTTTAAAAGTTATGAAAGTTTAATTACGCAACCACACAATTTTTATTTATATATATTTTTTGACAATTACGCTGTGTTCCAGAGTTTACTAAACGGGAGAAAAGAAAAGAAAATAAAGGGAAGATGTGTTCCCGAGTTTCATTAAAGGAAGGAAAAGAAAGGAAAACAAAATATGGTGTGTTCTTGAGTTTCATTAAAGGAAGGAAAGGAAAGGAAATGGAAGGAAAACTAGTTAAAATTCTTTAGTTTAGTTTTTCTTCCGATTTGGAAGGAAACGGAAGGAAAGAACATTTATCCTTTCTTTTCCTTTCCCTTCCCTTCCTTCAATTCTTTTCCTTTCTTTTCCCTCTTTGAGTTAACTCGGGAACACAGCGTTAAAGTACATAGTTTTGTATGTCTTAATCAATAAGCCATCGGGACACTTCTAAATTTATAGCATACAGAAATTAAAAGACACAATTATGTAACAGGAGCTCTAAATAGTGTCTCTTGTAAAGTTGAATTATTAGTTTGAGGGACATGGTTAGTACGGTTTCACACATAATGGTGTGCATGTTATTTGAGACTAATTATATAGATCTGCCCATCATAACAGTTGTCATTTTCATTAAGTAAAATATAAAAATAAAAGTACAAGTAATGAAATGAGTGGCAGACCGATGATTTATTTTTTAGAGGGTGATCAGGAGGTTTAACCAAACTTTTAAGGGGAGTGATGAGAGTACTCGCCTACAAATTACACTAAATGTTTTTTTCAAGGGTAGTAGTAGCCTCCTTGACATGTTATTATTTGAACAACAAAGGCCTGAACACCGATATCACCCCAACACATGGATTACCCTTTCGCTCGAAGAAGACATGGTGACCCAGACCCCTACTGATCTTGAAAGAAACTTACAACTAGGAAAGCCTCCTGACTCAACTCGAAACAAAGTTTATCCCCGATTAAACTTAAACCCAACTGCCACGATTATTACAAAAGTCATGGGCTAACACTGGGGTAAGTCATGAAATTATTATTTATTATGTGACCTAACAATGCGTTTAAATAAATCATAAAAAGGATGACGTTTTATTTTAAAATTCTCATATAATTTATTTTAAAATTTAAATTAATAAAATTCTCATAAGGGAAGTCAGAAACGCGGCGTGGACACAGATCTAGGAATCATCAGATAGGGCTGACGTCTTCATTGGAGATACCTATGAGACTAAGTTACCCAATCACGTAACGACACGTGGCGAAAGATCCTTACACAGAGTAATTGTACGCAGCAAATTGGATTGGAAGAAAGCACGTGCGCCTCGAGGTTGGGTGTCAGCCACTCGACGGAGTCAAGCTTGAGCCGCTACAAGAATTAGGTTGCCATGCCACGTGTCACTTATTTAAGGTTTATGATGAAGATATTTTTTTTCTGCTTCTTTTGGTACTATTAGGGGATGGGGCGCTACGGGTACCTCACTACCAGCACGGTAACACTGTCATCATTCATGTTGGTAGTGGTCCCGTGAACCAAAATCTGATTGTAGTTAACGGGTTGGTACCCGTGAGCTTCTCTCTCCCCCTTTTATCTTTTTCTCTATTTTATTTCAAGTGGAGAGCTGTCTCCAAAAAACTGTTTCAGTGAAATGATGTGACAGTGCAGGATTGATAGAAATTAATAAAGTTGAAAAAAAACCTAGTGGAGCGCCCTAGAACTAAAAAAACATATATTATATATTAAATATTATTTGGTTATTTTGTTTATATATGGTCAATTTAGTTGATTTTTTTTACATTCTCTAATCTAACCAAAAACTCAACAAGCAAAAAAAATTCCATTTTGTATGATGATAATAAACCTATTCATCTATTTCACGCTAGGATGAGAAAATAAACAAATTAATTAAACCATAATGTAATTAAACGACTTAATTAAGGTAACCGAATAGTTAACCAATTGCTTAGTATAAAAAATGGTAACCACGACCACCTCATGTGTGGATGATGATGTCTTTATATCAGCGCCCATGTTTATGCTAGGATTAGTTCAATACTGATAACATAGAATTGTAAAAAACATTTTATGTGGTGAAGATTCCAACCCCATATTGTTTATAATAACAAATTTTTGTGATAACTACTCATATAAATGTAATCAAGCCCCACATCGCTAGTATCAGAAAGGTTCAGCTATAACAAACCTTATAAGAGAAGAGGTCAGTGGGCATCTAACATAGAACTCTTCCATTTAGTTATTTTGGCTTATTGGCTGAAAATATAACTCCCCCTAAAAGGAAAAGTGATTACCTAACCGATCTTTAACCGAAATTGACCGGTTTCAAAGTCCCTTAACTATATATTTCAATTTTGGATAGAGCTCGAATCTGAACCGACCGACCCATGCACATCCCTTATGCACGTAATCCGACACTCATTCAAAATTGACCAAGAAGTTTGAATTTCTATAAAATTACAACCATAGGAAATTATGCCCCTTTTTATTTAGCCTAGAAACCAAAAAACCCAAATCTTGATGTACTAATATGAATCCAACACCAAATGAGTGCATCTCTCCTAATTGGCAATAGAGAAATTGACATTTACTCTATCCATAACCATCATTGAAATCTAGCTCATCTCGCCTTAAAATATGCTTTCCTTAAGCTCAAATAACTAAACCGCTAATGATTACGAATTATGGATGGCAATTAGACGAGTATGAGTAATCACAATTTAAACATAATTGTAAAACTATGTCTCTTGCTAACCGAATATCTGTCAGGTATCAGTTAGATAGTTGGTAAAAGTTAGTACTCCATAACTTTTTATCCTAAATCATTACCTTATTAACAATGAATATTTAAATATAAAAGTGAAAAAGTTAGTGGGTTAGAACATAGAAATATAAATGACCTAATTCAATAAAAAAAATTAGAGTGAATAGCCAAATCCGTCCCTGGGGTTTGGCCAATATTGCTAGATCCATCCATTTTGAGAATTTTCGACTTCTGAGCCACTGAACTTTACACTTCCGTGCCAAATCCGTCCAAATCACAAACCCAGTTAAAAAATTCTGTTAACTCGAGGGTATTTTAGTCATTTCACCTAACTTAGTTATATGATAATGGTAACTAAGTTATAGTTGAGGGACTATGTTTGCCATAGTGTGAAACTTGCAAAGATTCAAAAATAATAATAATAATAATAATAATAATAAAATAAAAAGGGAGCCAAACACTTTCTTTTTTTTTCCGATCGCCCTTGTTGCCTGATCCCGCAACTATCCGACCAAATTCCGGCAACCTTAAATACCAATGCGGGTTTCATATCATAACCGATTGGAGTTTTATTAGTTGTAATCGGCGACCAAAGCTTCTGCACATGAACGTAAACATGACAAATTCTTGGAGTTTTCTGCACATGAACGTAACCAAAGCTTCTGCACATGAACGTAACCGATTGGAGTTTTCCGATCGCCCTTTTGAACGTAAACATGACAAATTGTTGATGCCAAATCACTTCTGCACATTCACATGACATAAACCCACCAAATAAACAGCAAAAATCGAGTTTTATTAGTTGTAATCGGCGACCAAAGCTTCGGACCTGCAACTTTCTTTTTTGAACTCTAAAACATCATGCGAGTCCAATATTTTCGTGGCATTCCATTTGGATTTCGGGTCTGAATAAAAGCCCTATAAATTCAGGGATTAATCTTGTCTTAATCGGGTAATTGCAAATCTTAGGGTTAGGGTTCTTATGTTAATCAATTTGGGGAAGATAATGCATTGGTCTAGTGGTTTGTGTGTTTGTTGGTTAAAATGAGGACTTGAGTTCGATCCCTGGCATCAGCAACCCTTTTTTCGTTTTTTTTCTTGTTTTTGCTAATTGTTATATTTATATAATAGGTGAAATGACTAAAATACCCTTGAGTTAACAGAATTTTTTAACTGGGTTTGTGATTTGGACGGATTTGGCACAGAAGTGTAAAGTTCAGTGGCTCAGAAGTCGAAAATTCTCAAAATGGATGGATCTAGCAATATTGGCCAAACCCCAGGGACGGATTTGGCTATTCACTCAAAAAATTATTATGATGCCTTTATAGCTTTATTCGCTTATGGCCATCCATGCCTCCATTGGAACAAGCCGGCTAACCGCGTCTAGCGGCTATGAATAAGCGGCGGCTCGAAGCCGATTAAAATAAGACAAAAAAACGCTGAGCGAAGATGCACTTTTAATTGGTTGTTGGCACGGGGTTGCCACGTCATCACTCACCTCCTCCACTAATTTCCAGTACCCCCATCTGATATCACCATTTGTCACCAAATGACAGATTTGTCCTTAGAGTTTTATTAAACATCACACATATTGGGGGCACTATAGTCATTGCAAGAACGTCGCTGTCGCTAAAAAGTAAGCAAATGAGCCGTCGTCGTCTTCCTTTCGAATGGTCCAAAAGACAGTTGTACAATGTGAGGGTATATTTGTAATTTGGCAATAATAAAAATCGAATATGCATTGTGTTGTGCACACACCCAATAATTTGATTTCTGTTAAAAAATATTTTTTTTTGGTCCTTGTACTTTGAAGAAATTCTATATTTGGCCAACGTACAACTATGCTATACATCTATATGTCAATTATACAAAGTATACAATGTTGAATATCTTTTTGTAGTTGAGCATTCACAGTAGAGCCTCCATAATTTTGTGAGAGGGGTCTCTATATTAGATACAGTGTGTATAAGTGTTTGTGAGTAGAGGAAATGGAGAATATATAGAGAAGTTACTGTTCATCAGCAAATTTGATATGGAACTGTTCATCCTCCATAATTGTTTAATATTTTTGAAAGTGATTGTGAGTAGAGGAGAGAGAAAAGGTAATGATAAAAGTATAGAATAAATATTATTAAATAGAAAGAAGTGAGAAAAAGTAGTGTTTTTAGAGTAATTATGGAGAAAATATGGAGAAGCTAGTGTGAATGCTAACTTCTGGTAAAAAAATAGTACTTCATAGCTCAATGTGCATCCGTCATACACTTTTATCTATTGCTTATATTATTTACTTTAAATTGTTAATACAAAAGTTACTAAATCATGGAACCTGCTGTTTAATGGTAGATAGAGGCGTAAACGTGATGAGTTATTTGTGAGCTACACCATATTTGCTTTTTAAATCTTTGAATCAAATCGAATTTAATGTGACTATCTAAGTTTGAGTTTTATCTCCCCTTCAATAAACGAGTGTGTGCTTAAAATTTGTATACCAAGTTTTGCTAGACTCGTAAATCAAAACAAGTCTATTATTTATATAACAATAATATTTTTTATGACAATAAACATATAATTATATATTATAAATATACATAAATTATATCATGTTATTATAAAAAATAATTAAATAACATCTGTTAAGGTCACATACACACAACCACATATCATTATCATTATACTCAGTAAATCCTACCAATAGCAAAACTAAGATAGGTTCTAAGGAGGATAAGATGTAGACAACATTACCTCTACCCCATAAGAATAGAGAAGACTGCTTCCAGTGAGGCCCTCGGCTCGATAATAGTTTTGCATCAAGCCTTGGACATAAGGCACATAACACTCAGAAGTCAGGACAAGCTCAATTGGTGCATGTATCCCCTTGTCTTTGGCTATCAACGCGACCACATGATGCATGACTAACTTTCCGTCATTTTTAATATTTTCACGAAATTAGTAAAATAACGTTAAAACTAGTGCAATTTTATTTTCCCGAAGGCCCACACATATATACATTATTTGCGCACACCGCAAGTGGGGCTATACACACAACCACCACCCACCCACCACCCCCCCCCCCCCGAAGGCCCACACGCTACAGGGTGGGTTACCGAGTATAGCCGAGTTGGCCGAATATTCCGAGTACTCCCCGCATAGAACGATTCGATCCCTGAGTACTCGCCCGACTAGGCCGAGTACTCGCAACTCCCCAGTCGACCGAGTTGGTAGCGCCTAGCGAGTTCTGCAACCCTGACTATGTGTCTATGTAAGTCGGAAAATAACAAAGCTGAACTCAACTTGAAAAATCACTCACAACTCACAAGCCAAACTCGACCTTTATAAAAAAAGCTTGAAACGAGTAAAATTAAAGTTCTTTATATCAAACGAGTAGAGATAGAGCTTAAACGCTCAGATCGTCTCGTTTATACCCATCACAGGGCTGTTTGGTAAGCCTCTTAATGGGCTCTGAACCATTCAGCGCTGAATGATTCAACATTCAGCCCGTTTGTTTCACCTTCTGAATGGAATGGGTAAGGCTAAACCATTAAGATTTGGGCTATTACTGAACCATTAAGCACTGAACTAGGTTGAACCTTAATGAGGCTCTCATACCAATGTGGGACACACTAACCATTAACATGTCCAACTTAATGATTCAGCACTTAACTATTCAGACCTGTTAGCCATTCAGACCTTTTAATAATTCAGCACTTAATCAACCAAACAGCCACAGACTAGATAAAATATTGTTGATAAATAACGAATGTTACACAAATCTTTTCACAAGTATCCAAAACGATAAAAGAGGACATAAAATGTACTTCAAAATAAGAAAAAGGACTAAACAAGTATTCTCTCGAATTTATAATTTGTATTTCTCACGTCATTACCTAACTTATTATTACTCCACTTGTGCAAACATCTCCTCCTCCAATTCTCCCTCTCTCTCTCATACCCCCTTTCTTTCTCTCTCTAGAATTCATAACCATCAGTTTCCTATATCTATCAACTGTTGTTTTTGCTTGGATTCTATTAACTTAAATGGCCTCTTAGATCTCCTCACTTCACATAATTTCGCCTCTTGAGGTATAACCAATTTTATCCTTTTATATTATTATTAATTATCTGTATCATTTCATACTTATTACTTATAATCACAACAATTTCTGATGATATATTATTGTTATTATTATTATTTATTCTAAGATGCGATGTTTAGTGTTAGCGTTAGGGTTTGGATATTGAAGATTTTGATTGTCTTTGTTAGGTTATTTTGTTATAATAATTTGCTTGTTTGGATAAAGATCCAGTTAATTGGATAAGTTTGATTGATACTTATTATGATGTTAGTTAAGTTTGGTTTAATATCTGATTAGTTGTTAATTCTACTTTGTTCATCTTTGATTTTTTGTCGTTTATTGAACATAATAGTATCATGTGTTCTGTGCCAAGTGTTGGTTTTTAGATTGTATCTATGTGCTCAGATATTTTATTAATTGGTATATAGTATTGGTTTTTTTTTATTTCAATAGTATTGGTTTTATTAATTGGTATATAGTATTGGTTTTTTTTTATTTCAATATGAAATTATCAGATGATGTTTTGGGAGCTAACTCAGATAAAACTGTGAAGTTGGAGTTATTAAACATACTCTTAATGATTCTTTTTTTCATAAAACATTTATCAGTCGAGCGTTTGAGTCCCTCTAGCATATGTTTCTGTTTCGAGTCTAGCTTTCGCCGGTTTTTTTGCCTAAAATTGCAAACTTCTTTTACCCGATCTCATTGGTTAGCAGAGTGGTGGGGTCCCGTTAATTTTTTCTAATAATTGTTTCTGACAAATAAAAAGAATATTTATCTATGAAGCCAGGTACCATATGATATCTTTATTTGCTAGATCTTAGAAGTCACAATTCATATATAATACCAAACATATGTATGAGTGCTTTTGTATTAATTCCATTTGGTTCTTAAAAGAAGATTCTTGAAGCGTTTTGTGTTTACATTTTCCAGTTTGGTTGCATGTGAATGAAGCTTAAAGACTTGTCAGTAAGGAGGAATAGAGAGTTTGCTGACCTGAACATACCAATCTATATTGACTACATAATTGGATTTTATCCGAGAAATGTTATCAGATACACCTCTCAACCGAGGCGTATGCATAGCTTGATTGGGTTGTCGGCAACCGCCAACTGAATGGACAGGTCAGACACATCTGGCTTTGTGAGTGGTGGAGCTAGCGCAAGCCTATTGGAAAGTTTTATGTTTCTATATATCTTGATTTACAAATCTTTGTAGCTGTGATAATTATTCCCTTAAACTTAACACAACCTCGTCAGTCTTCAAATCCTTCCTAGAAATGGTTTACAGTAACCCCAAAATGGATCTCAACAACAGTCTTGCATTTGTTTCTTGTAATGGTAACAGTAATACCACATTAAGTTTGGACTGCTTTGGTTATGGTGGAAACACGGGTCCCAGACATGATCTCACCTGTGAAAAATTGAAAGAGCAGAATACAAACACTGCACCCGATGATGGATGCAGGCTGGTCCTAGGGTTAGGACCCACGCCGAGTGTATATTCTAATGACTACTATTCAAGTTCAACTAAAAAACCAGCCTCGGTTTCCAACACAGGGTTATCGTGTGAGGGCGGTGATTCGGTCCTCAAACTCGGTCTTTCTGATCATTGTTTTACATCAGTGACCGATGCATCATGTTATTCTCATAAAGTTATTGATGAGGGTTCAACGTCTGCAAAGAAATCTGGTGGCTATATGCCATCGCTGCTTCTGGCTCCACGGATGCAAATGCACAATCTTTTGGAGCCTGGGGATAACTCATATCACGGACCACAGTTAAGCTCAGAACCATCGGCAATCTCAGATTATTCTGTGGGAACTATGTCTGACCATCAAACTGGCAATTCTAAAAAATGTAGGTTTGATGGGTGCACAAAAGGGGCTAGAGGTGCTACAGGGCTTTGTATTGGTCATGGTGGAGGTCAAAGATGCCAAAAACCGGGGTGTAACAAAGGCGCAGAGAGTAGAACTGCATACTGCAAGGCTCATGGTGGAGGCCGGCGGTGTCAACATCTTGGCTGCACAAAAAGTGCTGAAGGCAGGACAGAGTTTTGCATAGCTCATGGTGGTGGGAGACGGTGTGGCCACCCATCGGGCTGCAGTAAGGCTGCTAGGGGCAAATCGGGTCTCTGTATCAAACACGGTGGTGGAAAGAGGTGTAAAGTGGAGGGATGCACTAGGAGTGCCGAAGGACAGATTGGTTTGTGCATCTCTCACGGCGGAGGCAGGCGTTGCCAGTTCCAAGGGTGCACCAAGGGAGCTCAGGGAAGCACTATGTATTGTAAAGCACATGGTGGTGGAAAAAGGTGTGTTTTCGCCGGCTGTACGAAGGGTGCTGAAGGCAGCACCCCGCTTTGTAAAGCCCATGGAGGCGGAAAACGATGCCTTTATGATGGTGGTGGCATTTGCCCGAAAAGCGTCCACGGTGGTACCAACTTTTGTGTTGCTCACGGTGGTGGCAAGAGGTGTTCTGTCCCTGGCTGTACTAAAAGCGCAAGAGGCAGAACCGACTGCTGCGTGAAGCACGGTGGTGGGAAGCGGTGCAAATTCGAAAACTGTACCAAATCTGCTCAAGGCAGCACTGACTTCTGCAAGGCTCATGGTGGCGGAAAGCGGTGCAACTGGGGAGGAGAGGGTAAATGTGAGAAGTTTGCCAGGGGGAAGAGTGGGCTGTGTGCTGCGCATGCTAGCATGGTACAGGAAAAAGAAGCTAATGTAAACAAAAGGAGCGGTTTTGGAATCGGTCCTGGACTCTTCCACGGGGTTGTTCCAGCACAGGCATCAACTGTCATGAGCAGCTTTGACAACACTTACTCTTCATCAGGGGTCAGCATCGTTTCTGACTCCATCGACTCACTCGAAAAGCCAGCCAAACGGCACCAACTGATACCACCACAGGTACTGGTTCCACCATCAATGAAACAACCGTTTTCATCATCATTTACAATGCAATTGAGCTCAGATCACGGCGGAGGAAGGAGTGAAAATGGCAACACTAGGAAGAGCTTGGAGTTTGTGGTTCCGGAGGGGAGGGTTCACGGTGGCGGTCTACTGTCATTGCTGGGAGGAAACCTGAAGAACGCCACCATTGATGGGGTGTGATGAAGGTTAGATTTTTAAAGTTTAAAATTTTAGACAAGTCTTAAGATTTTTTAAGTTGATTTGTATGTGTGTGTATAAATGCCTTTTAACAGGGGGACTGTTTCCTGTTAATGTTGTATCATAATAATAAGAATGTGTTGTTTTCTTTTTTATTGTATATTATTATAACTGAGCTTATTTTATGTGTGTGCTCGTTTTGATTCAAAACCATAGTTAAACACTCGGATAAATTACATAACAATGTATTTAATTATGTAACAACTGGTTTATAGCATGCATTGAAATTTGGAATTATTTTACTATACCAAGCATTTTCTTTTTGCTATAGCATGTACCATGTACATATGCTGATTTGTAGATCGAACCAGAGTCCCATTCATTCGTTTATGGGAGCGACTCTCTGTTCCCATTCTCCACCGGGTCATCAAGTGATTAGCCAGCTCAATCCATTTTTCCATTTGATGATCTTCACCCTAGCATTATAAATAGTCATCTTTGATATACACATGTAGCGATATCACTAATTAATTATGCATGTAGTCATCCACTTTAACTCACGCATCCCTCTTTAATATGTGAAACTTTTGCTTAAAATTTCATTCGGTTAATTTACGATCGATTTTAACAATACAACACAAAGCATACCAACATAATAATATAGCGCAATAGCGACAATGTCTAAACCTTTGGATGTCATAATTATCATCAATTTCAAGAAGATACACATTTTTAGTACAAAACCCACTTTGAATCTTGACAATGGAAGATTGAGATTGAAATAAATTACCAATAGATTGTAGAGTGATCTTAATCTCTATGGAGGGTAGAAACAAGCTTTTTCTGTTGATCATAACATACAGCATATGACTGGAAATCTTTGGGTTGTCCTTGGCTTCATGAATCCACACATTTCTCCTAGAAAAGACCTCACTCGTAACAACAAATATCCAGTCAACAAAGTATTTCTACTATGTTAACCTCAAAATATGATATGTTAACACCTAGGTTCAAAACCAACAACACATGTAAGGTCTATTTAAGGCTGGTGTTTACCAAAATACTCTAAGCTTCTTTCAACATCGAAGAACAAATTTGGTGCTGGTGTGAATATTCAATAGCGGTGTACAAAGCTAAGTACTCAAACTGAGGTTCATGTTTAGTGCCGATGTTAAAGTTTCACTGCGGATGAAGAATTCACACCGAGGGACATTCACTGCTAATGAACACTATGGTGTTGAGGATCTTGTATCAAACGGTCAAACCCGTGTAGTGCGCCGCCTATGTTACAATACAAAACAAGTTTCTAAAGATTTCTGCTAACATATTAGCATATCTTGTACACTTTGTTTTATTATGTAACAAATTATGTTTGCATTCCATGGTTTAGCATGTTCTTAGGATCATTGGGTTGTATTAATCCTACAATTCTAGCATTGACCATGTAGATTGATTCTAGTGGTGTGTTACAAAAAATGTGTGTTGGTTTAGAGCCCCTGTAAGGATGGTTGTAGTCTCTCATTGTATGTGTGCTTGAGAGTTGCAACTTCCCAATTCAACTGAGAGAAATATACTTTACGGCTTGACAATTTCTTTTACAACTCAATGAGAGATCAAGTAAGTATTGCAATGTCTACTTTCACCTTTCTTAGCAATCACAAAAACATGTGTTTGTTCTTGTAAAGGGAAGAATAAATTATGTCAACATAGAAGAAAAGCACACCATCAACTTTCGGTCCCAAGGGTCCGGCCCCTTGTTAAAAAAATTATAAGACGTAAGAACCTCCGGTTGAATGTGTCTTCAGATCTTCTGTTTCGAATAGATGAACAAATTAAATAACTTGTCTGGATTAAAGCATCCAAGAGCACAAATCAGACTGAATAACAAGAAACTTACTATATTATACATCAACAAAAACTTACTAATGCAATCAAGAGAGACAGAGAAATTGTTACTAATATTTAATGATAAATTAAACCAAGAATCGAGAGAAACAATTGGGCACACCAATGTTTAATCTCTTATTACGAACAAATAGAAAACAAATTACAAAAGAAATTGAACAATGAAAGACTAATTCCTAAGATCTAATTGTGGCCTTTTATAAACCCTAAGCCCCAATTTCTCAGCTCCTAACTAACTTTTAACAAACACACTATTAACCTTGACACTAGTGGTCCCTTTACTTTGGATACTTATTCAAACATAAATAGAACTTATAAACTTTTGAGTAAATGACATTCAGCCCCCTGTACTTTAATGACCAGTTGACTTTCTGATTGACTTGTTTGACTTTTATACTCCACATTAAATAATCAACCAACACAATTTGCATAAGAAGAAACTCTAAATTATAGAACAAGTGAATACTTTGCAAGAACAATGAGACATTCGGGGAAACAAAAGATGGTACAACTAGTGCGCTTGTGTATTCCCTCCCTTTGAAGAAACCGTTCAATTTTGAATTTTATACTATAATTAACTAGACCGGCCCAACGTTGTTGACATGACAATTTAGAGGCGTGCGTTGTTGACATGACAATTTATGTGAAGGAGAGTGACCAAATTCGAAGCATGATCAAAGATAAAGAGAGTTATTGACCTTTTTTATAAACAATCTCAATCTATTGCACACTAATAACCTACATAGTCATAACCTAACTTATCATATTTGATTGATAGAAGATTAATGGACACTTCAAACATACAACAAATCTTTTAAAAGTACTCGGGACACCGGCAACATCGCTCACGTACGAGTTATGTGTAATTTGGTTTGCACTCCTTCCCCCTTAGAGATACATGAGAGGAGGGTTAGAGTGCGTTCAAAGACATCAGTAAGACTCTTCCAGAGAAAGAGAGCGTACACCTCGTCCCTCGTGTCGGAGAGGCTATTTATTCAACATAATAATATTATGATTTTTAATTTCCATTTTACTTTTTACCCAAAACATAGGGCTTTCTCAAAGGGCATTAAAGTAAATTCACACCTTTTGACTTCTCACCTCACATAATCGGCGACCCGCGAGTGCACATTGTGTTCGTCTATGTCGTCTATAAATATCCTCTCCACGTCACATTCCGTCGTCTTCAGTTACACAACCAATACTTAAAAACCACATCTATGGCGGTTGATGTCAACTAACACACATACACACACACACACATTACAACTCAATAGCAGTACCTACAACTTCATCATCTCTCCATACTTCTCTAATCTAAACATCATCAAATCATAAGGTAATCGAACTCAATCATCCCTAAATCCTATCAATTCTCGCTAAATCAACGCATTCTACGCTTAAATAACAAATAATACATAGAATTTGATCATATTCTAGCATGTCGTCATCTCGTAGTTGCACGATCGTCTTAATTTCAAATTTTGGCGGGAGTTTATACGTTGATTTCGAATTGATTTGATAATTGCATCGTTTAGGCGTAACAGTTAGTGATTTAGATGTTTAGTAACGAAACGTTTAGTTTGCTATGGATTGATAGTTTCATGATCTAAGTGTGTGATCAGAGCATGTATGTTATTGAGAGATTTAAGAACATTAGGTTAACTGTGTTTGAATGTTGATGAACTTCATGAATTAATTATGTTTACGTTGGATGATATGTATTGATGATAATAGGCTAATAGATAATGACAGAATCGAACTAATTTGAGCCTATCTGAGATATTGAATAATAGATAATGATGTAGTTCGATGATATTTTACTAATCTGATTAGTTCGATGATATTTGACTAATCTGATTATTATTATTATTATTATTATTATTATTATTATTATTATTATTATTATTATTACTATTATTATTATTATTATTATTATTATTATTATTATTATTATTATTATTATTATGCATGAAATTGCTAATGATTTTTGGTTGATGTTAAAAATTTTACACCTGATTCTGTTTCTGTGATTGTTGAAAATCGGCTACAGATGGAGAATTTCTTCGGTTTTAACAACTCAAAAGTTCGTAAACACAGTAACCTGTCACCTACACACAACTTTGCATTGATGAATCCTTACTACCAGCACTTAGATCATATGGTGGACCAGTATCTGTCAGCTGATGTCAACAGTACGGCGTTACATAATTTGAACCCAAATGTTAGATACTTGCACTCTGGTAGGTCAGTTTTGTCATCGCCTTCATCGAGTTCAGGCTATCAGCCTTCAGGTGGACACATGTATCACCCTAACAGCAGTAACCAGGGAATTGAGTTGCCGCATCAGTCTAGGTCACCTTTGCATTATGGCATTACTCCTGTGAAAGTGGAGGAAGATGTGGTGGTACTTGATGGTGATGTTGTGAATAGTTTGCCAGTTGGAAGGTCTAGATCTTCGTCGTTGTCTTTGACTGATTCTAGTGGCTCATCGTCGTCTGGTGGCAAGCGTTACAAGTCGGAGCTTTGTCTGTCTTACATGCAGAATTCTGGTTTCTGTCGCTATGGAACAAAATGCCAGGTTATTATTTATCTTTGCCTTGTAAAATTATGCTATTCTAGTTTAAGTTCGTTGCTTATCTGCAACATAATAACATCATCATGTAATATATCTGAAGCAGTTTAATCTTGATGCCATATGCTATTCTAGTTTAACCAACTTGTTTATCTGCAACATGACTATTGCACGGTAACTTTAAAAGACTTACCCAAACATTACCATCATGCAATCTATCGGAAGCACTTTAATCTTGATTTTTCATTTGCTGGAGAGAACAAATGTTACGCTTATCTTTGATCACAATACATTTATGCTAATGGTACTTGACAAACAAAATATTCCTATTTGCAAACTGTTAGTCCTCAGAGTAGCTTTTTTGATACAGACGCTTGATAGTCGATTGTTTTTCTCTGTGTTAGAATTGATTTTAATCAAGAAATCATATGAATTTAGAAAGTCAAATGATAAAAGTCAAATAGAAAAGTCAAACAGGTATCACTGGTGTCGGTTAGATTAGTTGTGTTAGTTAGTTAATTAACTGTCAAATTTGGTCCATAGAACTTGAATGTGTGCTTTGCTGTTACTTAAACATCTTTGATGGTCAATTTGCAAATAGATTATAACATCATCACTTCGTTTGTCGCAGTTCGCACATGGCATTAAGGAGATGCACCCAGTACCATTTTCTTACAAGAGTATGGTTGAGGTAAATTCTAACTTAATCTCAACTATGACCATATTTGAAATGTGAAACTTAACCCTCTTTATCGGTTTCAAATATATCTGCATAGTCCCCCTGCAAGAATTACAGCCTCTCAGGAACTTGTTCATTTGGATCCAAGTGTCGCTTTATTCACCATGAAAAATCCATATCACCATCTTCAACTACTCGGCCCATCCCACAGATCAAACCAGTTGAACCCAAACCAGATGAACCCACCAGCAGCACTGTGAACCTTAAAAGCAGTAACTGGTCCCCTGCAGATGATGGTATCGAGATTCAGTTGAACGAAGATTTTGATTCTCACATAAACAAGGTTCTTTATGGCCCGCGAAGGATAAAGAGGCTGCCAGCCTTCACTAAAATTTGCCAAGAGTAAGACGCTTTCAACACACACCATTACTTGTCTGTTAATTGTTTGTGAATGAGTTTTTGATAAACATACAACTCGGTAAAATCCGTTTGATTCATGAGATAAATAACTGAGCTTGAGCAGCTTAACAGACAAATCTTGCATGGCTGATTCTGTTATGCACAGTCACTGTGTACCTGATATATGTCCTGGACCGGCTTGAAAGCCCGATCTTCTTTAGTTAGGCTGAGCCTGGCCCTAACGGTTGGGTCAAAAGTCTGGTTGGCCCACTGATCCGGTCTAAAGTATATGGATAAATCAATAACCCATACTGATAAACATACGTGACATGAAGTTAAGGGTGTTAAAATGGATATTGTCCATAGGATGGCGGATAGAACACGACGTGAACCTGGCATTTTAACAAAAAGCCGAACATGACACAAATTTGAACATGTCAAACACATGAATCCGAACACGATTTAGGTTTCCATGGGTTGGGTTTACACGACACAACCTCTTTAACCCGGAGTTTTTATTTTAGGTTTCATATTAATACACAAAAAATTACAAATTTACCATCTCATTTATTTATTTTTTATCTTTTATATTGTGACATAAAATATGAGCAACCCGTAAGGTCGATTTGAACACGACCCGTTTAGTTAAACATGTTTTTGTGTTCAGATCAAAACTAAACCGAATCCAAATAGACAAAACAAAAAATTAAAACTTTCATGTTAGATTCATGTCATTTCAAGGATTTGCAAATCACAATCCTTCGTACATAAAATATTATTTACAATCTTAATTTTTGAAATTTGATGTTGATTATTGATGTTTTGCAGTTTTGTGTATTAAGTTTTGATATACTTCCAAAAATGAAACTTCAATACGACATTAAACTTGAAGATGTTGATGATGGTGTGATGGATAAATAGATAATTTTCATCTCAAACAAAAATATTGTTACAAACATTTATATACTAAAGGGGCCAATTAGGACACATCACAAATCTTACAAACAAAACCATCCCATATGCACCACCCAATCAAGATGACACAATGCCTATCACCACCCACTCTTTCATCTCCTCCTTCACTCACCACCACACCTTCAACCACCACCACCACCACCACCACAACCACACCTTCAACCACCGTCACCACCAACTAAAACCCCTACCCAAACCCAAACCACGAGCCCAACTCTCCCTAACAACCCCACCCCCACCACCCTCTCCAACCACCCCAACCACCACCGGCGTCCTCATCATCGGCGCCGGCCTATCCGGCTTAGCAGCCGCCGTCCACCTCCACTCCAACAACATCCCCTTCCTCCTCCTCGAAGCCGCCGACGCAGTCGGCGGCCGTGTCCGCACCGACTCCGTCGACGGCTTCCTCCTCGACCGCGGCTTCCAAATCTTCATCACCGGTTACCCAGAAGCCAAAAAACTACTCAATTACAATTCCCTTAATCTTAAAAAATTCTACTCCGGTGCTAAAGTATATTACAACGGTACCTTCCACACCGTCGCTGATCCATTACGTCATTTTTCCGACGCTATT
Organism: Ambrosia artemisiifolia; assembly: GCA_032199755.1. Taxonomy (NCBI): domain Eukaryota; kingdom Viridiplantae; phylum Streptophyta; class Magnoliopsida; order Asterales; family Asteraceae; genus Ambrosia; species Ambrosia artemisiifolia. Next base: position 54,691,609 of record CM063513.1, on the reverse strand, counting down.
CAATCCTTAACCAATCCAATCGGATCAGTTTTTGATAAATCTCTAATTGCGGTTACTAGAATTCGTGTATTGACTCAATCTGATGATCAGTTACTCTCAGCTGAAGAAACTTCAACTCTTAATTTACTTAAAACAATCGGATTCTCCGATTCGATTGTGGACCGGTTTTTCCGACCGTTTTTTGGGGGGATTTTCTTCGATAGAGAGCTCGAAACGACATCGAGGCTGTTTGATTTCATTTTCAAGTGTTTAGCTCTTGGCGATAACACGCTTCCTGCGAAAGGGATTTCCGCAATTCCTGAACAGTTAGCGTCGAAATTACCGTCGAATTCGATTGTTCTTAACTCACCGGTGGCTTCTGTTGACAATTCGGGTTCGGTTTATACTGTTAAGTTGAAGAATGGTGAGGTTTTGCGATCCGAATATGGAGTGATCGTTGCGGTTGAAGAGCCCGAAGCCGTTAAGCTTTTGGCGGGAGATTTGAATAATAAAAATTCAAGTAATTTCTCTAATGTGATCAAACAGCCGGTTCGAAGCACTGTTTGTATATACTTCTCTGCTGAGAGAAGCCAGGTTCCGGTTAATGACCCGGTTTTGTTTATTAACGGGTCGGGTAATGGGATAGTGAACAACATGTTTTTTGCGACGAATGTGGCTCCTTCGTACGGGCCGCCTGGGAAAGCGTTGGTGTCGGTTTCGCTTATTGGGTTGTATGAGGATGAATCGGATGAGGATTTGAAGGTTAGAGTGGTTGAAGAGCTTAGTAGTTGGTTTGGGCCGGATGTGGCTGGCTCGTGGAAGTATCTTAAGACTTATCGTGTTAGATTTGCACAACCGAACCAATGCCCACCTACGGATTTAAGGAAGAACCCGAAGGTGGGAAACGGGTTGTATGTGTGTGGGGACTATCGAACAAGCGCTACGTTTGACGGGGCTTTGGTTTCGGGGAGAGAGGCCGCTGAGGCGTTGCTTAGAGATCGGGCTGTGGTTCGAGCTTCATAAGTATAAAATACATTTGTAAAGTTTCATTGCTGATATTTTTTTATATGTGTTATCAAATAATCGACCCATCTTTGGTAAATGTTATAGCTCATTGCTAAAATCTATCAACTTGAATCCTTACGGCCTACGGGTCGACGAACCCATATTTTGTAATATTTGAACATATGGGCTTTTGTTGATTTAGTTTAGAGACGTCGTGATTGGGCCATTTACCTTAGCCTATATGGGCTCTTAACTTAATAACTATAGTGAAAATTTATGCACAAATCGGTTAAGAAGCCTGACCTGTTTTCTAACCCAACCGGTTTTTTTTTCCTTTGATTCAAACCGGTTTATATAAATAACGAAAGTAAAGGATTGTTGGGATACGAAAACCATGTCCAGCGGTAGACGACGCCAACCCACGTCATCCAACCGGGATGGTTGCGGATGTTGCCCTCCTCGAGCGTGTTTTTTCCCTCCCTATTCAAACTGTTAAAAGCATTCCCCCCCCCAGTTGTCGTCTGATGTTTGCTCAAGTGTTAACAGGTGCCTTGCGCAAAGTGGTGGCGTCGCCAGGCTCGGTTGACAATTGGGTCCAATTGCTATTGCTTCCGCGGTTAACCCTGAGGGTGGTCAGACCGTCCTCCAGGCAAGAGCGAAGATCAGGGAACAGGAAATCTTTACAGTGTAGTAGCATCATGCAAGCGCTTGCAGTATGGAAAGATGGGTCTGGGTTTGCGGTCTTGGTCTCTTCTCTCTTGGATAGCGTGGGGGAGGTTGTGGTACCTAGGGGAGAAGTAAGAAGGGAAGAGGACAATGAAAGGGAACCTAATATAAAGCAATGTCTTCGAAAAGTCAGGGATGGGCATTTCACGGCGGCGGTTAAGGTTTTGTGCTCCAGTGGGGTTGCCCCTCTATGTGAATCGATCATGAAAGCCCTCATTGATAAACACCCAGTGGTGCCGCCTCCATCCTTTCCTTCTAACCCTATCACCCAACCCGCTCTATCTGTAGATGAGGATTGTGTGCTCAGATGTATCCGATCTTTCCCTAAAGGGACGTCTTGCGGCAGGGATGGGATACGGGCCCAACACCTGTTGGATGCTATTGGTGGCGAAGGCTCGGTGACTTCCTCGGGTTTGCTCGCGGCCATTACTGAAGTCGTCAACTTATGGCTTGGAGGGGCCTGCCCTAAGACACTTGCCGAGTTTGTTGCCTCGGCCCCCCTCACCCCCTTATTGAAGCCCGATAATGGAATTCGGCCTATTGCTGTGGGGGGAATTTGGCGAAGGTTAGTCTCTAAGGTGGCAATGAAGAAGGTTGGGAAAGACATTGCCCAGTACCTGGGGGACTTTCAATTTGGAGTAGGGGTACCAAATGGGGCAGAGGCGGTGCTTCACAGCGCCAACAGGTTCCTCAACTCTTTTCATGCGGATGGGTCCTTGGCTCTACTTACAGTAGACTTCTCCAATGCCTTCAACATGGTTGACCGCACAACCTTTCTCCAAGAGGTTCACCAACGATGCCCGTCTATCTATCCATGGGTCCAGTTCCTTTATGCCCAGCCTGCTAGGCTGTATGTGGGTAATGATTGTATTGGGGCTACCAACGGAGTGCAGCAAGGAGATCCGTTGGGGCCCCTTCTCTTTGCTCTTGCCTTACACCCCCTTATCATGCGGGTTCAGGAACACTGTAACCTCCCATTTCATGCTTGGTACTTGGATGATGGGACGATTATAGGCAACACAACTGAGGTTGCTAAGGCTTTAGACATTATCCACGTGCATGGGCCAGCTCTTGGGCTTCATCTCAATATAAAGAAAACAGAGGTCTTTTGGCCGACGTGTGACGGGCTGAAAGTTCAAGACGGGCTTTTTCCGAGAGGGATTGGTAGACCAGAAAAGGGGGTTAAGCTCCTTGGTGGGGCTGTTAGCCGAGATCCTATCTTTATTGGGGAGTTGGCAGGGCGGCGGGCTACGGTTGCGGTTGACCTTATGAAACTCTTGCCCCGCCTTAGGGATCCCCAAAGTGAACTCCTGCTGCTCAGATCATGCATGGGGGTCGCTAAGTTACTTTTTGGGTTGCGAACTTGTCAACCCCACTTGATGGTTGATGCCGTATCCCTTTTCGATGATGGCCTCCGGGAGGCTATTGAAGATATAGTTGTGGGTGGTGGCCCCTTCTTCGGGGACCTCCAATGGCGCTTGGCATCCTTGCCGATGCGTTTAGGCGGTTTAGGCCTCCTTTCAGCTCGAGATGTTGGGGTTTATGCCTTTGTGGCGTTTAGAGCTCAGTCTTGGAAACTTCAGGATCATATCCTTCGAAACAGTGGGGTCATCGGGCTGGACCCGGACTTTCAACAGGCGCTCGAACGCTTAAATGTCTATCTCCCGGACTTTGATATTGGCGGTTTTTCTAATAAGGACACCGCCCCCTCAAAGCCACAAAAAACTTTGGCGAATGCTCTGTTTAGCAAAACTGCTCAGAGCCTGGGAGAAGTTTTTGAGTTGTCCTCCCGCCAGAAGGCGGTGATTGAATGCCTAAAGGGTCCTCATGCTCAGGATTTTTTGACCGTTATCCCGATTGAGGGTTTGGGTCAATGCATGTCTGCAGTGGAGTATAGGGCTATACTCAAGTACCGGTTGATGATCCCTATGTATCCAGAAGATGAAACATGCCCCATCTGCCGTAAAGCTTGCATGGATAAATACGGGGAGCACGCAATTCATTGCAAAGAGCTCCCTGGGTTCAAATACCGGCATGACTGGGTGAGGGACGTCTTGTGGGACATCCTGAGAAGAGCTGGGATTTCTGCAAAAAAGGAGGCCCCTGTAAATTTTCTCACCGACCCTGCGGAAGGGAGATCCACCTTGCGACCAGCAGATCTACTTGTCTTTGGTTGGGAGAGGGGGAAACATGCTTGTGTGGACCTCACAGGGGTATCACCTTTGGTTGGGTTAAGGGAAACAGGGTTTGTAGCTGGGCTAGCTTCGAGAAAAGCGGAATCGAAGAAAGTAGATAAGCATGCTAAAGCTTGTGCAGAGAACCAACATGTCTTTATCCCTTTGGCCTTTGATACCTTTGGCTCCCTAGCGCCAGAAGCTATTCGTTTCTTGACCAGGGTCCAACGGGTCGTCCACAACAACAGTTCATCTCCGGTGGGGCAAGGATTTGTCTTTAGTAGACTAGGATTCGCAATTCAAAAAGGGGTGGCGGCGCAGCTTGTTGCCCGTCTACCTTCTATTGTGATGTAAATTTCGTATTTCGTATTTTTTTAATGGAAAGTATTATTAGCTCAAATAAAAAAAAAAGGATTTTCTTTTGTTTGTAGTTAGTGCATAGGTTATATAATTCTTTTTTTCAACTTTATTGTGGAGTGCACACTCCATTGATTTTTATATGCTGAGAGAACATCTCCTAATATGTCTTTACTTGTGTTGTGTTGTGTTGTGTTGTGTTGAGTTGTATCCTATACAGCACTCCACCTTCTAAGGAGTTCTTTCTAGCTAATGCTTTGTTTCTTCAAATGTTAGATGGTCTTTCCTGTTAAATTATACGGTGACTCGCTACTTAGTTTGAACATACATGAATTCGCTGGTTCTCCTACCCTTAGATGATAAATTTGTGATAGTAACAATAACTAAAAATGTGTAACTAGAATTTCTTTTACAATCAACAAATTTATTCAATGGTTCTCCTACCCTTAGATGATAAATTTGGTGCCACCTTAGGTAGATCCCATTTTGATGGTGGGGTTTCAAGTACGATGAGCCCATAAGATGGTGATTGTAATATCCTAGGCAATTTAACACATTGTGGGTGCATTAGGTATTATGAGACGTCGAGATTATCATAGTTATGTGTTCTTGATTGGGACAGGATGTGACCCCACAAAGTCATAACTCGGGCAACAAAAACATATACTACGTGATTAGCTCATTGTGAGCAAGTTACAGTATTGCTTGATATTTGAAACCACATGTTACAAAATAATGAAGAATTTATGTCATTCACATATAGCATTTAACATGTTCTAGTTGAGAGTAGCTATTTTACAAGTGAAAAGACAATGATTAAGAGCCCTAGTCCCTAGAGATAAACGTGAATGAAAGAGCCTTTGCACCAGGCGTTAACTTTTGATTGGTTAACAAAGTTCGTGGTCTTGAAGACATCATTCATGAGATCAGGATGAAAATTCTTGAGCTCCATAATGATCTCCTTCAAATAGTCCAGAATGCCCCTTTCTCACAAAGCCCCAGAGACCTGATCGAAAAAGAAGCTGAAATGAAGTTCCTCAAGGCTCAACTCACAGATCTGGAAAGACAGCACAAACAACAAAGGCTCTCAACACTTGGGAGAGGAAAAACCCTTTTCCAACAATAGCCCCAGTTATCAATCTCAGCTCAAAACACCAGTTCCCCACAGATTCTGACAGTGAAGACTCCCAAAACCACTTACCTTATGATGAACTTCCCCCAACAGATGCTTTCGAGATTTAAAGCTTGAGAATAGCAAAAGTTGGCGTGGTTAAAAGCAACATCAAAATAATTTATTCACCAATTTTTTTTTGATAAAATTTATTCACCAATTTAATCAAGTTAAATGTGAAAGCACTTGAGGAATAAAGTTAATGTGATACACCGCAATTTCAGGTTCTTACTTTAACTAAACTCTAGTTACTTGTACATACTTTTCCTGCATTCTAATTAACTAGGGTTAATTAGGATGAGTATTCGTTGCACAGTTATAGGTTAATAACTGCATGAAATGGTAATTCGGGGAATTACCGGACTACGTACACTAGTAGGGAACCCCGAACGTTGGTGAAATAACAAAATAAATAATTGTGAAATAATTGTTTGACATTATTTGCAATTACGCGCTTATGTGAAACTATGTGAAAACTGTATATAACCGAAAGCGTTATTAAAAACCGTAATCGATGATCTGTTAGGATGGTTGGGGGTCTTAATACATGGGGTTACACTTGATATGGTCCAAAATAGCGAAAACGTCGAAGGAAACACGCAATACACTGGACCAGACCACCCGGAGCGAGCCCAGGCTGAGTGAGCAGCCGCTCACTCAGACCGAGCGGCCGTGCGCGGGTGTCCGACGTGTTGAAACCGACTTAAAACTCTATTTAAGCAATCTTAAGCCCCAAGTACCCCATAAACTAAACCCTAATCTCTCCCTACTGCCTAATTACGAAAATATTAACCCCAAACACCTGCTAAGGCTCAAGAACACCATTCGGGAGGCTTGGAGAGCATTCGGTTGGTGATTTTCAAGTGCTTTCGGTATACTACTAAACCTTACATGTTTTAATTACTTATAATGTGTTTTTAAACATCAAAACCATATTTGTCCAGGTCTGAAACACTTTTGTAAAAGTTAAAACTTGATGTTTATAAAGATTAAAAGGATTAATCATGTTGTTATGTAATGGATATTATGTGTTTTGCATGATTTTGCATGTTCTTGATGTTTTAGACTTCTAGGGTTTATGAATGATAATATAAGCATGAATCTTGCTAGGCTTTGATCAGGTTATGTCTTATTGATGTTGTATAATGATTGTTGGACGTTGTTGATCGATTATATTCATAGAAGGTTGATTATAACTTGGGTTTATGCATGTTTAGAATCTGGACAGAATGCTTGGGTCGGCTTGTAGGGTCTGTTACGTGACTTAAAATTATAAAGTTTGATGATTTCTTTGCATGGTTGTATTGTACACGGTCTTAGCTTTTCATAGTGGGCAAAATCATCTGATTTGGACGTTGTTTGGGTGGTTTTTGGAATTTTATTTGAATAAAGGTCAAATCAGATTCTTAGAGTTGTAAATTGGGTCATCTTTAAACGATCATTACTTGAGTTTTACAAAGAGTTAGGTTATGAAATTTGGACAGTCGGTCAACATTGGAATAACTTGGCTGTTCCAATTGGATTCACCCCGTTCGGGTGAATACACAATTTTTGGGAATTTTTCTACTAAACTGACCAGTTGTGGAAACTTTCTGGACATAGCTGTGTTGTATGATTTTTCATAATTTTTGTGTTTGGTTTTGAGACAAAAACAAAAAATATGGGTCATCAAGTGAACCCCAAAGAATATTCAGTAGAATTTTGGGAGTTTGATTCGTTTGATAAGTATTTTAAATAAATTGTTTTTCACAGCACACACAATCTGCCCTAAAAACGCAGATTGTGTAGAGTATGTTTATGTGACTATTTGGAGTCTTATATGGTATGTATTTGACATGAACTTGTAAGAACACTTACATGAGATGTATATGAAGTATAAAACTGATGATAATGAATAATCAATATGTTCACCAACGGGTTCGTAGGGCTTACTTGTGCATGTAGAATCATTAGGTGTCACATACACGGTTTTGAACTTTTAAACGTCTTGGACAAACGGGTTATATGGTGTATTTGTTGTGCACATATACTCACTTAGTGACACTTCTAATAGGGAGTCGGTAGCACATTATTATTTGTGGAGTTTGGATAAATTTGCTTGCAACCTAAGGTGAGTTTCACTACTCTTTTCTTAAAAGTATGCGTCTCGGGTTTGAGACAACTTACTTAACGTTTTCTAGTCCGTTTTGGGACTACTTTTACACATCCCATGTTTTAGGGTGCTAGGTTCACAAGGTGAATCTACATTTACTAATTCATGCTATATGTCCTTGATGAACTAAACCAACCTTATCGTTGAAGTCCTTCTAGATACCGAATGAATTGTCGGGTGTGCAAGCAGGTTATTAGTTGTAACGCTATTAGGTTTCACAAACCTCACATCGTGCTGGGAGGATGGGTGTGAACTATAAGTTAACTTCTATTGTCATTGTTGATGGGCAATGATGCATGGCACTTTGCTCACTATTGTGGGATCTCGTTGTTTAGCAGTTCGGTATCACCGGTTTTAGTTATCATGAGTGGGTTAGCTACCCCTGGTATATGAATTAGCTGTTACTTATGGTTACATGGTCTGGGAGGCCTACGCTTTATTTGTAATTATTTGTTTTGGGAAAACCTACACTTTTATTTACTCACCTACTTTATTTTGTGAACTCACCGACTTTATGTTGACACACGCTAGCATGCTTTTGCAGGTCGCTAGGTATGGAGCACGATTAGGGCATGCATCATATTGTGTCTTGGGATATGAACACTTTATTATTTTTGAACATTTAATTTTTCACTTTTGGTTTTGTGCCCGTTGTTTTGCGCAGATATAATGTTTAACTATTTTTTTTAATTACGCTTCCGCAATTATTTAAAATGTTTGGTTAAACTATGAAACTTATTTTACAACAACGAACTAAAAGGTTTGGGCATTTAGAGTCGTTCATGATACTTATGGCTATGGATCCTGGTTTGTCATGCGCCTCGCGGTAAAACCCCGAAGGGAAAATTTGAGGGTGTGACAGATTGGTATCAGAGCCAAGTTTTAGTGAACTAGGATTGCATTCTAGTCTATAATCATCATAGCATAAGTATTAGTTACACTCACTACCTTATGTGCACAACTTATTATTTTCTTGAATACGTGTACTGATCTAACGTATTGCCGGAACCCCACTCATAGAAACTACTCTTATCGTGCTATTGTGGGGCAACAAGCCCCATCACTGGATCTTTATCAGCGTCCAGCTTCGTCACATGATCCATATGAAGACACCAACTATTGGCTTTGGTTCACGGACGTACTACACTCTTGGGTTGTAGGCTATGGGGTGCCAGACAGAGTACCTCCCATTGTTGACTCATGAGAGAGGTCACCTGCAGGGATGGTGAGGCACATACATACTGAATTGGATAATGCCTTCTCTGCTGTCAAACAATTTCAGTTCTGGAGAAGGAATGCGGATGAGACACTGAAACATATGGAGGGACCGATTGATCACTTGTTTAGTGAACTAGAAAGGGTTAAAAAGGAAGCTGATGAAGCTAGGCACGAAATGACAGCTACTAAACAGGATCTAGCAGCTACTAGAGAGGAGTTAACTTTGGTTCACAACAGATTTATGGAAGCTTTGGGGCAAAATGGAGAGGAGGATCCTAAGGAGGATCCCGAAGAGGAACCCATGGAGGATGGATTCGATGCTCTTGGAGCAGCACTAGATGCGACACTCATGGATGAAGAGGAGGAAAATCCAGTCGAGATACAGGTTGAGAGTGAGGATGAAGGCTCAACCATCTCCATGGAACCTACAGACGATTGATTTTATTATTATCTAGTATTTTATATAATGACTTTTATTTTATCACGTGAGACTTGAGAACCGTTTAGCATATGTTTGGAATATTATTATTATTATTATTATTATTATTATTATTATTATTATTATTATTATTATTATTATTATTGCTATCGATCGACTACTTTATCTTATTCTTGCGTTTATGATCTGTGTGACATTCTAGTTCACTTGTACCGTGTGAACGATTGTATGTGGGACATATTACTGTTTTCTCATGAGTATAGAGTAAATGTAGAATCACTATGACGGGAAGAGGTCACTGTAGAGGAAACATCAACATGACACAAGAGGAGTTGAACACACTTATCAATGACAGGGTGGTTGCAGCCCTCGCAGCTTTTCAAGCTGGTAACGCCAATTCGCTCTACTCTCTTTTCCTAGACTCAAGCGTTAAACTCTTTTTCTCATTTGTGACTTTCGCATTTTGTACTTAGGCCAACCTGCTCATCACCCTACAGTTTGTACGTACAAGTCATTCATGGATTGCAAGCCTCAAAATTTTGGAGGATCTGAAGGAGAAGTCGGGCTACTGAGGTGGTTCGAAAAGTTGGAATCATGCTTCGCTATGTGTAACTGTCCACCAGCTGACAGGTTCAAATATGCCACTGCTACACTTGAGAATGCGGCATTATCCTGGTGGAATTCTCAGGTGCAGATGCTAGGTGTTGATGTGGCCAATGCTACACCTTGGTCGGATTTCAAGGAACTAATGAAGGAGGAGTACTGTCCTCGGGATGAGATTCAGAATTTGGAGACTGAGTACCTTAACTTGAAAATGGTAGGGTCGGAGATTGAGGCTTATACTACTAGGTCACATGAGCTGGCGACCATGTGCCCTAATTACTCTACTCCGCTCTACAAACGGATTGAGCTGTACATCAAGGGCTTAGTGCCACAGATCAAGGGGATGGTCACTGCTGCAAACTTCAACAACATTCAGCAGGTAATTCGTTTGGCACACCAACTGACTGACCAGAAGGTGGAAGATGGATTGCTACCCCCTCGTGGTGCTTTGTCTTCTGGTACTAATGACAACAAGAGGAAGTGGGAGAATGCATCTGGCAAACCCCAAGGCAATGGTAATCAGTAGCAGCAGCAACAGAACAAGAAGCACGACAGTCACAACAGCGGCAACAATCGCGATCAACCGCAAGGTGGTTATCAGGGACAACGTCCTAAGTGCACTAGGTGCAACTACCACCACTCGGGGCCATGTAACAGGGTTAAGTGTGATCGTTGTGGCAAGATGGGGCATGTGCAGAAAGACTGTAGGGTCTATGTTCAGGGTAATCCACCAGCACCACAGCAGGGCCAGCAACAGAAAAATGGAAAGGGCTGTTTCCAGTGTGGGAGTGAGGGTCACTTCAGGAAGGACTGTCCACAGCTAAAGGGTAATGGTAACAATAATAACGGGGGTAACAATAACAACGGTGGTGGTAACAAAACTGGAAACAACAACACTACCAACGCTGGCAACAACTACAACAACAACAATGGGGCTCGTGGAAGGGCATTTGTGATTGGCTTTGGGGAAGCTAGGACTGATAACAATGTCGTGACGGGTACGTGTTCCTTAAACGACATTCTCGCTTCTGTTTTATATGGTACTGGTGCAGACTATAGTTTTGTGTCATTAAAACATAGCAACCAACTAGGGATGGTTCCTACTCTTCTTGATACCCCGCATTCTATAGAGTTAGCTGATGGGAAGCCTGTTGAGGTAACCCACATCCATCGCGACTGTAAGCTCGAGCTAGATGGGCACTTATTTGCCATCGACCTTCTGCCTATCACCCTAGGAAGCTTTGATCTCGTGGTTGGCATGGACTGGTTGTCCAAGCAACACGATGAAATTCTCTGTCAGGAGAAAATTGTTCGTATCCCTCTCCCTAGTGGAGAACTGTTATCTATTCAGGGTGATCATGGTGGTGCCATGGTGGGCATCATCTCCTTCTTGTTCGACCAGCTTCAAGGGTCGAGTTTCTATTCCAAGATTGATTTGAGGTCAGGGTATCACCAGCTGAGAGTCCGAGAGGAGGATGTGGTGAAGACAGCCTTTCGAACTCGTTATGGACATTATGAGTTTTTGGTAATGCCATTTGGGCTGACCAATGCACCGGATGTGTTCATGGACCTTATGAACCGCGTGTGTAAGCCTTATTTGGACAAATTCGTCATAGTGTTCATAGATGACATATTAATCTATTCCAAGAGCAGGGAAGATCATGAGCAACACATGCAGCAGATCTTGGAACTCTTGAGAAATGAGTAGTTGTATGCAAAATTCTCTAAATGTGACTTCTGGATTCGTGAGGTCCAATTTTTAGGGCATGTGGTTAACGAGGCAGGAATACATGTCGATCCCGCCAAGATTGATGCTATTAAAAAGTGGGAGGCTCCTAAGACTCCTACAGAGGTGCGCCAGTTTCTTGGTCTTGCGGGATATTATCGCAGATTCATTGAGGGATTCTCTAAGATCGCTCAACCCCTCACTGCTTTGACGCAAAAGGGAATTACTTAGAAGTGGGGAGATGCCCAAGAATATGCTTTTCAATTGTTAAAGGCAAAACTTTGTAGTGCACCTATACTATCACTACCTGAGGGTACAGAGGACTTTGTGGTATACTGTGATGCGTCTATCCAAGGTTTAGGGTGTGTATTGATGCAGCGTGAGAAGGTGATCGCGTATGCTTCACGACAACTGAAGGTTCATGAGAAAAATTACACCACCCATGACTTGGAACTAGGAGCGGTGGTTTTTGCTCTCAAGATTTGGAGGCACTATCTCTATGGGACTAAGTGTATGATCTTCACTGATCACAAGAGCCTCCAGCACATACTCGATCAGAAGGAGCTGAACATGCGACAAAGTCGATGGGTCGAACTCCTGAATGATTATGACCGTGCCATCAAATATCATCCAGGGAAGGCTAATGTTGTAGCGGATGCCCTTAGTCGTAAGGAAACAAAACCCAAACGGGTGCGAGCTTTACAACTTACCATACATTCTAATCTTCCTGATAAGATACGTGAAACCCAGGGTGAGGCCTTGAAAGAAGAAACCATCGGGCTTGAGACTTTGCATGGTGCTGATAAGCACCTGGAACTGAGGACGGATGGTCTTCAATATTTCATGAATCGACTCTGGATTCCACGTTTTGGGGATATCAGCAACTTGTGCTCGATGAGGCTCACACCTCTTGTTATTCGGTGCATCCTGGTTCGAATAAAATGTACCAAGATCTCAAAACTCTTTACTGGTGGCCATACATGAAAGCTGAGATAGCCTCTTATGTTAGTAAGTGCTTGACTTGTGCAAAGGTTAATATTGAATATCAGCAACCAGAATTCCTTATGTGGAAATGGGACGGAATTTCTATGGACTTCATCACAAAGCTCCCTAGAACGCTAAGTGGGCATAACATGATTTGGGTTATCGTTGATCGTTTAACCAAATCGGCACATTTCCCGGCAATAAAGGAAAGCGACACACTGGAGAAATTGGCCAACATCTATATCAAGGAGGCCGTCTCTAGGCACGGGGTGCCTACTTCTATCATATCGGATCGCGACACGCGATTTACTTCTCATTTTTGGACTACTCTCCAAGATGCATTGGGGACTCGCTTAGACATGAGCACAACCTATCACCCTCAGACGGATGGGCAAAGTGAACGTACCATCCAAACACTAGAAGATCTACTACGAGCATGCATGGTGGACTTTGGCAACAGTTGGGACAAGCACTTGCCTTTGATTGAATTATCTTATAACAATAGTTATCACACTTCAATTCAGTGTGCGCCTTTTGAGGCACTTTATGGACGCAAGTGTAGATCTCCCATCTGCTGGACTGAAGTTGGGGATAGCCAGCTAACAGGTCCCGAACTCGTGCACAAAACTTCTGAGAAGATAGTGCAAATCAGAAATCGAATGGCTGTTGCTCGTGATCGACAGAAAAGCTACGCTGATAAGCGTAGGAAACCCTTGGAGTTCCAGATTGGGGACAGGGTGTTATTAAAGGTGTCACCTTGGAAGGGTTTGATACGCTTCGGAAAACGGGGAAAGTTGAACCCGCGGTACGTTGGACCATTCGAAATTGTTGAAAGGATTGGTCCAGTCGCTTACAAGTTAAAACTCACCTCCACCATTCGAAATTGTTGAAAGGAGCCTTCTTCTTATCCCTTTTCTGCCCTACCCCTGTTCCGCCGCCATCCATGGCCGCCTCCAGCCAGTTGTCTTCCTCTATTCCCCTCAATTCTCTTCTCCACTTTATTCCCTTAAAACTCACCTCCACCAATTACTTACCATGGTCCCATCAAATCACTCCTGTCCTCTCTATGATAAAACTCTACAACCATGTCGATGGCAACTCCTTACCACCACCACAGACCATCACCACCAATGAAAAAAACACCCTCAATCCTGATTACCTTTCCTGGCTAGAAGCGGACCAATCGGTTCGGCTCCTTATCCAGTCCTCTTTGTCGGAAGAAGCCATGTCCGAAATTATTCTGCCAAGATGCTTTTCATTACATGAGAGATTACAATATATAGACAATTACATGAGGTAATAAAGGAAACACAATAATTACAATGAAGGCACATAATTACAATTGATATGAATAATAAATCAAGGATATTGTGCCTTGATTTATGTTCGGTTAATAGTTTTTGTCGTATTTATATATGCATAAAATAATAGTAATTGTTGGAGACTCAAATTTATTAAAGCCACAATAGTATCTCTTTTTCTGTTCACTGTTCCTCTCATTTTCTCTCAGACTATAGGGGGTGGGGGTGGAAGAGGGGCATGATGCGCTATGTGGGGACCATTTTTCAAGGGTGAAAATTGTGAGGAGTGGAAGGAGGGAGGGGGGGGGGGGGTAATATTATTGTGTGTTAGATTTTTAAAAAAATAATAATAAAAAATTGGCCAATCAAAACCCTCCACACCTCTCCACCCCCGCCTCTAGTTTCAAGCTGTCATGAGCGATGTCTAAGGCCCCTCCACGCCCTGTGGCGGCCACCTCACCCGGGCGTGAGTCGATGACATATAGTCTAAAATGTTGGCCTAGATCACATAAGATAACAATGAAGCAGATAGGAACGACAAGACTCGGGTATTTTGTGGATAACCACTCCAAGTCCACGACTCTTTTAGAGCATTCACAATAGATGCTCCATAATAGTGTGAGAGGAACCTCTATATTATATAGAGTGGGTATAAGTGGTTGTGAGTAGAGGATGGAGAAAATATATAGATGAGACACTGTTCATCAGTAAATTTAGAGGAGATATTGTTCACCCTTCATAATTTTTTAATATTTTTAAAAGTTGTTGTGAGTATAGGAGAGAGAAAAGATTATGATAAAAGTAAAGAATAAATATTATTAAATAGAAAAGGAGAGAGAAATGTAGTGATATTTAATGTAATTAAAGAGATGGGGATAGAGGATTTACTCTGAATGCTCTTATTATTAATTGAAGACTCTGAAATTACACCAAACGTTTAAACCGATTACATAGCCCCTATTGTAGCTAAAATACTTTGTGAATAAGTAACCCAATCTAAACCTATATACTCAAACTCTCAATAGAATATACAAATAAACCATGACTAAACCAACTTTAACTTGAACCCGTTTGCAATTTACCTGATAACCAAGTTTCATGCCATCCATATCTACAAAATTTTCTCATGTGAAACAATGACCGATTAGGATTAAAATTCAAAAGACCTGAACAAGCAATGATATTGATGAAGACACCCAAGTAGAAAAGGTCAACAACCGGCCGGTGTTCATGAAAGAGCTAAATTAATTAGGAAGAAGATGAAGCATTGTCGACGCAATTCGCCCTAAAAAGTTTAATGTTCAAATGGTAAACACTTATTGTAACTCTTTGCATTAGGAATCACCAAATGATCATCACGAGTAGTCAAATGTTGACAGTTAGTTTGAAGTCAACTAGTAACTATGTGTTGTGGTATTACTTGTGTTATGCTATGCCAGTGATACATTAATGTTTTTAGGTCATACATTAATGTTCTTGTAACGGTCTTTACATTATATTTTATAAAAACAAACATATACTGGTTAACAACATTTATCACTTTGTTACTTTGTAAAGTGATGGCCATCATTCATTTGAAGTTCATATTTTTTAAGAGCAAACTAACCCACTCCTCATCTACTTCTATAAAATCACCAATATCCGCACCTTGATTTAAACCCTCAACCTTTTGGATAGAGAGAATACACTTTACCACTACACCATGTCCCTTGGGACATTTGAACTTCACTTGATGAGCCATCCATGTCCATAACTTTTTCTTGTTTGAAACTGTGACCTATTAGGCAGTATGGTAAAACTCGGTCTAGGAGGTTGAGTATCCACTGACTAATAAGGTATGATGATGCGACAAATTTCTTCAACTCCGCCTAATTCTTTGAAATCGATTTGGGTCGAGTTTGACTTGAGAAAAATAGTAAGGCTTAATTCCTATGCCTATAATATTAAAACATTGAATATTATATTCTAATGAATGAATATCAATTTTAGACATTTTTTAGTATGTGAACATGTATATTTTTAATTTACATTGATATTAACATAATATTAATAAACTTGTATTAATTGCCACAAGTACAATTTTTCGAAAATTAAATTCTTTATAATTTACCATGTACGAGTCCTCGTTTAGGACGAGTACTCACTACTTCCATTAAAGTTCAACATAGGATAGACAAGGCTCTATAAAAGCTTTACCCCATCCATTAATAGTTCTTTTTTAAGTGCAAGTCCCCTCATCAAAGGTGTGTGCCTTGATCAATACTATTTTATTGTCTTGTTAACTAGAAGTTTGTGATTAGTGGTTATTTAAGCTTTTTAGTTGTTTAGTCGGTCCTTCCTCTTTATAAGTATCCTATAGGGGGAACACTATTCTCCACAAGTAAGTTGCAATTTGTCTCTCAAACTTTCATTCTTTATTTGCAACACTGATTTTCATTTAACCTTCATGGCAACTAATCAAAATGTTTTTTCTGTTAGACATGCCAAAGAACAATATAATCCAAAACAATGCAAATCGTCTCTGCAGGAGAAAACCAATTACTCGCAAAGGGGACAATGGCTCCGTGCGGCTGTGTTGGGAGCCAATGATGGCTTAGTTTCTGTTGCATCTCTAATGATTGGTGTTGGAGCTGTGAAACAAGATGTCAAAGCCATGATTCTTTCTGGATTTGCTGGTCTAGTCGCGGGTGCATGCAGTATGGCAATAGGAGAATTTATTTCAGTGTACTCTCAACTAAACATAGTAGTAGCTCAAATGAAGAGAAATAATAGATTGGTAGAAAAGCAAGATCAAAAAGAGGCAGTACTACTGCCTAATCCAATGCAAGCAGCTCTAACGTCGGCTCTATCCTTTTCCATAGGCGCGATTATTCCTTTACTTGCTGCGTCCTTCATAGGAGACCATAAAGCGGGGTTGGGAGTGGTGGTCGCATCGGTTAGCTTGGTGCTAGTGATTTTTGGGTGGATTGGGTCGGTTCTTGGTGGTACTCCTGTGGTGAAGTCTTGTGTTAGGGTCCTATTGGGAAGTTTGATGGCTATGGTCATCGCTTTCTGACTTATCAAACTAAATGGTACTACTGGCGGACCGTAGCTTGTCCGTTTATATTAAAGGATTATATAATAAAATCTATCTTGACTTCATTTATGTCACAAGTGTACAACAATCAGTTATGTAATAAAAGAACTTGTCTTAAACTTGTAGCCGGATAATTGTTCTTAGACTACACGGTGTGGTGAAATCCTTGTGAGGGGCATAAAGCGATATTTGGCATCCTAATTATCGATGGGGCATGGAACAAGAACGGCGGGGTGGTGGTTGTGTGGACAGTGAGTCAGTGGCATAATTTTTACGTTTGTATTATTTAATTAATAAGTCATTAAATTTAATAAAACCACCATTGTATTAAAAATAAATAAAACTAAAACATCACATAAAAAAGTATAAATTTAAAATACATAAACTAAAACATTTAAATTAGATATAATTCAGACGTAACTTTTGCCACGAAAAAATATACTCGAACTCCTCGTCAAACTTAAACTTGTCTTTTTATAAATTTTATGTCAAAAGATTGACGTAAAAAATTGAACATAATTGTGTGTGTAGGATAAAGATAAAGCAAAAACTCATCCGAGTTAAAAGAACCTGAGAACTCCTACTCCCCGAACAATTTTACATTTTTTTCCCTAAGCCTTATGTTTGTTATTAACTAAGAGACGTAAAAAGAAAAAATAATAATATGTATACGTTTTTTACACTTGTGTTTTTGGGTTTCACATAAGTGTAAAAAAAGTCACTGATGTGCCGAGAATTGCACACGTTTTACATACACATTTTCGCCCGTTTTTCACCCAAAATCTTGCTTTTATCTTAGTACGTTTTATCATGATTTATCTTTCTTTGTTGATAATTGCAGTTTTTGAGGCCGAGAAGTGAAAAAAAGGAGAAAACGGCACAAAAGGCAAGGAATTGAAGACTTAGAGACCTGTTTCAGATGCAGCACGGCCGCGCTCCGGCCTTGCACGGCCATGCACTTGTCCAGGGTCAACAAGTCAACATTCTGAAGCCAACAACGACAGAACTCAACGTGCACGCCCGTGCCTCCAATAGTGCACGACCGTGTTCTTCAATGCGTGTTCTACAAGGCTCCAGCAGACCAAAACTAACAAAACGGTTGCATGAACGAAAGTGCACGGGCGTGCTCATAAAAGTGCACGGGCGTGCTCATCAACGAACCCGACAGCTCCTGCGCGCAAGGACTATGCAACAGTACTAGGTGTCAAGCACAAGCGTGCTCCACCATTTAGCACGGGCGTGCTCCTGCTGGAAAGTCTATAAATAAAGAGCTTCACTCCTCACTTTGGCATCCCTTAACCCATCAAATTCTCCACTTTCTACACGAAGTTTCAGCCATCTTTGGGAGTTGTAGGTGTCCTTTGGAGCTTGGGATCACTCCATAAACACCACATTCGAGAGAGAAACAATCCGAAATCACCCAAAACCACTAGAAATCTCCATATAACCCTCACCATGTTTTGCGAATTAATTATGTTATGGTTTATATGTTTACAGATCTAGCGTTTTTTTATTATTCTTATGTTCTATTTTTATGAATCTTGTCTTTGTTTTGAGTTCGAATCAATGTTTATTAAGTTCTTTTTATTAGGGATTGAGTTTGTACCGATGTCGTATTATATTTTAGGGTTAATAAAGAATAAGTTTATATTCCGATTCATATTTGTTGGTTTTAAGTTCGACTCTTATCTTGGTTTTGAGTTCGAATCGTTGTTTATTAAGTTATTTTTTATTAGGGTTTCTACTAATGTTGTATTTTATTTTAAGGTTTATAAAGATTAAGTTCATATTCCGATTTGTTTGTTTGTAGTTCCGATGCTACGATCTTCTTTTCTGTGCAATCGTTTGATTATGTTGTGTTTTATGTTAGGGTTTATCAAGACTTAAAGATGTCGTCAAAGTTGCAACATCTCCTACAGATTAACATCATTTAACAGGAGGTTGCTACTCATTAAGGTAACCTCTTTTGGAAATAGAGCAGTATTTGCAATATGATGTTTATCATCTTGTCATGTCAAGTTTATAGCATTAATATGTTATTAAGCGGTTACTTAATCCATTTAGCTGATGTATTTGTGTCTTGATCTTAACAAGAATTTGGAGGATTGATGTGTGTTGCTCCCAAAAACATATGCGCGACACGTGCGTCACATATTTAGATTCTTCATAAGCTTAGTTTAAATTTGGCTAAATAGACTCATTTACTTGCATTCTACCCCATTTATAGTTGACTCATGCTAAATAGTTTTCTACTTTGTTATTTCTTATTGTTTTTGGCATGCATTTTTCAGGATATGTCAGGCATCAAAGATTTGACAATGCTATGTGTAGCTGGCACTATTGAGGATGTATGCATGGTATATGAACAACTGTAAATCAATGATCAATCACCATACTACATGTAGGATCGACAAACGGGTCACCCGATAATCACGAGGTTTATATTCAGAGTGCGGAATCCTCTGAATATGTTCCAATAACAAAAACAACTAAGAAACCATGATATATGAGTAATCAACACACACAAATGGGTCAAAAGATTTAAGATTTATCACTAAAACAGAGCTCGAGTGTTTACAATGATCAAATCAGACTATCAGACCTGGGGGAGGGTGTTTGGAGAGTGTGTGAGGTGAGAACTAATGATTAGGGTAATGATTGGGCCTACCCCTTGTACTCGTCCAGACTGCAACACGCGATTACGAAGCTATCCACCATGTCAGAACAGGCGATTAGGCCCTAATCGCCCATAGTGACTAGCAATTAGGGCTCTACTCGCATGTTAATACATGCGAGTAGGTGTAATCGCATGCAAGTGAATCCGTACTCGCCTGTTAAGCCCAAACACACCCAAAACGTTTACAAACACTTCCAAACACCCTGAAACGCGTCCAAACATCTAATATACTAGCCTAGGGACATCATGCACTAACAGACTCCCCCTTGGACCAGGCTAATATACGTACAAAAATTCAAAATAAACAAAGGTTTATATCACAGCAAAACAACTATACAGACACTTAGACAAGAACAAACACAACTTGACTTGCAGCAACTTCAGTCTTCACTTTACTTTGACATCGTCCTGATCCTTGTAAGTCTTGACCAGTTGCATCCAGTGTGAACCTTGTTAGCGTGGCAGAAGCGAATCACCCTCTGAAACATCAAGGCTTGATCTGCTTCGGCTTTTAAGTGTTGAATGGGATACAGGAACAAAGTCTCCACATCTTTTTCTAAACAGTTTATTAGCCACATCGGGTCCCATATTCTGATCTTTCTGCATGGCTTTGGCGAGTTGCTCAAGACGATCACTGCTTCAGTAGTAGCCGCATCATAGTGCCAATAATAAAACTTTGAGCTGAAGTCTTGTTCAACTGGGACAATCAAAATCTTTGACATGCATTTCGGTGGCTTGATCTTGTGCTCCCAAACTGGACTGTTGGTGGATGGATGAAGCTTGTCTGTTTTGTAAGATTTGGGATACTGAGATTGAAAGGTCTTCGATTCAGTTCTGCTTTCTCTAGCTAGAATGTTGTAAAAACTATCTAGGCTAGATTCTTTGAAATACAATGGACCTTCTTCCTACTTGACACCCAACATATCTGTCTTCTCCACATAAGCCCAACTAATGACGTTTCCAGACATCTTCGATAAGCGTTTCTTGAAGATAGAGATCTGACCAGGAGCTTTCTTCTTCTCACACTCTTCCTCTGATGTGAACCATTGGGGTATCGCTTGCTGATCCGATCATGTCTTTCTTGTACTTTATCTGGAACAGGAGATGGATCAGCTTTGAGCTTCTCTTCAGCATCATGTAACATCTCTTCAGAGATGTTAGGTATCCCAGTGCCAGAATCATCAACAACGTATTCAGGAGTCGGCACTTTGGTCCCGTCTTCCATCTCAACTTCATTGTTATCCGGATTTATCTCTGGAGGAGGGCTGTGGCTTGCACCGAAAGATTCTCCGCGTGCTAAGCCAAAGATCTTTTCTAAGTCTTCAGTTGTAACCTCAGGTGGTATTTCACCTTCTTCCAAATCATACTCTGGATACTTGGGTAGTACGATTAGGTCACCATAATCTTCATATGCAAAGTAACTGTTCAATGGCTCTACTACCTCGACAGGAACTACAGCCTGCTTCAACGATTCCCGCATCTGTTGAATCCTATCTTGGAGAGACTCCCCCTTAGCAGAAGAACCTGCTTCGGGATCCTTGCCTTGTTTATCATGATCTTTCTAGGTTCGCCTCGCTCCAGATCCGGATGATGATCCGCCACCACCTGTGGCTCCAGGATCACCACCACCACCATTTCCAACATCTTTATCAGCCCCGCCATCACTATCATCATCACTGTCATCATTATCATCATCTTCTTCATCGTTTTCTTCTTCTTCATCATCACCAGTACAGCCCCAGAACTTGTACCACCTGTGAGTTTAGGAAGATCTCCAGTTAACTTGTTCATTTTAGTCCTCAGCTTCTTGTTTTGTTTCTTGTATTTGGTGATTCGTTTTTCATTATTGACTTTTGCAAGCTGAAGCTAGCCATATTGAGATTCAACGTTGGTAAGCCTAGCCAACGTACTTTGGTTCGACTGTACCAGTTGCTGGTGAGATTCCACGAGCTGCCGATTAGACTCAACTATCTGCTGATTGGACAATGTAAGCATTCTATTGGATGCTTGCAGCTCTTTGTTTGCTCGAATGGTTTCGCTAATCAGTTCTAACATAGCCCTTTCATTTTCTTCAATTGTAACTATTTTTCCCTTTAACTCAGCATTTTCACGCCCTTGTGTAGCAACTATAGTAGTTAACTCACTCACCTGGCATTGAAGTTGTTCAATTGAGGCCGGTGCTGAGGAAGAGGAGGGCTGACCAGCTGTGGCAGAAGCTGACGGTCGTACTTCTTTTTGTAGCTTCTTTATGATGTCACCGATAGGGTTAGAAACTATTTGAGAGCTTGTCGTTGCTTCAGTAACTGAGACTTGCTCAGTGAAGATTACTGAAGCAGGCATCGACATAGTGACACCTGTAGACATAGCTGCACCTGCTGATGTGGTTGCTGAAGTAGTTGTTGTTGTTGCTGTAGTTGTTGTTGTAGTCGTTGCTGCTGCAGCCGGAGAAGATTGTGTCTCCGAAGTAAGAAATGCTTCTGGAAGATTCACACGTCTTGATCTCTTTGCAGTTTTCTCAAGCGGTGGTCTCTGAGACATTCTTTTCTTTCCCCGACTTACATCCTTCTTTGACTTTTGTTTCTTGGAAGGTGGAGTGTTTAGCTCTGCATCTATTTCAGCAATCTCATCATCTGGACCCACTGTGAAGGTAGGATCCTCTGCAAGAGCTTTCTCCTCAGCTAACTTTTTCTTTCTCTTAGCCTCTTTCCTGGCTCGTGTACCAGGGGAATCGTCTTCTAAATCATCCGAGTCTTCTTCACTTGTGATGTCTACTGGGGCATCTTCATCAACTAGCCTCTTTTCTTTGGCTGATTGAGAAGATTCTTGACCTTTAGCCGCACTAGAAGGTTCACTGGATTCTAGCATGTTCGTTTCAAGAAGATCATCATGAGTAATAGCAGCATCAGCAGTGCTGCTAGGAACGTTATCACCCAGTTCGGTTGTATTTCTGCCTATATCAGCCCCTTCTTTGAATATTTGCCTGTGAATCAGTATGTCATCTTCTGACTCACTATCATCATGCCTCCACCTATTGCCTGGTGGAGCATCATAGTTATCTCTGCTCAAGTGCCCATAAAGACGTCTGTTCGATGGATACTCAGCCTTTTTCCTGCCTTTGTAAGATGTCATTCTGCCCATTTCTGTTTCATCTATATCAACAATCTTAATAAGCTCTGACAGATGCTTTACTAAGTATGGAATTTGGCGGTCAATCATCATCTGTAAGAAGCGAGGATAGACGACAAATGGAGTCTTCCTTGTCTTCGACAGAATCACATCCTTCAAATGATGCATAATCATACCCGAAAAGTTGAAGGGCTTGTTCAATGTCAATGCTACTATCGTTGAAGCTAACATGTCCCTGATAGCATCAAACGTCCCTTTTCTGGGACCAATGCACTTCAGGACAACGTGTGTGAGATACTTCAGTTCAGGCGGCAAGTTGCTCTTCTGTAGCATCTTCTGCTTTCCGACATCTCCAGTATACTTCATTCTTAAGAATCCACCTCGAATCAAATTGGAGTCGAATACTATCGGATCATCCTTTGCATCCTGAAATTGTAGTTCTTCTCGTACTATGTCTTCAGTTATGATCACATCCTTCCGTTGAACCACACTCTTGATAACCATATGCGTAGCATTGCAATCAACCTTGGCATTCTTATAAAACTCTCGCAGGATGTCTCTATAGGCTGCATGTCATTCAGATGTGGCATGATTTATCCTTGATCGCTTCAGAAAATCAATAACGCCCTCGAAAACTTTGCACTTGTCTTTCGTAAACTGGACCGAGGAACGCACAGCAATTGTTGTCAGTAGATGTTTCCCACTCCATGATTCTAAACACAAAGGCAAGACATAAGTACATTAAACAGACCAAAAACGGACAAAAACGGACCAAAGTTTGACAAAATTTGGTCAACAGGCTGCAACTGGCGATTACAGACTTGTAATCGCCTATAATCATGCACGAGTGGCCTAATCGCCTGTTATTATATGCGATTAGAGGCTTAAACGCTGGCTAGGAAGACATGAATAGCCTACTCGCGTGAACAGTGTCTTCCTCACCAAAATTTGTCAAATTTAGTTATGGGTCGTTTTGGGTCCTGATTTTTGTCACACTAGAGCCTAAGGCACCCGATTAAGAGAACCCCTATGTCATTGTTCATTATTATGTTCGTTTGTTGGGATAATTGAACCGGTTTAAAGATTAGGGTTTTTAAGGTTTGAAATTTTGGGGCTTTTTGATTCATGAAGATTAAGATCAAAATTTTGAGAATAAGATACCTTTGTGATGAAGATCAATAGTCTAAGTACAAAATGTCACGGGAAAAAGGTTTGGTTAGGGCTGGATAGGGGGAAAATGAAGAACACTTGAAAGGATTTTGAAATAATGATGGAAAAATTGTGAAGTGTTGCTTTTATATCTGTTCCCAATCGAATGCCCCTTTAAACACGAGTAGGCTCTATTCGCTTGACCAAACACACGAGTTGGATGATACTCGCATGATGTAAGGAGCGATTGGCTTGTAATCGCTTAAACAGAAGCACGAGTACATCCCTACTCGCATATATCAAACCCCTTGAGCTTATCCTCTATACCTATAGGCGATTAGAACACTAAATGGGTATAATTTTCACACAAATTACCAAATTGCCCCTGCAGCACCAAATTTTACATATTTGACCCGTAAAGGTTCAAAACATGCGTCTTTCACCCCGTTTTCACAAGTGACTAAGATTTTGGCTCAGAACTTTGAAATAATTTCATTTTCCACCCATGTTCTTAAGAGAAAGTACGGTTTTGACCCGGTAAAAACACAATTTTCAATTAGTTGACTTTCCGGCTTTTTATTTCTGAAGAAGTAAGATTACAATGGATTAGGATTCCAACATCGGCAATCAAGAATGATTAAACAGATAAAACTAAACAGAAATTAAACGAAAACAGGAAATCAACTAACTATACACTATCATATTTTTGCGAGTTTCATCAGTTAGGGAATCATATCAGTGTACGGACCATATAAGAACCCTTATATGTTCAGTTTTAGTTTCAATTACCAATAAGCATCCTACAACAACTGCGAGTATTGTTGTCCACCTAAACTCAAAATCAAGTTTTATCGCTAGGCACTTTAGATACGTTAAGGTAATATTAATACTGATTAAATGTGTTCCTCGCACACGTGACATATTCCCTCGTAACCGGCGAATAAGCTGTTGTCATCCGTATTTACAAGGAATGGACTCAGTGGTGATCAGGTCTGCAAGAACGCTGCAGCAGAGTGACCAGTGAGATCCAGACCAGGGTTCAAGTCAAATACTGTATTTTTGATTTTTCACGGTACGATGCTTTAGGTAATTGATTTGCTACCTTAGAGCGATTCTCTTTGAGAATAGGGCTTTGGCATTTATGCTCTTTAAGGATTCCCAGACGTCTCCTTATCAGAATTTATTCTATTTTTGTTTTTCTTTTCTTTTTCTTTGGGAATGGCAAAGAGGTGTCTCAGTTGTAGGCTGCGAACCCAACTTACGTCACTTATGCCACCCCATTTTATTCAGAGAGACGTCCTGTTCACCCTGGATGTACCAACCTCTTAAAGACCATAAACCTCGGATTTTGGCATTCTATCAACGAGATTTAGGTTTTTAGACCATATGCCAACGCGACGTTAATCCACACAATTTTTAGTTGATTTAGGTTTATATCACCGTGCCGAGCTTGGAAATGATTTCGAGCCTACCAACACATCATTGTAGAGGCTACTTATCAGATCCAATATTTTTAAGATGATAAGAGTCCAGACAGTCCAACAGATGGGTTGATATCATCTTCCCTATTTCTCCAAAGAAACTCATTTTTGCAATTTTTCAATTTTTTTTTGATTTTTGAATTTTCTCAATTTTTTTTATTTTTGCATTTTCTGATGTTTTTGTATTTTTATTAATTTTCTCCCCCTAAAAATCTAAAAATTTGGGAAAAGACAATATTTTTGGATTTTTCTGATTTTTGAAGAAAAATACTTACAAAAACGATTACCGATGAGGATCTAATCCTGCTTTTCTTTAATGCCATTTAGAATTAACAGATACTCAAAATGAGGTCCGTCAAAAGCTTTGGTGAATAAATTGGCACGTTGGTAATCCGTGTGGATTTTAACCATATCGATAAGTCTCTATTCATAGCAATCGCGTATGAAATGATACTTAACCAAGATATGTTTCGCCTTGGAATGATTAACTGAGTCTTTAGCAAGTGCTATAGCAGATTCATTGTCACAGTGAATGGGAGTATTAAGAAATTTCAAACCGTAGTATCTCATTTGTTGCTGTATCCAAAGAACCTGGGAGCAGCAGCTAGAAGCAGCTACATATTCCGACTCACAGGTGGATAAGGCTACCGAGGCTTGCTTCTTGCACTTCCACGAGACTAGTCTTGGTCCCAAAAACTGGCATCCAGCCGATGTGGATTTTAAGTCTTTCTTGCATCCGTCATAGACAGCATCACTAAAAGCGATAAGGTCAAACTTATCGTCATTAGGGTACCATAGACCTTTGGTCGGACAACCCTTTAGATAACGTAAGATCCTCTTCACAGCAATCAGGTGGGACTGTTTCGGCCTTGACTGGTATCTGGATTGAAGACATGTCGCGAACATTATGTCAAGTCTTGATGTAGTGAGGTACATTAGTGAGCCAATCATCGCCCGATAAAGAAAAGGATCAACGGCTTGTCCTTTCTCGTCAGGTCCAATCCCGTGATTGGTCTGAATTGGGGTGCCTACTGATGTGGATTCTTCCATCTGGAACCGGCTCAAGATGTCAGCAACGTATTTGGTCTAGTGGATGAAGATCCCCGACTCTTGTTGTTCTACTTGTAGACCTAAGAAGAATTGCATCTCCCCCATCGAGCTCATCTCGAACTTTTCCTGCATAAGCTTTTCAAAATCCCTGCACATTTCATCATTAGTAGACCCAAAAATAATATCATCGACATAAACCTATACCAGAAGACGGTCACCACCCTTTTCCTTGGTGAATAAGGTGCAATCCACAAGTCCACGTTTGAACCCGTTGGATATAAGATAGATGCTAAGCATTTGATACCATTCACGCGGAGCTTGATGGAGTCCGTACAACGCTTTGTTCAATTTGTAAACTTTTTCGCGATGAAGCGGATCCTCAAAACCCGGTGGCTGAGCAACATACACCTCTTCCTTCACGATACCATATAGAAAAGCACTTTTCACGTCCATTTGGTACACCTTAAACCGTTTGTACGAAGCGTAAGCTAAGAACATCCGGGTAGCTTTAAGGCGAGCAACTGGAGCATATACTTCGTTGTAATCTATTCATTCGATTTGACGGAAGCCGAGGACAACTAATCGAGCCTTGTTTCTGATAATTACCCCGCGGTCATCCCGTTTACACTTGTAGACCCACTTTGTTCCAATTTTCTTCGCGCCTGGAGGTAAGTCAACTAAGTCCCACACTGCTAGCTTTTGGAACTGCTGAAGCTCAGTTTGCATTGCTTCAATCCATGGTTCTTCCCTTATTGCCTCTTGCACGGTTCTTGGTTCCTATTGAGAAACATAGAGAGCGAAAGACCAATCGTTCTTATGACCTGCTTTTCGGATTTCCGAATAGAGCGCCAGGGTACGAGCATTGTCAGTTGGACTAGCATTTCTGAGTTGACTGCGTGTCATGACTCTGCTAGACGGATCACCAATCACATTTTGCATAGGATGAGTGTCGTGAATCCGAGATTTCGGATGTGCCGGCACTGGATCACCCGAATGCAGATTGAGATTTTCCAGTCCTTGAGAAATATTTGTCTCTGCGGCGCTTGAACTGGAGGGAGCAGCGGGTTGTATATTAAAACCGGTGAAATCAATCTCAAGACCGATTCCCGGAGCTGCTGAAATAGAAGGACCAGCTTGATTGTTCCCTGTAGGATTGACTGGAGCTGTAGTGGTAGATTCACCATTTCCAGCTAGATCTTCAGTAAGAGTTTCACATGACTCTGCAAATTCCTCATCTGAAGAGGATTCCAGAACCTCTGCTGACGCTTCCTGAAAGACTTCCTCAACTTCAACTGCTACGGTTTTACCAGGGGGACCCGTGGATGCAGAGGCATCAGATGCTGCTGGTGCAGGTGCATTAACAACGATCGGACGCATTAGCGTTGAGCTAGCTGCGTTTTCACACTCGTAATACATTTGCGCCACAACATCATCTACCAGATTATCCACGTTGAAAGAATCAAACAAACACTTATAGTCGAACAACCAATCAGGTCCAACACCAGGTGCATTGGAAGTATAGCGTTGAACATCGACATTAAGCCACTTTTCAACACAATTAGTTCTTTTGTTGTATACTCTCTTGTTAGGAGTGTTGTATCCAACAAAGAAACCATCTTCTGCCTTTGCACCAAACTTCCCATCGGGTTGTATCATGGTGCATGGAGCTCCGAAAGGTTCCAGAAACTCTAAGTTCAGTTTCCTCCGGTTCAGAAGCTCGTAAGATGTCTTACCAATCCCCTTTACCGTAAGAACCCTATTTAGGGTGTAACACGCACAGTGAACTACTTGTTCCAAAAGATCACAGGCAAGTTTGAGTCTGCGAGCATTGTTCTGGCTGCTTCAATAAGAGTTCGATTCTTTCTTTCTGCAACCCCATTTTGCTGAGGAGTGTACGGCGCTGTAAATTCATGATGAATACCCTTTTCTGCACATAACGACTCAATAGCATGATTCTTGAATTCTGTTCCATTGTCGCTTCGAATCCTACGGATCTTTAGCTGATAGATATTCTCTAGTTTGGTGAACAGATTCTTTAAGTACTCAAACGTCTCACTTTTGTGTTGCATACACACAACCCAAGAAAATCTTGAATAATCATCTGTGACAACTAGACAGTATAGATCCCCATTTTTGCTTTTGCGATTGACTGGGCCGAAAAGATCCATGTGCAACCGCTCTAGAGGCATACTGACTGAGTTGACCTTCTTAGGTTTGTGAGACTTCTTCTTCTGCTTCCGTTTCTTGCATGAGACACAGACGTCATTCAGATGGAAATTCTTGACTGAGACACCTTCCACATCTTCCTCAAGTGTATGTGCCCCATTCGTCTGTGCCACATTATGGATTCCTTCTCTGTTGCTTCAGATAGAAAACAAGTGACATCTCCCCTAGCTGTCATGGCTTGACTCATATCCAGAACATACAAATTGTTGACTCTTGGAGCTGAGATCATAATCCACTGTTTCGGAATCTTAAAAAAAGGTTTCAAAATAAAGCACGCATTATCATCAAAGAACACTACGTATTTCTTGTCACAGATCTGTGACACACAAGCAAATTGTGGTCTATCTGCTTCACGAAGCTTATCTTCTCAAAGCTAACAATTCCATTACTCATACTGCCTTCTTTCGTAATATAACCCCCTTTGTTACCAGCAAAAGCAACATACCCCCCGTTGATATTCTTTATGTCAAATAGCAGTGATAAGTCGCCTGTCATGTGACCAGAAGCTCCACTATCAACAATCCAGAGGCTGCTGATAAGGCCCTGTGGAACTCCCTGCACAACATTCAAAGTTTAGTGGTTAAGGGGGACCCAAGCCTTCACGGTCTTGGGTCTTCCATCTTCATCCAAAATCGGAAAATCAACCTACCTTCCGTTAGGAGTTGGTGTTGTTCCCGATGGTCCGACAGTACTAGCACTAGCAGACGATTCCCTGGTTTTATTTGGTGACTTGGGTCTCCAAACCTGTTCCGGTTTCTTTGGCTTAGGCTTCTTCTTTTCCTTGGGGCTAGAAGATCCAACCTCGGATTCCTTAGGTGGGACAGATTTAGGATCCACTTCAGACTTAACTACACGTGGAACAGTTTTAAGGTTACCCTAAGGTCTAGCTGCAGCCTTTGCTTGTGGCTTAGGCGCTGCTTGAACCTTTGTGGGAACTGGGCTCCCCCTCAACTGTGGACCCCTGCCATCAACTGGCTTTTGGTTCATAGCAATCTTGTTACGGTTGCCATAAACTACTTGCTTTCCCTGTTGTTTTTCAGTAAGTTTAGGAGAAACAGATCGTTTAGTATTGCTTGAACTTGGAGCATCATCCACTTCGATCCTTTTGCGTCTCAGCAACTAAATGCCCACGTTCCCCGCATTTGTGACAGGATCTATACTCCTCAAATGGTGGAGCATTCGAAGCCTTACTTTTTTTCTTAGATTTTATAGCAAATGAGTTCTTATGTTTCAGATCCTCGAGACATTTTCCTTGCATTTCTATCTCGGGATAATTATCGACCTCATTGCCTGAAGATCTAACAAACTAAGTAACATGTTTTCTAGGAGATTTCTCCTGAGCTTGGGTTGGTGAGTTCAAAGTGTTCTTCTTTTTATTTTTAATTTTGTTTTTCTTGGACTGATTACCCTGACCCTGTTTCCCTTTTCCCAATCTTTATTTCTCAACAGTAATGGTGGATTCTTGCCAGATTTTACCAACAAGACCAGGTGCCAGAAATTTTAGAGGGAATTCCTCATCAACATAAATTTTATCAGATCCTTTCATTTTATAGAACACTTTGACACTCATACCATCAGAAGTTTGCACTTTCGGTTCAGGATCACACAAGATGTGATTTTGGATAGGAATATCCTCATTCTTAGCCGGTGCATACCTCTGAGGTTCATCAAGCTCATCATCAGATACGTCTGTTTCACAGACACTGACATCATCAGCTATTTCACCAGTTTTGGCAGCTTCAGCAGGTGGAGCAGCCTTAGTAACTTCAACAGGTTTAGCTGCTTCTGTCACTTTGGCCACTTCTGCAGCTTTAGCTGCTTCTGCTGCTAAGTCTACAAACTCCTCCTTCGGCAAGACATCAAAATGGTGATTTTTGAATCTCACCGGAGGTGGACACTGTGCATATATAGGAATGGTGGAATTGCTTTCTTTCTCTGAGTGTTCAATGATATGATCAAGAACGTACTTGCAGTTCAGGTAACTTTCAAGTTTCT
The DNA here is from genome assembly GCA_032199755.1 of Ambrosia artemisiifolia. Lineage (NCBI taxonomy): Eukaryota > Viridiplantae > Streptophyta > Magnoliopsida > Asterales > Asteraceae > Ambrosia > Ambrosia artemisiifolia. Next base: position 54,660,994 of record CM063513.1, on the reverse strand, counting down.
TCTTGATCTTCTCATAATCACAGTTTACAATGGCCAAGTGTTTCTTGTGTCTTCTAACTCATTTTTGTAATTATTTATGGCTATTTGTTTATTAGCTAGAGTCTTAGACAGTTCAGAAACATCCCTCTTATAGTTTTCAACAGTACTTAGAAAACTTTTCTCCTTTTGCCTTAAGGAATCAATTGACCTTTGTAAAGGACCTACATCAGCTTTCAGGTTCAGATTCTCCTCAGTTAATTCTTTGATTCTGAATCTGAGCTGATCACACTCGGGATTTTCTTTCTTCAGAGTCTCAATGGTGATTTTGAGCGCCTTTTCATTAGCTCTCAAAACATCATTGCTCTGTTGGTATTGGCTTAAATCAGCTTTGAAGTTCAGAATTTCGTCTGTTAAGACATCAATTCTGTACTTAAGCTTGCCACAATCTACACACTCAGGTTTAGAGTTGGAAGAAGAACTTACCTTGTTAGAAGATTCTGTAATAGCCATCAAAGTATAATGAGCAGCAGTCTTCTTAGTTCTAAAGAATTTGGCAAGGTTGTTCTTTGTGCAGTCAGCATCAACAAGAAACGACCTTTTGCTGATCAAAGCATCTGCTTTTGCTAACAGATCTTCCAAATCTACCCCCACATCAGAATCATACTCAGAGTCACAGTCAGATGCCTCAACTTCAGGAATTACAACTTCAGACTGACTCGAGCATTCTTCAACTTCAACTTGTGCATCAGAAGTTTGTTGGGCATAACATGCTGCACCACCCTGCGGAGCTTCTTGATGTGTTGCAAAACACATATACTTTCCTATGTATTTTGTAGTCATTTTCTGGTCTTTTTATTATTGTTTTTATTAGTTTTAGGCTTGTACTTGTCTATTTTAATTATTATAATGCTTTATTAGATTTTTTATTAGTTTTGAGTCATTTTTAGTATTTATATATATATATATATATATATATATATTTTATTTTGTAGGTGTTTGGAGAGAATGAGCTCAAAAAGAAAGAATTTTAATCGAGACACCAACACTCGAGAGGAGGTGCTCATGGACGTTGGAGCATAAACGAGGAATTTTGATCGAGCCAAGAAACACCCGAGAAGTGATCTTGGAGCATACTAATACTACTCCTAATAATAATAATAATAATAAAGATTTAAAAAAAAAAAGAAATGACTTGGGCTCGTGGCCCAAGTCCAAACAAACGTAAATTGTGTTGAGGGCTCCAACTATATTGGAAAAACATTAATTATTTTGTGGAGAAGCTGGTGGACGGCGGAAAAAAAAAGACATTATTATTTCGAACTAGTATTATACCCGCCGCGCGTTGCTGCGGCGGGGGCGGCCGGATACTCATATTTGACCCGATAGAAACATAGCTACAGAACCGCGTCGCGCATTATGATGACAACGTAGCTTCATTACACGTATTACAATTTACCCGATGCCGCGCGTTGATGTGACATCATGTTTGCGACTTTTTTAGACCTAACACAATGATGACATTAGTATGCGTTTTTCTGCCTAAGACATTAAATGATGAATTAATGATAATAAAGAGCATGACTATTAGAAAACCACTACTCATTGGTAATTTGTCAACTACACAACACGAACAAATCCAAAGCACATTGGTAATTTGTCAATTGAATGCCCTATATCTAGTATAGAACTATAGATAGTAAGAAGCAACATAACACAAAGTTCTAAAATTCAAGGGTCTACCAAACTGCTCATGTATTCACTTCGTGTAAGTAGAGATCCTTCCACAATAAGAAGTAAACACACTCTTTTCATGTTGATGAGAGAAATTGAATAGCTGCAATAGATAGAAATAGCATGTCTGCAAGTGGAAGTACACACTGCAGCAAAATAAAAAAACGTATTATGTCTGTAAACTGTACACTAAAAGACAGCCAGAAGGAGTTTCTTACATGACCATTCAATGACGACTGAAACAGAACTTAAGTGCGGCTAATTTGTGTTGTTGCTGTGCATGCAGAAAGGCATTTAACATCACCATTCAGATCTGCATTTCAAGCATGATCGTGCAAATGCATTGTAAATCTGTTGCGACTGGTGTTTTAGCTTACAACTGTACATTAAAAGGCATCCTAAAGGAGTTACTTACATGACGACACAACAACTGCGTATTTTGTAAACCAAACCAACAGCAATAAACCGACTCAGATGTGTGGTCATCATTGTGGTTGCAAAATAAAGAGGCTCAGATGCCGCTACGGCTCCAACCGGAAGTGGCCTAAACTGACCTCGCAGTCAGCTGCACGACACCGTCACTAACACAACCAGTGCAAATTATATGTGGAATAAAGTGAGTTTAAAATATCATAATGAAGCACTTTAACCGCTAGCTATATGAATATCTCTATTTACACAGTTCAAATACTACAGTTGCAAAAGTAAGTGATTACCTTCATCAAGAAAGAAAGATGGTATCTCCATTTGTCAAGGATAGCATGACACAGAGACCTAAGATTTCAAGAAAACCAAGTTTTTAAACTCGGACATGTTGTTTCTCATCAATCGAAATATTATAGCTGCTTATAAACAATCTAACCAAGTTTTTAAACTCGGACATGTTGTTTCTCATCAATCGAAATATTATAGCTGCTTATAAACAATCTAACAACTTGCAAACCACATATGCTATATCAGATCACGGTAATAACATATCATAGAACCTCAAAATAAATTTGATTAGGCTCAGATCTGGTTGTTAGACTGCCATATAAAAGCATCAGATATACAGTTACAGAAATAAAAAAAGTAAGTAAAGAAAAAAAGCGGGGGTGTGAAGCTGTCATAATTGTCTATGATGATTATGAGATAGTTGACAGAATACCTATGAGTCAATTAATAAGTCACCTTCGTCATTCTGCAAGTTTAAAAGCCAATGATTTGATAAATGTTAGGTTAACTTCACAATCTTTTTGTCATAGCCCGAATATGCAAATATAAGATGAACTGTAACAAATCATGACGATAACAAAAGAAAATATAACCAATATTTAGGCATAAAACTATGTACATACAAACTGGTTGACGTGGCGAACATCTCGGCCATAATCTTAGAGCTACCAAATCATGACAATAACAAAAGAAAATATAACCAATATTTAGGCATAAAACTATGTACATACAAACTGGTTGACGCGGCGAACATCTCGGCCATAATCTTAGACCTATTTTAACTTAAGCAGACACAAAGGCATTAAAGTCATCATTTACATGTTAAAAGGAATTAAAACAGATGACGATGTCGGCAAAGTCTCATCTCTCAACAAAGAGAACAAACATACGTAGGCGTTTCAAGGTAGCCTTTACTTGAATATACACAAAACCAATGAAAATCCGTTATCATAAAGAACAGGGCAAATCATCTACCAATGAAGAATCGTCTAAACATAAACAACAGTTTGCAAGAAAACATACAACCCTGAATACCAATTCCGAAATAAAGACAAAACCAACGCCCAAATCAGAGTTACTAAACCTAAAAAATCACATTGCAACAACCAATACAAATGCAAAATGCATATCAACAACGACACAATCGAATAGAAGAGGCAACGTACATACCTGCTATCAAAGACAAAAGAGAGAAGCAAATCAGTTTGTCATGGTGATATGGAACCCATTTTCCGGAAAGAAAATAGGGCATTGGTTGGTTGATGGTTGCGATGAAGATGGAACCGCAGCATGTAACGGCGGCTAGGGTAGTGTTAACTCTAATGATCTTGTGACCATCTCGATATTTCGACAAAACCACAGTGAACACCTAGTGGCAGTGGCAGTGAGGGTACAAACCATGTGACAACAAAAAGAGGCGGTACGAAAAAATAAGTAAGGCTCAGAGTTACTGAAAGGATGCACCACTGTGGCTGCAAGGGGGTTGCAGGTAAACAAACACCTGCCATCCGCCAACTCTGCAATGCCAAAGCGATAGTCATCATCTGTCATTAAAATCAGACTATTGAACTCATCAAAGCCTTATCAACCTAGGAAAAGGCGCATCATCACAAATCAGCAGTCGATAATGGCAACGGTTTAGCAATATCAAATCAACAATCAGACGAAAACGCAAAAACGATCACAGAAACAAATTAAGCGATCCAAAATAAACACCTAACCTCAAACAAACATCACAAACATCTAGCAATCCAAAAGAAAGTGAGGTTTCTATGGTTCAGAGTTTACCGAAAACCTGGCCGCAAGGTAGGTTGCAGGCTAAAACCTGCCATCCAGCGTCCTTGCCATGCCATCATCATCAATCGTCGGAAAATACTTTCAACTCATCACAACCAAGCCACAAATTGCAGGTATCTATAGCCGAAACTGAAACCGAAAGCACCACCATGGCCGCCGGCCGGCCGCGTCTGCCCGGAAACCCTAAAGACTGTCATCGGCACCACCATCCATAGGTAACATATGGGGTAGGCGACAGGGTGGAGGGAGGCGGCGGCGGTGAAGCTGGAGTCGCAGGAGGGAGGTAAACGACTGGATGAAACCGGTGGTCCTAAAACCCCCTATCATCCAGCGGTAGCGGTGTATTGGAATCAGGCTACAGGCAGCAAGGAAAAACAGAGAGGAAGACAGAGAAACCGGAAACCGGCGTAACTGGTCAACAACGCACGACGGAAGACATGGCCGCCGCTTAGAACCGAGACAGAGAGAAAGGAGCTGGCATAGAGAAAGAGGAAGGCGATATATGAGGAAGGCGTGCTGCATTAAGGAGTTGTACGTCGCTTTATGGAGTTGTATTGAGGGGAACAGTAACTCACCCTCACAACAAATGTTACTGATTGTATATATATATAATATATTAGCAGCCGCCATTGGCAAAAGAAACAATCGACATCGAAGCAGCTTATTCAAAAAGAGAGAGGAAGGGTAGAAGGCATGGGTTTAAGATTGAAGACACGGGTTCGACTATAATAATTTTTGGCTTTATATTTATTTACTTTGTGTTAATAAATATTGGTACCATGACTATGCGTTATTTTGAACATTTGTTTTTATCTTGTTCCATTGTTATGAATAGCTAAACTTTTTAAGCTACCTAGGTCGTGTTGATGAATACCTAGCATTTTTATGACTTTCAGATTCGTTTAATTATATAATTGGCTTATGTTTTGGTAAAGATTTAATTGTGTTTGGTTATGATGCATATGCGTATTTAAGTCTAATTTATTATCTTTGATAGTTCCACATGTGTCTTGTTGAATGTCTTTCAGTTATAGATGCATGTTAGGTTGCCTGCTTTGTGCTTGTGACTAGTTTATGGTTTTTGACGTCTAATTCCATAGGAACTTGATTTGAGAGTTTAGAGGACTTAGGTACTCTGCCATTCCTTGAGACCGGGAGGTGATAGGGTGTCGGGTTGTCTAGATCTTTAGGTATCGGGTAGAGGTGAGACCGGGAGGTGATCCTTGCCTAGTGTGTCTTTAGATTCTTGTAATTCCGAATTATTTCCAAGCCAATTAGATTACTCCTTCATATTTTTGGATGTGTTGTGATTAGCGAGACCGGGAGGTGAGCGAGTCTTTCGAGTACCTTAGCATTCCCTAGTGAGGTGAGACCGGGAGGTGATCTGAACTAGTAACCGGTGATTTACACGTCCCTTAGGATTTTCTGAGAGGTGTTAGTGAGACCGGGAGGTGATCTAGCTTGCTTTAAGGGTTTCCTAGGTCAGGCGTATCTTTAGAAAACCTGGTAGCCAATCCATTATTCGATTCCGAGAGTTGTGAGTTTGCGGGTAGGATTCTAGACCTAGGTAGTTGCCTTCCATATTATCTGAGTTCGATCCAGTGTTCTTAGATTCTTGTTTTTGTCTCTGTGTTATTTATTTTAATTGCTTTTATTTTATTTGCATTTAGTTTAAAATTAATTCTCAAAAATCCAAATTAATAGGCTAGGAGTCGACAGAGGTTTAGTACCGAGAGTCGCTATATTGTGTCCACGGTTCGATATTCCGGACTTACTTGCTCTGCTACACTGTGACCGGTACACTTGCCGTTAGTGTGTGGTTTTGTAGGTTTTTCCATTTTTAAAACTTGACTGATTTATTTACTACACATTTCACACATCAGGTCCAGTATTACACTACCCACTATTGAGTCGAACAGCTGGACCATTGAACCCACTTTGATCAACACCATATCTCACTCAGTTCAGTTTCACGGCATGCGTGATGAAGACCCATATGCCCACTTGAATAGATTTGGTAGAGTCTGTAGCACCTTCCAGCTTAATGGTGCCACTGATGACGCCATTCGTTTGCGTCTATTCCCGTTCTCACTTACTGATCAGGCCCTCACTTGGCTGGACTCCCTCCCACAGGGAGCCATCACCTCTTGGACTGATCTTCAGACGAAATTCCTGCAGAAGTATTTCCCTCCTGCTAAAACCGCTCGTCTTAGAAATCTTATCTATGCCTTTACTGAGCAGTCAGGGGAATCCTTCTATGAGACATGGGACAGATTCAAGGCACTTCTGAATAAGTGCCCTCATCATGGTCTTGAGGACTGGAGAGTCGTGGAGAAATTCTATACTGGAGTTTCTGACGCGACCAAAAGACTTCTTGACTCTACAGCAGGCGGTAACATGATGAAAACCAAAACCGCTGCTGAATGCCTTGAGATGATAGAGGACCTAGCCACTAGCACCTACATCGAGCCTGGCTCTGGGGGCGTTACTGCTGCCCCTAAGGGTATCCATTCTGTTGAGAGTAGCATTGCACTAGCCGCCCAGGTAGAATCTTTAGCTATGGTCATGAAGGTTATTCAGGTTAAGATTAGTGCTAAGTGTGAGATTTGTAGAGGGGGTCATGAGACCATAGATTGCCATGTAGGTCCCAGTGAGGAGTTGAACTATGTCCAAAGTTACAACTCTGGATGGCAGAGTGTAGGAGATCCTAAGTCTGAGATTAGTGAGTTAATAAAGAAAAGTGAGGAGAATCAGGCTAGGACGAATAAACTCCTAGAGACCATAGTGATGCAGCGTGAGTCCCGTTATCAGGAGCAGCAAAAGAAAAATCAGGAGTTTGAGCTGCTATTTAGGAATCAGGGGTCCACGCTCCAAAGTTTAGAGAGGGTCGTAGGAGAGTTAGTTGGTAAGCTGACTAAGAATGCAACAGATGCTCAGGTGAACGCGGTGTTCACTGAAAGTGGTAAGGGCACGGGAGTTGATCACCCAGTGTCGAGAGACAGTGAGTTAGTTGAGGAGGAGATTGTAGATGATGAGATTAGGGTAGAGTCTTCGGGCAAGGTGCACCCTACTAGGCTAGACCCAACAAGTACCGCACAGCCCAAAAGTAGGTTGAATGAGAAACAGTCTGAGGAGGAGCCCAAAAAGGTTTATGTTCCACCTGCCCCTTATGAACAGTAGCGCAATTACGAGTTTAGGGGTGATTAGGGTTCAACACGTGATTAGAAGCTATGCCCCATGTAGTTTCAGGCGATTAGCTCCTAATCACTAGTAGTAACACACGAATACATGTATAAGCGCTAGATATTTGAGGCGAGTAGGCTAATTGTTAGTCAAAAGGGGCGATTAGGCTAATGAATGAACTGTTCAAGCGATTAGGGGTCTATACTCGCCTGACCTGAGCTGCAAGCTCGCTTTTGCTCAAAAACTACCATTTTTGCTTCAAAATCTTGTCCAAAACGACGTGTTTAATCCCCAAATGATTAGAAAAGTTTCCAAAACACTTTTAGAGCAAAACCTAATAAAAAACACACGTTTTCATCCGTAAAAACACACTAAGATTTTGAAAATATGGGTTTTTTTATGAAAAACTCAAAGTTTCAAAGTTTAAACAGGTTTTTGGATAAAAATCACAACTTTCACACAAAAACCCACCTGTTTTCACTGGTTTTTGTTATCAAAACGATCATGATAAGAGCCTCGGCTCTGATATCACTTGTAGGATCGACAAACGGGTCACCCGACAATCACGAGGTTTATATTCAGAGTGTGGAATCCTCTGAATATGTTCCAATAACAAAAACAACTAAGAAACAATGATATATGAGTAATCAACAAACACAAATAAGACAAAAGATTTACGATTTATCACTAAAACAGAGCTCGAGTGTTTACAATGATCAAATTAGACTATCAGACCTGGGGGAGGGTGTTTGGAGAGTGTGTGAGGTGAGAACTAATGATTAGGGTAATGAGTGGGCCTATTTATACCCCTTGTACTCGTCCAGACTGCAACACGCGATTACGAAGCTATCCACCATGTCAGAATAGGCGATTAGGCCCTAATCGCCCATAGTGACTAGCAATTAGAGCTCTACTCGCATGTTAATACATGCGAGTAGGTGTAATCGCATGCAAGTGAATCCCTACTCGCCTGTTAAGCCCAAACACACCCAAAACGTTTACAAACACTTCCAAACACCCTGTAACGCATCCAAACATCTAATATACTAGCCTAGGGACATCATGCACTAACACTACACTGTTGCATTAACATTGCTGGTGCTCAGGTTGACAGGTGAAAGCAAAAATATAAGTTAAAAAATTAGTGCATGTTGATTAAACCTATATAATGCAGGTCAAGCTAGATGTTCATACAATTCATCATTTGAAAATCATCAGGTCAAACGGTTATATATTACTTAATTCGATGTCTACATAGTTATTTCACTCAGTGGTATATTTAAGTTATTTACTCTTTTCGTTTGTTTACTAATATTAGATTTTTCAACTCTGAGGCGCTTCCGGTGTGTAATCTAGTAATTCTTATATGTAATATATAAAAATTGTTTTAAATCTTTTATTATAATTTTATATATAATAACTATTCATAATTGTCAACAAATTTGTTATCCTTTTTTAGTAGAGATTCGAACTTGCTTTGTAGAGTTTTTAGTTTAGCCTTCCACGATATCTTACTTTCAATGTCTACCAAGCATCATCTGCCTGTTTGTTCTTCACGATCTGCAGTAAGTTATATTCTAGCACGACTTGGAATATGAAAGCTTATATATCAATTTGTTATTCTTTCATGAATCCTTTAAGACAATTATAACATTTCCAACCCTATATCAATTTGTTATTCTTATCATCCAAAACCACCCTGAGTGTTGGCTTAACACTGGTTCCCGATCCCGAGAGCATCCATCATAATTCCACAATATGTGTAGTTCGTTGTATTGAAATATGATTCAAACCCCATGAAGCATGCACATGCACGTGTAGGTTGTTTTGGTCATCCAAAGTTCAAGGCTGGTTACTAGTTCTTCTATTGACGTTATAGTTTAAAGTTTTAATAAGTTGTGTGATCCACAATTATAGGTTTAAGTTTATATCCGTTGTAATGCTGCCTATATAAGCAGCTTCTATGTTTATGTTTTGATCATTCACTTCTGCATAATAAAAGCCTTGATTATTGATCATATTGTGAGTTCAATTGAGTGTTCTTATAAGTTGTGATATCAACAGTGGTATCAGAGCTTGTGTGTGATTCATTACCTCGTTTCAAAACCTTACCACTTCATTCTCTCGTTTCAAACCTTAATACCCTATCACTGCATTTCATGGCCGATCAAACTAGTACCTTACCCACTGCTCCTACTCCAATACCAGTCATTAAGGGAGAGGGTATGAACATTGGAGTATCCATATGAAAATCATTCTGAAATCACGAGATCTATGGGAATTGGTGGAACAAGGTGTTAATCATGATGAAACTGATATCAACAAACTTAAGAACCTTAAGAAAAAGGATGCTCATGCTATGGCCATTATTTAGCAGACCATGCATGATCAATTATTTTCTCGAATTGCAGCTGCTGAATCCTCCAAGGAGAGTTGGGAGATACTAAAGATGGAGTATCAAGGTGATACTCAAGTGAAGGCAGTCAAGTTGCAAGGATTATGAAGAGAGTTTGAAAATCTCTCTATGAAAGACAATGAAACCGTTGGAGAATACTTCTCTAGAGTTATGGGGATTGTGAGCCAGAAAAGAGCATATGGGGAGATCATTTCTGATCAAACCATAGTAGAGAAGATACTTCAAAGTTTAACTCCGAAGTTTGATTACATAGTCCCATCTATTGAAGTATCTTTTGATATATCCACACTTACTCCTGTAAGGTTGATGGGTACCTTGCAATCACAAGAAGAAAGAATAAACAGCAGATCCAATGAAAAAACAGAAAAGTCTGAAGAACATGCACTGCAGGTTATGCAAGATGGAAACCGATTCTCAAATGCACGTGGTAGAGGACATGGAGGTTACAGAGGCTAGGGTAGAGGAAAATCATTTGATAGGAGCAAGGTACCACAAAGTTATACTTGTAAAAATTATGGTCTCCAATCTAAAGATTGTTGGTACAATGAGGAAGCACAAGTCAATGTAGCTGCTGAGGCTGTAGAACAAGGAAAAGGCAATAGCAATGGAAGCAATGGTGAAGAACATCATTTGTTCATGGCATTTGTACCTGAACAAGAAGCCAACAATCTGTGGTTTCTTGATTCAGGATGTTCAAATCATATGACATGGTCCAAGACCAGTTTTGTTGAACTTAATGAAGGATTCAAGATGAATGTTCAATTGGGCAATAAGAAGACCTTGGCAGTTGAAGGCAAGGGTGTTGTTCGAATCTATACTGGACCAGACTCCTACAAACTGCTTAATGATGTTTACTATGCTCCAACCTTGGAGTATAACTTATTGAGTGTTGGTCAACTCATGAGGAGAGGCTATTCACTGTTGTTTGAAGACAGCAGTTTCATTATTAAAAATCAAGGTATTGAGTTAATGAAAATACCTATTACTTCTAATAATATGTTTGTTATGGATGCTTAAAAGACAGAATCCAGCACTCCCAATAAGTCATCACTTCTTCAACTTTGGCATAAGAGATATGGACACCTGAATTGGGATAGGCTAAGATTGTTACATGATAAAGGAATGGTTATTGGTATGCCTCAAGTTAAAGGTACAAGTATATGTGAAGGGTGCATCTTAGGGAAGCAGATTAGGTTACCCTTCAAATCCACTTCATGGAGAGCTACAAAAAGACTAGAACCGGTGCATGCTGATCTCTGTGGTCCAATGCAGATAACTAGTCTAGGACACAGTCTATATTACTTTATGTTAATAGATGATGTGTCTAGAACGTGTTGGATATATTTTTTGACTAGAAAATCTTATGCCTTTGCAAAATTTAAAGTTTTCAAAGCACTAGTTGAAAAACAAAGTGAATGTAGCCTAAAAGTGTTAAGGACAGATAGAGGTGGAGAATTTTGCAGCAATGGTGGGTATGGCCAGGAGTATGTTAAAGGAAAGGAAGCTGCCAAATCACTTGTGGGCAGAAGCAGTAGCTACAACTGTCTATGCCATTAATAGAGCTCCAACTTCAGCAGCTCAAAACAAAACCCCTTATCAGGTATGGTTCAATGTTAAACCTGATGTTACTAATATGAAGGTCTTTGGGTGTGTTGCATATGGTTACAAGTTTGTTCAAGGAAGAAAAAAGCTTGATGATAGGTCAAAGAAGATGATCTTTATTGGGTATTCTCCCAATGGTACAGGATACAGACTTTATAATCCTGTTACCAAAAAGTTTGAAGTCAAGAGTTTTATTGATACTACTATCTTGGAAGAACAGTCATGGGATTGGCAGGAGTTGCACAGGTCAGACCAACAATTGTATGAAAGGATGTACTCAGGCCCATTTCCTAAAGAGTATGCTGATAGTACAATATTTGATATCACCAATGATGTTGAACCCTCTAATCTGGAAGGTGCAACCTCATTAGGTGTAGCAACACCTCAAAGTAGTACTCATTCACCTCACACACCTGCCAGTTCAAGTTCCAGTTCATCAGTTCCCCAAAGAGTTAGATCCATGGCTGATCTCTATGCTAATACTCAAGAAGTCAATGAGGTTCCTTTTGACCTGTTAAACTGTCAGTTTGCTCTTAACATTGCAGATCCTTTGTGTTACTCAGATGCTGCTAAGAAGAAGGAATGGCAGGTGGCCATGGAAGCTGAGATAGATGCTATTAATAAGAATCAGACTTGGATATTGGTGGACCTACCAAGTGGCAAAAACATTGTGGGGTTGTGGGACCAGATGGAAAGATAATTAAACACAAAGCTAGGCTAGTTGCAAAGGGGTACTCTCAAAAATATGGTGTAGACTATGAAGAGACCTTTGCTTCAGTGGCTAGATTTGAAACAATCAGGATTGTGATAGCTGTTGCTGCTCTTAAAGGATGGTTATTGCACCAACTAGATGTCAAGTCTACTTTTTTGAATGGTGATCTTGATGAGGAGATTTATGTTGAGCAGCCAGAAGGTTTTGTTGTTAGAGGGCAAGAAGACAAAGTTTATAGACTGCACAAAGCCCTCTATGGTCTGAAGCAAGCTCCAAGATCATGGTATGCCAAGATTGATGGGTACTTTGTAACACCATAGATCCGTAATACAGAATATACACAGCGGAAAGTACCAACCGAAAAATTCATTTCTTAAAAACAAACTTGAATGTTTAGAAACCGAATCTACTAAGTATTTTAGGTATTACATCACCAATTGTTTCTTATTTCATTCAACAAAACTCATCTTTATTGAGTTGTGTGACCGTGACCACGTACAATCCGCTCCCTTGCTCGATCTCCATCCTTTCCTTACTTCATTAGGTAGACAAGACAACCTGCAATCACCACATAACCATTTCGTTAGTTCAATAGGTGACCTCATGTAATCTACTCACGATGCGGAAATAACATCCAACAATACTCTGTGATCCTGTCCAAACGCCTTCTTTCAAGTTCGGGTGTGTTACCCCGATCCGAACCTTCAAGTCTCCTGCAATCATACTTACATACCTGCATCTTCTACCATTATCAAAATAAAGGTTAATGACCTTACAATACATACAAGCGTACAATTCCCACTCACAACCTACCTTGACCCGCCGTGTTACTTTTCTTTCATGAATCCTTTAAGACAATTATAACATTTCCAACCCTATACTCGTGCTACACGTGATGACCGACCTCTACATATATAATACTCTCACGCTTACCTGGGTATGAGTACCCATACACACATCACATTCTCAATCTACAAAGCACATCAATCTACCTACCATATTCGTTACCATTATACTAGGGTATCAATTAAGTTACATACACGTACGTCCTTCCGAACTTAAGTCATATTTGCAAATCCTACCTTCCTATCACTTGTTACACCCATACTCAACATTCATAAAGTCCAACGATGTTATTCTATGCATTAAACGCAAATACGGGTTGCGCACGTAAGCGAAATACCAAAATACGACAAAAATTAACATTTGACTTCCGCCTCCACCGTAACTTACGGTGGCCACCGTAAGTTACGGTGGACCTCACATAACTCACGGTGGGTCTTTACTGACTTACGGTGGGAAAAGAATGCCCAGGAGCCACCGTAAGTTACGGTGGCACCGTAGCTTACGGTGGACCCTGATTTTCCCCCTTTTGTTTCTTCTTTCCAACCTTTCTTGAACCATCCCACGCCGGTCCATCTGAAGCCACGTTTTACCCATTATAAACTCCAATACAAGCCTTAGCATCATTATTTACGTTCCATCATCTCACAATTCCCATCCTACTTACACACACACATTTACATGTTAAGATTCATTATCCTAAATGGAATAAGAATCACTTACCTCAAGTCCTCCAAGTTTATGCTTGTTTACTTGCCTCTTCTTGACCCATTAGCTTCCCATGCTTGAGTCCATCATTCCTATCCTTCCATATCATCAAGTTCACATCATTTTTAGCATACACGTTCATTCATAAACCAATCATATCCAACTCATATACCACATTGACTTGCATAGGTCAATTTCTAACATGCATACAACATAGCTTCCCACTCTTTTTGATTCATCATTTCAAGCAATTAAACTCAACAACGTATGTGTCACATATCCAAGCTAACGTGTCTCCCACGAATTCCTAAATCTCACAATCATGCTAGAAAACATACCACATTATTCCCACGTCAGTTGACTTTCCAGAAAGTCAACTTTCAACAATACAAACTTTATTTTTACATACATATGTCTATATTAACATACTAGGTCATATAAATTTCACCATAAACATCATATTCATACCTCACTAACATACAAGATCATTCATCATACCAATTAACCATCACATGGTGTGCATCATACTATTTAAGCATAGTGTACACACTACTAATGCATACTTCTTACCAATTCATATAATTCAATAAATTCCCACACGAATACTCTCTAAGACGCAATCCTCTTGTTAACCTACTATCAATTGCATCAATTATCATACTACTTTCATACTTGTCCAATCTTGCCTACAATTTCACAAGTTAGACTAATCTAGACATTTCATCAAACACTTGGTGTGCTTACAACATTTAAAACACAATGTACAAGCATTTCATGCATACTTTCATAGCTCATAACATAAATCATCATATTTCTTCCCTACATTACATACCATTCATTCAATAGACATCAAATATAGCAAAACATCAAATTCTTTCAATTTACATATCAACTTAACCAAGAATGTTCATGGGTTACACCCAAAGATTAGCATCCACTTCCAAACTCCATGAAACCTCTTCAATTTACAAAATTTCCACAAAATTAGCATGCATACAAGTTTCAATCACAATTTGCAACTAGTCTCCACATGAATTCACACATAATTATGTATGAACCCTAGTATTTCATCATCCATGAAATTCTATCACTTACCTCATGTTTGTTAACACTAGATGACTAGGAATCTTCCAACATGCAGGTCCAATAATCGATTTTAGCATGGATTTGGGGCTGATTAGTGAGTTTGGGGTTGGGGGTGGTCTTCTCCTCTAAAAAAACGTGAACTCCTCTTCATGGAGTTCTTTTGTTTTGAGTCCTCCCCTTATTAACCCATGAATTAGGTTTTATTCAACTTAAGCCCCTCCCCTTTTGTTTACTTGTTATTTCAGGTTATAACTTATGTCACTACTAGCCATCCTTGTTTGACCGAAAACTTGGAGACCAAGTTGTCTTTAATAAGATACGAACCTTTATTTTATACAACATGTTCACCTACTACCAAATATTTGCGTTATTTAAATATTTGGGGCGTTACAAGTCTACCCCCCTTAAAGAAGGTTTCATCCCCGAAACCACTTTCATTACTACCATACTAGGCATTCTCTACTTACTTAATTACTCATTCACTTCATTCAAAGTTTCATGCCACATCGCAAGCCCACATTATAGACTATACAACGACTTTAATCGTGATCAAACATAATTATATGTCCACACCTTCTAGTATTAACAACAAGCCTTCATGCAAGTATCAAGCATACCGAACTATCATTGCCATCTTTCACCTCATCAACCCTATTGATCTTTTATTATTGCATTAATCATAATTAGTATTCATCCTTATCTTACTACACTATTATAAATTCCTTTTAATTACTTCAATCATGTAATTAGTTAGACTATATACCTACGTATATCCCAAATCCTTAGATCATGGTTATCTCTTTCACAACATACATACCATTTCATTCCTCATTCACTCTCACTTAACTTGAGAGTTAGGCATAATTACCTAGGCACTACCGAATCGGTACATCTACCATATGCACCCCACCCCCTTTTTGGTAAATTTCAAAGTCATTCTATTCACGCTAATTTGTTCGTTAGTTCATTTCATGCACTACTTATTGTAGACACATATGTCCATTGCTTAACAACTTCGATTCTAAGCTATGATTCACTCATCTTTTGACCTTTAAAAGTCAAACTTTCCGAACTACATCACGCTTGAGCTACCATTCATTCATACGGGGTTACTATTCAACATATCAATTTTTCTATTTAACAATCACAAAATATCCAAATTTACTAACCTTCCTTTCACAACGTTTACCAACCATCCATATGTCAGCTTGACTTGCTCCTTCACAAGTCCACGCCATACTTAGCTTGATTTAGTTCATTCACAACGAGTTTCAACTTGTTAACATCGTATCACCTATCTTGTAGATTCCATCATATCCAAAAATTCGACCAATCGTATCTACAAAGTCATTGGTTAGACATATACCTCACATTCATGAAAATTGACCTTTAATGGTCTATGCGAGTTTTCTTTCACCTATAATGTCTAGTTACATACATTCCCTTCTTGATTTCCCGTTTACATGCTATACTACATTACTTATTTCATTTTCTTACGCAAGATCCTTACATTTTATTCACTACCTTGCAAATTTTCTACAATTTGACTTTTCAAAGTAAATGCGCCATATACTACTAGTTTACAATAATTTCTACATTACATTCTTGCGTCTCATAACATCATTCATTTCCTGCACATAGAGGTACGAATCCTTCAAAGGATCAACCGTTCATTCGTTTCCATAGGTTTCTGAAATAAATTCACATTAATACCATGCCTTACCATATTCCATTACATATACCTGCATTTTTATATGCCACGCAACATGCATATCCAAACTAAGTTACTAACGTTGTGCTTTATCTTGGTTAGAGAAAAATGTATTCTCTTCTTCATTCCTATCCAAACGACCCGCTCCATAGACTATTCTATATTTCTACAACATTCCAACTAATCTGACATCTATATTTTTACATTTCCACTATTTGACCCGTTCAGGGTCACTCCTACAATTTCTACAATTCCACCCATTTGACCCACTAAGTTCATCCAACATTTTTATGCTATCAAATATGAGCCGACTAATGAGTAAGTGGAGGGACTTACATATGGATTCATATATTTAATTCATACCTTTAATTTATATAGATTTGATCCGCATTTACCTACGGATGCCAACCTTTTATTTCTACCTTTCATTCATATAAGTTTAATCCGTGCTTACTTACGGATTTAAACCTTTCATTCCAACCTTTCATTCACATCGGTTTGATCCGTACTTACCTACGGACTCAAACCTTTCATTCCAACCTTCTATTCATATCGGTTTGATCCGTACTTACCTACGGACTCTAACCTTTCATTCCAACCTTTTATTCTAATCGGTTTAATCCGTACTTACCTACGGACTCAAACCTTTCATTCCAACCTTTTATTCATATCGGTTTGATCCGTACTTACCTACGGACTCAAACCTTTCATTCATATAGACTGCTCTCTATCACTTGAGGGTCGTCTACTTACCCACAACTGACGTCTAGTTACTTATTCATTCATTGCCATAATTAATTTACAGGCACAATATACATACGTTTAGTGTTATATCTTCTAAGGGAATCCCCCTTCACATTCACACTTTTATAGAAGTTTCATTCCACCTATTCACCCACACGACCACCTACTTTCCAGTTTTACCAGGCATACATGTGATGATTCTCACGGTCTCACATGCATCGCATGCTTCTTGTGCACTGGCCAGGCGCACAGTCCACATGCTATCCACGTGCCTTCATGTAATCATTACTTTATGCCTGGGGACTGGTTTTCAGCTTCGTGCTACATTTTCAATCTCCTTTACTAACAACATGGTTGTTGTTTTTTTTCCATCTACTTTTACCATCCCTAGGAATTCTCTCCCACCGGTACCAAGGTATTAATACTACGTACCTGCGAGCATTCTATCCTTTCCAAAACTTCCGAGATCTATCTTGGATCGCGTCCTTGAGACCTCTTCATTATCTACAAAAGCACACCTTAACATAAACACCACAATTAGTTTCTATCCTGTCATGTGAGTTAATACTAAATTCTACCCTTGGGCCTTGATCGAGTCTTGGATTGTACAGGTCACTGATTTCATGAGCACACAAGTTTGAGTTCAAGTACTTACTTCCTTGTACGAGATTTCACTCAAACCAGGGCTCTGATACCAACTTGTAACACCATAGATCCGTAATACAGAATATACACAGCGGAAAGTACCAACCAAAAAATTCATTTCTTAAAAACAACCTTGAATGTTTAGAAACCGAATCTACTAAGTATTTTAGGTATTACATCACCAATTGTTTCTTATTGCATTCAATAAAACTCATCTTTATTGAGTTGTGTGACTGTGACCACGTACAATCCGCTCCCTTGCTCGATCTCCATCCTTTCCTTACTTCATTAGGTAGACAAGACAACCTGCAATCACCACATAACCATTTCGTTAGTTCAATAGGTGACCTCATGTAATCTACTCACGATGCGGAAATAACATCCAACAATACTCTGTGATCCTGTCCAAACGCCTTCTTTTAAGTTCGGGTGTGTTACCCCGATCCGAACCTCCAAGTCTCCTGCAATCATACTTACATATCTGCATCTTCTACCATTATCAAAATAAAGGTTAATGACCTTACAATACATACAAGTGTACAATTCCCACTCACAACCTACCTTGACCCGTCGTGTTACTTTTCTTTCATGAATCCTTTAAGACAATTATAACATTTCCAACCATATACTCGTTCTACACGTGATGACCGACCTCTACATATATAATACTCTCACGCTTACCTGGGTATGAGTACCCATACACACATCACATTGTCAATCTACAAAGCACATCAATCTACCTACCATATTCGTTATCATTATACTAGGGTATCAATTAAGTTACATACACGTACGTCCTTCCGAACTTAAGTCATATTTGCAAATCCTACCTTCCTATCACTTGTTACACCCATACTCAACATTCATAAAGTCCAACGATGTTATTCTACGCATTAAACGCAAATACGGGTTGCGCACGTAAGCGAAATACCAAAATACGACAAAAATTAACATTTGACTTCAGCCTCCACCGTAACTTACGGTGGCCACCGTAAGTTACGGTGGACCTCACATAACCCACGGTGGGTCTTTACTGACTTACGGTGGGAAAAGAATGCCCAGGAGCCACCGTAAGTTACGGTGGCACCGTAGCTTACGGTGGACCCTGATTTTCCCCCTTTTGTTTCTTCTTAACATACTAGGTCATATGAATTTCACCATAAATATCATATTCATATCTCACTAACATACAAGATCATTCATCATACTAATTAACCATCACGTGGTGTGCATCATACTATTTAAGCATAGTGTACACACTACTAATGCATACTTCTTACCAATTCATATAATTCAATAAATTCCCACATGAATACTCTCTAAGACGTAATCCTCTTGTTAACCTACTATCAATTGCATCAATTATCATACTACTTTCATACTTGTCCAATCTTGCCTACAATTTCACAAGTTAGACTAATCTAGACATTTCATCAAACACTTGGTGTGCATACAACATTTAAAACACAATGTACTAACATTTCATGCATACTTTCATAACTCATAACATAAATCATCATATTTCTTCCCTACATTACATACCATTCATTCAATAGACATCAAATATAGCAAAACATCAAATTCTTTCAATTTACATATCAACTTAACCAAGAATGTTCATGGGTTACACCCAAAGATCAACATCCACTTCCAAACTCCATGAAACCTCTTCAATTTACAAAATTTCCACAAAATTAGCATGCATACAAGTTTCAATCACAATTTGCAACTAGTCTCCACATGAATTCACACATAATTATGTATGAAATCTAGTATTTCATCATCCATGAAATTCTATCACTTACCTCATGTTTGTTAACACTAGATGACTAGGAATCTTCCAACATGCAGGTCCAATAATCGATTTTAGCATGGATTTGGGGCTGATTAGTGAGTTTGGGGTTGGGGGTGGTCTTCTCCTCTCCAAAAACGTGAACTCCTCTTCATGGAGTTCTTTTGTTTTGAGTCCTACCCTTATTAACCCATGAATTAGGTTTTATTCAACTTAAGCCCTTCCCCTTTTGTTTACTTGTTATTTCAGGTTATAACTTATGTCACTACTAGCCATCCGTGTTTGACCGAAAACTTGGAGACCAAGTTGTCTTTAATAAGATATGAACCTTTATTTTATACAACATGTTCACCTACTACTAAATATTTGCGTTATTTAAATATTTGGGGCGTTACATACTATAATGAGAATGGTTACATTAAGATCTTAAATGAACCTACACATTATGTTAAGACTTGCGCAATTGATGTTATCTATGTTTGTTTATATGTGGATGATATCATTTGTACAAGTTCTAGTGAAGTGTTGATTGCAGAATTTAAAGCTGGGATGAAGAAAGTGTTTAAATTGACAGACTTAGGTTTGTTGCAGTACTTTCTTGGTTTAGAAGTGAAGTAGTGCCATGATGGGGTGTTTATCTCTCAAGAAAAGTATGCTCAAAGTTTGTTGATTAAGTTTGGTTTGCAAGAGTGTAAGCTTGAAGAAGTTCCAATGAATCCCTATGACAAGTATCAGATTGATGATGGAGATGACAAGGTTGATGAGACAAAGTATAGAAGCTTGATTAGTGGGTTGATTTACTTAACTCACACTAGACCAGACTTAGCTTATGCAGTTGGAGTTTTGTCTAGGTTCATGCAGTCACCATCAAAGGTTCATGCAGGTGCAGCTAGAAAGGTTTTAAGATATTTTGTTGCCACATACAAGTATGGTATTTGGTACAAGAAAGGTGATCAGGTCAAGTTGATTGGATATTCAGACAGTGACTGGGCAACACGTGTTGATGACAGGAAAAGTGTTGGAGCCTACGTGCTTATTCTTGGAAATGGGGCAGTTTCTTAGAGTTCAAAGAAGCAGAATACAGTGGCTCTATCCAGCACTGAAGCTGAGTATATCTCAGCCACTAGTGCAGCATGTTAAGACATATGGCTTAGGAGGATCCTAGAAGATTTGGGGCACATTTAAGACAATGCAACAGTGATCTGGTGTGATAGTCAATCAGCAATCAACTTAGCAAAAAATCCAGTGCAACATGGCAAAGAAACACATATTGAGTTGAAGTATCATTTCATTAGGGACATGGTTAAACAAGAGAAGGTGATCTTGCAATTCTGTAATACCAATGAGCAAGTGGCTGATTGTTTGACAAAGGCTTTGTCAAAGGAAAAATTCATGTTCTTTCGTTATCAGTTGGGAGTGTAGCTGTTTGAATCAAGGGGGTATTGAAATATGATTCAAACCCCATGAAGCATGCACATGCACGTGTAGGTTGTTTTGGTCATCCGAAGTTCAAGGCTGGTTACTAGTTCTTCTATTTACGTTATAGTTTAAAGTTTGAATAAGTTGTGTGATCCATAATTATAGGTTTCAGTTTATATCTGTTGTAATGCTGCCTATATAAGCAGCTTCTGTGTTTATGTTTTGATTATTCACTACTGCATAATAAAAGCCTTGATTATTGATCATATTGTGAGTTCAATTGAGTGTTCTTATAAGTTTTGATATCAACACGTTGGTGGTGACATCAAGCATTGAAATGACACTGTCATATTTTCTTGGAATTGAAATCGTAACGATCACATCACAGACATGTTGAACCGAGGGTACTTAGACATACACTAATCGTCTTTTGGTGGCATTGATACCAATTGTGAGACAAAGATGGTATATAATGTTGAGTAATTGGATGTTTGTTTCAGCTCTTAATGGGACAAATGTCTCTGAATGAGTCCGTCATAGTTCATTCAGACTGTATGTTTCGCGAGTAGATGTCTGAATCGGTCAGACATTTGCTTTTGAATAGGTAAACATTATACTTAGTTTGAATGGTTCAGACCTCTTACTGGTTCAACACTTAATGGTTCAAACTTTTTACTGGTTGAGCACTTACCCATTCAGAAGGTTGCCAAACAGCCAATGAAACAGACACTCGGGTATAACTTTCTCTGTAATGGTGAGATAATACTACTTTAATTAACGGATCTTTTTCCTCTCATTAATTATAAAAAAAATCCCATTAGATATTTATATGAATGTAAAGGAATTTCCTTTGTTAATGGAGATGGTGATCACCTTTCATGTGGATTCCACAGTCCTTAGTAAATAACTCTTCATCTTTTCAACTTTAGCGTGGAGTGCACACTCCATTGATTTTTATATGTTAAAAGAACATCTCCTAATTACTTTACTTGTGCTGAGTGGTAATGTGGTATCCTACAAAGCCCTCCACCTTCGTAGGAGTTCTAGTGCTCCATTTGTTCATTGCTGGAACGGCTTTGCCGATTAATTTATATGGTGACTTCGCTAAGTATGAGAACAAACATGACTGCCTAAGAATCAATTAAGAGACTGCAATTTGTTGACAATGCTTGGACATTTGTTTGGCCATCTTTGTGATACTACCAATAATTAAAAGAAGTGCAAACATAATTCACACAAACATAATAACTTTGACGCTTCCTTAATGCAACGCTCAATTCCAGAGTACTTTAGAAAATCTCACATTAGTCGCTGGCAAGAGATGATGTGTTCGTAAGAATGTGCCGCCTCAATTACCACCCATTTTTGATACATTTAGCAATCGATAAGAGGAAACACACAACTCCAAAGTAAGTGTGCATGTGTTAGCGTAACCAAAAACTAATTTGTGAACATTTTAACAAAGTAGACAATATTGGCTGTAATAAGTGACATCATGTTACAGGATGCCTAGTAATATGGCCCATTGTCGATGTGGCGCTAGCCACTTGATAGAGGCTTGTGTCTCTTAGATCGATGAAAGGTCGTTGGTTCACATCTAGGGAAGAGTTTATTTTGTGTGAATACAGTGGGGTTACATTAGCTATTAAAAAAAGTAGCATGGCCCATTGAAAAGAAACTTATCAAAAAGGTTTAGGGTTTAAATCTTTAAACTACTTATAAAAGTTGGTATGTTCTAAAGCAAACAAATAATCTATCTTCTAAATTTAGTCCAAGTTAGAGATGAAGTCAATTGGGGGATAAATTTTAACAACAACAAACTTATGAAAGGTTGTAGGTTTATACAAAAATTTAAAATGTATAAGTTTAGGTAATCATATAAAAGCTAGTAATGATTTTTGTCATAAATATAAATGCCTAAATATAATTGAGTTAATGATATAAAAAAGAAGATCCTATTTCATTTTTTTTTATATATGAATTATTCAAAATTGCATGAGGTATATTAGTTTACAAAAACCTTGCCAGGATGGCCATACACTTAAATTATTCTTGTTATTTTAAACCACAATTCCTTTTTCTTATTTCTTTTTCTGTCATACACTTAAATTACTCTTGTAAATTGATTAAAAAACTAAATAGCAGTAACAATCCATACCAGGCTTTACAAAACAAACATAAACAATATTTTCATAAGTGTTAAAGCTTATGAAAAGAACACGTGGCAGACCTATGAATTATTATCAAGCAGTGCGATTGAGGGTTTAACCGAACTTTTAAGGGGTGCCTCAGGATTTTTGCCTACAAATTATATTATGTTTTTTCAAGTGGGGTGCCACCCCCTTAAACTATACCTAGGTCTACCAATGCGGGTATTGGAAACAATACTCGCTAAAAAGTGTTGACCTCTGTTGTAAAACAAGGTCTCGAAGTCCGAGTACTCTCCGAGTAATCGCTGCAAGGTAGGTTGCCGAGTACCGATTACTCTACGCCTAGGCCGAGTACTCCCCGAGTAATCTCCGACTAGGCCGACAACTCCCCGAGTACTCCCGACTCCGACTAGGGGCCGCCTAGCGACTTTTGCAACCATGGTGTTGACTATTCAAAAGTTAGGTACATAACTAATTTCCCTAATGCTTTGCACATTATTTTTCACAATACGCTTCTCCATTATATAGGTTTTGTAGATTTGAATTCCCTGATTATTCTTTCGAATTGTGTACTAATTAACTTAAGATTAAAGTAATTTGTTGGTACCAAAATTATTAATCGGACAGAAATTAACAAGCGATAAGTATGCAAATTATCTTATGAAAGCGTACTAGAACTTAGACATCTTAAACTCTTTTAATATATTTGGTGAACCAACGGGCATCTAAACGACTAAACATCTCAACTTTTGGTAAAAGGGTACGACAGTTGATGATTATAAATGTCCTCAGTACGTAGGAAAGGGTCACTATTCTCAGTTAGTACTGAGCAAAGTTACTATCGCACATTCGCATGTATTTACTATTACTAAGTAAGTCTCTACTCTTCGTTAGTGACTTGCTACTAAATATTAATTTGTTACTGCTCAATAGTGATTTACTAGCAGAGGATTAAGTTATTACTGCTTAATAGTAACCTACTATAAAGGATTAAGTTGCCACTATTAAGTACTAACACCATTTTACTACTAAGGATTAAGGTGCCATTGATCCTCCAACTTATCTTAGTCAGTTAACAAATGCTTAGCACCTACTAACTTATTATTAATAAATAATTAATTGTTGATTAGTAGTAACGGACTATTTTGATTAATTGCCATTTAGACTCCACAAGGGGCGCTGCTCCCAACCCCGCTAAATAGGCCCGTCGTCAATGGAGATTTGCCCCCTTGAATCACCGTACGTGTTAGAAATGCTACAAATGAAAAACCGGCTAACTTGTAACATTCTTGTTTTCACTCATTTCTCTTTGATATTAAGTATCCCAACTAAAGTTAAATGCCCATTGATATCACATTGTGTGTATAATTCTAAATATTTTTAATTATTATTAAAAGTATATGGTATGAGTGATTTATCTTAGTAAAATACATTCACGACATACATTAGAAACTCAAATACTAACCAAAACAATCGTTTTGCACAACCCATAATTAGCCTTGTTGTGTATCGAAATGCCTAAAATGGTAAGACAAGGGTCTCTAAAAGCTTTATAACCTCCCTTGTATAGATATTGTTTTCTGTAAAATTTAATTTAGATTAAGCACAAATACAATCAGCCTTAGGTGCAAGTCCCACCATCAAAGGCGCATGCCTTGAATACTCTCTTATTGCATCAACTAAAAGTTTGTTAATAGTGGTTATCTAAACTTTCATTGGTAATTCCTCTCTATAAATATCCTCTAGGGGGAACACTCTTCTCCACAAACAAGTTTCAGTTCTCTCCCTTAATTCACAACTGTTCTTTATTTGAAACACAAATTTCCCTTTAACCTTCATGGCGACTAATCAAGCTGCTTTTTCGGTTTCAATTCCTGAAGAACAATCTGATCCAAAACAATCCCGATCGTCTCCAGAGGAGGACTTTGATTACTCACAAAGGGGACAATGGCTCCGTGCAGCTGTGTTGGGAGCCAATGATGGCTTAGTTACTGTTGCATCGTTAATGATGGGTATTGGAGCTGTGAAACAAGATGCAAAGGACATGATTCTTTCAGGGTTTGCCTGTCTAGTTGCGGGTGCATGCAGTATGGCAATAGGAGAATTTGTTTCGGTGTACACTCAACTAGACATAGAAGTAGCCCAAATGAAAAGAGAGAATACAATGGTGGAAAATCATGAAGAAAAAAAGACTGAACAACTCCCCAATCCTATGCAAGCGGCTCTAGCATCGGCTCTAGCATTTTCACTAGGCGCGCTTGTTCCTTTACTTGCTGCTTCCTTCATAGGAGATCATAAGGTGAGGATGGGAGTGGTGGTAGCAGCAGTGAGCTTGGCGCTAGTAATTTTCGGATGGATTGGGTCTGTTCTTGGAGGTACTCCTGTGGTGAAGTCTTGTGTTAGGGGTCTGTTGGGAGGGTTGATGGCTATGGCCATCACCTTTGGACTAACCAAGTTGATTGGCACTTATGGACTTTAACTTGTCCTTTTATTTTAATGTAACGTGTAAAAAAATTTGTTGTTCTCTTTCAATGTAAAAGTGTACAACAAGCAGTTATGTAATAAAAGTGATTGCCTTGAACTTGCAATAGTATCATAGTTCTTATAGGTATCTGCAAGCATCTGAACTTAGAGTTGTTCCCTCTACCTTTAGACACTCATTAATTTTAAACAAAGCATGACATATGGTGTGGATTCCATATATTAGGAAACGTGTGACCCAAGAAACAGCCTTTTTTTTTTTAACGGCCAATTGGAATCACTCACGGATCACTGGAGTATCATCGTGTCACCAGTGTTACCACGCGATCATATTCCACCACCAAGTCACCAATTCAGGAGGAAACTCATAATTAAGAGAAAAACCCCCTTGTGAGATACGAACCCAAGACCTTATAGTCCCCAAGTCTTATCCGACCACCAAAATACTGCTGGGCTATAACGCCTTTGGCTAGGATTGTTTATTCTTTTATATCAGGTGCATTACTCAGTTGTCGTGTGTTGTAATATAAACTAAACTTAGGATTTTTAGTATTATTATCTGGGATCAAAATTAAGAAATGGGTCACCCTTGAAGTCATAATCATCATACCCATTTCCATTGATGGTTGTGTATTCCGTTTTTTAACGTCTAACTAAATATCACCTGAACTATCAATGTGTTAGCACTGACAAATGGTTGCCCGCTGGTAGGGCTGCAAACGAACTGAACTTTCAGCGAACAGTTCATGAACTGTTCGGCATGAAGTTTGTTTGTGTGCGTTTGTTTAATAAATGAACGAACATGAACAGATTTCGTGTTCGTTCGTGTATGTTTATGAACGTTCGATAACGTGTTCATTTATGTTCATTTGTGTTAGATAGTTTAATAGAGTTTTTATTTTTATAATTATGTTTTATATTCTTTAATTTTTATTTATTTTATCAAATTAAAAACTAACTAACTTATGTGAGGTAAGTATATGGCTATATGAAATAAATAAACCTTACGTTTAGCATAATCAGTAAATAAATAATTAATGAAGACTTCAAGTTTCAATAAATAACTAATGAAGACTTCAAGCTTAAGTTGAGAGTTTAGTTTTTTATACACTAGTTTATTATGTTTATCAATATTTATGTTAGTTATTAAGTATGTTTGTATAATTAGGTTATATTTTAGATGTATCTGGTTAGTTTCTTAATATATGTGAATTTGATCGTATTCGAAAGTTAATATATATTCGTTTGTATTTGTTTCCATTCGTGAACACCTGTTTGTGTTCAGTAACGTTCGTTTATATTTGTGTGTGTTCATGAACAAAATTAACAAACGAACACGAATGGACAAGAATACAAGTGTTTTCTTAACGAACGAACAAGAGCAAAAAATCTTGTTCGGTAAGTGTTCACGAACTGTTTGTGAACACATAATTGCCTTAACAAATGAACATGAACAAGGCCTTGTTCGTGTTCGTTCGGTTCGTTTGCAGCCCTACCCACTGGGCAACCCAAGTTCACCAAGCCACCAACTTGGGGAAAAATCCGTCGTCCGAAGACCAACTGCGGTAAAACCCGTCTGGATCGGATTCAAACTTAAGACTAAATGGCAGGAACCTATTATCTTCATTTCCTCATGCCACTGCTTCAAATGGTGGGGACTATGTGGATTCCGTTTTAAGAGTTATATCTATACTATATTATAATGCATTAGTGAAGAGTATTTTAAGATCCAAAAGTTAACAACCATTTTTAATTTAATAAATTTGGTATAAGTGTTCAACCCTTAAATGAGGGTAGTTTAGTCTTTGAAACACTGATTACATATTAATTTTCTCATCTCAATAACAATTTACTTCTCTTATCTTTAACCAAATCATGGATAACTACTCACTAATTACCCTTTATCTCTCTTATAAAAAAACTAACTACCCCACTAATTTTAAACGACCATAAATTTTTCGTATGTTAATACTAAAAATACACAATAAAACAAATATTTTATTCACTTTAGGTTGAGTATAATAGTTCTATAGTTTTTTTTAGTTAAAAAAATGATATGTTCATGATTAACAATATCTAGGTGTCGCCGCTAATGCTCATTTTTCTTGTACTGAGCGTTGACCGAAACCAAACCAAACCGGAAACTCTCAAAACCGAACCGAAATCAATCATAAACTGAATTAACTGAGAACTGGTTAACAGAAAACCGAAGTAATAAAATATCAGTTATCGGTTTTTTTATCATCGTTTAACCAAAATTAATCAAATCATTCCTATTTTATTATATATTTGGCTTTCATACCTTCAGTTCATGAATTTTATATTTTATAACTCAATTTCATGTATTTATACTTCCATTTCATATATTTATACATCCATTTCATATATTTATGACTCAATTTCATATATTTTGAAGCAAAAGTTATAGCCCAAGTATTATAAATTCATTATTTAAGTTGTTATTTTTCGCTTTATTGGTGTAAAGCCACTCGGTGTATAGTTCATCAGGGGAGAGTTTTTCTAATGTAGACAACGATATCCTTCTTGCTATCATTTCCCTAAAAGTTGACAAACTCGGAGGATATGTAAAAGATATTCTTTTTTTTCCATCACTTTGGCATGTATAAAAAAAATATTGTGAGGCTTCTTTTCTTACAGAGCCTTTAAATTTTTTATTTTTCTTTAGTATGTATCGTAATGGACGATCCCATCGGTTATAATCGAAAAAAAAAGTCAGAATAGGTTTTTCAAAAAAAAAAAAAAAAAGTCTTTTTCTTCATCTTTTTGCTTTTTTTCAAGTATTTTGAACTTCAAATTTTCTTGATTCCCATACATATAATCAACCGTATTATTGTGATAAAATTCTTCTTCTTCTTCTATTTCCATTTCTTCTTCTATTTCCATTTTTTCTTCTATTTCAATTTTTTCTTCTATTTCAATTTTGTCAAGCTTGTTTAGTTAGTTACTAAAAATGGGTGACGGTATTCTGCCTAAACAGTAGACACAAGTAAGGAAATCGATCTACAGGTTTGACAAATTATTCACAGACAGAAGAATAAATGAAACATAGAATTGATAGAAGAAATACAATCAGAAATCAAATAGAAATAATGAAAAAAAAAGAAAAAGAATAATGGAGAATCGCCCCCCAAAATTTGGAAAATGTTAAAAAGAAATAATATTGAATTAATAGTTAAATTTTTGATTGAAAAAATATACATAGATGTTTTTCTATGTATCATTAATATGCGCAGAATCCCTCTACAACTTTTTATGGAATCAACAAAAAAAATTATTGAGAAATACATTGACAATAATGAAACAAATCAAGATCATTTTTTCTTATTTTGAAATAAGGCACTATATGAATAAGGGAGAAACTCCATGAAAGAAAAATTAATGATTCATATAAATCACTTAGTGGGAAATGGCCTGAATAAATCCAACGAGTCATTAATAAGCCTGTTAGACATAAAAAAGTAGCTATCATCCCCTTTTCTGACGAATCATATGGTTTTGGCTATTAACCAAAGTTAACAAATGGAACAAAAAACCGGCAACTTAACCAAATAAACTGAACTGATTAACATCAAACTGCTTGTTAATAATGTAGACTAACCAATATTGGTTTTAAAAAGCGCACCTGAGGGGAACCTACGCGCGAAGCGCACTAAAGCGCAAGCCTCGGCGCTTTATGTAACCTGAGGCGTAGGTTGTGCAGATACGTACACAGCTAAGGCACGCCTTTCTATTGAAAATTTGTGTCTGAGGCGGGGGCATCTCATGTACATGCCAAATTTATGTGCAACTGATGGTTATATTCCAATATTAAAACGTCTATAAAGCTTATTTGAGTGTAAATATTGGGTAAATAATTCTAAAATCCTATAGAATATAAAAAAAATATTAAAATCATCTTGCGCCTCGCATACGAAAAGTGTGCCGCTTTTGCTCTTTGCGCCTCGGTTTTAGACTTTGTCGCTTTTGTGCGCTTCGCGCTATTTAAACTCAATAATCAATGACTTCGGTTTCGGTTGAAGATAATAACTACACTGACCGAACCATGCACACTTTGGCAGTGTTTGTGCGCCGCATGTGTCCTCTCTTTCCTATGGTCATGGCGTATCCTTTGCAGCAAAAATGGTGTCCATAAGTAACAGTTGTTGCAGTACTTTGTTAGGTCATACGATTCTTCCTTTACTATCTCTTTTCTTCAGAGGGGAAAAAAGGTTCGGCTACAAGTGACGATATTGATAGCAGTAATGAGGTTAACATTAGTTATATCTTGCATTGGATATGTTCAAGGAGGCAACCCTGAGGTGGAGTCTTTTGTTAGGGTTCGGTTTAGATGATTCATGCCCTCGGTCATAACTTATGGACCAATTAACCAAGCCGATTGGCACTAGTAGGCTTTAACCATATTTTTTACTAGGTTATGAAAAAAATGTATCGATGTTTTGTATGTCAAAAGTATACCACAAGTAATTATGTTAGAAAAGGGATCGTCATTGAATTGCTGTACAATCATTGTTCATTAATATGTTTGTATGCATTTGGACCTAAAGTTTTATCTAAAAATGCAAGTCCTGGACTTCTGTTATCATTCATTTAAAGCTTACAAACTGATAATGACTAGGATGAGCACAATAATTTTCTAACAAAATATGATATGATATGTGTAGGTGTCGTGTGACTTCCACACTCCTTACATTATCTAATGTATATTCTCAATGCTTGTGGATTACACACCTTCCATTCGCTTGAAATCTAGCATAAAGTTATATCTCCTATTTTATTGTTTTTATTTATGTCACACACATAATATAACTGTGTTGATGAATTTTTTCATGTGAAACAAATGTATTATTAGGTAAGACTACTTTAGTATTAGCAATTGATATTCCACTAGAACTAGGAAACAAAACATTTTCCTTTTTTTATGGCGATAGTGCAGCCCTTCGTGTGGATTCCACACTGCTTGGATTATTTAAATCATTATGGTTTCAACTTTAATGTGGAGGGCACACTCCTTTGAATTTTATATGTCAATAGAACATTTCAAAATCCCTCATGACGACCCTTTTTCTTTTTATTGGACAACTTTTAGGATAATGGATATGGTACGTCTCTTTAGACTTAACCAAATTAAAGGTTAGAGAACAAATGAAATTACCAATGTAGTGTACTATTGTACGAGAACATTGATCAACCACGAGCGTGTAGATGACATTTGCCAAAGAGCATCCTTGAGCGTAAATGACGAACCAAGAATGTTGAAACATGAAGAGCATGATCAAGAACAAATCATACGGAAATTGGGAGAGTGTATTTATTATATAAACTAGATCAATTGATTCATATTCTCCTTATAATACCTTTTATTCAATTTTTATATTTTCTCTTTGGAATTTGACTTATCCTTCGTGGATCATCGAAGAATTATCATATAAATTTTAACTTTCTTTTTATAGGATTTGACATATCTGTCACAAATTTGTTGCTCCTCACAAGGAATTATGACCGTAAACAAACCGAACAAACAAGAACAAATTAATCTTATTTGTGTTCATTCGTTAAAGAATAAACATGTTCACGAACGGTTCATGAATGTTTATTGAACAAGATTTCTTGTTCGTGTTCATTCATTAAGGAAATGAACTTGTTCATGAACTGTTAATACACACTTACCGAACGTAAACGAACGCAAACTAATACAAACAAATTAATGTTCATGAACATAAATTAACTTTATATATTCATATTAAAATAAAACCTGCATTTTTTCATTAGAATTACTACGTAGAATCCATAAAAATAAATAATTACTTAACATAACTATCCGAGCATAGTTGACATAAATATCGTAAACATAATTAACACAGAAATGAAGAAGTTTGTCAAACTTTAATACAAACCTAAATTGAAATGGTCTAATGAGTTATGTTAGCGGAGACGTATAGTATAACTATGGTTTGTATTTTAAAAATTAAAAAAAAAAAGTTGTAATAAAAAAACCTAATTATGACTGAACACAAAAGAACATAAACGGGTGCAACCTTTGTTCATGTTTGTTTGTATAACTTATCAAACATAATTTGTTGTTTGTGTTTGTTCATTAATTAAACAATCGAACATGAACGAACTTCACTTGAGACAATTTATGAACTATTCGTTTGATGTTTGATTCATATACATACCTAGAATTATCAATAGAAATTAAAAATATGTAGTTTTTTTTATTCTTTTGAGATTTGACATGTATGTCACTAGCTAGTGTTTAGCGATAATTTAGCACTAATAGTTGGTTTTCTAGTAAAACTTGTTTTCTTAAAAGGCGTGGTAGAATTTTCCTATATCACTACAAGAATTTATCCTATTAGCGGCGACCCACCTAGGTGTCGTCGCTAAAGGCCTATCTCCCACTTAACACTTCAGCTCTCATTCTCCACCGTCGGATCAAACTTAAATCAATGAATAGGGTTATCTAGTACCTTGGCTTATTAGCGGCAACCGTCGCCGCTAAAACTCAAAAAATTATTATTTCCCTCCAGTTTTTCATTTTCCCTCTTTCTCTCATCTCTCTCACTGATCATCTCTCTCGCTCATCTATCTCTCTCTCGTCTCCTCTCTCTCTCGTTCTTCTCCCTCGTCTCACTCACCGAAGGGGAAACCACCACTCGAGCACCGCACCACCACCGAGACCACCACCACTCGAAGGTGAGTTTAATTTTTTTATGCTTTTTTTTGTTTAATTTTTTTATATTATTATAAAATGAGTTGTAGGGAAGCAATCTACTGGATCACGTGAAGATTTTTCAAGTGAAGATTCGTCAAATACCGGTTAGTCACAGCTAATTGTTTTTTTTTTTAATTTTTATGCTTTAATTAGGTTTGTGTATATGTATGTATGAGTGTATGTATGTATATGTATGTATGAGTGTATGTATGTATGTATGAGTGTATGTATGTATATGTATGTATGAGTGTATGTATGTATGTATGTATGTATGTATGTATGTATGTATGTATGTATGTATGTATGTATGTATGTATGTATGTATGTATGAGTATATGTTTGTATGAGTATATGTATGTATGAGTGTATGTATGTATGTCTGTATGAGTGTGTGTGTGTGTGTATGTGTGTGTGTGTGTATGTATGTATGTATGTATGTATGTATGTATGTATGTATGTATGTATGTATGTATGTATGTATGTATGTATGTATGTATGTATGTATGTATGTATGTATGTATGTATGTATGTATGTATGTATGTATGAGTGTATGTTTGTTTATATTTGTATGTTAATACATATTGAGACTAGAAAGACATGCCCGAAAATGAATCCCCATTTAAAACATAGTGAGCTTAGAAATACCCGCCCGAAATTGATTTAGTAATTAATTTCGTGTAGTCCCCGTTTTGGGACTGCTTTTTGAATACTTTATCTCATTTAGGATGTGAATGTGTACTACATGATTGTTTGTTTTTGAAAGATTCGGTTGGCGTTTCCTCTATGCTCCTCAGGTATATATTTATATTATATACTTGGGGGCTAAGGGGAAATGCTGCCAAATTTTTCTAACAAACAATCATGTAATACACATTCATATATGAGATAAGGTATTCAAAAAGTGGGTTTAGCAGCATACCCTTTAGGTGTCAATAATATGTTTCATTTAAATTATCGTGCCTTAAACCCAAATTATGTTTCAGTCACATCATCATGTCGATCGATAAAAGCTGGATTAAACTAAAGAACCGTTTGGACGTTGAGTACGAAAAAAGAATTGACAATTTCATTGAGTATGCCAAACCATTCGTCAACTCATATGGAATGATTAGATGTCCGTGTAGAAAGTGTAACAATTCTAATTTCATAGACTTCACAACAATGACATATCATATTGGTATAAATGGTTTCGATGAGGATTACACAATGTGAATCTATCACGGTGAAAATTCAATTAGGCCGTCTCCTATAGTTGTAAATAAGGTTAGGGGAAGAAGCGACATGAATGACGTTAACGAAGACCTTATAGCGGAGCGTATGGAAGAGGATACAGACCTTAACGAAGGGGACTCGGATACAGAGAGTAGTGATGTGTGTGCGGAATAAGCGAACAGGAAAGAAAAAAAAGGACCTTTAGCGGCAACGGCGTCGCCGCTAAAGCACTTGCCCAAATTGTATAGGAATCTGCCACGTGGCAAAAAAAATAAAGGTAAAGATAATACCACGTGGATAAATACCTTTAGCGGCGACACCTTTAACGGCCACATGGGGCATTAGGCACAAGTATAATTAGACGACATCATTAGCGGAGACCGTCGCCGCTATTGACCATGTCGCCACTAACGGTACATCAATAGCGGCGACAGGCGTCACCGCTAAAGGCCTTCTGTCTAGCGTATAGTGATTACAAAAATGAAGTTAGTCAGGGGTTTAGAGAAGAGGTATCAAAGAGGTATCAAGTTCAAGCTTTGTAAGAAGCAAGAACTTTTGGGACTTCATGTGAGGGCCCGTGGAATCATTTTCAGGTTGGTGGAATGGTGACGTATGTCCGGTTTGGAGAGACTCATCTCGCATTTTGTTTCTCATTCAAAAGTATCTTCCTATTAAAACATGTTTTCAAATTTTACAAAGTTGCATCTTAGTATTCGTTTATACGTTTGACAAAATCTATATATTGACTTCAAGTGTTCCCGCTATCGAACATCTGTAAAGCCAATGAAGCCTAGCTCAATTAGTGAAAATTGAGGGAGCTAGAGTTGAAGTCATGTGGAGGTTGAGGGTTTGATTCCGATTGAAGCCATATTTACCGCATGTGAGGATTCCACCTAGGGAGATCCCCAATCCAGCTGGGATTGGTAATCAGTACAAGCTGGCCCAGGGCGTTAGTCTGAGCTCCACCAGTTGTGCCACTTACCGTTCAAAAAAAATAAAAATTTGTTACATAACCAATCATTTCTATTTACATCTTGGTATAGTTTAATTATACATGTGTGAACTCCCACTCCCACCATCTAACTAACTTTAATTTCCCATGGCTCATTGTAGAGCTATCTTAAATATGATCAAACTCAAATCACCAACAATATGCCTCGTGCCCCTGATCACCATTAATCTTTGTAGTGATCATGAATAGTAGAAATGCATCCACAAACTTAGTTCCATAATGAAATACTAAACTAACCAAAATAATGGCAGCTCAGCCACGTTAGAAATGTAACGATTTACAAAACTACGTCTTCTTGAAGGCATTATTAGTTGTCTGCTTGCACAAAGACCGTTTTTTGTAATTATGTAACGATTTACAAAAAGAATTTACTGATAAAAGGGTGGCGGGGCAGCTAGCTTGTTGCCCGTCTACCTTCTGTTTTGATGTAACTTGACAAGTTTTAGAAATGAAAAAGAATTTACTGATAAAAAGAATTTACTGTTTTGACAAGTTTAAGAAATGAAAAAGAATTTACTGATAAAAAAAATATGTATCACCAGTATTTTAATAAAAAGGTTCTATTTACAAAACATGTGTTATTTGGATATGGATCTTAAAACTTCACCGATTACACTCCTGCTAGGATTTTACAAGCACTTTTGAATGAACAAAATTTAAAATGTGATTATTTTTCATTCCAAGTGCAAGTTCCACCATCAAAGGCGTGTGCCCTTAATCTTATCTTATAGTATTGCATCAACCAAATTTTTATGATTATTGGTTTCCCTTTAAACTTTCACTTGTAGTTCCACTCTATAAATATCCTATAGGGATAACACTTATCTCCACAAGCAACTTTAAATTCGTTTCTCTTAAATCCTAATTGTAACACTAATTCTTCTCTTTAATCTTCATGGCAACTATTCAAAATGCTTTATCTATTTCAATTCAAGAAAACCAATCTGGTTTGAAACAAAGCCAAATGTCTCATGAGGAAGACTTTGATTTCTCGCAAAGGGGACAATGGCTCCGTGCGGCAGTGTTGGGAGCCAATGATGGGTTAGTTTCAGTTGCATCATTAATGATGGGTGTTGGAGCTGTGAAAGAAGATGCCAAAGCCATGATTCTTTCAGGCTTTGCAGGTCTAGTTGCGGGTGCATGCAGTATGGCAATAGGAGAATTTGTCTCGGTGTACACTCAACTAGATGTAGAAGTGGCCCAAATTAGGAGAGAGAATACAATGGTGGAAAATCATGAAGAAAAAAAGACTGAACAGCTCCCCAATCCTATGCAAGCAGCTCTAGCATCGGCTCTAGCATTTTCACTAGGCGCGCTTGTTCCTTTACTTGCTGCTTCTTTCATAGGAGATCATAAGGTGAGGATGGGAGTGGTGGTAGCAGCGGTTAGCTTGGCGCTAGTTATATTTGGATGGATTGGGTCAGTTCTTGGAGGTACCCCTGTGGTGAAGTCTTCTGTTAGAGTTCTGTTGGGAGGGTTGATGGCTATGGCTATAACTTTTGGACTAACCAAGCTGATTGAAACTACTGGACTTTAACTTGTCATTTTACTTTTCTGGATTATGAAAAAAATGTATGTCCATCTGTTGTTATCTGAGAAATCTACCACAAAAACATGTGTAATAAAAGTGACATTTTTTAAGCTTTAATAGGAGCATTGTTCATAATAGTGTGTAAGCATTTGAACATGGTATTATCGTTCCTATCAAAGTTATAAAAAGGCGCTAGACGCATTCAACGCAGATAGGCCTCGCCTACGGCATACGCACAGAGTGCAAAAATAAACGGCCTGAGATTAAAAATAAAAGTGCAATTTAAGAAAAGAAAAAAAATTACAAATATTTAATGTCTTAGAAAACTAAGGTAGTGTTTGATATGCAGAAATAAAAGGTGGAATGAAATGGAGTATTGCTATGTAATGAAAAAAATGCGTTTAGTTGGTCAATGTAATGAAATCATTAATTACCTAGTCCATTTCGTTCCCTCTAAACCCCCCCCCCCCCCCCAAATTCATTCCATCCACACCCTCTACTATTTTTTCATTCCATTCCTTCTGTCACTTCACCACCACCACCTACCGCTATCACCACCACCGCAAGCACCGCTAGCTACCGACCACCGTCACCCACAGACCACTGTCATCGACCATTAATTCCATGGCTTTGGTTGGTTACCATGCGAGAATATATAGTTTCTAACCATTAATTCTTATCTACAACAAAACATATTATTGTATAACTAATTAAAAATTAAAAATATGACAGTAGTAATTAGCAAACAGGAAAAAATAGAGAATATAAAAAAAAATAAGAATAAAAGGAAACAATAAATATTGTTCATTTAACATAAATCACCTCTCTAATACACAAAATGTAGAACTCACCTATTGCTACAACAAATAACTGTCTAACGTTGGTTCTGAGTTACAGGAAGGGTTAAAAGGTTCAAGGGTTCCAACCTGCCTAACGCAGGTCGTGGTGTCCTTCTACGTTGCAAACGTAGAAGGAGGTTCAAGATAATATTATTGTTTTTAGTGCTTTGGATTTCTGGTTTGAGTTGCACTCGAAACCAGAAGTGGTTGTTCTAAAGGTACGAGTGAAGAGAGGTACTCTCTCACGTGCATAGACCAAAAGAATAAGAAGATTGAGGTGTAAGAGAAGATAGATAGATGTGTTCAGATCTGTGGAAAACAAGTCTGATTTATAGATCAAGGATCTTCTATTAGAGGAAAGCATATTATCTTGGACCATGTTGCAACAAAAGGACAATCCACTTTAAGCCAAGGGTGGCTATTGACCTGCGGTCTGTACGATGTTGTTACTCCATCGACAGCTGAATGTGTTGTTCGATGAAAAGGTGACAAGACAAGTCGTCTTTTTGACTTAGGATACTTCTGCCTTTTGAACCGTTGTAGCTTTCAACCCTTTAAGCATTATTCTGTGATATCGCTTGTTCTTTTTGCTTTAGGCTACCCACGTCATCAGCCCCCCAAGTCAGGAGGTTTGGTAGCACAGCTAGAAAGCTTCTGACTGTTTGCTTAGTTTGATTTTTGGTTGAAGGGTTCGATGGTTCGTTGTGTTTTAGGCGGTTATTACTTAGCAGTTTTCAATTGTGATTAGACTACTGATGTGACAAGTGGCAGTCGTACAGCTGTTTTTTTACTGCACTTCATTATTGCAGTTATATTAATATAATAACCGTTTTCCTTTTCTTTTTAACCTGTTGTATTCATCAAACTTACTTAATCTTTTTCCCTTTTCCAACATTTTCCTCTCTATCAACCACATATCCGATTAGGGTTTCGTTCCTCCGATCAAAGCAGGTTTGTGTTCTCCCTTTGTATTTTTGTTTCCTGATCATCCTTGGAAGCGCTATGGGTGCTAAAAAGGACATGGCCATCACTTTTTCCTCCCTTTCTCAAAAGGAGGTGGAGGCATTTTGTGCTGAATGGGATATAGACTTATCGTTTAATCCTGTTGCTCCTGGTAAGAAGCTTGCTGTGTCTGACTGTCCTTCTGGGTCTATTACCCTGTATTGTCGGCATTTTGAGTTCTCAAATCTTCGTCATCCGTTCTCAATGTTTTTATTGAACGTTCTTGAGTATTATAGAGTTTCTCTTGGTCAGATCCATCCCCATGGTGTTGGCCGTATTTTACATTTTGAATGTCTGTGTAGAGCTTTAGGGTATGAATGTATGATCCTACTCTTTTAATGTTCAGGCGGTTCTTCCGTCTTGCTAAGAATGGTGACTGGTTCACCTTCGAGGGATCTTCAGTAGAAACTAACTTGCTTTCGTCCCATGTGACAACCGTTGGTCAATGGAAAACTAGATTCTTTTGGGTTTCTGAATCTATTTTTCCTTTTAAACCCGTGTGGAGACATCCTGGGGCCATTCTTAATGAAGGGGAGCCATCAGAATCTGAGTTAGATGATAACTTTTTGAAAGCTCTCGAGCATGTCCTTCAAGGCTTCGTCCATTTGTCGAGCCTTTCTTGGTTTTGTCTGGTATTAGCACCCGTTGGGACAAACAGGGTAGAGATCCTATAGTAATGAAGGGTGATCAGGGTATGAACCTTTCACTTGTTGTTGGTTTTTTCCTTTTTGTCTCTTTGCTTACATGTTTTGTTTTCTTTTATTGTAGTTATGTCGGCTCTTGATTTTATCAAGGGAGATGATGCTTCTGGGGTTGTGTTTAAGGACGCTGAGGCTGTTGAAGGAGAGGATGCTTTGACCAAGTATCAAAAGGGTAGGTATGATGGGACTAACTATATTGTTGTTCCCAATGTGAAGAGTTTTTCCAAGGCCAGTTCGTCGAAGGCTTCAACCAGGAGGTCTAGTTGTCGTTTGCTCAAAGCTGCAAAATCGACTGACGCATCTGAAACGGTTACTGTGAGTGATGATATTGAGGAGTCGGAAGAGGAGAAAGATCAAGTTGTGGAGGATGTTGCTGTTGATGTAGTTGGGAAGAAGAGCAAGGGTAAGAGGGTTGCTTCCAAGGTTACAATGTTGAAAGGTAATGAAGGTTCTGCTAGCTTTGAGGGTGAAGGGGTTTATACCCCTGGTTGGAGTGTTAAACCAAGTGATACTTTTAAGTCTTCCTCGGTTTGTGAGGATATGTTAGCCCACTTTTTTACCCCGAGTGCTAAGGCTTGTTTTGAGGGGTTAGATGATGATTCTTTGCTGACAAAGATGGTGGTTAGTACGTGTAACTTGGCGGCGATGTTACCGGAGGGTGTGGGCCGGTTCAGAAGGATGATGGATGAGTATGGTGAGTTTTCTAGGAAGAAGAGGGAGATGAAACAATCCCTTGCCTCTTTGAAGAAGGATGCTGAAGAGTATGCTGAAAAGGAGAAGACCCTGATATCCTTGATTGATGAACTGAAAAAGGGTCATGAAGCTGAGTGTGCTAAACATGAAGCTGCTAGGTTACAGGTTGAAGCTGATAGGTTAGCCTTGGAGGCTGAGAAAAGGGGATTTGAGGATGAAAAGAAGGGGTTGGAAGCTTCCCTTGCTGCTGCCTTGGGTGACAATAAATGGTTAATCGAGGAAGGCTTTCAGCAAGTGGTCACCTACCTTCTTCATTCTGCTGAGTTCAACTCCGCCCTTGGGGAGGTGTATACTAAGCTTCTTGTTCATGGTAAGCATGCTGGTTTCATTGCAGGGTTTAAGGCTCATGAGTCTGGCCAAGTCCTGGAAGAGTCTCCTCTCTATCAGCCTAATTCCTTAGATGTGTTCAAAGAGACCGTTCTCAAGATGGAACATTCAACTTATCCTTACGTTTCCCAAGTGTCTTCTCTCTATGGGAAACCTTTGAAGGAGTTGAAAGAGTTGAAGCCTGCAGGTTTAAATGAGGCTGTTTCTGCCAAGGTGCTTCAATCTGTTTCCAAGAAGAGGACTCATTATGGGGATAGTGATGAGGCTCTTGATGTTGAGCACACATCTTCTAAGGAAGCAAGCGTTGAAGCTTCGGAGGCCGGTGGTTTGGTGGAAAAGCTGCCAAAGAAGGGAAAGAAATCCAAGAAGGCGAAAGTGTCCAAGGTTGCCGATGATGATGGGGCTTCCAAGCCTTCAGGTGGTGATGCTTAGCTTTTCTTACTTCCTTAATTCGTAGCTTTCTTAGCAGTTGTTATGTAGACAATCAGCCCTGTGTTGGCTTTCAGACAATGTTTCTTTTGGTTGGAACCTGTAGGTTCTTTTGTGGTTGTGGGCTTTATGCAGCCCTTTAAACAATGTTATGGTATTTGGCTTGTTAAAGCCTTGAATGACTAAGCCCTTAAGGCTGTTATTAGGTATATTTGGTTGTTCGTCTTTCGTTATTTGTTATTCTTGTGTGTTTGTCTTTGTTAGTGTTTAGGAATGTTTAACCGGTAGCACCTTCAAAGGTTGAATGCTGCAGTCATTCATCCTTAAGGTAGTCTAGGCAAACAAGTCACCATCTATCCTATATACACTTACACAAGTGTTTCAATATGTTTTCGTAAGTTTGTT
The DNA here is from genome assembly GCA_032199755.1 of Ambrosia artemisiifolia. NCBI lineage: Eukaryota > Viridiplantae > Streptophyta > Magnoliopsida > Asterales > Asteraceae > Ambrosia > Ambrosia artemisiifolia. The sequence goes on along the minus strand of CM063513.1, from coordinate 54,620,333 downwards.
TTCTAAACTTAAGGAACGATTGGTGTAGGTTGTTCAAACCCGTCGATGAGATTTATAAAAGTGTTTTTTGTTTATCTCATGGAGTTGGATTGATCTAGGAACTCACCCCTTACATAGGTCCGTTTAACCCTCGAACCTATTGAGCGAAATGGCCTGGGAGCTCATCCCCTTACATGGCCCATGCCATGCAGTTTCTTGCAAGGTTCTCAGCCTGAACAGAGGATAGAAAGACAAAGTTTTCAAAAGAGGATCTAGTGATCCTTTCATTCATTTGATATGTCATCATTACATCGCTTAGAAGAGAACAACATTTCATTAAATCTTAAACGAAGAACCTTTTAAGGTTCTTGCCATTCCAATGGCGAGGGAGCTTCTTGCCTTCCATATCGGCAAGCTTGTAAGATCCTCCTTTGTGGGATTCGAGGATAATGTAAGGACCTTCCCATTTAGGTCCTAATTTTCCTTGGTTTTCCTTCTTGCTTGCTTCATTGTTTCTCAGAACTAGATCTCCAGGCTTGAAGCGTTCATGCTTAACTCTGGCGTTGTAGTAGGACTCCATCTTTTGTTTGTATTGAGCTTCTCGAATTGCTGCTGAGTCCCTAGCTTCTTCTAAGAGATCTAGATTGAGCAAAGCTTCTTGTTCATTGGCCTTGATATCGACATGAAGTGTCCGAAGTGTGGTGACTCCAATTTCAGCAGGTATGACTGCTTCAGATCCAAAAGTAAGGCTGTAAGGCGTTTTCTTGTTGCTTGTCTTTTCTGTTGTTCTTATGGCCCACAGGACGCTTGGAAGTTCGTCCAACCAGTTTCTTCCTTGCCTCCCTAGTCTAGTCTTGATCCCTTCAACCACACTTCTATTCATTCTTTCGACTTGGCCATTTGATTGAGGGTATGCTACAGAGCTGAAGACTTGTGTTATTCGGTATTCTTTGCACCAAGCACTGAACGGTTTTTCTGCGAATTGCTTCCCGTTATCAGTAACAAGTACCCCGGGCAAGCCGTATCGGCAAATGATGTTTTCCCAAACAAAATCGATTATCTTTTTTCCAGATATTTTTCCCAAGGGCTTCACTTCTGGCCATTTTGTGAAGTAATCAACAGCCACTAATAAGAATTTGACCCCTCCCTTTGCTGGTGGGAAGGGTCCAACGATATCCATCCCCCACTTGTGGAATGGCCAAGCTGAACTAATAAGTACTAAGTCATGCTTGGGGCTTTTCGGGATGGGAGCATGAATTTGGCAGGCTTCACATTTCTTCAATTGCTCAGATGCATCGCGATGCATGGAAGGCCAGAAGTAGCCTAGGTTCATGAGTTTCGCAACGGCTGATCTTGGACCACAATGAGCTCCACATATTCCTTCGTGAACTTACTTAATTAGGTATCTGCTTTGTTCAGGGCCAACACATCGAAGCAATGGGGCCAAGTACCCTTTTTTATATAGTATTTCATCTTGGATGGTGTACTGCTTGGACTTGATTCGAACCCTTTCAGCTTCAACAGGGTCCTGGGGTAGTTCACCTTTTTTCAGGAACCTTATAAACGGAGTCATCCAATTTGGTTCATTTTCAGCGATTACATCTTGAACTTCGAGTTCTGATATGGAAGGATGCTGGATCACTTCAACCAATACCTTTTTAGTGAGGTGAGCAAAATTTAACGAAGCAAGCTTGCTAAGGGCGTCAGCTTTCTTGTTGTGAGACCTTGGAACCTGTTTGATTTTGCAGCACTGGAAGGTGTTCATGATCTCCTTGGCCTTCTCTCTATATTTTTTCATATTAGGTTCCTTGGCAATGTAACTGTCGTTCACTTGATTGGAAACCAATAGTGAGTCAGTGAATACTTGAAGCTTGTGAACCATCATCTTTTTTGCAAGCTTCAGTCCTGCTATCAGGGCTTCGTACTCTGCTTCGTTGTTTGTTGTCTGAAATTCCAAACGAAGGGCATATGTGAATTCTAACCCTTCGGGGTTGATTAGTACAAGACCTGCCCCTGAGCCTTCAACGCTGGAAGCTCCATCTGTGTAGAGCTTCCAGGCTTCGGGTTCGAGGGGTTCGTCTGTGGTGATATTAACTTCGGCAGTTTCCACCCTTGGAATTTCAGCGATGAAATCAGCAAGTATTTGTGCCTTTATTGCTTTTCTCGGGACGTAGGTGATTTTGTGTTCACCTAGTTCAACAGCCCATTTGGCTAGTCGTCCCGAGGTTTCAGGCCTTTCAAGCACATTCTTGATAGGTTGGTCAGTGATCACTTGTATGGGATGTGCTTGAAAGTACCTTCGAATCCTTCTGGCTGTTTGTACCAGGGCTAAGGCCAATTTTTCCAAAGGAGGGTACTTGACCTCTGCTAACTTTAAAGTTTTACTGAAGAAATAAACAGGTACCTGAGCTTTGTCTCTTTCAATAGTGAGAACAGCGCTGAGGGCTTCGTCAGTAACTGAAAGATAGACAGAGATCGTTTCCCCTGCTTTAGGGGCTGCAATGGTGGGAAGGGAAGCCAGATAATGCTTCATATTGTTGAATGCTTCCTCTGCTTCTTCTGACCACCTGAAGTCTTTCTTTTCAGTGCAACCTTTGAGGGTTTTGAAGAAGGGTAGGGATTTCTCGGCCAGTTTTGACACGAAACGTTTCAAGGCAGCAAGCTTGCCGTTCAGGCTTTCTACTTCCTTCTTGGTTTGAGGCGACTTCATATTGAGGACGGCTCGAACCTTATTCGGGTTGGCCTTTATGCTTTGTTTCCCTACGATATGTCCCAGGAATTTTCCTTCTTCGAAACCAAAGGAACACTTGACAGGGTTCAGTTTCATGTTGATTTCCCTGAGGTTGTTGAAGGTTTCTTGTATGTCGTCAAGCATTTGGTCTTCCGTCTTGCTTTTGATGACTAAGTCATCCACGTAAGCTTCCATGTTCCTGCCAATTTGCTTGGCAAAGGCCTTGTCAACCAATCTTTGGTAAGTGGCACCTGCATTTTTTAAACCAAAGGGCATCTTTTTATAACAAAAGATACCCTTGTCAGTATGAAAGGCTGATCGCGTGTCGAGAGCTAATCAAAAACTATATTAAAAACAACTCCTTAGCTACAAGGACTGCAGTATAGGGAGTAGGGTTGTCGAACCACGAGGAGTATGTGGTTAGTGTTAATAGCGATTTTTAATTATACTAATAGAAAAACTAATAAAATTATGAAGATTAAACTAAGTTGCTGCTTTGCTTACAAGAAAAGATTGATTAAGTGATTTGAATAAAAACAATGATAAAGAAGTAACTCCCTCTAAACTTCAGGTTCTAGGTTTCACACAGTTTTCAGTTTATAGATTGGGAACCACATAGACATAGTTCTGGAAATTAGTTAATTAACTGGTAGCACAAGTTCTTGTCATCAAACCCTATTTACAACCCAATTGTAAGTGTCAACTCAACCCTCTTTATGTCACCCAACCCGCTACTAAGTTTTGTCATCAACCGAACAAGTTGTAAAGAAAGGACTCAAAACACAAATCAATTGTTTGCTTAACTAATGTATCAATAATGTTTTAATTGTTTGTCATCACAAGCAAAACATAATCCAATACTGAAAATAAATAGAAAACGTGTAAAACCTAATTAAACCATCCGCCTAAAGGAAGTCACAAAAGATTCAGCCTTGCATCTTGGTCATTGCACTTCTTCCTTTATTTTTTCCTTCATGCGATCTCCTTCTCTATGCCTGTTGTGCGTGACAGCTTCCAAGAGTCGTCTGAATAATAATAGTCCTCAAAACCTTAAACTCCTCCTAATCATAATTGCCCTCAAAAACAATATGCAACACATTTCCATTATGGGCCTTGGCCCTTTACGTTTCTTTTTTTTTTTTATTATTATTATTATTATTATTATTATTATTATTATTATTATTATTATTATTATTATTATTATTATTATTATTATTATTATTATTATTATTATTATTATTATTATTATTATTATTATTATTATTATTATTATTATTATTATTATTATTATTATTATTATTATTATTATTATTATTATTATTATTATTATTATTATAATTATTATTATTATTATTATTATTATTATTATTATTATTATTATTATTATTATTATTATTAACATAATAACTAGGTGTGTTTGACAACACATCACACCCCACACTTATCTTTTTTCGTCTCGAAAAAAAAATTATATATATACTCTGCTCAAGACATTATCACAGACTAGCACCCCAGTCGCCCATCATACCTTAGCTAAGGTCCAAAGTCATACCCCATTTACAGATCGGCATTAGATGTGTTAATTCAGCAAGTCAAATTGATTTCCATTTAAAAACAGAATTAACCCGACTAAACTAAACATGCTTCCGGTTTTTATTTTCATGCAACACACCCCTCACAATTTTTCACTCCACTCGGTTTAATATCTGGACTAGCAATGTAATGCGCTAGTATTATTCACTTAAAAACCAAGTATGCAACTCTGTTAACATAGACTTGTATGACAATCACACCTTAACTGTAGACAATGCACATATCTAAAGGACTTACGGGTTTTGGGCTTAGGGTAAAGGTAATGAACGTTTAGGCTAGAAGTGGCTAAAATAAAATGGTGAAACAACTTGAATGACAATCCTTATTCACGATACTGCTAATAATCACAACTTCGATCATATTCGACCTATAACACATACTTTTATTTTTTTTATTTTTCTTTTTTCTTTTTTTTTTCTTTTTTTTTTCTTCACAACTTAACATATATCAAACACCTAAACATAAACATAAACACAATGGATGTCATCAGTTTTCTTAAACAACGGCTAATAGGTCAATTTGGGTAACTTTATAGGTTTAACAAACGAAAGGGTATAGGCTCAACATGGCTACTAAATGTGATTTTAGGTAAACAAGTAAACACAAAACAAATAAAAGGTGTCAAACAAAAAGGGAATCCTAAATCGCCTTTGTCATGTACGTGCATATCTAGTATACAACCTTAGCATGTATCAAATCACACAAGTTATGCAACAGAGAAACATTTGGCCTACTCTCAACAAACGAAAATATATATATATAAATCAATCTATCATCTAGTAGGCTCAAGATCTCACAAAAGTGGGGAAATGGGTTACCGATGTGTGCATGCATTTATTACCAATAGCTTGTTAAACCTAGTCAGACAATTCTAAACTTCTTTCTTAAAAACACCTGCTGAAAACGGTTCATATTACTTTTCCACAAATTAGACCATGACTAAGGATCTACTGCCAAAACAATCAAGAAACAACTGGTATGTACTGAAAGAGCTGATTTATGCCTGATTAGAATGCTTTTTAGGAACAAGTTTCAAGACATTTTCTCGATTTTTTTTCTCTCTTTTTTTAAAGACTAAAAAATAAATAAAAATGAAATTTCCCCACCCCCACACTTGAACGACACATTGTCCTCAATGTAAGATAAGGAATAAAATAAAACAGAAATAAAAATAAAATACAACAGTAAAAGGAACAGACTCCCCTGGATAAGCAATACGCGTATGAGTCCCTGCAGTTCCTCCCAATCGAGCCGTATAGCATTTCTTTCGCGGCCGATAAACAAACCTGTAACTAAGACTCAGAAGAAAAATAAAAACATAAAATTCTGGGATGCCTTATACACCGATGGTGTACAGATCTATCTCGCCTGAATGGAGATTGAGTACAGGCGAGGTTATCTGATTGCAAAGTTAAACTCCAAGCATTCCCAGAAAAACAAAAACAGACTCAAACTCTAAAAATAAAATAAAAAACGTACCTTTAATACTCTACACAACTATACAAACTCTACAAGTAAACATACCTGACACATCTACTCATGGTGGTCTAGTGGGATGTTTGTGTCCCCACATATCTAAGTGTGTGCTCATTCTACACCCAGGTAACTCATCCTCAGTTCTCCTTATTAGCCCCAGCAATGCCAATTTCTCCTTCTCACTATCTGGTTCAGGTGGCTTCTTGACCTTCTTCTTCCTTCTCCTTCGTTTTCTCTTGGTGTTATTCTTGCTCACTAGTTCCATCCTGTCAATCACAAAACATTCTGTCTTTTCTTTTCCATTCTCCTTCACAGGAGATCCACTTTTGTCAGTTTTATGATTAGCAGTATTAGAGAACACCTTAAGACTCATCTTCCTATCCCCAAACCTCATCTTTACCGTCCCCTCAGCACAATTAATAATGGCTTTAGCAGTAGCCAAGAACGGTCTACCCAGAATGACAGTTGGTTGTGTGTTTTTAACACAATCAAGCACTAAAAAAATCTACTGGGTAATAAAACTCACCAACCTTAACAATCACATCCCTTACAATACCCCTAGGACACGAAGGAGTTTGATCGGCCAACACCACAGTTGTGTTGGTTTTCTGTAATGGACCAAAATCATACCGATCATATAAACTCCCTGGTAGAATACTCACACTAGCTCCCAAATCCAGAAGCGCTCTATCCACTTGAAAATCACCTACTTGTATAACAATAATAGGCGCTCCTGGGTCTTGGAGTTTTGGGGGAAGGGTACCCAACAACACGGCATTCACACTGGCACTTAAATCTAACTGTTTAGGAATTTTATGGCGTCGTTTTTGGGCACTCAATTCTTTCAGACACTGAACCTGGTCAGGACATTCTTCAATTTTATTAATTAACGCTAAATTGATTTTGACAGTTTTAAAGTTTTCCCACTTCTCATCCTTTGGTGGGTCCCGTTTAATTAAATCTTTTCTCTTAGCAGGATCTAATAAAGCCATAGGAAATGGTACCTTTTTCACCTTCTCACCCCCACACTTAGCCTCATTAGACCCATTCTTCACGTTTTTACTCTCAAGATCTAATTTGAAAATTTTTTCTTGCTCAGGTTCAGACTCAGATTCAGTGTTACACTCCTGCACCACTCCCTCAACAAACTTTGGTGGAGTACTGTCTACACTACCTATTTCAGAGGTGGGGGAAGTACTTACCGCATTGATGTGCACACTTCTGGAAGAAGACTGGTGAGCAGGATTTAGTGTAGTATCACTAGGAAGTTTACCTGGGTCTCTCCCTGACATTTGAGCAGCTAGCTGGCCTACCTGTTTTGACAAGGCTTCCACAGTCTTGTTCTGCACTTCATTATCCTTCCTAATTCCCTTAACATCCTCCTGGACTGCCTTGATAGCTTCCAAAATCACATGTAACTAATTGCTGCTTCCATTTGATGTGTCGTGCTGATGGTTCCAGTGCTGTTGCTGCTGATTTTCACCCTGCACATGAGAATTAGAAAAATTAGGATTTTATTGGTTATTTGGGTTACCAAACCTGAAATTGGGGTGATTGCGCAGTCCATGATGATATGTATTTGAATTCATGTCATACTGTTTTCTTTCTCCATAGACTTGATTTACCTGTTCACCTGCACATTCAGCTGCAATATGACCTAATTCATTACATTCAGTACAAACATTAAAATCACTACCTACCTTCACCTCATCACTTTTTCCTACTCTCAATTGGGCTACCTGTTTTTCTAAGATCAAATTCTGCTGCTTAAGTTTTTCTATCCTCTCTTCAGCTTCATAATCAACAGCCCTAACAGAAGATGATCTAGATTTCCTACTAGACTGTGCTTGTCTCTTAGAAGTTGCACTCATCCTCTCTAAGTACCCCCAATCTATAGCTACTGTGTTAGTGAAAAAAGTACCACTGCTAATAGCTGTTAGATCCCTAACCTCATCAGGCAATAATCCATCATAAAATGCTTTAATAAGCTCCCAAGTCTCAATGCCATGATGTGGGCACTTCCTAAGCAACTCCTTAAATATAGTAAAGGCCTCATGAAATGTCTCACCTGAATTCTGCTCAAAGGCTCTAATTGCTTCTCTAGCCTCAGAAGTCTTACTCATAGTGTAATACTCTTCTAAAAACACCTGCTGCATTTCTTGCCAAGTAAAAATGCTACATGGGGTCAGGGTTGCAAACCACTGCCTAGCCCTATCCTTTAAAGTGAATTGAAACAACATAAGCATAACCTAATCCTTAGTAAACCCAACCCCTCCTACAGTGTTACAAATAGACTCAAAAGCTGCAATATGTAAGTAGGGCTCCTCTGATCTCTTACCATAAAACTCAGGTAGGTGGCCTAAATAATGGGGTTTAACCTCAAAATCTCTACCATTCCTACCTATGGGTGTCACTACAGCTGATGAGTTAGGCATAATGACTGGCCTAAAGTGACTATCTACCCCACCCCTAGCTGGTGCCCTCTGCACAAGCTGTGGGACACCATCTACAAACTCTAAATCATCCCCCATATCACCCGCATCAAATCGTGGCACACCTCTTGGTGCCTGGTTATTTACCCTTTGCCTCCCAACCCGGTTCCCTTGATTAAAGTGACGTACCTGATTACGTGTGATTGGACGCCTAGGATGCAAGTCGAACCCATCCTGATCAAAATCATCATACCTGACGTCGGCATATCTGCCGTCATACTCCTCATGCTCAGATTCTCTGTCCCAGTCAGTCTGCCATGTACTGTGAAAACTCTCCTCATCAAATTGTTGAAGGATGCGATACAGCTGTTGGTTTTCAAGGTTTTGCTGCTGCTGTGGTATGACTGGTCGGGTGTTTCGGGCAGGTTGGAATTGTGGTACTGGTGGTGGGTTTTGTGGTTGTGGTGGAATGGGTGGAATAGGTGGTGGTGGATTTTGAGGAGGTGCATCCTTAGGGATGTTGTGATGGCTGTGAATACTCATGGTGTGATTAGGGTGGTGAAGGGATCGGTTTCTTCTGGCGGTACTCTCAATCTCCGGATCAAAAATCAAAGGCGATGTTTTCCCCGACCTTCGTGTATGGTGCAAACAAGTAAAGTAACCTGCACACACAGAAACAAGAAAACCAGCGTAGTACTGAACAAAGAAAAATAACTAAATAAAGAACAAAAAGTAAATAAACAAGAAAAGTTACTATATTTTTTTTTTGGGTTTTTTTTTTAATTTTTTTTTCTAAAACTAAAGACAACTAAAAACACTAAGCGCACGCACTCCCCGGCAACGGCGCCATTTTGATCGCGTGTCGAGAGCTAATCAAAAACTATATTAAAAACAACTCCTTAGCTACAAGGACTGCAGTATAGGGAGTAGGGTTGTCGAACCACGAGGAGTATGTGGTTAGTGTTAATAGCGATTTTTAATTATACTAATAGAAAAACTAATAAAATTATGAAGATTAAACTAAGTTGCTGCTTTGCTTACAAGAAAAGATTGATTAAGTGATTTGAATAAAAACAATGATAATAAAGAAGTAACTCCCTCTAAACTTCAGGTTCTAGGTTTCACACAGTTTTCAGTTTATAGATTGGGAACCACATAGACATAGTTCTGGAAATTAGTTAATTAACTGGTAGCACAAGTTCTTGTCATCAAACCCTATTTACAACCCAATTGTAAGTGTCAAGTCAACCCTCTTTATGTCACCCAACCCGCTACTAAGTTTTGTCATCAACCGAACAAGTTGTAAAGAAAGGACTCAAAACACAAATCAATTGTTTGCTTAACTAATGCATCAATAATGTTTTAATTGTTTGTCATCACAAGCAAAACATAATCCAATACTGAAAATAAATAGAAAACGTATAAAACCTAATTGAACCATTCGCCTAAAGGAAGTCACAAAAGATTCAGCCTTGCATCTTGGTCATTGCAACTTCTTCCTCTATTTTTTCCTTCATGCGATCTCCTTCTCTATGCCTGTTGTGCGTGACAGCTTCCAAGAGTCGTCTGAATAATAATAGTCCTCAAAACCTTAAACTCCTCCTAATCATAATTGCCCTCAAAAACAATATGCAACACATTTCCATTATGGGCCTTGGCCCTTTACGTTTCTTTATTATTATTATTATTATTATTATTATTATTATTATTATTATTATTATTATTATTATTATTATTATTATTATTATTGTTATTATTATTATTATTTAATATACTATTATTTATATATAGTATTATAACTCCGTGTTTTCGACTCGGGTGTTCTTGACTTGACCAAAGTTGTTCGTTTACGCTCCAACGTCCATGAACACTCGCCCTCAAGTGTATGCAACTTGATCATTTTCCTTCGTTTTAAGCTCATATCTCACGAACACGTACAAGACACGTGTACACTAATAAATAACTAAGACCGACTAAAATTACATAATAAAAGACTAAAATATATGCAAAATTAACATAATAACTAGGTGTGTTTGACAACACATCAAAGGCAGTTTTTTCTTCATCTTCCTCCTTCATTTGTATTTGGTGATAACCCTTATAGGCATCCAGAAAACACTTGACGGGGAAGCCTGTAAGCGAATCGACTTTCAGATCAACTTCTGGCAAAGGATAACAATCCTTGGGGCAGGCTTTGTTGAGGTCTTTGAAGTCTATGCACATTCTCCATGAATCATCAGGTTTTCGAACCATCACAGGGTTTGCAACCCATGATTGATATTTCACCTCTCGAAGGATTCCAACTTCGACCAGTTTATCGACCTCTTGGCAGGCAGCTTTGCTTCGTTCTGGAGCAAGACTTCTTTTCTTTTGAACTATTGGCTTGACGTTTTGGGGAACCTTGAGTTCATGCTCGGCAACCTCTCGAGGGATCCCTGTCATGTCACTTGGGCACCAAGCAAAAATATCGACATTATCAATTAGCAGTACCTCAAGCTTTGAAAATGTTTCCGCGGGAAGGGCCGTGTTGACCCGTATCCTTTGATCAGGGTACTGAGGGTTGACGCTGAGACCAAGCTTGTTTGGCTCGTTGGGACCTTCACTAACCGTTAACACGGAGGTTGAGGGTTGGAGGGTTGCAACCCCTTTTTCGGTGGGGAACTTGGCACTCTTCCGGCTAATGGAAACGGTCAAGTCAAAGACCACCACACCTGTTCTGCCGATGATGACATCATAACCGGACGGTAAATCTAGGACAACGAAAGTTAATGGTTCAGTTCTTTGCATCTATCCATCGGAGAAAGTTACATCAAGTACAATTTCTCCCAAGGGCTTGATGGGTATATCCGCAATGCCTTTGATGGCGGCTTCAGCTGGCCGGAGCATGGAGCGTTCTTCTGAGCTTAGAAGGTTGAAACATTTTGCGAACATGATTTCAGTAGCAGCTCATGTGTCTATGTAGGCTTTTTGTGTTCTGAGTGAACCAACTAAGGCTTCAAGGACCAGAGGATCACAATGCTTTTCTTCCTTGGTACAGGGGAAGTAGATGCCTTGACGCTCCCAATCCTTAAACCTCTATCGCTTACTGGGGGTTTCGTTTTCAACAAAAACCATAGCGACGTCCTTCTTTTTGTTATCAGCTATGTTTTCTTTGACACCTTTGACCAAGTGGGCTAGTTCCCCAGACCTAACAGCTTCTTCGATCCTCTTCTTAAGTTGGAAGCAATCATTGGTGTGGTGTCCCTTTTCTTCATGAAACTCACAATACTGGTTGGAGCTTTCATTTCTTTTGCTTTTTGGCAAGGGACGAGGAGGTCTGAAGGTATGCTTGACTTCTTCTGTTGCCAGGATTTCTTGAGGAGTTTTAGTGAGGACTGTGAAGTTCACGTTTCTGTCTTTGCTTGGAAGGTTCCTGCCTTCGGGCCTTCGGGACTCAGACCCTCTGGGTCTTTTGTCATAGGTCCCGTAGTTACTTCTTTTTCGGGTAGGGCTGCTGCTTCTCCAGCTGGATGCCCTTTTTCTTTGTTCTTTGATGTCTACAGCCTCTTCTCCTCGAATATGAGCTTCGGCTCTTTCTAAGGCCTCTTCAAGGGTTCTAGGGAGGCTCTTGTTAAACTCCCTGGTAAGGTATTTTGAGTTGATGGCGTTCATGAACCCTGCAACCTTCATTTTTTCATCTGCACCGACATAGGTAAGGCCTTCTTTCTTGTATCTTTCTATAAAGCTTTATAGGCTTTCGTCGTCTTTTTGTTTTATTTGAAAGATAACGGTTGCATCCTTGACGCAACGCCTCTGTTGTGAGAAGTTGGCCAAAAATCCTTTGCCAAGTTCATTGAAGGTTCGGATGCTTCCTGCTGGCAAGTCGTTGAACCAGATCTGAGCGGATCGAACAAGGGTCTGCATGAACATGAGGCAGCATTCGGGATCACCCCATTTCTCAATCCGAGCCGCCCCCGAGAAGATCTGAAGGTGATCTTCTGGATCATCAGTGCCATCGTATGTTCTTATATGAGCTGGCATCTTCAGCTTGTTAGGGAAATCATAGTCTGCTATCTCTGGCGAGAAGCAGGACAAGCTGTTTGGCTTGTAGGGTTGGTTGACAGTGTGCTCCACCCTGTTGTTGGTGACTCCACCAGGATTTCCTTGTTGAGCAGTGATGGCTTGACTGATGAGTTGCTGCCAAGGAAATTTAGCCATCATCTGTGATATCATGTAGGGCATAAGGTTAAAACCTTTGAGGCATTCTGTTGCTGCTACATTGTTGGCTGCCATAGGAATGCTCATGGAAGCATTTTGAGCCATGGGAAGTGAAGCCATGGCTTGTTCCCATGAAGTGGCAGCCGGAGGTGGAACACTAGCTATTGGTGACTGTAAGAGTTGATCCAAGGTAATTTCATGCCCAAGTGGTGCACCGGTGGTGACAGCTTGGGTGGTGAACAGTGGGAAGGCAGTAGGACTGGACCTTGCTTCTTGACGGGAGGCAGTGAACATGTTGCTAGGACCAACATCATAGCTCCTGGGTGATGGTCTGCGACCATAGGTGGCAGTGAGAGGGCGAGGAGGCCAAGGAGAAAGTGATACTTCTTCTTCCTCGTTGTAGTCTAGCCGAATATGGACTCCTTTGTCCCTCTCTTTCATGACATACTGGTTTAAGAGGGACCTGAGCTGCAGGAAGTTACTTTCAACTCCTTCAAGGGTAAGATCTATGCGTTGGGGGGTTCGTGCAAGGTCAGGGAGAGGAGACAGCACCCCTGAACGAGTGGGAGGTGGAGTCTTCAAATTCGCCGACCCAGGACGAGTGGGTGGGGACTGAGTACCGGCTGGAGTGCCTCCTGGAGTGGAGAACGACACAAATCTGGCTGGAGAAGCTTGATCTGTGCCTGGAGAGATCTGATTGACCTCTTCTTGAGACTCAGGGTCAGACATGGAGGGGAGTTGGAGCTACACAACTGGTTTTTGAAAAGACAATGGCGCAGCCCCACGGTGGGCGCCAACTTGTTGCTACAACAAATAACTGTCTAACGTTGGTTCTGAGTCACAGGAAGGGTTAAAAGGTTCAAGGGTTCCTTCCAACCTGCCTAACGCGGGTCGTGGTGTCCTTCTACGTTGCAAACGTAGAAGGAGGTTCAAGATAATATTATTGTTTTTAGTGCTTTGGATTTCTGGTTTGAGTTGCACTCGAAACCAGAAGTGGTTGTTCTAAAGGTATGAGTGAAGAGAGGTACTCTCTCACGTGCATAGACCAAAAGAATAAGAAGATTGAGGTGTAAGAGAAGATAGATAGATGTGTTCAGATCTGTGGAAAACAAGTCTGATTTATAGATCAAGGATCTTCTATTAGAGGAAAGCATATTATCTTGGACCATGTTGCAACAAAAGGACAATCCACTTTAAGCCAAGGGTGGCTATTGACCTGCGGTCTGTACAATGTTGTTACTCCATCGACAGCTGAATGTGTTGTTCGATGAAAAGGTGACAAGACAAGTCGTCTTTTTGACTTAGGATACTTCTGCCTTTTGAACCGTTGTAGTTTTCAACCCTTTAAGCATTATCCTGTGATATCGCTTGTTCTTTTTGCTTTAGGCTACCCACGTCATCATCACCTATTTAAATTTTAAAGTTACGCTTTCCCTATTTATTTATTTTCTTTCTTCTCCTCTCCCTCCCTCACTCAAGCAACCTGCAACCCCGGTAGCTGCAATTTAGGCCTCTTTTTGGATGTCCCAGGCCAATTTTAATTGTTCAAACAAAAATAAAGCGGGAATTTGCTAAATCCAACCAGAATTTGGCCTGAATATGGCTGGAAGCTTGTCGGTGTGCGCTTGGACTGCCACGAGGCGTTTTGGCAATGCGCCTCGCGCCCAAGGGGCCTTTGATAACTATGGTTCAATAAGAAATTAATTCTTCTCTATCAAAGGGCACACCTTGGGAAATTGGTTCACTAGTACCCGAACGTTCTATTGTTTTATTCAATCATGACTTGTATGAATCAAGTAATGTCTAATATCCATGGGCCAAATTTTCATTGATTTTATCATGAACAAAAAAGTGATCTTTTTGACCTGTTCAGCATTTGGTGTTAAAAACTAACTACAGATGAAATTGGCATTGTGATAAGATTACTAATAAACTCGGTATATCACTAAGTTTTCCTATAAACATCGCTAAAAGTTCAATTAAATAGGTTACACCCTCGACTTTGGGACAATAACAAGAAATATAAAACTAGATGATTTCTACAATATGTTGCGTACGTCTTAATTTAGCAGATACAAATGAATGAGTTGCTGTAGAATCAAACAAAGTAATCGAGAAGATACTTGTCATAACATTATATATGTGACTTTCAGCATCCTTTGTTATGATGTGCACAACACTCTTCCATATGATGACTTTGGGACATCTACTATCTCCAGCTTTCCCTAAATCAATTTCCTTTTCGCTAAGGACATTTTCTTAAATGTTATCCGGATCCTTGCAACTGATACATACAGAAACATGGTGTTTGACATTATGTAATTGAGTGGCCAACCATGAGTCCTGATGTTTCACACTGTCCACTTAGATGGACGGCAGGGACAAGAAATTTTTATAAAGGATTCAACAACATATACACAAGATAAACTCGTACTCATAGCAAAGCTAGTGATAGTATCTATGGATGGTGAATTGAAAGCAAACTATACCGCTATCTAAAGGGATAGAGAAGTTGCTTCCAGTGAGACCCCATACTTTAAAACTATTTATAACGGATTTGGCATTTACTAAAATTATTAATAAATACATGTAGTAGGTTCATGTTTAATTAAGTGTTACAGTATTAATGGAAAAGGATGACTAACTTTAAAACTGATAATTGACTAGATGAACACAATGAAATTTCCTAACAATATAGTATGTATGCAACTGTCATGTGAATTCCAGACTACATATTTCAACTTATATCATCACTGCTTGTAAATTGTACACTACTGTTAAAAATATACAAGCAAAAATATGTTCATTCAAATATTATTACAATTTATATTTTGTGTTTCTTATATTGGGCTTGAGTGTTTTGTAAGTGGCAGGTTTACTATTTGGAGTTTAATATGTCAAATGGATGAGCCCAATACAAGTGATGTCTGATCCAAGTGTGGCCCAGTTCGTTGAGAAGCCCAGCAGTGTGTTAGGGTTCGAGTATAAATAGAAGCCATCAGATATTTTTTCATTCTCAACACACAATTCGTTACACACACTCACACCTTTCTCTCTGATCATCTTTAGGGTTTGTATTTTGGTTGTAAGGATTTCTCCTTAGTTTATTTTGTATTTTGTTCTTATTATCAGAGATTCATCTGATCTTTCATCAGACGAATCTCAAACATTGTATTGTTCTTGAGCTTGTATTAGTTTACAAGTTCTGGGTATTTGGGGGGTACGATTTGGGTTGGCTTAATAATATTTTTGTCACCTGTTTTGTCGCTATCTCTTCTGTTGTGGTGTGTTTGTTATCGTTGTGTTGTTCAGTTTCTTTGTATGTTATCAAACCCTATTTTTCTACAACTACCATTCAGCTAGCTATAAATTAGTTAAATCTTCTTTTTTATTGCTTACTTCTTGAATCTACGGTGGTCGTGTAAAGCTTCCCAAGCATGCGGTTTTATTTATTGTAACCATTGACAATTTACTAGTTGAGAATTATGTTTCAAATTTCAAAGTACTTGTGGAACCCAAATAGTTCAGAATCTATTACTACTTAATGATTTTTCAAGGTGAAACAAACAATTATTAGGTAAGATTACTGTATTATGAACAATTGATATCCCACTAGAACTATGAATTAAAATATTTTCCTTTCTTTATGAAGGTTGTGAGCCTTTTGTGTGAATCCACTGTCCTAAGATTAATATATAACTATCTATATGTTTAACTTTATTGTGGAGTGCACACGCCGGCCTTTAAATTTTATATGCTAATAGAATATCTCCAATCAATCATCTCGACCCATTTGGACTCTCTCTTAAATTTTATGTCTATTTAGATTTTTAAAAATTAAAGACCAATAACAACCACTCACCAGTCATCAATGTTAATACGCAAGAACCTAAATGACCAATACCAAAATGAAAACTTAATCATCATCCTCAGTTAGTCCCACCAATAGCAAAACTAAGGTAGGGTCTGAGAGGGTAAGATCAACATCCCATCAATACCAAAACAAAAACTTGAATTTATAAAATTAGCTTGTATGAGCGTGCACACCTCCTAGCCGGTATTACACAAAACGATTGGCAGTAAAATCAACGTTAGTTAGCTTAGACGTCAACGTTAGATAAAAAAGAAATGTTTAACCAAAAGAATGATTATGAAACATGCCAAATTAAAGTTATAAAAGCAACATTAGTTAACTACACTGCTTCCACTTATTAAGTTACATGATCTATAGAATAAAGAAAAATAAACATACTAGTACTTATATTTTTAAGTGCAAGTCCCACCATCAAATTGGTGGCAGCCATTTTAACTTTCACTTGTCATTCCACTCTATAAATATCCTTCAGGGCGAACACTTATCTCCACAAGAAACGTTAAATTCATTCTCTTAACTAAATCCCTTTATTTACCTTCATGGCAACTAATCAAAATGCTTTTTCTCTTTCAATTCCAGAGGACCAGTCTGTTCCAAAACGATTCCAACTGTCTCCAGATGAGGACTTCGATTACTCCCAAAGGGGACAATGGCTCCGTGCAGCAGTGTTGGGAGCCAATGATGGGTTAGTTTCAGTTGCATCATTGATGATGGGTATTGGAGCTGTGAAAGAGGACGCAAAAGCGATGATTCTTTCAGGCTTTGCAGGTCTAGTTGCGGGTGCATGCAGTATGGCAATAGGAGAATTTGTTTCGGTGTACACTCAACTAGACATAGAAGTCGCCCAAATGAAGAGAGATAATAGAATGGCTGAAAATCAAGAAGTAAAAGAGGGAGAGCAGTTACCTAGTCCTATGCAAGCAGCTCTAGCATCAGCGCTAGCCTTTTCCCTAGGCGCAATCGTTCCTTTACTTGCGGCTTCCTTTATAGGGGACCATAAGGTGAGGATGGGAGTGGTGGTAGCAGCGGTTAGCTTGACGCTAGTAATTTTCGGTTGGGTTGGGTCTGTTTTTGGAGGTACCCCTGTAGTGAAGTCTTCTGTCAGGGTTTTGTTAGGAGGGTTGATGGCTATGGCCATAACTTTTTGGCTTACCAAGCTGATTGGAACTAGTGGACTTTAACTTGTCGTTTCACTTTACTATGGATTGTAATATTTGTATAATAAAATGTATGTGATGTCTTCCTTGTTTATGTCAGAAATGTACCACAAGAACTTATGTAATAAAGTAACCTTCTTTAACATGTTTTAGGAAGTAAAACCATTTAGACCTAATCATGCCTCAGCCATGCATATACATGTTATCTAAGGATAGAATTTAATATTATTTGACATATACTACATTATAAATGGGGAGACATGGGCAAATATGTTCAAATTGTCAAAGTTAAAATGGCATTTGGAAATACATATGCTTTAAACCTATAATGTCATATAAATTTTTCCCATATTACTCCTTGATGCATTGTTACTGTTACATTTATTGTCTTCACTCTTCATATATCATTTACATGAATTTAAGATGACATAGGAAAACCCTCATGCTTAAAACCCAAATGTCATGTAATTTTTTTCCATTCTACTCTTCATGCAAAACCTACTTGTACATATTCTTTTATCATAACCTTCAATTACCATTAATCTATATCTATAATATCCTTATGTCTATGTTTGTACCTCAAAAAAACTACACGATTTCACATCCGCGATGAGATCCACCACAATTTCGTGTTTATTTAGAAAGATTGTTTTCGGTTGTAGTATAGACGGACTTGTGCCATATGACCACATATCATGTTTTAAGAAAAATGTTTTAAAGTGTAATTACTATATATGGTGTATGAAAAAATATTAACATCTTTCACATGAACAATGCATTTACTTATATACCTTGTTGGTTTTAAAATATATATGTTTTCTTTCATATTTAAATTATTGCTATTATTTGTATTCATTGAAATTTTCTATAACATTATTTGGTTTTAATTAGATACTGTATATAATCTATAATCCATATAATCTACATCTATAATCTATACGTCTATATATACTACATTATAAAGGAGGAGACATGGGCAAATATGTCTAAATTGTCCAAAGTTAAGATGGCATACCAATGGTTTCTTTATAATTTTCTAAATTTTACCACTTTTCTTTCCTAGATGCCCCTAGAGATAATTAACTTTTATATGAAAATAGAACTCACCCAAACTAAATAAACACACGGGATAGCAATATTTTTGAACAAATTTCATATAATAGCGATGAAATTTAATAATTTATGTTACCACAATGAATAATCTTATCTCAGCTAAACTTGCATGAATTTTAAAACTTTGCCATAATAATACTTATATTATAAACCCTTTTCATATATATGCGTCTACCCAGCGGCAAAGTGGACGGGATGGTTCGATTCACTGGCTACATGGGGCAATTTTTTAGTTGTTGGGTCAAGTTGGGCAAGTCTATTACAAACTTACAAATCATAACTTTTAATTTCTAAATGCACAATGACCTTCATATGATAGTTATACAATATCATATTATTACTACATGCTTTTGTCATGTAAATGAACTTTATTATTTAGCAAGGTGTCTTCAATGGCACAGTTAGGTAGATATGTAATGACCGGACAACTTACACAAGAGTGATGTTTATGTTCATATTGGTCTGTTACAGTAACATACCTTTGGTTTACTAAGATTTGTTCAATAATGAGTGCATGGTTTTTATGGTGAACTGCAATCAGTTATAAGTGGCGGTGCACTTTTCTTTTCTTTTCACAAATACTTGTTAAAACATAGTGTGCACATTTCTATTCTTTTTGCGTAACTTGCATTAAAAAACCTAAATATCATAATGTTGTATTGCAACCCATTTGTGGATCCCGCTGCAACGCGCGGGTAAACCCACTAGTGTTATCTAAGGATAGAGTTAAATTTAATTTGACATAATAAGAAACTGTTTGATTGGGATCAATATTTTTGTGAAGGTGTTGTCCATCTCAAATGATGAGGCTTAAGTCTCACTAACATGGACCGAAACTAAATATTTAAGAGTAGGTTAATTTGCAATTTGAAATTAAAAAAGTAAGTAGGGAAGGAATTAATGGAATGTAAGTCAATTGTGCAATTTCCTTTATGGTGAATTGACTCAATGACTAAAAGATCATATGTAGACCATGCGATATAACCTACCCAAAGCACCGTACGTTACTTGCCCGGACATGTATAAATAATTATGTCACAGGGATTAAAATTTATAACTGAATCATAATTTAAGGACACTGGATTTGATTTATGATTATTTGTTACAGAAAAGCAGAATTAAAACAAACCGAAAGTGTCCAAAGAATCGGAATGTGTGATACACATATGATTAATAAAGTTATCATATTTGGTTTGTATAATGACGCGTAAAGGTTTAGAGTTGACATTTCGCATGAATGGTGGCACGGAACCGCAACATTGGTGGTGGAAGTGGCGGTGACCGCTATTAACCGTGACTTATGTCATGGCATGTTCTAGAATCAATCAATCAAGATCAGTCAAATCAATCAAGAATCAATCATATTTATCATGCATTAACCATGTAATATTATTATCATCCAATCATTCCTCGTATAGCTCCAAACTAGTTGCTCACAACCTGTATATATTCATGTACTATTGTAATGAGAAAGCAAGCAAGTATTTTCTATATTCAACATGGTACTGAGCCACACTTCCTGAAGCTTCTTCTCTGTTTGTTTTTTTTCTTTTCAGGCTACGACCCTCTTCTTTTGGCTTTGGCCTTCTGCACCATTCGTGTTTCTTCTTCTTTACGGTTATGGCCGATAAGGAGAATTCATCATCATCTAACCAACCGAAACCCAACCCTCTCCATCTCGTTTACACCGTAACGAACATCCAACAAAAGATTCGTACCTTGGATGGTTCGCAAGTCACTTACTCAAACTGGGTAAAACTTTTTCACCTAAACGCCCGAGGATATAAAGTGCTCGATCACATTGACGGTACTCCTCCACCTCCCGCGGATGACCCGACTTATGAAACAAGGATGGAAATCGACGCCATCGTCTTGTAGTGGATTTATTCCACCATTTCACACGATTATCTACGTCATATTATCGACGACGATCATACTGCCTATTCTGCTTGGGTGAGCCTCAAGAAACTTTTTATGAACAATAAAGGCCGTAGGCCTGCTGTAATATACGGTTCCTATTAAGTTGCTTAAAATATTTAATACTTGTATTTTAAATATTATTAAATGAGTAGATAGCGGGTAAAACAACTCATTTAAATGACATGCATTTGAACGAACACTCGTCGTTAAGTATTATTTAAAAGATATAATTAAAAGATATCTAGACGAATCCTGTCTAGTAGATGAGATCTAGAGAAGTATTTAGTGTTATAGGAGACCATATAGTAATAGTAATAATATATTGTATTTGAACCCTGTCCCGTTTTTAGTGAAACTTCGGTTGATGTGTAGATAAAAATTAGCTCGTCTTAGCAGTATATTCAGAATTTACTAAAACGTTGTAGATTAAAAGTTATAAGAGAAAAACGAGTTAAGCAGCTTAAATTAATTAAATAATAATAATAATAATAATAATAATAATAATAATAATAATAATAATAAATAATACAATCGTAAAAACATTAAAAATACAAGAATCACTATGGATTCATGAATTGAAACAAATATTATGGATGAGCTTGCTTACTCATTACCAGCTCAAATACTTGGACATCAAGCTAAAACAAGATTAGTCATCTTCTGTGGGCATGTGATATATTTGAAACGTGGAAGAATAATAGTGGTTATTATCAATTGAAGTCTACGTGGTATGAACTCCAATAAAACTTGCTACCATCAATTTCATCAGGTGAAAACATCTATCAACCCTATACCTACGATATGCTTGGCCAGCACGTATAACTTGCACTATATAAAGCATCAGTTCGGATGATTCATTTCACACCAAACTTTTAAACTTCAAATACTTATAAAGCAATAATAATAATAAAGCTAAAATACAAGCTAGCGTGTATACCTGCTCTCAACCGGGCCGATATCTAGAGATCCGGTACTGATGTCATATTAGCCTCACTTTGAAACACTAACTAAAGGTACGGATCCTTACCCCCACTCCTTCATATTCAGTTGTTATATAAACCCACTGATTTTATATATCTTTGAAAGTTCCTCACGTCTTTGAAGCATCAATTCATTTGGTTGTCCGTTCATTTCATGTTCTTATTATAATATTTGAATTAGCTTTGATATCATGCGATAGAATTAAGTTTGTCGTACTCATTATCGCATGTTCCTGATATACGTTTCATGTTGATAAGATATATATGTTGCTATGGTATGGAATTCTTTGAATAAGACCATTTGTGCTCTGAAACCATGAGTTCTGCTTCTCGTGGAGTGTCCCACGAGCATGTTGTTGCGGCATCGACAACATGTGCACCACCCGTGACGGTGAGATCAGTTCACGGCGTCTCTTAAGTACAAGTGTGGTACATATGGCTATTAGGAGGCGTATGGATCGATCCTAGGATTTATGTATGTTATGGAGGTGGATAACGGGTATGCCAACTCGCCACCTCATGTGATAAATATACAGGAGTAGCTACCTGTGTATTGTCACGTTTTATGTTTAGCTCATGGGTTCATCCGCATGGTACGATTTTGTTATTAAATTTCCGCATCGTATCATTTTATACGTTACGTCTTGATCATGTCTCGGTAAATATTTATTTCTTGTTGTTATTTTAAGCCTATTATTCCGTACTGAGCATTCGGCTCATTCCGTAAATTCTCTTTGTGTTCACAGGTTCACAGGTTACCTTGGGCGGGATAGAGAGAGAAAATAAAGCTTAGGAATAAATCTAAAGATGTTTGGTAAACCCATTTAACTGTGTTAGTCTGTATTTCAATCTTAAGTTAGCTTGTCCAACATTTTGAACCTTTGACAAGTAAATAAATGGAATTACGTCTTTCTGAACCAATGCTATTATGACACGTCAGCCCATCCGGGTTGGGGTGTTACACCTGCTGCCCTTCTTAAAACTTTCACAAACCTCACACTTAAATCCATGCCTTCCCTACAAGTCTATTGCAAAAAACTCCGTGAACTTAAATCCCAACTTGCCGATGTTGACCAACCCTTTAACGAAAGCCGCCTAATCATACAGCTGGTTAACGGCTTACCACCCGAGTATGATGTGGTGGCTGCCCAGTTACACCAATCCCTTCCCCCTTGGGAAGATACTATTAATCTTCTTGATGCTGAGGAAAGGCGCCAATCGGCCCGAAAAACCAATGAACCCATCGCTAATGCTGTTGTCCAAGAACCAGTCCATAAACTTGAACCAACCGCCCATCCTCGTCACCCATCACCGACCCAGAACCAAAGCCGTCACTCAACCCGATTCCACCAAAAACGAACCAATTATAGTAACCCTCGGCCCACCCGCAACAACCCCTCAAACCATCCCACCTCACAAAATTTTACCACAACTCCTTATTATGGCTCACGACAATCTGCTTGGGCTCCACAACAACAATGGGCATGCTGTGATACCTCGCAATTTCAGGTTCTTACTTTAACTAAACTCTAGTTATTTGTACTTACATTCCTTGCATTCTACTTAACTAGGGTTAGTTAGGAGTCATACGTTGCACAGTTATAGGTTAATAACTGAATGAAACGGTAATTCGGGGAATTACCGGACTACATATACAAGTAGGGAACCCCGAACGTTGGTGACTTGGTGAAATACAACTATTGTGAACTTACGTGTTGATATTATGTGATAATACGTGACTATGTGAATCTATGTGGTTAAACGTTAACGGATCGGTAACCAGGACGGGACGGACCGGGATCCAAATATATATGATGAAAGTTTATGTGTATTTTGAATATTAGTATAAGGGATATTAATATTTAGAAGTTGGTAGTATTATAGAATAAAAGAAAAGAAAATTTTGAATATTAGGCCTCCCCGCGGTACGCGGGGGGAAAGGATATTCCCCCGTGGCCCGCGAGGGAATTATATAATCTGATGGGTTCTGGGGGACGCCACGGTATGCGGGGGAACTGAGAATCCTCCCGCGGCCCGCGACGGAGCCAACTACGTGGAAAACAAGTTTAAACCTCTTTAAAACAATTTTTAACCCATTCTTTCTTATTATCTCAACCCTAATCGTCCCCTACAACCTATTTACAAACAATACAAACCCCAAACACCTGCTAAGGCTCAAGAACACCATTCGGGAAACTTGGAGGCCCTTTGGTTGGTGATCTTGAAGTGCTTTCGATATAACATTCAACCTTTTATGCTTTAATCTTCTTTAACATGTTTTTAAACATCATAACAAAGTTTATCCAGGTCTGGAACATTTTCATAAAGATTAAAACTTGATGTTTATAAAGGTTTAATGGGTTAAAGATGATGTTATGTGATGGTTATTGTATGTGTTGCATGATATTGCATGTTCTTGATGTTTTAGACTTCTAGGGTTTATGATTGATGATGTTTAGCATGTATCTTGTAAGGTTTTGGTCAGGTTATGTCTTATGAATGTTTTATGATGATTGTTGGGTGTTGTTGATCGATTATATGCGTAGATGATTGATTATTACTAGGGTTTATACACGATTAAAATCTGGATAGATTGTTTAGGCCGACTTGTAGGGTCTTTAACGTGGCTCCAAATTGTTTGTTTTGATGATTTATTTGCATGAACATGTTGTACAAGGTCTTAGATTTTTAGAATGGGCAAATCATCTGATTTGGACATCGTTTGATATGTTTTTGGAATTTTCTTTGATTAAAGGTCTAATCAGATTTTCGGATTAATATTTTGGGTTAACTTTAAACAACCATAACTTGAGTTTTACAAAGAGTTAGATTATGAAATTTGGACAGTAGGTCAACATCGGAAAAACTTGGCTTTTCCAAGTGGATTCATCCCGTTTGGATTAATACACAATATTTGGGAATTTTTCTACTAAACTGATCTGTTATGAGTATTTTCTGGACCTAGCTGTATTGTACGATTTTTCATAATTTTTGTGTATGGTTTTATCACGAAATAAAAATATGGACTTGACCGGTAGACCCCTAGAATATTCAGTAAAATTTTGGGAGTCTAAATCAGAAGTATTTTTAATAAATTGGTTTTCATGGCGCATAATGTTTCCTAAATATGTTACGTACGCTTATTTGTCTATTTGGAGTCTTGTATGGCTTGATATTGACATGAACTTGTGTGAGCACTTATATGAGATGTATATGAAGTGTATGACTGATGTTAATCATAACGTTCACCAACGGGTTCGTTGGGTCTATTTGTACATATAGAAACACTAGGTGTCACTTACACGGTTTTATATTTTAAAACGTCTTGGACAAACGGGTTATATGGTGTATTGATTATACACATATACTTAATTAGTGACACATGTAATAGGGAGTCGGTAGCACGTCCTTATTTGTGAAGCTTGGATTATTCGTTTGCAACATAAGGTGAGTTTCACTACTTTTTCTCGAAAGCATGCGTCTCGAGTTGGAGACTAACTTGGTAAACTTTTTCTAGTCTGATTTGGACTACTACACATATCGGGTTTTGAGATGCTTTGACTCCTTGTGTGGATCGGGTTTTGACTCCTTGTGTGGGTCGGGTTTTCGATTCCTTGTGTGGATCACGTTTTTAATCAATTTTGCATCTTTAACTTTCCTTTGTGAACTAAACACATTCTATCATTTTAAAGTCCTTATATATTATTGGGTTAATCGCTGGAGGCGAACGGGGTATTAGTTGATAGGTTATTAGGTTATGCAGCAACCTCATGCTTGAGGTGCTTAGGTCACGGGCATGAACTTCTGACCACTTTTGTACTTACTAGTGTTGATAGACACTAATACTAAAGCAGTTTAACGTATGTTAACACATTCTAAATGTTCCCAATAATCACCTGTTTAGTTACATTGAGTGGGCTAGCTACCCCTAACAAGCTTAAAACTGATGACACTTATAACCTTTGGGTTTTTCGATAACTTTACACCTTTTATCTAAACTGTGAACTCACCGACTTTATGTTGACACACTCTAGCATGCTTTTGCAGGTCACTAGTCTCGGAGCACGAGTAGGTCATGCATCATATGTGTCATCGGATATGAACACTTTAAACTACTTTTGATATTTACTTATTTAAGCTTGGTTTTGGGCGCGTTGCATATACAATTACTTAACTGTTTTTTATTCCGTTTCCACAATTACTTAAATGTTTTGGTGAACTTTTAAACCTGGTTTTTCAGTAACGAACTAAATGGTTTGGGCATTTAGAGTCGTTCATGTGACTTATGGCTATGGGATCCTGGTATGTCAAGCGCCTCGCGGTATAAACCCCGCAGTGGAAATTTGAGGGTGTAACAGATTGATATCAGAGTCATTGGTTATAGTGAACTAGGATTGCATTCTAGTCTATAATCATCATAGCATAAGTACTACATTAGTTACACTCACAGCATTAGTGCACAATTGATTATCTTCTTGAATATGTATACTGATCTAACATATTGCAAGAAACCATGACTAGCCCTACTCATAGAAATTATTCCTATCATGCTATAGAGGGGCAACGAGCTCCATCACAAGATCCTTATCGACATCCAGCTTCATCACATGATCCATATCGGGATACCAACCGTTGGCTTTGGTTTACCGACACGTTGCACTCATGGGTTGTAGGTTATGAAGTGCCAGACAGAGTACCTCCCATTGTAGATTCATGGGAGAGATCATTTGCAGGTATGGTGAGGCACGTTCATATAGAGTTGGACAATGCCTTCACTATTGTGCAACAGTTTAAGTTTTGGAGGAGGAATGCAGATGAGACACTTAAGCATATGGAAGGTCAGATTGGCCACTTGATTACTGAGTTAGCAGTTGTTAAACAGGAGGCTGCTAAGGCTAGGCAGGAGTTGACTGCCACCAAACAGGATTTATCAGCTACCAGACAGGAACTGAATACTGTTCATAACAGACTTATGGAAGCTTTGGGCAAAATGAATAAGAACCAGAGGAGGATCCTGAGGAGGATCCCAAGGAGGAACCCATAGAAGAAGAATTCGATGATCTTGGAGCAACACTTGATGCGACACTCGAGGATGAGCTCGAGCCAGTCTTAGAGGAGGAGGAAGAAGAGCCATTCGAGATTGAGATTCAGGTCGAGAGCGAGGATGAAGGCTCGTGCGTCACCATGGATCGCGAGGACTATTGATTTTTACTATCCTAGTATTTTATATATATTCATAAAATGACTTTTATTTTATTGTTGTGTGACTTGAGAACCATTTGGCTTATGTTTGGATATTACTATTATTATTATTATTATTATTATTATTATTATCGATCGACTACTTTATCTTATTCTCGCGTTTATCATCTATATTATATTCTAGTTTACTTGTACTATGTGAACGATTGTATGTGGGACATATTATTGTTTTCTCATGGGTATAATGTAAATGTAGAATTGCTATGGCGGGAAGAGGACACGGTAGAGGTAGCATTAACATGACGCAAGAAGAGCTGAACGCACTCATCAATGATAGGGTGGTTGCAGCCCTAGCAGCTTTTCAAGCTGGTAACGCCATTTCGCTCTACTCTCTTTCCCTAGACTCTAGCTCTAAACTCTTTTTCTCATTCGTGATTTCGTTTCTTGTGCTTAGTCCAACCTGCTCATCAACCTCCAGTTTGTAACTACAAGTCGTTTAGGGATTGCAAGCCTCAAAATTTTGGTGGATCTGAAGGAGTAGCCGGGCTACTTAGGTGGTTCAAAAAGGTGTAATCGTGTTTTGCTATGTGTAACTGCCCGCCAGCTGGCAAGGTTAAATATATCACTGCTACACTTGAGAATGCGGCATTAGCTCGGTGGAATGCTCAAGTGCAGATGATAGGAGTTGATGTGGCCAATGCTACACCCTGCTCGGATTTCAAGGAACTAATGAAAGAGGAGTAATGTCCTCGGGATGAGATTCAGAAGTTGGAGACAAGGAGCTAAAGAGGACTCGAACAAATACTTCCAGTATAGCACGAAAACAAAAAAAAAGGCATGTATAGTTTTGCACAATTTTTTTTAAAATATAATTTACGGATTCTTTAGATTGATGCATGTCATTATTTGAAAACATTAAGATTTGTTAAAGTATAAGTATTTATTTAATTTCTTTGTACCACCCGTGTAACACACGGGAGATAACCTAGTTCTTCTATATATAATTTATGACTTTTAACTCGTTTAAATGCTTAGTATTTTTTTATAATTTTCGTTTATTTACTTAAAAAATCCCCTTTTATATGCGGTTGTGTTTTAAATGTCCCTCAACAATCCGGTATACATATAATTGAAAATGGAGTCTTACTCGAAAAAAAGCACTTTTAGGTATGGTAAAATATAGCGGGTGTTATCAAAACCAGTACTGGTATTCTATTTTTTAATAGTCCTCGATCGATGTAAAATATGTGTCGATATCCTTTGTGTATATGAGGAACATATATTTTGGATTCTTTTTAATTTGCTATACCGAGTGTAGTACCATACTAGTACCTTAATGAATCAATACCAATATATATCAAGTGCAGAGATCGGAATATACTATGTATTCTTTTTTTAACTTTCAATTCACCACCCACATTTAGTTTTTTTTTTTTTTTAGTTTGATTTTTCTCTAATAACTTGCTCCATTAAAATAAATAAATAAAACTGAATACGGCAGTTGTGTTTAATTTCAAAATGTCATCAAAATAACTAACTAATACATAACACGTTAGACAAATACAATGGTTAGAAAATCAGGGATGATAGTAGAGCTCCAGTTATTAATCTTAACACACAATTTTCATGACCCTAAAACACACCTTAGTTTATGTCTAAGGATGAAAGTTCTGTATGCTTCTTTACGGAGACCCCTAACTGCATTCCAACAGAAACAAGTGTCTCTAGAGATCTCGCGCTATTAGCCAAAAGGTCCTCATCTAGCGCGATTGAGTCCTGCAAAATTATTAGCAATATTGATAATGCATATACAACGAGACGTGCATATAATACAAATATACATAGGAAAGGTATATTTACAAACTCGTAGATACTAACCTTTTCAAAGACACATATGACTGTACTTCCACCAAAAGAGAAATAACCAAACTGCAATAGTAGCGGTAGAAACCATGGAATAAATATACGAAATGAATAGATATGTGAAAGGTAAGCCACGGTATAACTAGTAAGTGATGAATCATATTTTTTTTTACCTCGTCTCCTTTCTGCACATAGTCTCCCGCCTTTTTAGTAAATGCGATGCTGCCAACCATTGTTGCTCCAATTGCCACAAATGCTACCTGGACTCAGAGTTTAAATCAAGGTTGAAGTGGTTAACCATATAACAATTAATGGGTTGGTTGGTGTCATATTTGTTTGCTTGATAAGTTTACTTTAGTATGTAAATTTTTCAATGGGTCAAAATGGGTCGTTCTTATAAAATTCCTAACTAGGACAATTCCAATGAGCCAGCGCCAGTGCGCGTCAAGGCCTTCGCAACTAGTGGCCATTAAAACAAATATAGTTTTTGAACCCGGCTCTGCCCCACCCCGTTTTGAACTGAACCAGTTTTAACATGTTTTTAACGCTGCCCCTTTTGACCTGACCCGACCCGACCCGCAAGTTACACCACTCATGATAACAATCCTCAGCTCTATAAAATATTGAAACAGTTTCCATTTTGATCAAGATGTCACATAAATATTTCAGTAACTGCATTTTAACAAACCTTGCCAAAATCTGCAGTTGATATAACTGATACAGCCCGTTTGTTCTCCGTAAAAACATTGCAATACTTGCTATTCACGGCAATAGGATTAACCTAAAATCAATGAATACAGAAAAAGATAAGTGCATCAGATAGGACAGACAAAACATAGTTGTGCAATATCATTTGACAGGGTAATACCGTATATAAGGATCCAGAAATATCAACAATTTGCTCTATAGTCCCAGACACTGGAAAATGGAAGCGATGGTAGTCCTGCATACAACCTAAGGTTTTTAAATATATTTTTTGAAGTACACGATCAGAAATTTAAAGAAAAATCAACCATTTACCTGTGGTGCCAAGCGAAATATCACTAGGGTTCCATCAATGAAAGCATTAGAGCATGATATATCGCCCAAAAGACCTCGGATCGAAAACTTTTTACCCTACAAGTTACAAGGAAAGACTTACTATATATTTGGATTCTTTTATTTACTTCAAATAAGTCGAATTAAAATAGTAGCTAAAAGTTGAACAGGTCAAACAGGCTAGAAGTTACTCAAGTCTATTTCTAATGCATACAGCTCCCTAAACTGTTTTCATTCAAAGATTTATATTATTACTGAAACATTAATGTTTTTGTAGTCATAATTAACGCAATAGCTATTCACTCATACCTTGATCCAGAATCTGAGACTTTCTTCAGCTGTTCTAAACGCCATTAAACGGCAATCGGCGGCACAGACAGCCACATCATCACGTTCTTTACAAGCGATTGGCCGTGCCCCAGGTTTCAGTTCTCTTATAAAGAATTCATTAAAAGTCTGCATAAATTTCTTTTATAAAAACTTGAATAAAAAATTTATGTGGATGGTAACATTAAAAAGGCGACTTGCCTTGAAATGTTCCAGAGGGTACTTCACTTCAGCCAAATTCATTTGATCCTAAAACATAAACAATTCAGTTGAATCATAAACATGAATCCATAATTTACAAAACCATGTATAAAAAAATTATAAAAGAAAAGACAGACAGACTACAATTTTAATATAACCAGAATCTTCTTGCCTTGAAAAATTCAAGAAATGCCGGTATGTCTTTAGCAGATTCAACTGAATTCATTTTCTTTCCTTGCTTTTCTGATATGCTCTGTAATATTTCTTTTGCTCCTGCACCACAGTGGATCACATAGCCGATACAGTGTCAGATACATTAAGAAAATGCATAATAGCCATTAAACATATGCTAAAAAGATAGTAAATACTAAAAAATTAATAACAATCAAGTGTATACAATAAGATCCCGCACATAACTTAAAAAGATAAAAATTACCTTTGTCCATAATGCCAAGCCCTAGTTTGGATTGATAAATCGCTCTCATCGATAAAACAATCTTTCCATCAATTATCTCCTCTACAAGCCTCTTTTTTACACGGTCATAAACCACAATATGTGAGGCACTTGAACCAGAGTTCAAGCCTACATCATAGGATGAAACATGGGCCCATTCAGATAATTTAAACATCCACCTAGAAAACCATTGTCAAATTTCAAAGAACATAATAATAATAATAACCATTCATAAAAAATTTTGTGGTGGACATAATCTCATTCTCACCCGTAGGAAGCCTGTTTGTCAGTTAAAAATCCGCCAGTCATGACCTGGTTTCCAGTGCCTTCATCAAAACATAGTGACATGTGAATCAATGAATTCAACTTATCCAAAATGTTAAGAAGCTCCCCACAAACAGGGCAACAGTTAATAAGTGGCTCCCTGCAATAAGGGGAAATATTAAAAAATATATATATAAAAAAATAAATGTGCAGAAATATATAGAGTAGCATGATATAATGTGGATATACTTTTCTTGTTGTAGAGCAATAAGTGTAGCCAGCTCATCCATGCTAACAACACCATCTCCATTTTCATCAGCTGCTTTAAAGAGCTCTTCTTTCTAGCAAAAAATATGTAAAGTTGATTAAAAAATAAAGTAACAATTTAACAGAACTATGAAATAAGGACAAACAAACAATTTTATCCTAAAGGCATGAAAAAATATTTATTTCAAACCTTTTTTTCTGCCGATTGATTGCCAAATGCCTTTATTAGTTCTGAGAATTCAGACAATGACAATTTCCCATCACCATCGTAATCCTGAAAACTTGCAAAATCCCAAGTATTAAAACATTAATGAATTTGTCATATTCCAATGACAGGATAAAAGATTATCCGAGACATACAACTATAGACAAGATACGTCTTGCAAAACTTTTCTCTGTTTCAATTGGATCCTGCAAATGAAAAACATTAAATGTTTAATTGGGAAATGGAATGAATATTTGTATTTTCTAGTGCTCACCTCAACAGAACATGAAAGTGATATTTTGCCAACCACCGTAGTGGATGACGATGGGTCAAATAATTGAAACACCTCCGTCTCAGAATCTGAAACCTGCTAAACACCAAAACATATATATTATACAAGAGATAACATATAGAACAATGTGATGCCAATGCAGCAAAACAGATGTGATTTATAACTAAATACATTTATGAGTGAACTATGTGCGATAAAAAACATGTGAAAAAACTTACTCGACTAAGGAACTCAAAAAGATCAATTTCACAATACCCAACAAGGTTGTTCTTTGATACTCTGTTGGTCTGCATCAATAGAAGGCAAGAAAGTTATAATATTTAGAATAAACCGAAACAGGCATCGACATTTGTTACAAACCTCAAAAACTGATACTTTTGCAATGTGAGCCCCATTTTTCTCCAAAACAAACTTTTTTTCCTGCAGAGAAACAAAAGAACATATAAAGCTTGTCATGACATACAAAAGTGTACGACCAAAAAACTTTCTAGTATCACATAAACCTAGCTTACACTTACAATAGACGTTGACCTATAAGAGATAAGCAAATGAATGAATGAGAACTACAAGCAGGAATAAGTAGAAAGGGTAGAACACTCAAGTTAATTGTGATTCTTGTTGATTTTTGAAACACAAACGACAAAATTTATTTGCAGCCGAAAGAAAACACTCTAGAGATCAATTACAGAAATCTTAAGAGCTCATTAGGAATTGAAGACTCACTCAACTACAATACGAATTTCTCACACGGAGATGATCCAAGATATTACCGGAGGCTCGAACCTATGAGCTTACTCAGGATATATCATATTAATAGAGAGTAAAGCCTTGCGAGTGTCATGACTAAGATGAGCTTATATAGACAGATTTGCGCCTTTTAAAACCAAGCATCTAGTGAAAAGACAAACTCTAAAGATGAAAACAATATTTTAAAAATTAAATCTATTCACCTAGTAAAGATTCCTAATTAATTGTTTCTTGATCTTAAAAAGAAGGCATACAAATCCACACACTAATAATAGGCTTTACAAACTGTATGACTTTATACAACCGATATAACTTTATAGAAAGGTTTAATATGAAGCGTTCAAGGCGGTCTGCAAAATTTCTACAGCCCAAATGACCTTATACGAACCAACCGTATAACCTCACTAAAACCGACAGATTATGACACTGCACATCAATGAGCATATGATATATGGAGTCATGTTAATATAGCAGTACCCTAAAAAAGAATCAAAAGATGACTAATAAAAATTCACTCACTGATTTCCAGACAGGCTTGTTGGTCCTGCACATTATCCAACAGAATAAAATCAAAAGATTGACAAAGTTTTTCTTAAATCATAACACTCAATACATCGAAACGGAAGGCAAACAGGCAACAATCTGCGCTACAAGCCCTATTTGGATAGCAAAACTAAGTCTATTAAAAACTAACATTACTAACATTAGTATAAATCGAATAGTAAAAAGTATAAACATACAAATCAGAAACTATATCTACCTAGTTCTGGAGCAATTAATTAGTAAAAAAAAAGGTAAAGGAGAGAAGTAATCAGAGCTTAACTGGTGAGAAACATGAGTACGAAAGGTCTGTTCTCCAATTGAAACACAAGCAAGCCACTTGTCCTTTATTTCCATCTCCGCCTAAATAGATAAATCAAAATAATAATAATAATAATAATAATAATAATAATATCTGAAATCAAATCACAGTAGAGAATGAATAAAAGACTTACGCTAACGAGAGTGAGCAAGGCAATGCCGGCAAGATCGTCGTGAGTGTTGAGTGGTGAGTGGTGGGAGGCGGTGGCGTGACGATGGAGATGGAGTTTGTGCTTCATACGGTGGCGGTACGACGGATTGGCGTCAGGGGAGTCGTTGGATGAGGTTGATTTTGAACCTGCATGACCCATTTCTAGAAACAATACAAAAAAAAGTTTGGGAACTTTTTATAGATTTGAAGGATCAGTGGACAATGTCACTGTAAAATAAAAAATGTGATCCGTAGCAAGAAAAGCTTATGACGATTCATAATCATATCCGCAAGAAATGCTGGCGTCATATCAGTCTAGATTTTTTTATGCTTACCTCAACTTATTCACACGCCTTGTTTTGACACTTTGACTCGTATACTTGTAGCATAAGAAATTAGGGAATGTATTATACGAGTTGCGTTTAACAAGTGAATGTCACTAGTGATACCACTTGTATACATCTATATAGACCGTATATATCAGGTAATGTCAGCTTTGTCGTGTGATTTGAACGTATATGAGTCATATACTACTAGTATATGACTTAAGAATTTTTCGAATGAGCGACGGACGATTTAGAACGCCATACTGTCATGTCTAGTTAGGGTCGGCTCAAACTTTTTGGTGACCTAAAGCAGAATTTAGAATTTGGGCCCTTTCGGGAAAAAAAATTTGTCAATTCTAACACATGTTATATGGAAAAAGCTTCTCATCTCCGTAGGAAGAAGGAAAATTAAAATATATAGTTTCGTGTGGTTGCATTAAGTCCTTAATATTTGGAGTGACATGGGGAAATGAATATAAGAGTTTTAGACCATTTAATCTCAAGTTCAAATCCGATTTAAAGAGGTTTTACCACAGTAGGCCTTCGGGTGATGAGGTTTTTCCCTGACCTGGTGCCTTGGTGGATTTGAGTTGCCTAGTGACCAATCATTTGTTAGTGTTATACTGTTATCCACTAGCATAGCAGTTCAGATTGTATTTAGTTTAAAGAGAAAATTTCTGTTTTCGTCCCTGAGGTTTGCTCAATTTAACTAGTTTAGTCCAAAAATCTAATTTATAGCAAAGCCTTCCCTGAGTTTTGCAATTCATAACGCTTTCAGTCCAAATCATTAACTGGGTTAAATTTCTTGGTTAGTGTCAAGGGCAATATAGTCAATTCATTCATCATCAGTCATTAAAACAAAGTAATCTAAAACCCTAAAACACAATCGTCATTTTCATCCCCAAACTTTCACTAACCCTAAAATTCAAAATTCAAAGATGGACGATGATAATGATGGATGGCAGCCTCGTCATGAAAGCTCAATGTTTAATCCTTACGAAAATTATGGTACGTATTTGATAAATTTTCATTACATTGTATCTGATTATCGTATTTGATGAATGTTCAATCTAACCTTTGATTTATTTGAAATTACAGGTAACCAACCTTCAATGTTTACCCTGCAAATAAATCACGGAGGTGAGTTTGTGAAATTTCCTGGGAGGATGTATGTTAAGGGCAAAGTAACCTTCTTTGACAATGTGGATGCTGACGAGTTCTCTGTGCTTGAACTAAACACAATCTTCATCAACTCATTAGGCTACCCATTTGATGAGGTATTGTATTATCATTTTAAGATTCCTGATCATGACTTAGACATTGGTCTTAGACCTCTTGGTACTGATAACGATGTGTTAGAAATGATACAATATGTGAGGGAATTTAAAGTGATAGAAATATACTCTGAACATTCGGTCACAAAGTTATCCACAAACTTTCAAGTTCCTGGTCAGGGTAATAATGTCGTAATTGAAGAGATTATTGATGATAATGATGGTGAGCCAATTAATCCTATAGTGCCACTAATTGAGTGGTATCAAGAAGAGCAACCTAATTTGAATAAGGATATTGTGGATCAATTTGTTCAGAATGATTTGCATATGCAGGATGATATTTTTATATCAAACTTTATTGATCCATTTGTTCAAAATGAGGATGTTGTGCATGAGAGGGATCATTATGAGGCAGGTGGTGGTGAGAGGGATCATTATGAGGCAGATGGTGGTGAGAGGGATCAATCAGATAATGAATCAAATGACTCTGATTTTATAGTGGATAAGGATAATATGGTTGAGGATGTGGAAGTTGATATGAATACCTTTAGATCTGTTGTTGACATGGAGGTTGATGAAGTAGTTAATAATGAAGATGACTATGATAGTATTGATAGTGATGCCCTAGGTTTAGATCTAGATGACTTTGATAGTCCAATAGATGAAGAAAATGACCCACCAATGAGAACTGCATTAAAGAAAGTTAATAAAAAGAGGAAGAAACAGTGCAGGGGTGTTGTAGCCAGTCCATTCGTTGTTGGTGAACGTATTCTAGAAAGAGATGAAATCAAAGAAAGAGTTCGAAGACATGCTATTGAGACCAGGAGACAATTGCTTATTGTGAAAAATGATAAGGCTCGATTTCGTGTGGTTTGTGCAGGTATTAATCCAGAATTTGTATCTTCTCATGGGCAAAATAGGGAATATCCAAAAGTTGGAGAATGTTCACAAGTGGGTGGGGCCACAAATAGGAAGAGGTTACAAGTTGGCAGGGGCACAAATAAGAAGAGGTCACAAGTGGGTGGGTCCACAAATTTAGGGGAATCTTCAAAAGTTAAAGAAGGGTCAAAGAAATTAAATAAGCCACCTAACAAACCTAAAAAACCTAAAAAAAAGCATCCAAAGCCCACTTGTCCATGGCAATTGCATGTATCTAGGAAAAGTGTTGATGGTGTTTGGTGTGTTAAGACTTTTCTAGATGAACACAGATGTCTGCAAACTAGAAATGTTCATCTTTATACTGTCAGCTCTATTGCCAGATAAATTCAAGATGATGTTGAGGTGAGCCCCAATATAGGATTGAAAACCCTGCAAGATCAACTGCAAAAGAAGCATCAGGTTCAGATATCACTACAAAAGGTTTTCAGGGCAAAGGCAATGGCAAGCCAGAAGATACATGGTGATTATAAAGCTCAATATGAAATGTTGAGGGACTATTGTGAAGAGGTGATTAGGGGAAACCCTGGGACAACTATAAAGATTGATGTGGAATCTGAACCAAATCCAAGTAAATCCACTAGGCAGTTCAGAAGAATATATATCTGTTATGCTGTTATGAAGGCTGGTTTTAACTTAGGTGGTAGAGATTTACTGGGTTTAGATGGGTGTTTTATGAAGGGTCCATACCCTGGACAAATTTTAACTTCTGTTGGTGTAGATGCAAACAACGGGATCTATCCAGTTGCATTTGCAATAGTTGAGTCTGAAAACTACCAATCATGGACTTGGTTCTTGGAATGCCTAGGTGATGATCTAGATCTGACAGTCAACTCAAATTTCACTTTCATAAGTGATAGACAAAAGGTAATTTCACTTTCATATTAACATTTCACTTTCATATTAGCATCATTTACATATGTTAATATTACTTACTTTTTTATGTTAGGGCCTTATACCAGCATTAGCAAAGGTTTTCCCAGCAGCTGAGCATAGATTTTGTCTAAGGCACATACATGATAACATGAAGTCAACATGGAGAGGTGATGTGTACAAGGATCTATTGTGGAAGTGTGACAACCGTCACCCTCACCTTTTAACGAGTTGTCAATTTTATCCTTTCATCTATTTTGAACTTCCATTTTTATCCCTACTTCATTTTATTTTAAGAAATTTCTTCTAATTTAGCAATAAATTTTAAGTTTTCACGTTTACATATTTTATAAACGCGTATTAACATAATACGTGTATGCAATGGGAATCTATAAACTTACTTAATCTATAAAAAAAAGTATAAGTTTATAAAGTTAAGTTTTTTTTAATAAATAGATTACATTTTTTTAAAGGTGTTTAAATAATACACACCCAAATTTGTTAATAGTGTTTTAAATCTTTCTAAAGTGTAGGGACCTGTTTTGCATTTTTTTATAAACTCAATTCAAACTCTTTCCCCTACCTTGCTGTTACTAGATCAAAGAAAAAAAAAATCATTAAGGCACCATTAATGTTTTTAAAGCTAGAATTCATTTCTCTACATTAAATCAATAGTTCCCAACAAATCAATAGAGAAATTAACAGGTTTAAAGGGACTTTAATCGCATCTAAAGTGGTGTAACCGACCTATAACGTGTTTATAATCGGGTTTTGAATATGGGTTTTGAAGCATAACGTATGGAAACTTTAATTGACTTTAAACCCGTCATTGAATCGTTTATAATATATACCAATCCTACCATTAGTTTTCTGCACATTCACACGACATAAACCCACCAAACAAAAAGCAAAAATCGAGTTTTATTTAGTTCTAATCGGCTATATTGAGTTCGGACCTTGAAGCTTCGATTTCGATACCATTGTAAGTTCAATTATTTGATGTATTAATGTTAGTCGCTACCCTCTCTTCGAAAGCCCTATGGTTTCGAGTCCTAACTGGTACGAATTGAAGGTGATGCGATTCTAGGGTTATTGGTTTGAATTGGGGAAGAAGATGAAGTTTTTGTTATTTTATAAATATATTTATCATTCCAGTTGATCAACAAAAAATGCCATAGAGTAGTGGTTGTGGGTGTGTTATGTGAACAACAAGGACCCGGGTTCGAGCCCCCTAGGCCACGGGTCTGGGTACATTTTTGGATAAGCCTCATTTATTACTTTTTTTATATATATAAATGCATTATATCTTGAAATATTCATAACTAATTCAATTTTTCTTTAAAAATCATGAAAATTTAGAAATAGCTTCCTGACAACTTATAGAAAATTATCATATTTTTTGTTGCTGAAAAATATTTATTTTTCATAATTTTATTAATTTAAATAGTTTTAATCATAAATAATTGATTAAAAATCCAATTTTAAGGTTTTTAATCTCAAGTTTTCTGGAAAATTAGTTTTAAGGATCATGAACTTAAATAAAAATTATTGGTTCAGAAAACATTTATTTTTATTAATTTTCCTATTTTTAATCATTTAAACATGATTTAAACTTATTAAATTTATTTTAAATACCAATAAATTGAGAAAAATAATGGAAAAATTATTTTCACTGTTATACATCAGAAAATAATCATTTTTCATAAAAATATCATTTTTTGGATCATATCTTGTATTTTTAGTTTATTTATATTTAATTAGATATAATAAACTATTTAGTTAAATATAAATTATTAAAATTTATTTTAGGGATATTTTTCTATAAAATAGAAAATGTTCCTACTTGTGGAAACGTAGTATTAAACTTCTTTAGTCACCTATTCGATCGTGAATCACAATATATTTTATTTAAAAATTATTATTACATTCGAGTTATCATAAAAACTTCATCTTCCCTACATAAGCCTAGCAAACCCTAATGCCTTAGAACCCTAGATACCGTAGACTTTTTATGACATTTTCCTCATTAGTATGCTTATACGTATAGGTTGAATTCTTCGGAATTCCCAAGTTAATCTTGAGACAAGTTTTGTTGGATTTGTTACGCTTAGCAAAACTGTGAGTATATCTTTCCCCTTTTTCATGTTTTACTCTTTTGGGGCTATACATGTACACTATTATCAAATGTTGTTTTATCATTAATGGCAATTCTCATGTGTGTTTGCGTTATGTTATTTTGTGTGTCTATGACTGTCAAAACCATAAACCTTGTGGCCTAGCATTTCAATGAATAGTACTATGGTATACCCCCTTGAGACTCTGTTGAGAGACTTGGTCATTGTCTTGTTAATTCATTATTCAGTTGGTTATTCAGATGTTAGTCATTATTCATCAAGGCTTGGTTTTGACTGATACTACTTATTACATATTTGCAAACGGTATACAACACATGAATTGCTAAACACTTTTTCTACTATATGTATTCAAACAGGGTATGCTCACCAATACATTTTGTATTGACAAAATTATTTTCGTACATGTTTCAGGTTATTTTGAGACGCTTCCTTTAAGCTTTTGGATTTATATTTTGACTTCTTTGTATTTTAGTTAGACTTGTCGCTTTAAGATTCTTGTAACTTGAATATCGTTTCGATGTAATAAACTATTAATTCAGTGTGTTCAATATTTACAATTTTAGTCCATGAGCTATTGAACAATCGTCACTACGTGACACCTCGATGTTTTCGCCATCGGTTGGGGTGTTACAGGAAGGCAGCAAGTGCAACATCAATTCCTTTTTTTAATAAAGCAATGGAAGCTATAAAAGCAGAAGATGCCTCTTTACATGATTGGCTCTCAAAGATACCACTAAAGAATTGGGCAAGAGCTTATTTCAGTGGTATGACCTCATGTGTTTTGTTTATCTGATTGGCTCTTTACATGATTGTCTTGTCTCATGTGTTTTGTTTATAATCTTGTATAAACAGGAAGAGCAAAATATGATGTACTATTGAACAATCTTTGTGAAGTTTTCAATAGGCAACTAGTAGGGGGTAGAGACAAGCCTATCATAACTTGTTTAGAATACATCAGAGAGTACATGATGAAGAGGATCATGGTGGTGCACAAAGTGATTGCCAAAGCACAAGGTCCATTGACACCTACTGCAACTGATACATTTAATGAAATCAAACATGATGCAGCATTGTACAATGTCACTTTGGCTGGTATGAAGAAGTATCAGGTATCTGGGCCAGGGCACAACCAGGTTGCAGTTGATATGAACAACAAAACATGTTCTTGCAGGAAATGGGAGCTCACTGGCATGCCTTGTAAGCATGTGGTAGCAGTTTTATGGAATATGGCACAAAATGGGGAAAATGTAGGCATTCCTGAACAATGGGTTTCTGAGGTGTATTGGCTTGACACCTAGTCTGCTCTCTTGTTTTATTGGTCTTTTGAACCTTATTTCAGCATGTGGTATTTTGAAACTTAGTTTAAGTATGGTGTTTTGAACCTTATTTGTGTTTGTTTGAACCTTGTTTAAGAATGCTATTATGAATGGTCTTTTGGTTATGTTGATTACTTGTTTATGTTGATTATATTGATTAGTATGCACTTTGACAGTATGCACTTTGACCCAGTTTATGTGTATTTTGTTAATGGGTCAAACAGCCAAATAGTTTATGTTTATGCATTGTCGTTAATGGGTCAAACAGTTTGTGTGTATGCATTGTGTTAATGGGTCAAACAGTTTGTGTGTATGCATTGTGTTAATGGGTC
This sequence comes from Ambrosia artemisiifolia, assembly GCA_032199755.1. Taxonomy (NCBI): domain Eukaryota; kingdom Viridiplantae; phylum Streptophyta; class Magnoliopsida; order Asterales; family Asteraceae; genus Ambrosia; species Ambrosia artemisiifolia. The sequence goes on along the minus strand of CM063513.1, from coordinate 54,579,817 downwards.
AAACAGTTTGTGTGTATGCATTGTGTTAATGGGTCAAACAATTTGTGTCTATGCATTGTGTTAATGGGTCAAACAGTTTGCAAATGTTGCATTGTGTTAATGGGTCAAACAACCAACATTCAATAACATACCAATTTCATTACATTAACAAAGTCACCATTTCATTCATTTTTCAAACATACTACAATCAGATCCAATAATGACCTTTACATTAACAAACCCCAAAATTAGGTCAAATTGGTAAACATAATACAAGTACCACCAATTCATTTCGTAAGATAATACATGAAGAAAAACCAACTTAAACAACACACAAATAGTAGCCTCTTATATTTTTTTTGCCATTTCCCTCTTATCAGCTTCATGTTCATTAATACTCCTCAATAATCCAGGGATAACTTGAGTTGATCTTCTGCACATTGGAGGATCAGCCCATGAAACAAACCCACAATTTGCTCCCTGTTCAACAGTGAGAAGTTAGGTCAAAAAAAAAACCCCCAAATTAACACATACCGGTCTACCACAACAATAGAACCGACGGCCTGGATTCGTTGTCCACGATGTGCGAACCACGGTTGCAAAACCACATGGGCAAATCACATTTGGGTTGGGTAACATTGTGTAGCTTGATGAGAGAGAGATCGAGTATGTTGATTGAAAAACGAGGGTCTGAAGGTTTTAATAGATGTGTTTATTGATGATGAATGAATTGACTATATTGCCCTTGACACTAACCAAGAAATTTAACCAGTTAATGATTTGGACTGAAAGCGTTATGAATTGCAAAACTCAGGGAAGGCTTTGTTATAAATTAGATTTTTGGACTAAACTAGTTAAATTGAGCAAACCTCAGGGACAAAAACAGAAATTTTCTCTAGTTTAAAAAATGGTTTTATTAAAAAAAGAATTCTAATAATAAAAATTAAAATTTAAAACTTTATCTTACCTAAAATACAATCAAAAAGAAATAGAAGTCCATGAACCTTCAAACATCATCATCATCATCTTCTTCAATCCTCAATGCCTCTATCTTCAACTCCAACACAATGCTACTCAAACCCACCATTAATCTATCTCTCAAAACCCTACTCTCTTACAAAACCCTAAAACCTTATCTAAACCCTTTAACCCACTTAATCTCCCACCCTCCAAAACCCTCCCACCACTTCTCCACCGCCACCGCCACCGCCGCCGCCGTTGCCGCCACCAATCGCCACCACCAATTACAAATGAGAGGCAAATCAGAGAAACGACGTCGTCAAGACTCCCCATCTGGTAAACTTTTCTCCCACCTCATTCGTTGCGCTAAAGATAATAATCTTGAAGAAGCCCTTCGTCTATACGACGACGCTTTGGTTAATAATGTCCCACTTAATGTTGAACATTATAATAAGCTGTTATACCTTTGCTCTTCTAGTGATACTGATTTAGCATTAAAAAGAGGGTTTGATATATATAAAAACATGGAAATTAATAATAATAATGAAGTTAAGGTGGTTCCGAATGAAGCAACATTTACGACAATGGCGAGATTAGCTGCGGCGAAACAAGACCCCGAATTGGCATTCGATTTGGTGAAAAGAATGAAGGAGGGATGTGGGATTTCGCCCAAGTTAAGGTCGTATGTGCCGGCCTTACTAGGGTTTTGTAAAAAGGGGATGGCGGATAAAGCGTATGAGGTTGACGGTTACATGGTTGAGAATGGTGTGGCGGCGGAAGAGGCGGAGCTTGGGATGTTGTTACGGGTTAGTTTTGATACGGGAAGGACGGATAAGGTGTATGAGATGTTGCAGAGGTTACGGACGAGTGTGAGGCAGGTTGGTGAGGATACGGCGGGGTTGATAGAGGATTGGTTTAGGTCGGATTGTGCGATGGGTGTGGGAGTGGTGGGTTGGGATGCGGGGAAGGTTAAGGAGGCGGTGGTGAAAGGTGGTGGCGGGTGGCATGGGCAAGGGTGGTTTGGGAAGGGGAGGTGGGATGTGACGAGAACGGAAATGGATGAGACGGGTGTTTGTAAGTCGTGTGGTGAGAGGCTTGTTTGTGTTGATATTGATCCGTTGGAAACGGAGAATTTTGCTAGCTCTTTGAGTACTTTGGCTTGCCAGAGGGAGACACGGGCCGATTTTTTGCAATTTCAGGTATAATCATATGTTTCTCGTTGTGTTTTTTTTTCCTCATAAAACTTTACCTTGTTCGGTTAAAAGTGATTTGGTGATGTTAGATTAATGACAATTAGTGGTCGATTACAATTCCTTATTTTGATGAAACAAACAACATAAGAAGTGGAATATACATTCTAATTCCATCCGAATTCCATTCTATTCCGTGAAACGAACGCTACATTAGTGTTGTTTGAGAGTTAGACGATCCTGATCTTTTAAGAAGTAGTAGATAAGATGACTAGAACATGCATTCTTATTTATTGTTCAAATGTCAAACTTAATATATTTCAGTTTGTTTTTTTCTATCAAGTGATTTAAAAGTTTATACAAAATGTTCGTGAAAATATGTGTAATAAAATAATCAGATTATTAGAATCAGGGTCATTTTTTTCAAATAATAAAAAGTAAAATTTGATTCTAGGCTTTCAAGCTGCAGTAATAAAATAATAGTAAGTTTATAACACACTTCGAAACACGCCCTAAGTTAACTTATGCTGCTGCTAACTGTAATCATTTAAGCAAACTCATGCAGGAATGGCTTCAAAAGTATGGTCCTTTTGATGCAGTTGTGGATGGTGCAAATGTTGGTCATATCAAGCAGAATCAGTTCGTCTTCAATCAGGTTCGAGTTAAAACAAAAAGGATTGAATCAAGCTCGTTCTTGACTGTTTGCATCATTATAAACAAAGTCATAAAGTACGAACATTACACATTGTATTAATCTTTTTATTTTTACTTTTTGTAGCTTAAATCTGCAGTGAACTTAGCACGTAAACTGAGTCCATCAAACAAGTTGCCACTAGTAATTCTGCATAGTGGGCGTGTAAAAGGTCAACATATCGGGAGTCCAAAGAATAAAACCACGTTGCAGTTTTGGAAAGAATCTGGGGCACTTTATGTCACTCCACAAGGATCAAATGATGACTGGTAAAACTTATATTTTTAAAAGCTCAGCAACTTCTATCCATTTTTATACAAACGGGTGATTTGGAGTATGCTCTATCTCTAACGGGTCAAATAGTTCAAGCGAGAAAATTTAACTAAAAAGAACCAAATGGGCCGAAAGACATGAGAGATGTGTTTAGAATTTCTAAATTGTTTTATTTAGAAAAAAAAGCCTTTTGTTTTTACATTTAAGTGATTTAATGCAATAATTTTTTTATGAAGTTATAAAATGTAGTCTCGTATAAATTGCACTTAAAGCTAAAAAATTAAATTACACTAGGTATTCTTTAATTAATACTTGAGTAACTTATCCAGGTATTGGTTATATGCTGCTATAAGTAGCAAGTGTTTGCTGGTGACAAATGATGAGATGAGAGATCACTTGTTTGAATTGCTAGGCACAAGCTTCTTCCCAAGATGGAAAGAAAAGCATCAGGTATGATTTTCCTTCTCTTTTCTTTCTTCTTTTTAGAAAATACTTCTAATTGTATTAGGATTAAAACACATTTGATGTTTTGAATTTACTATCACTTTCATGACTGCTTGGTATCTCCTTTTAGGTGCAAGTTCTGTTCAAAATATCCTTTTTAGCTTATTATAAGTGTTGTTTTATTAGACTAGACTACACTACTCATTTGACTCATGAAAGATGTCGTATTTAACTGAGCACGTAGGTTATTAAAAGGATTCGGCCATTGGTCAAATGTCTAAAATACCATGCAATTATATTAAGACGAAGATAATCTTGTCGAACTGATTATGTGATCAACTTTCTGCCACTTTTATGGGAAGGAAGCTGATCGGGTCAAACATTATATGTTTTGCATATTTTTTAGTTTGACTTGGGTAGGAATGTAAGATACCAAAATATAATGTAGTTGTTCACTTTGACAAAGTAGTTAGTAGTTACCAGCTATTGTTTTCTTTAATGGGTCAGCTCTCAAAAGGTTTTGGGAGAAGAACATCACTACTGATTATATAATCTACATTATGTTGGGTTGCAGGTTCGATTGTCAATCACTCGAGATGGACTTAAATTTCACATGCCTCCACCATACTCGATTGTTATTCAGGTCCGTTTTTGATGTCCCATATTTGAGTTTTGGAACTGATAATAATCAGTTACATCTTGAATAAATGTATCGCGTTTCTGATTATTTAGCGGCCGAATAAGTTTTCCGAGAAGTAGTTTTACGTTGGCTGTGACACTGATTATCTAAGGGTAATATATGTTTTACTTGATTTCATATATACCCTGAAATAGTTGCATTTTTATAAAATACTAATTACAGTATGACCATTACACCCTTCTCTCTCTTTACACTCCAGACTCTCATATTGTTGAATAGATATGATAATTATACAAAGCTTTAAGAGAAGGGTATAAATGTCATAAACTAAAATATGGGTATATGATTTTGTTGAATAGATATGATAATTATGCAAAGCCTTGAAGCAGATATATGTAATTAGCCCTTATCCTTAAATAACAATGAACAAATTGTTTAGCATTAAAACATTAAATTATCTAACATAATTCAACTTTAAACAGCAGAGTCACATCCAAACAATATGTTCTTGGTTTGCATCTATGATTATATATTATCAAACAATGGTATGCGATTGCAGGAGTCGGAACAAGGCAGCTGGCACATACCAACTGTGATCGGAGATGACTTTGAGACACGTAGGCAATGGGTTTGTGCCAACCGGACCAACCGTTAACTTCGCCATTGTGTCCTACCATCCGACCCATCAAACCCGTAATTTAGATTAACAGTACAGATTTATGGTGGGAGAAGAGAGAAAATTGGTTTGGTTTTAAAATTTTGATTTTAAAATTTTGATTTATGATTTGTAACCTTTGTAGCTTAACATAAACATTTGGTTTCATATATGATTTAAATGGGAAGATGATATTTTTTTATATCAAGTCTTAACATGTTTTATGGGTCAAGTGAGATGGCTATTCTTCGTAAAATATATATTGTCAGTTAGGCTTAGTCCTAAACTTCTAATAATATTATTATTACAGTAAGAACATTATAAATGTATAAAGAACATGTATTCGAAGTACCAAATGGTGTTACTAGTGATTGAACAATTGAGACCCATTCTCAACTCTAAAAGCGTTTTACAAAGTCTAATTTCAAGAATTATGAGCTTTTTCGCAAATTTAATAGAGAGTCGGGTTTCTGTCATCTACCCATCCATGTATAACATTTAAAAAGAAAGTAAACATTTAAATTACCAATGTTATAATACCATATTAACCGGTTGGATTGGAACAAGATACATAAATGGTTTAGGTGAGTTTGTTTGAACCGTCAGGTAACATCACCATCCATCGCCACCATTGGAACTGCAACCAATGTCATCACATAACAACACCATCAACACGACCATTGGCTCCGGTAACTACATACACCATCGTCTCTAGAACATAGAACAGGACGTCCAACCGACCAAACTACTCGATCTCCCACACACCCACTACATTTTTTCTCCCACACACCCATATCCGAGTATGGAAACCTGACCAAACTACTCGATCTCCTTACTTTGATGGGAGGGGGTACGTCACTCCTCTTACCCAGTCTAATATGGATGTACCCGAGAGTGGCCGAGTATGGCGCCCCCTCCACCCGAAGGGATTTAATTGCAGGACTTAATTTAAAATTTCTTTGCATTTTTTTCTCTAAAATCCAACGAATTTTTAAACTTCAAACGCGTTTTCTCATGCGCTTTGCAATAAACCTAGTTACGAATTACTAGTCAGGTCTTTTTTTTTTCTAAAGAATAACACATTATTGCTTTAACAAAAAATAAAACATTAAAAAGAATAATAAAAAGAAAGAGAGAAGCAGACCCTAAAAAATAGAACTGGTTAGATTTATAATAATTGGACTTCCAAATTAATGATTTGATGTGAGCTAATGGATTAATGCCATATTAGGCTTGGATGCTATTGGGCTTGTGGCTATTGGACAGTTGCTGAACATTGGGCTCGTGAGTTGCTGATCTGCTGCACATCTCATTTTATAACTAGGCTAGTTTTATTGGAGGGCCCGTGTCTTTTAAGCCCACTCGCCAATTAAGTCAGGGCTATATAAGCCTCTAGGGTTTCTAGAGTCCTCAGTTTTGTTTTTCATAATTCACTCACAGATATTTTGTTCTCTCTATCCATTTAATAACTTTAGGGTTTCATCACTCAGATTCATCTTGCATTTGCCTCATAGTTGTAAGGGCTGTTTGGTTCAACTCTTGATGGTTCCATTAAGAGGTTACCTCTGAATCGGTCAAAGGTATGCTTGTTTGGTTCACCAAAACACAACCTCTCAATGGTTCCACTCAACATTGAATGGTTCGGCTAAGGGAAGATGCTGAATAAAAAATAAGACTCGTATACCCTCTCTTCTCTTTTCTCCTCTCTTCTCCATTGCAGCCATAACACAACCCCTTGGAGTTTTATTTTCGGCAGGTCTGTCGTTGTCGCCGGTGATGGACGGAGAACCGTCTCTTCTCCATTGCAGCCACAACCCCTATCTTCTCTTCTCTCGTCGTCGCCGATCGCCGGTGAAGGTGATCGGTCCCCCTATCTTCTCCCCCGTAACTCTCTCTCTCTCTTTCTGTCTCTTTTTCTCACTCTTCATTCCTTAGTATGTATTTTCATTCAAATATGTTAATGTGCAGCTAAACAAACATTTATGGTTGATTTTGGGTAGTTATATACACATAGGTCAAAAGGGTAAAATAGTCGTTTTACAAAGTTATTCAGAGATCCAACCAAAACAACTCTAAATGATTCAGCACTTTACTAGTTCAGAGTCTCTTACCCATTCAGATCTCTTACTGGTTCAACACTTGCCAAACAGCCCCGTAGTCTTTGAGTCTATTGTAAGATTATCTAGTTGATAATCTTTGAGAGAGTGTGAGAGATCTTTATGAGTTAGTTCAATATTTGTTTGTTTAGGGTTTTGTAACATCATGGGTTGGGAATATTAATAAGATTTGAAGTTCTTGTTAAACCATGATTGATGACAAAGAATAAAAACATCTACTTCACCATCATCAGCCTAACTTCCATACATCTTCAAACAATCAAGCGAGTCAACCTTCTTAAAAACTTGAACACCAATATTATTACACCCATCAATAGTCCTCTCCTCTACTACATGATCAAGAACATTAACGTCACCCACATTAAGATTCCCATTATCAACTTTATCAACACAAACAACACTAACATCAAAAACCTCATTACTACCTTTATCAAGAACCCCATTACCACAATCTTTTGAAACATATGCCTAAAACGGCAGGTTAATAGGATCCTGATGATCCGGAGTTGTGTTTTATGTTGCCTCAAATAGGTTGGCACTGGTGGGAGAGTCTAAGATGGGTTCAGGTGCCAAACTAGAGTAATAGGGGTTATCATCATTTGCTTTACCAAGTTCGACAACAAAAAGTTGTTTTCTAAGGGTTCTGGGTTAAGTTCGTGGTTGGAATCGGTATCGTAGTTGTAGTTTTGGTGTGAGGAAGCCATGAGTTATAATAAGACAAGCATTCTCTTTGTGTTATTGACTTTTCAAGACATTCAATGTCTATTTATAAAGTAAGGGTAGGAAGGAAACCAACATTCTATTTTCTTTTTGTTTTCCATAATTAAATTTCAAAATATATTTGTTGTATACAAGGAAACACTTAAATAATGTAATACTTATATTAATTTCCTTAACAGTTACTATCAAGTTTAAAAGATACGATCTTTTATTAACCTATTATTGTTAAAATATACATTATAGCGTTGAAATAAATAAATAAAAGGGATCGGTACTAATACCGTACCCGTATCGATACCGAATTTAAACAAAAGTACGAGTACGATAACCATTTTGCCACCTCTTTGTTATTTACTTTGAGCATTCGTATGACTACCAAGAAGGTAAATTGTTACGAGCATCAATACTATTCGGATACCAAATTGATAAAATTGACGTGTACCAATATGATACGGTACCAAATTAACGTAAAATCTATCTATGATATATAAAAAAGAAATAAAAGCATCGTCATCATCATCATACTCAGTTAACCTCATCAGTAACAAAGCTAAAGTAGGGTCTGGGGAGGGTAAGATGAAGACAACCTTACCTCTACCCTGTAAGAATAGAGAGGCTGCTCGCAATGAGACCCCTGGCTCGATAGTAGTTTTGCATCACGCCTTGGACCTGAGGCACATAACATTTAGTAATCGGGACAAGCCCGATTGGTACATGTACCCCCTTGTCTTTTGGCTATTGACGTCACCACATGATGCATGATTAACCACCCGCCATTTTTAACGTTATTTTCACCAATTTAGTAAAATAACATTAAAATTACTACAATTTTACTTTTGTCATATGAGGGCCCACACATATATACATTATATGTGCACACCGCAAGCAGGGCCTATAAAAGAAATAGAAGCAACAACAACAACCTTACCCAGTAAATCCCACAATTAGCAAAGCTAAGAGTAGGGTCTGGGGAGGGTGGGATGTAGATAGGCAGAGGCGGACCCAGGCCAGCCGAAGGCGGGCGGGCGCCCCCCTTGAAAAAAAAATTTAGTGTTATATACACGCGTTAATCCCGTCCGCACCCCTTGAAAATTTTCAATCGCACCCCTTGGACTTTTGAAACCAATGTTTTCAAACCTGATGAAACACAGACAGACCGGCGTTGACCGCAACAAGGCCGCTCTAGCCCAAGTGAGATGAAGCACAAGCTTTAGGCCTCACATTTTGAAGGGCCTCAATTATAAAATAAGAAGGATAAGATAAATTCAGAGTTCTGTAAATTTTTTTGTTGTGAAAGGTTTTGTAGTTTGAGTGTTGGAGAAGATGAGCATAAAGTGAGTGTAGAAAGTACTCATGTCCTTTATTTATTGTCTTATATATATGATATTATGTTTTGCTTTTCCAAATTTTAATATATAATAACTGTATAAACTTAATTTTATTTAGTATGTTAACTATTGTACATTAAACTGTATCTAGTGTAATATTCTGAAAAATCTAAACATTAACCGTAATATAACTTAGTTTATTATAAAATGTATATTAACCGTAATAAATAGTATGTATAAAGTTATATTTAACTTACCATCATATGTTAGTGTAGCTAACACTTTTATTTTACAAAAAGAAACAAATACCCTCGGCTAGAGTCCATGGTAGAAACGATCGGTGTCTACAAAGTGTGTGTGGCAGAGCATAAAGGTTCCACAAAAGGTTTTGCAAGTTATGATAGCAGGGGTGAGTGATGATAGCAGTTATGATAGCCGAGGGCCTAATTTTTTAACCTCCGATCTAGCTTTCGCCGAAGATGTATCAACTTTGTTAGATTTTAGAATTTTTTATGCATATGTAACGAAATTTAAATTAATTTTGGCTTTTGGTTTCCTTTTGTTGATTATATAATTTTATTATTATTATTATTATTATTATTGGCAAACGAGTCGATTCGACCCGACCCGGGCCACCTGATCGATAAACGACCCAGTGGCTTAGAGACGCCGCACCCCATGAAAAGTTTTCCTGGGTCCGCCACTGTAGATAGACCTTACCCCTATCCTTGCGAATAGAGAGGCTGCTTCCAGAGAGACCCCCGGCTCGACAACACACAATCTACAAGCAAACAACACTAAAAAAACTAAAAATAAATGCATAGTTTGAATTCAAATTTCCTCTACGGACCGGCGGTCACTGCCGCCACAAAAACCTTTCTCCGATGACAGTTCTAAACCACCGAACCCAAATATCCTCACTTTTGTACATCAATTATGTACAAAATAGTACAATGTGGAACCGAAATAAAACACGTGTTGACGATATATTCGCATATGCTATAGCAACGGATGTAATAAATGAAAATGATTACGTACCTAAATCTCTAGAAGAGTGCATGCACAGAAATGATTGGCCAAGATGGCAAGAAGCCATAAATTTATGGCCGAATTCAATTCGCTCGAAAAGCGACATGTTTTCGGACCTGTAGTCTGAACACCCATAGACGTCAAACCAGTAGGTTATATATGGGTGTTTGCAATAAAGAGAAATGAAAAGAATGAGATTGTATGATATAAGGCACGACTTGTAGCACAAGGGTTTTCCCAAATCCCAGGAGTTGATTATGAGGAAATGTATTCCCCCGTAGTGGATGCAATAACCCTTAGGTTTCTAGTCGGTCTCACAATCTCTGAAGGACTTCACGTGAGACTTATGGATGTCGTCACCGCATACTTATACAGGACACTTGAAAATGACATCTACATGAAATCCCTAAAGGATTAAAATTGCCCGAAGCATTTAAATCAACGCCTCGAGACATGTGTGCTATAAAACTCCAAAGATCTTTATACAGTCTCAAACAATCTGGTTGAATGTGGGACAATCGACTAAGTAAATATCTCGAAAAGGAAGGATACAAGTCTGATGTAATAAGTCCATGTGTCTTTATAAAAAGATCAAACTCAAAATTTACTATAATAGCAGTTTATGTTGATGATATCAACATCATCGGGTCTCCTGAAGAGATAGAGAAAGCTGCACAATTATTAAAGAACGAATTTGAAATGAAAGACCTTGGAATAACAAAACTATGTCTTGGCTTACAATTCGAGCATCTGTGCAATGGCACATTTATCCATCGGTCAAACTACATCCACAAGATGTTAGTACGTTTTAGTATGGATAAAACTCATCCGTTTAGCGTACCTATGGTTATCCGACCGCTAGATCCACATAAGAATCCTTATCGACCTCAAGAAGAAGGTGAAGAAGTACTTGGTCCAGAAGTACCGTACTTAAGTGCGATTGGTGAACTTATATATCTCGCAAATAACACTATACATGATATTGCTTTCGCGGTACATGTACTAGAAAGATATAGCTCAAATCCAACACGTAGACATTGGAACGGAATAAAACACATATTCCGATATATATGCGGAACAAAAGACTTGGGTCTTTTCTATAAAAAAAGATAACAAATCCCCGCTTGTTGGGTATGCTGACGCCGGATATCTATCAGATCCTCATAAAGAAAAATCCCAGACAGGTTACGTATTCAAATACGGTGGCACAGTTATTTCTTGGAAGTCAACCAAGCAAACATTTACAACAACATCATAAAATCATGCCGAAATAATAGCATTGTATGATGCTGGTAGAGAATGTGTGTGGTTGAGATCAATGATCAATCATATACAAGAAGCATGTGGATTAAAACAAATCAAGAAGGACCCAATAATTATTTAAGAAGACAATGATGCTTGCATATCACAAATCAAGGAAGGTTACATCAAGGGTGACTATACAAAGCATATATCACCAAAGTTCTTCTCAACATATGACCTTTAAAAAGAAGGGGAAATTGATGTTCATCAAATCAAGTCAAGTGAAAATCTAGTTGACTTGTTCACAAAATCTTTACCTAGAAGCAGCTTTGAGCAGCTATCACAGAGGATCGGGCTTCGAAGATTGAAAGACATTAGTTAAATTGAGGGGGAGAATTATACACGTACTCTTTTCCTTGACTAAGTTTTGTCCCAATGCGTTTTCTTAGTGAGGTTTTTAACGAGGCAGCATGACTGATCCAGTAGTATCAGTTTATATCATAGGTCCTGAAGTACCGATTTAATATCATCCTGAAGCATGTTACAAATAGTGTATAACGAATACTAATGTATATCTGAGAGAGAGTGTTATAAATCAGATATACATGTGGCAGTTTCCTTCCCCATATAACCGTTTTACAGTTACATCTATATGTATATATACATTTGTTATGAACATTGAAAAGAATAAGAATTCAAATAATTCTCTCAATTCCCTACAATTTCTATCACGTTATCCTAGAAATAGATAGTGCCCCACACACTTTTAATCATTCGCAAGCTTTTCATTTTACGTTTTGTCCTAAATTTTGTGTGTTAACACGCTGCATCATGCATCATGCATGTGAGGTTTAGCAGTTTTTAAATGATGTTAGTTAAACCTGACGATTGTAAATTTGGAGTAACATTAAGGTATAATCAATCGAATTGGTATTTATGTCTTTTGATACGTCACAAGTTCGCGAGGCAACGCACGCGAATAAAAATACTAGGTGAGGCAACGCACGCGAATAAAAATACTAGAAACTAATCAGATTGTGTTTTTTCTCAAAACTTTTCTTTAAGGAATAAGAGCATTCACAACCCATTCACCAAATCTCCTCCATTAAATTACACTAAAAATCACTACTTCACCCCTAAATCTTCTCTCTCCTAATTAAAATAATCATACTTTTATCATTACATTTTCTCTCTCCTAACTCACAGTTACTTACAAAAATATTAAAATATATATAGGGGTGAACAGTAGCTTTTCATATTTAGGGTGGAAGAGTGCTTTCACCAAATATTTTCTATCTCCTCCACTCACAACCCGACTTATACTCACCCCATATAATTTGGTGGACACACTCACATACATTTGATGGATGAGATGTGAGTGCTTTAAGAGCATTTACATCCTCTCCACCAAATCTCATCCATCAAATTATACTAAAAATCATTACTCCACCTCTAAATCTTCTCTCTCCTAATTAAAAGAGAGATTTACACAGATTGTCCTTTAGTTTTACCTGAAATTGCATCCTTTGTCCTTTTTTTGAATTTTTAACTCCCTATGTCCTTTGTTTTATAAACTTGTTACACCCTATGTCCTTTAGGGTAACTTCTGTTAAAAACAAACGTTAACTCAGACATGTGCCCCTCACGTGAGGGGCAATATTGTCTTTTTATAAAAACCCATTAACACACACATTGTGTGTTCTGTATTCATAATACACACACATTGAAGAGAGATAAAGAGAGGATGAGCTAGAGAGAGAAAGAGAACCGAGAGAGAAGGAGGAGCCGGAGGCTCCCACCACCGCTGACGGTGGTTCTCCGGCGGCCCAACCCACCACCCGATTCATATTATTAGAGAGAGAAACAGAGATCGAAAGAGAGCAGTAGAGAGAGAGGGACGCAGATCTGAGAGGAAGAGAGAAAAAGCTCAGCGGAGGAAGAAGGAGAGGAGGAGTGACGGTGGTTCCGGCGACGGCGGCGGTGACACCTTCTACTTCGATTGAACCCAAGGTAAAACCCCAAATCAACCCACTTCCATTAATGTCTGATTTGTGAATCGTGGTTATAAAGATGCCTTTCACATTAAAGGACAAATTGTTTTATACAGTGTAGCCGTCGTCGTTGCCCGTATTCAATGCCTTTCACGATCCAAAGTTTGTTCACCGTCGTCGATGACCACAACGCTCGCCGGAAGTCGGCTGTCCAGAAACGCGTTTGGAGACGACACGGTGAGGTCGGCTTTCGCTGTTGGTGTTTTGGTGATGTAGGTGACACGGTGGTGGTGGGTGTTGAGTGGTGGTTGATGTTTTGGTGGTGGAAAGTGTTCAGTGGCTTTGTTCGATATAGGGTTTTGTTTGGTGGATTTTGAAAGGGTGGTATTCTCAACATATCTTTAACAATATTCATTTTTTTTTGTCGTGGCCTGCCTCTTCTACAATTGCCACATCGTTGGAGCAAATCTTAACATAATTCATTTTTTGATAAAATAATTTAGACTACTTATATTTTCCTTTGGGGTTGCAGGTGCAGAGTGTTTATTGGTGGTGGCAAGTGAAGGCAATGGGTGTTTCAGGTGAGAGAGAAAGGGAGAGAGATGGTAGTGGTGGCTTGTGGTGGTTTGAGTTGCAATGGGAAAGAAAAATTAACAGGAAAGAAGAAATATGAGAGAGAAAGAGAGAGAGCAAGAGAGAGAGAGAGATCGAGAGACTGAGAAGAAACTTGAATGAAGAGAGAGATAAAGGTGAAATGACGAAATTGCCCCTCACGTGAGGGGCACATGTTCAACTTAACCTGTTTTTTTAACGGAAGTTACCCTAAAGGACATAGGGTGTAACAAGTTTATAAAACAAAGGACATAGGGAGTTAAAAATTCAAAAAAAGGACAAAGGATGCAATTTCAGGTAAAACTAAAGGACAATCTGTGTAATTCTCTCTAATTAAAATAATAATATTTTTTCATACTTTTATCATTATATTTTCTCTCTCCTTACTCACAACCACTTTCAGAAATATTAAAATATATATATGGGTGAACAGTGGTTTCTCTAAATATTTTCTATCTCCTCCACTCACAACCACTCACACCCAACTCATATAATTTGAGAGAACCCCTCACATAATTTGGTTCCCGGGTTGTGAATGCTCTAATAGCTAAATTCTTTAACAAAAATAAAATATTAAAAATAAAAAATAGAAAAAGAAGAAGAACCTAAAACCTTGTTGCCCTAAAACATCAAACTCCATATGTAAAACCCTTTGATAATCATCATCAACCCCTCCTTCAAATCTTCCAATTTCAATGGAAGATTTTATAAAAAACCAAACTTTTGCAATACACGCAGCAGCAGGTGCTGGAGCTATAACATTAGGAACCGCCACAACTTACCCTTTTGAGACAATCAAAACCCTCATTCAGGTTAAGTTTTTTATTATTTATTATGTGAAGCTTAAATGCAACAAATGAAGTTGTTTATTATTAATATTTTGTTTGGTTATTTAATGTGGGTTGTTTACAGGTTGGATCAGGACCTGATAAACAGCTGACTGCAGCTCAGGTGTTTGATAGAGTGCGCAAGTTATCTGGCAGTTTTGGTAATCTTGTTTTAACTTTGTTCGTTACAGATTAGTGTCTTAACAATGTGTTGGCAATTTGTATACTCTTAAGTCAGTTAACTCTTTATGTTATACCGTTATTAGATTGGTTAGAAGTTATTAGGAACTTGGTTTTAAAATGTGCGTCTCGTCGCTACTCATAGAAAATCAAATCGTAGCATCTCTGTGATAGGTAAATGCCTCTTTTTTTTCTCGTGAAGTTGTTGGGATTATTCGTATTAAGATATTGGCTACAATCGAAAAGGTTTTATGAATAAAATTTCTGTTTATCGGAGATATAGACATAGGTAGCAGCAATATGCGCAATATTTGGACAAATAACACCGTCAGATCGCAATAGGTTTTAGATTTTCAAATCTGGTTGAACAAATCTGGTTTGAGTGTTTGAACAAACTGGACCTTCAATTGGACAAATCTTGCCAGAGATGATGAGCATGTCATATGTGTTAAGTGTTTAAAAGTAAACATGTTAAAACATTATCTGTAAATATTCTATTTTCTTATTTTTTTTATAACGAACACCTCACATATGTGAGGTGCACGCTGCACGCATTGATAGATAGGCTTTTAGGATTAAAACGCATCCGAGTGCTACATGCTTTTTAAGGCCAAGCTTAGGAAGTAGGAACAATTACTTCATATTTGACAGTCAGGATGTTGATTTAAGTTTTATAATGTAGACTTATTGAATTCAAGATTCATGAAATTGCGAGTCTCATTTCAATGGTTTTGCAGGATTATACAATGGTTTTGGGTGGTTGGCTATGGGGAGAATGTTGGGCGTGGGAGCCCGTTTTGGTACCTATGAGTTATTGACGGCTTTCTATAAAGGTGGATTATTCATCTTTTAGGCATTATACTTATTTGGTTAGTTAAGTAACTTATTACTGCTTATACTTGTTACATTCTGAATGATCAAAACTTCTGCATAACACATTTTTATTATGTGGGTCCCATCTTTATGCAGACGGCCGTAAAGACAACTATGTGTACGTCTCCGAAGCTCTCATAGCAGGAATTGTAGCAGGTGGTGTGGAATCACTCATGAGTTCTCCATTTGAGCTTTTTACAGTTCGTGCACAGGTGGCAGCTGCATCTCGTGCTCCAAACTCTTCTACGAATTTACAAAAACCGTCGGTATCATCTCCAGCTGCAAATTTACTGCGAGGGTATCATCCAGACGTCAAGACACTGGACCATTCAGTTGGTCTGCTGTCCACCCTAAACACTAAACAATCAAACTTGACTGGATCTCTAAAAGAGTACCCGTGGATGATGACTGGGACTGGGAGGGCCCCACCTGTGTATCATGTTAAGAGGCCCATAGATGTCATATCTTTAGAAGGATGGGGTGCCATGTGGAGGGGTATACGGTCAGGGTTAGTTCGTGATTGTATATTTGGTGGTGTGTTTTTTTCCAGCTGGCAATTTCTGCATCGTTTGATGCTGGACTGGAAGGCTGTTGGGATGAACCCTATACCAAGGTCTGTACCAAAGTTGTAATATTATTTGTTTTGGTTTCAGTTATTTACTTATTAGTTTCGGTTAGTTTGTTGGCCCAAATAGACCTTACCTGGCCAGTTTGGGCTTTTTGGTCAATCTTTTCGGTTTGTTTAGGTGAAGTGAAGTATTAAGCGGGTTTAAACGGGTTTTCATGAGTTGGGTTGACCTACTTAATTTTTTTTTGGTCCCGTTTTTCTGAATTTAATAAACAGCTAAAAGTATAAATACGATTACAAAAATTATACTGTTAAATATCATGAGCCAATTTTTTTATAGAATGAAATGATTTAGGAGCTTATGACTTGTAAGCATTTTATAATTTTTGTCCCAACTACACCACCACTGTAATTAGTTTGATTCTCTTGAAGCTATAAATAATTGTATATTCATTATTATGAAGTTCAAAAGAAAATGAATAATTTACATGTCAATCCAAACTGACCCCGTTTGTCACTTTACCGCACTTTTAAAAGCGTGCATTCTAAACTGACTCGTTTTGATTCTGTAATAAATACTCAGCCGCCACTACTTAGGAGTCACGCTGTTGAACCTAATGACTGTATCTGTTTTACAGAGAATCTTCAACATCAATTTTTGCTTGATATGATTGAATTTCTTTTTCAATGGTTTCAGCTCTGATGAAGATGTTGGGCCATTACACCCTTTAGCTGTTAGTCTGGCAGCTGGATTTTCAGGCTCAATTGCTGCAGCAGCTTCCCATTCTTTTGACACTGCCAAATGTCGGTCACAATGTCTTGTGCTGCCAAAGGTATGAGCCTTTTCATAAATTGTTATAAACATATTATCTGTATGGACTATGAATTGGGTCTTTGATAAATTTGTGAATCTCATTTAAATCCGCATTTTGTGCCTAAACTTTGGTTTTGTATCAAGACCCCTTTAAGTTTTCTGATGTGTGTGTGGGTGGGGGGGGGGGGGGGGGGGGGTGTATCGTAGATGAGGATGGATGATATAATAGAAATGCATTTAAAAATAAGTCATAATCATATTTAATCAAGTTTGGATTACACATAAGCTTGTGACTGGATTTAAAAGTGAAAAGACATTTTTGTTGGTGCCAAACATGTTTCGGGAATCAATCATACAAAACAAAGTTTAAGGACTTAACTACGCAAAAAGGGGAAAGTCAGGCTTTCTTCGTATTTTCCCCTGTATATAATTATGGGTGGAAAAACAGAGAGGTTGTGTGATGGATCAAAATTGGTAAAGTTTTTAAGACATGTCAAAATGGGCTGGGTTGACCAGGTAACATTTTTTTGCGTTTCTGTAAATGGTTAATGAAAGACATATGACTATAAAAACTATCATTGCAATAATAAGCACCTGATTAATCTCATGGCATCGTAATTAGGTTGGTTCACGTCTCTGCTTGTGAAAAGGATGAATTCAAATTCCGCAAAATTTGAGTTGATTGATGTGCAAAGAGTCCTTCAATAGACCACTAACTATTATATATTATATCCTAAAACTACTACAATACTAAAAACCCAATTAAAAAAATCCTAAAAATTAAATAATAAAATTTACAATATTTCTTGATATAACTTGGAGCCCAAGTATTGAATCTGATCAGGCCTAAATGTGGCACAACATGCTGTCATTTTCAACTCTTAACCCATTCAATCAAGATTTTAAAGCTTATCTGTTTGACCCGTTTGCAATGTAACAACACCCAAATGACCGCGCATTTCACATACCAACTATATTTGGTTTAATAATATTGTTTACTGTTTGAATGCAGTATATTACCATGGAAAGAAAGTTTCTTAGGTGGAGTTTGCCAGGAAAGAGGTTTGAGAGACTTACAGGCATCCATCCTCGAGACAGAAGCATACTTTTTCGTGGCATTAAGTTGCGAATGGCGTGCAGTGGAGTTGCATCATTTATTCTTACAGGTAGTTACTTTTTCATTGTTGATCATCTAGTTTCAAGATGAAAAATATTCATTGTACAAGCTTAATAATGGTTTTATTCTTAAACATGAAATCACATGACATGTAATTTGAGCAAATCTTTGGCTTAGAAAAGGGAGTCATCTTTGTAGACATTTCTAAAAGCTAACACAGTCCACTTTTGCATGGGAATGAGACTCATCTTTCTTGAGATAACTTGAGTCCTTCGTATCACTTGATTCGGTTTCTTAAGTTAGAATACATTTGTTTGAGTCTATTAGTTATACCATGTGTTTTAGTCAGTTGCAGCAATTTCGGGCTACATTTATGAATGGATTGATTTAGGTTATGCTTCCTTTCAGAGAGGCATATCAAAAGGTATAAGTAAAACGGAGATAGGTCAAACGTGTTCAAAGTATCTGGGGTGTAATTTACATGCACTCCTAAGTTGTTTTCTAAGTTTTTGCATGTCGGGTAACGTGTGTGATCCAACATGTCTAACTAGGGATCTCAGGATGAAATTGGCAGTGTATCGGTATCGAAAATCCAGATACCAATTTTCCAGAAAATAGGGTACCAAATATTTTGCTGAATCTTGCAGTACGTTACCGGTTTGGTACGGTACCGGTATTCATTATATAATGTTCTCTCTATATATTATTGGTATAGAAGTGGTACCGATATTGGTATGGTACCAATATTCCGTACCAAATGCTTATCCCAATGTCTAACCAACCCGTCCATTTTATTGTTTGCATGTGGTAATTGCTTCATTGGATCAACCAAAAATCCCTTATATTAATGCATGCCTCTTTATCTTGAAAATGGATTTTATAATGTTAAAAAATTAGAAATATCTCTTTGAAAGTTATTTTTTCATTATTTTGATTTGCACAATAAAGAGAACTATTATATCATACACTTTTGAAGGCACACAAGTGGTGGTGATTCACTTTCTAAGCCACACAAGTGGTGTTGACTTTTATTGGGCTTTTGCTTTGACCTTTTATTATAATTAGCCTTGATCAAAAGATACATGCTTGCTTTAACCATCATTTCTTTTTTGCTTAGTTTGGCTTTTAACCAATGTTGCAAGAAACAAAAAAGCATTTGTGGGCCTTTCTCATCATTTCTAGTGGTTTTTAAATACTTATTACATACACAAAATTCCTCTTATAAAGTGTTCGTGTAACTTTGTTTCATATACTTTATACTAGAAATAATGTATTTATATGCAAGTATTAAAAATAATGATATCAGATAAAATTTATGTGGGTTAGGTTATTCCCACAATCCCACACTCCACACCTTATTGTGTTATCGCATCCATTTGACTCTAAAAATCCTATCAGTCTTTTTCTTTATTCTATTTCTATTTGTCTTTTAGTTATTATTATTATTAGTAATAAAGTTATCATTGTAAAACAAACATATACATCGCATAATTTAATAATTTTGTGTATTATAATAATAGAATAAAATATAATGTAGTTGTTAACATATACAACTGTTATCCTTCACATACAGCTCACTGGTGGACAGCCCGCTTTCTCTTTGGAGAGAGTTGGGTTCGATCCCCATGGGAGGTATTGTGAGGGAATTGTCATATGATGGTCGAAACTAGCTTGCATGCAGGTGTCAGGTTCGATTCTATCAAGTGGAGAGTGCAACATCTGTCAAGTGGCAGATGGCGGGAAAATTTCCGGGGAGAGCCCTAGCGCCCTACTGCACAAGGAGGTATTTAGCCTTCCAAGGGCCGGCCACTCCCACGACACGGGGCTTTGCCTGTCTGATGTTGTTGAGTGTGTGGCTAGGGGGGCTTGTTTGGGCCAACGTGATGATCTATGCCACGCAATTTGAAAGTCTCCTCTCAAAAAAAAAAAAAAAAAAAAAAAAACATATACAACTGTTATTTGAAAAATGATCATTGACGTGAAAATTATAAATTTTGTTAAATTAGTTTTCAAAATAATATTTCTTTCAATTTGGGTATTAACTTTAATTTTTTTATACCACCTAGTTTTTTTAGATTATTGCAATAGTTACATAAGGATACTAACAAAAGCGGAGGTAGGCTTTAAGGAAGGGTAGCATCCTTTACTCAATATTTTCAGTATAGTGCAATATTTTATTTATTTTTTTGTTTTTTATATTACATTACCTCTGAAATTATATTAACGTCACCATCAAATTTTTAAAAACCTAAAACACTCTTAAACTTTATCATTAGCCCAACATAAAAAAAAAGGTAAAAGCCCATAAGTCCATAACCATTGACATGTTCCATTTGTTAATTAGAGTATAAGATAGAAGTGCAAATATTGGGTTTTCTTTTAATACCTGGTTCCAAGTATGGAATCTGGGTATGAACAAGTATAGGAAAATTGGGTATTGAGATAAACTAGGTAGGGTTGGGTAAAAGTATTGAGGAGAAAAATCATACCCTATGTACCTGGGTAGGGTAGGGTAGGGTAGGGTGTGATTAAGTTCGGGTATAATCCGGTAATGGTTTTAAAAAATAAGTTTTTTTTTTATTATTTTACATAAAAATTAATTCATTTTAAAATTATATTTGGTTTGTAATTTGTAAAAATAATTAATATAAATTACAATAATATAAATTCACCGAACTACAAATTATTGCTTTATAATATGCATTTTAAAAAACTTAAATATAAAAGTTGTAAACTTAAAAATCGGTATCAGGTATAAGGTATGACCAAGTTCGGGTTTAGCGTATAACCGGTTTCGTGTATTTTCAGGAATAAATCGGGTACAGTTTTGGATACGGGTATTGAGCCCAAAATGTATACACTGGGGTGCAAAAAAATAATAAGTTGACAGCTTCATCAATACAAAAAGTGATTATCGATTTTTTTTAAAGATGCGGTAAAAATAAATTTGAATGTTGCCTCTAAAATTTCCGTCTAGGCTCGCCACCGGATGTTAATCGGATCAACATGGTAACCACATCATATTGCATAGCGGAGGCAATGCTAAACACAATTATAAGCTAGCACTTTTTTTTTTTTTCTAAAATCGTTGTTGGATAGTTGTTAGGAAGATGAAATGTAGCTAAAATTGTGGCAGTGCAAAATAATATGACCGGATATGACAAAATAAGAAATGTAGTTTTCATGTTTGACTTATATGTAAAACTAGATTATACCCCGGGAACGTCCCGGGGTTGAAAAATCTAATATGACATATTAATTTTACATATGAAATAGAATGATGCACTTTACAGTTACATGCATGGAAGCTTCGGGTAGCAGCTAACCTAAAACAATTAAAAATATATCTTCAATGTTAACGCCTAACCTTAAACAATGTATAACTTAAATATTAATATCTAACTTAAAACAATGTATAACTCTAATGCTAACGCATGTTGAAAATAGAATTCATATTTACTGAATTGAACATAATTAGTGACTTGCCTATACATGATTAATGATTTACCTGAACACTTTGTGTTTTTTTTTTCCGTTTTGTATATAGCACTATGGTACTTGTTAGAAAGATAATAAAACGCTCGTTAATTTGGTGTAATTTTTTTCTTTAAAAAATCTCGTATATAAAAGATATTAACGTTTAAAAATTATGGGAAGAAACATAAGAGAGAAAAATCTAATTTTATTTTTAAATTATTTTTTTTCCTAAATTATCTCAACGCCACATGGGATGACACATGGCACACTCAAGGAGGAGAATGCCTCTTTGAGTGCCATGTCATTAAAATGGCTTTGGTTTATTATATGTATAGATATTCGCCAATAACGTCCAGTATCTAAATTTTTTATTACCTTTTTAAAAGAAAGTATATATTATAAAATCCAAATTTTTGTTCTCTTTCAATTTGAGTATTTCTATATATTATCTTAGATGGAGTGAGTGTTGAAATGATGTATCCAAACCTATTACAACAATGCATATAAACTAATTACAGTAATTTGTTTAACCATTACAAAGATACATTTAATTATTCATGGTATTGTGTATAAATGGACGGTCCAACCCGTTAAAACGATGCATATATAACCGCATACAATTAAATGCACATGTTTACTCTCGCTCAAACCTTACGAAATGTACACATGTCACATCTTGAAGCCTCTCTAGCGGCTTTTCCCTTTTACTTTAATTAAAAACCCCATGGATGTATGCAATATTAGGCGCACATGTAGGTACATAACCGTTTAACGTCTCATAGTAAAAATAATATGTACATGTTTATATACAACTTTACAATTCTCTGACTTAAATTTGGTTTCATATTAAATGATCATTTCTCTAGGAAAAAGTGCTTTTTTTTAAATGTCTATGGTTCATATAAAAGGTTTAAAAGATTGGTTCTGTCTCTATATATATTATGTAAAACTAGTTTTTCTGAAAATATACAATGATTTTTGGCCGTTCATTACATTAATTAATGATGAAATTAATTAAAACTGTAATCAAAAGAAGTTAATTGTATTAAATTTAAAAAAAAAAGTATGAAAGAACCATCTCTTTGTGTCTCTGTCTAGACTTTACATAAGATTTGGTGCTTGTTCTTTTCTACACCTTTTTTTTAAACTTTTTTAAACAATTGAATTATTTGTGTATTGTCTAAATTATATATATATTGCTTTATCTAACATAAATTTAATTAAATATTAGTTATAGCTATAAAAGAACTCATGTGAATATGTGATTCACCTCCACCTGAATGCATGCCCTGTTTTGCTATTTATTTCAAATTAAGATGTACTAACAATTAGACATGTGTCCAGCTAAAGTTATGGTTGAAACTATTAAAAATGCAAACCCAGTAAGTTATATTCATGATAAAATATTGAAAATATCAAAACGAAATGAAAACTATTAAGCTTTTTTTTAAGTGATAAGATTTATATTTTATATTTTTAATTTAGCTGTGCATATCCGTTCTTTAATGTTATTATTTGGAGAATTAATCTATACCTAACAAGTAAGTAGATGGTTACGTTTTATGTTATAATTCTACTAGATTATATCCCGGGAGCGTCCCGGGTTGAGAAATCCAATTTGAAATATCAATTTTACATATGAAATAGACTAATGCGTTTTACAGTTACATGCAGGAAAGCTTTGGGTAGCACTTAACCTAAAACAATTAACAATGTATCTCCAATGTTAGTGCATAACCTTAAACAATGTATAACTCTAATATTAAAACATAACCTAAAACAATGTACAACTCTAATGCTAACACATGTTGTAAATAAAATTCATATTTACTGGTTTGAACATAACTAATGACTTACCTGATTAATGAATAACCTGAACACTTTGTGTTTTTTTCCTGTACGAACAGAACCACACAAAAATAGTCGTTTTTTTCTCCGTTTTTTATATAGCACTATGATACCCATTGGAAAGATAAAAAAACGCTCGTTAATTTGGTGTAATTTTTTTCTTTAAAAAATCTCGTATATAAAAGATATTAACGTTTAAAAGCTATGAGAGGAAACATAGAGATAAAAAACTAATTTTGTTTTTAAATTTTAAATTATTATTTTCCTAAAATAAAGCCCTTGCCACATGGGATGACACATGACACACTCAATGAAAAGAATACCATCTTTGAATGCCATGTCATTAAAATGACTTTGGTTTATTATATGTATAGATAAACCGAATTGCATTTTTCCTCTTCTTTTATTTTTCCTCTTCATATTATATATCTCAATTTACAAAAAAAAAGGTTAATAAATTTTTTTAATCATATCTTATTTCAGCATATCGGTTTATAATTTATAAATCTTCATTATCTTTTAATGAATCTTAACATAAAACGCAAGCGTCTGATTTCAATGTTGAGGCTAGCCTTGGTTTAGCTCAGTATACAAACTGAAATCATATTTGGAGGTTATATTGGAACTAAAATTGTCATTTCAAGAATTGGTTTAATACATTCAGATTAAGGGAACTCTTTCAAGTTCAAGAAAAGACAATTTCATTATTTGTATGGCTCGTAATGACTATCAATAAAAGACAGGGAAAATCATTATCTAGAGTTTGTTTCTAAAATATCCAGTTTTCACACGTGGACAATTATATGTGGCTTTGTCAAGAGTTAACAACAAAGATAGAGTTAAACTACTAATATTAGATAAAGATGTTAGTGTGACAAATAATACAACAAATGTTGTACACAGAAATATTTAGAGATTTATGAATTACTTTTACATTTTTTGATTTATTAGTTTTAATTTTAATTAAAGTTTTGTATTTTTTTTATTTAATATTCTATGTAGTTTTACATAAAAACCTATATTTACAAAAAATATTAGTTCACCTCATGTTTTACACGGGTAACTAACCTAGTAATAATAATAACATAAACTAGAAAACAACAAGAAGGCAGGGGCGGACCCAGGGCAGTTCAAGGTGGGCGGGCGCCCCCCTTGAAAAGAAAATTTTTAGTCTTATATATGTGCATTGATCCCATCCGCACCCCTTGAAAATTTTCAATCGCACCCCTTGGACTTGGACTTTTGATGTCTAGAGGATAAAAGTGGTGATGTGGAAAAATATTCCGGCAATCACACGGCTGAGGAAGCGGAGCTGCAGAATGAAACCTCCTAAAAGCAAGAGAAAGAAGATGACCAAACTTAAATATACTATATATTTTATTACTTTTTTAATTTTCTTTTGTACTATTCAAGAAGGTTACAGCACATTGTGTCACGTGCTTCTCACTACCATTTTATTCTAAATTATAATAAAATTTTGCTAAACCTGAATATTCTAATATTATACAGTATATTTTTTTTGGTTTGTTAAATTAATAATATTTAAGTTATATAGCTGTATTAAATTGTTATATATGACTTTTGGTCGAAAATAATCGCAAAAAAATAGTCAATAAACTATTGAGTGGATAATACGAGTAACAAACAATTAATTTTAGTTTTTAAGACTATTCGGAGCGGTGAGGGGGATGAAGCGTCATGTGGCACTTGTGGAACTCATGTGAGGGGGAAAAATTGTGAAGAGTGGGAGGGAAGAGGGGGGGGGGTAAAGGAAATAATATTATATTGTGTAAAAGTTAAAAAAATTGACCAATCAAAAAAATAAAAATAAAAAAATACCGCCCCACGCCGGTGGAAACTTCCCCGCCTCCTCCTTCAAGCCCCTCTCCACGCCACCCTAGGGGTGATGTTCCCGCCCTTGAAGCCCTCCACGCCAAACTCCCTGCCCCCCACTCCAGATCCCCTAAGAGCATTTGAATTTCAATCATATTAGACAACCAGTGTATTGTAATATGTGGGACGGTAAACGTGACATGTTAACTTGTGTTGCATACTACTTGCTTCTTTTGTTAACGACGTTATAAAGAGATTATTTATTACTATGTTAACGAGATGTTAAAAGACTATATAATTTTCTCCTTTTTTTAAACAAAAACAACTACATATTTGGTTAGGCTAAGTTAATGAGATTAAACTATTTCCTTGAGGTTAGGCAGAGTGGAATAGAGAAAAACATGGTGTGGCGTATATGTGAAGTTGAGGAGTTAATTTATACCCTAAGGCCTTAAGTACAATAGGCGATAATGTTTATTTATTGTTGTTTATTCTGTTCATTCAAGGTAAGTTACTTGGAATTGGATATGTATAAATAGTTGTTTTTGGTTGCATTGTATACCGGTATTTAATTGTTATTGTTTGCTTTCAATTAATATAAAGAGCCGAAGCATTGTGTTCAAGGCATGGCGTTTTGTTTCTTTTAAAGTTTGTAACCCGCTATCATGATTTCACAAAAAAAAAACATTGGCTAATCTATAAGCAAACAAGCAGCTAACCCGACCCGACCCGAATTGGATCGACTTTTTTTTAGTATATGGGAGACAACCGACTACCAAAAATTTTCGCACCCCATGAAAAAAATTTCTGGGTCCGCCACTGCAAGAAGGGTTAAAATATAATAAGAAGTTGGTTCATAAGAAGGCTAAGAACCACCATAGAATGTCATATGTACAAGGGATGGCCGATAGGATAAGGACAAATGCGTCTAAGGAGGGGAAAAACCCAACACGCCTCTCACATGCCATCTAACATGGACATACAAGTCACATGTCGATTTCTCCATCATTGTAAAACGTCCATAACTTTTGTAAAAAAAAATTATACCACAATGTTGAGCGTTTTCTTTTATATTTAACATGAGTATATTATTGCTATACTTCTGAAATTTTTTTTGAAAACCAGATGCGTAAAACACAATGGACAACTAAACACACCATAGAAAAAATATAACCGACAACAAACTAAAAAACACAACGCACCACAACTAAAAACACATAAATGCATCCCCTTCAACGTGTGTCGTCCGAAACCCACCTCGTCCTAACTCCAAACAATATTCCAAACCCCCATGTTATATACATGCTCTAAGAGCTAAGGCTCATTGTGTGCCGTGTGGTGAGATAAGTTTACAAGTTACAATTCTCACATCTTATCTTATACTTCTTATACTACATTATAAAGGAGGAGGTATGGGCAAATATGTCTAAATTGTTTAAAATTAAGATGGTATACTAAGGGTCCTTTACAAATCTCTATTTTTTTTTTGTCATTTTCTTCATTTTATGCCCTCATGTACAACCTTTAATACTAATTGTATATATCTCTTATGCACCCTTTGTATCCACATAAAAATGTAACCTCTTCATAAACACCATAAACACCCAATTGAATGTTGTAATACTTGAAATCCCATAATGCTCTTCACCTTCACTATGTTATTTTTTTTCTTATGAAAGTGGTTAAAAATATAACATATGAATATTTGGTAAAATGGTGGCCATTTGTGCTAATGCATATCACCAAAAGAAGAATACGTCAAGTATTCATGGTCTGACTTGAATACTTTTTTTTATTATTTTGTTGTTGGAATATTCTAACAATTTCTTGTATATATTCTTTTAGTTCAAGTTGTAACAAAGTTGCTTGTTACATTACTTATGTTCGGAAGCAATGAAGCATTGATCTATGCATTATATAACATTCCTAATTTGTATTATGTGTCGGTTGGTTTCATTTAAATTTACAAATTTAAATTAGTGGATTTTGTGTGAATACCAATTTAAATTACTAGATTTGTGTGATTGCCACCCATCACCACCACCTACCCATTGCTACCGACACGACCATGACCTCACCACTTACACGTCGTTGTTGCAACTAGCCACTATAAAAAGAAATAAGAAATGTAGTGGGAGAACACTATTTTGGAACATCTTTGTCATTCCTAAGATTGACCACTTTGTAAAAATTGTACATCTATATGTATCATGACCACTTCACAAATACTGTTTTCAGATATAGCAATTAATGACTATCATGGTTTGAACATTGGAATAATTATAATGTTTTTTTTCTACATGTAATGTAGGAAAACAAAAGAACAAAGTACAACCGATAGAAAATTTTGATGGGCAAAAGGAAGTACTAACAATTGAAGTGCCCGCACTTTTGCTTGATTAACCGAAAGAGAAAACAAGAATTTTGGATCAAATGTATTGATTGGTGAATGTTCTATTGGAAGGGTTTGTCAATGATAGTGAAGAAGAGTGGTGTTTACCTAAAAAGACGTCCATGAAATTTTATTCCACCTAATGTACTTGTAAGATGGTTTTTTTTTTCGTCTATTGTTTCTCTTGACATAAATTTTATGATTTCATACCACTAGGCTTACTAGCTATATTCATTTAAGTGAATTAAAGTATTGGCTTATTTCCATGTCACATGCTTTCACTTATTTTGATCCATTCATGGTAAGCCGGCAGTCTATATGGTTTGAGACTTTGAAATAACGGTACGGATTTAGCAATTTCAATGTTTGGTCAACAGTTTATAACGTGGATCGAGGTTGTGTAAAGTGTAAACGCCCGTTTATTTATATACATATTCTTTTTGGAATGTGGTTACGTTTAGAATTCACCCACAAACCCCACACACATGCCACAAACCCCAACAACTAGAAGACGACAAAACATATGCACCCGCTGCAACGCTCGGGCATTCACACTAGTAAATTATAATAATGGAGATACCTATTGCCCCATTAACACTCTCATTAAGTAATAAATGTTTGGTGTATTAGAATTTAGAAGGCTGTTTTGATTCGTACTTTGTACTCGATATGGAAAAGGAAAGGGTTACACAAGCACAAACAAACTAGATAGTTAATTATTTTATCTAAGAATCATTTTTGGGGTGCATTCATATCTTTAGTGTTTGTCATTTCTATAAAATGATATAGACCGAATTATTACTTCTGAATATTTGTATATGCCTATTAATTTGGCAAACATATATTATTGTTAGATAATAAAAGAATTCTATAAATTTAGTAACTGAACTAAAGAGAACTAATTTTCTTGGACATGTTATGTTTCATTAAAATAGTTGGATCACGTCACAGGTGACCAATGCTGCCCTAAGCAACCACCAAAAACAAATACCTTTTTAAATAAAATAAAATAGAATAAATTTATTAAAATTGAAAAATATACTCCAATGCTATATGACACCAGGCAACTAACAACAAAAAGGCTTCTGTAGCAGAAATAGAAAAGTGTGCATAGTTGGGCCCCCACCAAAGAAGCCCATTTTGTATTATGGGCCCCACATTTCTTTCACGTGAACATCTCCGCCCAAATATACGATACATCACTTGTTCCGTAGAAATAAAGTTTGTATTAATATTATTATTATTATTATTTTTTTTTTTTAAACTCCTCAAGAAAAAAAAAAGAAGGTTATAATAACAATAACTATATTTTTTTTACTTTTACAACTTATTTGTTAAGTTTTCAAAAAGCCCATTTGACCTTTTAAAACTTTAAGATTTTAGTTTTTTATTTAATATATTGTGTCTTTATTACAATAGAATTTATTTAAGTTAATTGTATTAATAATATATTATGTATAATTTTGTTTATCTAATTTGAAATATCTTTATATATTAAGCTTGCACATATTTGCATACCAGAAAGGTGGTTGTGCGATATGACAAGAAACACAACACACTGACACAAACACTAGTAAAGTGTTTAAACAATTTGTTAGTGTAATATTACAGTGGTTTGACGGTTTAATAACTGTTTATAAAATAAGGTAAATGAAACTTTACCAAGAAATTGTTGTAACCTGATTATGTTAGTGTGTTGTGTTTCCCGCAACATCTCGTATGCACCCCGCTAATATGAAAACATGTGCAGGCTTAATATATAACGATATTTAAATTAGATAACAAATTTATATGGACTATATTATTAATACATTTAATTGAAAAAAAATTACTTTTAATAAAAATAGAAAAAAATAATTTTATTAAAAAACTAAATCTTAATGTTTAAATGGTCAAATGGGCTTTTTGAAAAAAAAACTCAACAAATTTAAAATCATAATATATAAAAACGATTTTAATAATTTAGTTAAACATAAAATCTATAACTTATAATAAAAAAATTGAGTTTGTATGAGGTGACATTCAATGGAGGCCTCAACCCTCATTAAATGTGCCATGTGGCACCTTGAGGTGATAGTATTGAATTTATTATTTTAATCATTAATAAAAAAACCATGATATTATAATTTATTTAAAAGGAAATAAAATAACATATGGATCAAAAATATATTAAAATCTAATCCACTAAAATAAATATTAAACCTTTATTATTTTTTATCTCATGTTTCCTCCCATAAATTTTAAACGCTAATATCTTTTAGATACGAGATTTTTTAAAGAAAAAAAGTACACCAAATTAACGAGCATTTTATTATCTTTCCAACGAGTACCATAGTGTTATATATAAAACGGAGAGAAAAAAAAAACGATTATTGGTGATACCCGACCCGATTACCCGAAACCACATACCCAAATACCCGAACTACATACCCGATCATATACCCATGAATTTTTTAACGCATCACATAACCCTTAGACTAATGCGTTCGGTATTTGCAATATACGTGCACCATCATAAACTAAAAACTTTATAGTATGTAACTAAAATATATGTATGGTTATTATAATATTATTTCAATAAATAACTTTTTTTTCTTATTTCATGTTAGTTCTTTTTAGAATGATCGATTACAAACTTCCGAATTCATTTGACATTATATAATATTTTGTAATGGCACTAAATTTATACCCCGGCGCAGAGATTCGTTTTTTTTATATTTGAATATGATAACTTATGGCAGAGATTTGTTCAAAATAAATAATAATAATGATATTATTATTATTATTATTTATTAATTATATATTGGCAAGTCATTAATTATGTTGTCATATTAGATATTTTATTATGTCATATTAGATATTTCAACCCGGGATGATCCCGGGATAAAAGCTAGTTTGTTTACATATTAGATTTCTAAAACACTTGTGTTATTTATGCTAGTATACAATGCATTTCATAAAGGTATTTTAATATATTCAAAGTTAAGAACTTTTTTTTTCCTTTAATGCATAAGATCGAAACCCTAAAATGAAGGTAAATTAATCTTTAATACATTTTTACACTTTAATTTTCAAAACTTTACAAAACTTTTACTTATTTACTACTCCATCATTATTAAATGACCATAATTTTTTTATAAGTTAATATTTTTCAAAACAAAAACATATAAATAAAAACGAGCGTTTTGTTCTCTTTAATTTGAGTATTGTATTGCTATTATTTTTTAGTTTAAAAAAGTTGATGCGTTATGTGATTAAAAATATCTAGCGGTGAACAATAACTGAAACAAAAAATATATGAAACCAAACCAAATTAATTGAAAACTGAGTTAACTTATAATGGGTTTTCGATTTTTTGGTATTCTTAGGCAAGGTTGTAAAAATCCCGATTAATCACTGATTAATCGGTGATTAATTGCCAGTCCTCACTTTATTGATTACTTTATGGCTAATCACTGAATTAATCGGTGTCGCGATTAATCACCGATTAGTCAGACCATATTGGTCCTAGTCGGACCTAAAAAACTCAAAATTAGGTAAAAAAAATGAATTCGAACGGGTCAAAACTGGAGCACATCGATCAAATAAAACAAGTTCTTACCTCAAAATTTTAGGATAATCAATGATTTAGAACCAAAATCGATGAAACTCCATGAACCCTAGTTGTGTCTTATGGTTCCTTAGGATGAAAGAAGGAATGAGGAGGAAAAAACGGGATATGTTGAATGATGGAGGTGATTAGGGTTATTAGGGTTATTTAAGTATTTTAATATTTAACCCCCTTCATATTAACTAGTTTATATTTGGTCCTTAGACTTCTAAATTTATACATGTAAGGTATAAAATTAGCATTATATATGTATAATTTTGAAAAAATATATATAAAAATCTAATCCGATTAATCCTAATTAATCCCGATTAATCCTGTATAGCCTCTTAGGTAACCAGAATTAACCAAACCGAAACCAAACAATTCAAATATTCTTAGCTTTTATACCTTCATTCCATGTATTTATACTCCCGTTTCATGTATTTCTATACACAAATTCTTAGCCGAAGTTTGGTTTTGGTTAATAACAAAAATTAACTGAACCGAACTAAAAACCAACAATCTTACAAAATAAACTGAACCACTTAACCGATTGGTTTATAAGATCGGTTAACTGATGGCTTTGGTTTTGATTGAGACTAATAACTGAACTGAAACAAACCATGCATATCCTTAGAAATGTCTGTGTTCCTTGCCGTATCGTGTGAATACCCTGCTTGTTATTTGTAATAATAATCACTATAAACTAAAACTGGTAATTACTTTTTTTTATATTTAATCACATATATAGCATGTGGATATAAAAGATAATTAACACAATCAAATTTATAAAGCCAATTTTTGCCACTTTAATCTCTTAAAACATAATGTAAAAAAAGTATAGCATCCTCCTCGTATGTATTATAATACTAGTGGGTAACTTGTGCGTTGCGACTGAGTCGACAATATGCGGTAGGAACATGATATGCACCAGACACACATATTTTGCATGTATTTTAACTGAGTCTCTTTTCACCTTTCGAGGAGATAGCATGTCCTTCTTCACCCGTAATATTGCAAATGCAAAAAGAAGATCACCAAAATGTACTTCAAATGCATTACTAAAGGACTTAGATTATATGATTGTAAACAAACACATAATATTGCCATGAATAATATTTCTTTTTGGAGTATTAAAAATATACATTTGGGTAAAAATATGTATATGTTATGAGGAATTTGAGCAAGTTATTCCCTTTTGAACCTATTTGGGTAATACCGTAAAATACTACTTGTAAATGTAACCTCTAAATATGACAGTGTCAATAAATCAAATTAAAAAATATATAACATTCAAAAGTCAAAGCATGTAGGTAGGTTTCACTGTTTAGCCCTACATTATCACAAGGATAAAAAAAATTATGTTGCTTTCTGTTTAACTACTAAAAAACTGAGGGGCCTTATAGATGATGAGAGAATCAAAAGCATCAACATCGCTAACATTTTGTTTGCTTTGTTTGCCATCATTTGGAGCCATGTTTCAAAGTTCTAGAAGAAACAACTCATACTAACATATTTAAATCATAGGGTCAGGAGTAAAAACAAGTTTATTGTAATGAAAAAAGATGTGAACTCAACCGGACTTCTGTATAGTAATCTACAAATTCCGTGTACTTCTCATTAATTTACATATAATTGGTCCTAAGACATGTACATACAATAATTATTAACTAAGCATTTTTTAAGTGGGTTGGGAGTATAAACAAGGGTATATCACATAGGTAGATACAAAAATAATGAAGGATAACTTGATTATGAATTTTCGATAATTTAGTGAAATAAAATTACCCCATATGGGATGTAATAGTTCAATGTAGATACAAAAATAATGAAGAATAACTTAATTGTGAATTTTGATAATTTAATGAAATAAAGTTACCTCATGGGTATTTAGGGAAGAAAAGTGGTAAAATTTAGAAAATTGTAAAAAAACCCTTGGTATACCATCTTAACTTTGAATAATTTGAATATATTTGCTCATGCCTCCTCCTTTATAATGTAGTATAGATATTTACTTAGTTTTTTACTTACATTTTTTTTTTTTGACATCATACGTAAGTTTAATAATTTCCATGTAATCAAAATAACATGAAAAGTGAATCGATATGTTCAACAACATTTTAATACAACATGGTTTGACAAGAAGTTTAGCGGGTTAATTAGTGTTTAAGGTAAACAGTTTCAGATCATAAACGGGTCATCATGCTAATGACATATTTAAAACATGTCTAAACAAGTTCAAACTGCTTAACCTGTTTATAACACACATAACACATTTAACTTATATTAATTGTCTTGTTATGGTTTTTTTTTTATTAATTGTCTCGTATAACTAAACTGCTTATATTAAACGTGTTAAACGTGTCATGTCATATCATTCATGTTATTCAACCAACATCCTTAAAGCATGTTAATTAGATGGGTCGTGTAACTCACTTATTAGATATGTTCATGTTGTTATATAAGAAAATGATACGTTGGGCAAAACATGTCATGTTTAAGTTCATCAATTGTGTTAAATGTGTCATGTTATGCCTAGTTCGACATGTTTAAGGGAGCACACAACGTTTTGTCAACTTTATATACGTAGATGCTCATGATTAATTAATAGTTACATGCAAACCTATTAAAATGTGTATTTCACTTACAGTTATAAGTTACTTATTTTTAATTATAAAGGTTCATATTTTATATATAAATTGTATATGTAAGCCATATATGTAACTTTTTATGCCGTCAAATACAAGAAAATTCAAGCCATTGTAGCCACAAACCCCCACATTTGTGTGCTTTGGTGGGTTTATGCATGATGGACTCTCTTTTCTCACATTTTAAAGTGTCATTATTAACACTCATTTTAATCCAAATTCAAATTACCACCACCACTAGTTAATTAATTATTTTTACAAATTACAAATTACATAAATCCAATAATCAATTTGTATTTATTTTTTATTCTATAAATTCAATCTTTATCCCTAGTTTTTGAACGACTTTGTCACTACAATAGTATAAGTTCTTGATATTACGTACTATAAGAACATTTTACATCAAGTATAAAAAAGATTAACATGGCAAACTTATAACTTGTGCTTAATCTTGTCTCCTAATTTGGAAAACTAATATCATCATAATCATCTAATGACAAAAATACTTCATCCAAACACGAGAGCTCCATGCCATCGTTGCCATCATCGTTATCGTAGTTTTGCTCATACACTCGACATATTACCCAATCCTGAATAATTAACATACGTTAAACATATTTCAATATATAAATAGAGAAATAAAACTACCATCAAATCATTTTGACAAAAAGTTGAGATACCCTTATTAGCAAATTTCCAACTATCAACATCAATAATATCCATCCGTTTAAATCATATTAGGATAACGCTATGTGATTAAAACATTTGTTCAAATGATATTAACTTTAAAGTTAAATCATATTTATCAGATAAAGCATGTAAACTATGTGATTAAACATTTGTTCAAATGATAATTAATTTAACACACGTTTATTTCGAACAACTTGAAAAAAATAATAAGAAGAGAAAAATTGTGCACTTGCTCCTCTAAGTCCCTCTGTCAAAGAGGAAAACAATGTACGGTTGATGTAATATTGAATAGACATCATACAATAAAATCTTTAAACAGTTAAGATTATAGTATTTAGTTTCAAGTAATGATACTTGACAATCAAGTACTTTAAGATATAAAACTTGTCCATATAAATTAAATAATAATGATCTTATATTTAGATGAATGAGTGGTTCTTTAACCTATTATCGCAAGGGATGAAACAAGGGTATCAAGAGGGTCCGCTTACCCCTAGTCATCATAATTTGTTGGTTTTATATAAAATCTTTTTTTTTTAAATTTTGTTTATAAAAACATGAATTGTAACCCATAGAAAAGAGAACTTTATGATAACACTGGCAAAAAGAAAAAAAAAAAATTAAAAAAACCTATTGGTTCTGCTTGAACTTTTAAGTTTTAACCGATAATAATGAAAATGATGTTGATCATGACTTACAGTCTTGGAGTTGTCTCTTCTTCTTGATCTAGATGAATTAGCACCATCATGAACCCTAAATTCCTGCATTAACCAATCAGTTTTCATACCTTCAGGAGCTTCACCAACATGAAACACATAATATTTCTTCACACCAATTCTTTTGCCACCATTTGAACTCATAATTTCTTCATCTCCACCACATGATTTCCAGTACCCGTTTGCAGTTACTCGATTCGGAGATTTTCTGCTGAAATAATACCATTTATTCCCTTCCACCATAGCTTTGCCTGTGACAACAAAACCATGCATGCACATATGCTCATCATGACTAAACACTATTTTTTTCACCGGACCAAAATAAATAATTTACCTTCTTCAATCTTAAAAGTATTTAAATATAAGAAAATTGTATTTAAAATGCGTTTATTCATTTCTTTAAAAAAACATAAACGAATTTCATTTATTTAAAAAAGCTAAACAATTGCAAGCCGTGTGTAAGTTATATCAACTACACATAGCCTACACATACACATAAAAGTAAAAACAAATTAGTTTAATGGTTTTTTTTTCCGTTAATAAACAAAATCAAATTTCATTTATTTAAAAAGCTACACAATTGTAACCCGTGCCTAAGTTATATCAACTACACACATAACCTACACATGTACATAAAATATAAAAATATATATATATATATATATATATATATATATGAAAGTTTAATGTTTTTTTATGTACATAAAAACACATTTGTATGTATGTAAAAACTTAAATTTTAAAAATATGAATTATTGTCTATTAGTATATTGATAGTGACAAGAAAAACTTGACCATCTTTCTGTTCTCGCACTAATTTAGTGTTCTTGTAAAAAAATAAACTAAACTTACCATCTAAGTCCCAGGGATCAC
Source organism: Ambrosia artemisiifolia (assembly GCA_032199755.1). Lineage (NCBI taxonomy): Eukaryota > Viridiplantae > Streptophyta > Magnoliopsida > Asterales > Asteraceae > Ambrosia > Ambrosia artemisiifolia. Next base: position 54,543,501 of record CM063513.1, on the reverse strand, counting down.
ATGGATACAGATCAAGATCAGGAATGATGTCGGGATGGTACGGCAAGCGCGAAGCTTTACGTTGAAGGAAATGGACTATGAGCTCTTCATCGGTTGGACAGAACCGAAAACCTGGTGGGAGATTCATGCTCTTGTTGTCACCCATGATGCTTACCTTGGGAGATCTTGTTTTTCTAGAATTAATAAGAAATCAAGTTGTAGACTTGTTGTATATATATGATGTGTCAAGGTTAATTGGAGATGTGTGACATAAGTCTATGAATGTAGGGGTTATATAGTGTTTGAAGTGTGTAGATAATATATATCTAGATTTAAATATATAATGTGTGTGTATGAGAGAGAGAGAGAGAAAAAGGTTGACGTGAGGTGGAAGTTTCGTATCTGTGTTTAAGGCGGCTATGTAGTTGCAATGGGAAAACAGAAGGCTTGGAAAGTTAACAAGTCATGGGCTCTCTTGATGTTGAAGGGAAGGTGATCATGACATGTACCTTGTGCATCAACACTTGTATTCACGTTGTTTTCATCTTTATTGAGTTCATTGTAGTATTACCATATGTGCAATATGTGGGTCACCATCATATGAAAAATAAAGAGCCACACAACACACTATGATTTGAGTAGTAGTTGGCATGTGTACTAGGTGTATATTGCTACAGTGCTAGTATTAATGATGTGTCCATATGAGGTGGTGAATGGTGATCGATTAGAACCATCCAGGATCGCTCTATTTCTATGTAAACTATTTGTACTATATTATTGTAGAGTTGTACACTCATGTACTAGATTTTGTGGAATAGGTGACAGTTTAGGCTCATCATTTGAACTCATGCATTAGTGGTGTTTTACCACTCCCACAAAAGCAACGTTAAGTTTATCACTTTGATTTTAAGATTTTAACCTAAATAACCTTCCATAGCTTTGGGTCACGGGTGATGTTGTAGCTAAATGGATCGGGTACGAGTCTATATATGAGGTTACAGTTTGGTCAGGTCATATAGAATTTTGAAAAAGTAAAACCTAATTTATTTGGTTAATTTACTTCACAACTTAATCTAGATGAATAATTTATATATGTTAAAACCTACAAATTAGTATAAAAATTAAGTGCCATCTCTGGCCCAATGGCCGTAGCTAGCACAATGCTAGTTTGGTAATACCCAGGTTCAATCCTGATGGTGAGTAAAAATTGGTGATATATATATAGGTGATAAGATTGGCTGTTCAAAAAAAAGTATAAAAATTAAGTGTGGGAATTGATACACAATTGCTTTATAGAAATTTGTGTATATTTGCTGTAATTTGCATTTTCAGAGTAGTATATGATAAAGTTAAAACCACCTATAGAATTGATAATTGGTCGGGACATGCACTACAAGAATTTTGGCCTTTAGGGTGACCTGTCAAAGTGTCGCCGCTAAAGGCCAATTTTTAAGCAAACCGTTAATCAAATGAATATCAACGGTCAAGATTACATCGTATCAATGTTATTAGCAGCGACCCCGTTGCCGCTAAAGGTCCCCCAAAAGTTTTAACCTACCCGCCTCTCCTTCTTCTTTCCCTCTCTTTCTTTTTCACCTCAAAGTCTCTCATAATCTCTCTGCCCTCTCTCTCTCAGCTCTGCAGACCCTCTCTCGCATCTCATCTCATCTCATCTCTGCTCTCCTTCTCCTTCTTCTTTCCCTCTCCTTCTCCCTCCTTCTCCCTCAATCTTTCCCACCACCACCACCACCGAGTAACCCCACCACCGGATCTCTCCCTCTCTGCTCTCGTCTCCCCTCTCCCTCTCGTAAGTACATTCCCAGTTTTTTTCGTTTTTTTGTTTTGTGTTTTTTTATTTTGTTTTCTATTTTTTCTTTTTATTTTCTGTTTATTTTTTGTTTTTTTCGGTTTTTTTTCTTTTTTTTTTCTTTTTTATCTGTTTTTTGTTTGTTTTTTCAGTTTTTTTCTTCTTTTCAGTTTTTTATTTGTTTTTCAGTTTTTTTCTTTTTTTTCTGTTTATTTTCTATTTTTTACTATTATTTTCTGTTTTTTTATTTTTTATTTTTCAGTTTTTTTTTCTTTTTTTCTGTTTTTAGGTTATTTTTTTATTTTTTGATAATTTGTTTGTGTTTGTAGGAAGGGATCGATCCGGGGAAGAACGCGAAGTTTGTCGTCGCTAAAGGTTAGTTGCCGCCGCTAATTGTTTTTTTTTTTAATTTTTATGCTTTACTTAGGTTTGTATATATATATATTTATATATATATATATTTGTGTAAGTAGGTATATATCTACCAGGCAAGCATCCACAATTTGGAGGTGCTAACCCTAATCGGGAAGACTTCGAGTTGAACTGGTCCAAAAGAAGCATATTTTTTGAATTAGAGTTTTGGTCTTCTCTGCAGTAGAAGCACAACTAAGATGTTATGCATATCGAGAAAAATGTGTGCGAGAGCTTGCTTGGTACTCTTTTAATGAATGACAAGACGAAAGACAACTCAAATGCACGAAAAGACTTAGAGAAGCTGAAAATTCGAAAGACGCAATGGTTGAAAAAAAAGGGAACCAAGTGGACCTGCACACACCCAAAATACTCATTCACCCGGCGTGCCCGAAAGAGTTTCTGTCAGTTTATAAAAAATGTTAAACTACCAGATGGGTTCGGATCTAATATCAGTAAGAGGGTGACAGATAACAATACTAACATTACTGGTTTGAAATCACATGACTGTCATATTCTCATGCAAAAATTGATATCAACTGAGGTTAGAGCATTTTTGGGCAAAGATGTTTATTCACCAATGGTAGACCTTTGTGCGTTCTTTAAACAGCTCTGCTCCAGAACACTGGTAGTGGAAGATATGAAGAAAGCGAGGGATGCCATTCTTATGATCTTGTGCAGGTTAGAGTTGATCTATCCGCCGGCCTTTTTTGACATAATGGTTCATTTAGTTATGCATTTACCCGATGAAGTGATTCTTGGTGGTCCAGTGTGATACCCTGCAATTTTAGGTTATCACTTTAACTGAACTATAGTTACTTGTACATACTTTTCATGCGTTCTAATTAACTAGGGTTAATTAGGATGAGTATACGTTGCACAGTTATAGGTTAATAACTGCATGAAATGGTAATTCGGGGAACTACCGGACTACGTACACAAGTAGGGAACCCGGAACGTTGGTGACTTGGTAGAATGTGATTATCATAAACTTACATGTTGATATTACGTGCTAATATGTGAATATGTGAACTTACGTGAATAGACGTTAACGGATCGGTAACCGGGACGGGACAGACCGGGATCCAGATATGTATGACGAACGTTTATGTGCATTTTCGAATATTAATGTTTAGGATATTAATATTGAAAGGTAGTTAGTATTGTAGAACAAATAAAATAAAAACTTTGGTTTTTGGTCTTCCCCGCGGAGCGCGGCGGGAAAGGAAACTATCCCGCGGTCCGCGAGGGAGTAGAATATTCAGACGAATAAAAGGGGGGCGCCGCGGTACGCGGCAGACATTAAAAATGCCTCCGCGGTCCGCGATGGAGACAAAAACGTGGAAAACAAGTTTAGGCTCTTTAAAAACGATTTTAAACACCATACTTCTCATAAACACAACCCTAACTGTCCCTAGCAGCCACCATACGAAAAATACACCCCATAACCTCTGCCATGACTATAATCAATCAAGTTTTGGAGTTTTACTTGAGTTTTAATCACCCGAACGAAGAGCTTAGGGTATATTGTTAAAGCTTTTGTGTTTTATCTTCTTTATTATGTTATAAAGCACCATAAACAAGTTGTCCAAGATCTGAAATAAACTTACAAAGATTAAAACATGATTTTTATAAAGGTTTAATGGGTCAAACATGATAGTATGCGATTGTTATTTGGTATATTACATGATATTGCATGTTTTGATGTTTTAGACTTCTAGGGTTGATGAATGATGATGTTTATGATGTTTCACTAGGGTTTTGATCAGATTTGGGTCTTGTTAATGTTGTATGATGTTTGTTGGGTGTTATGGATTGATAATATGCAACTAGGGTTTGATATAGTTGATAATATTTCATGATTAAAATATGGACAGAATCTGAATGTCGATTTGTAGGGTCTGTTACGTGGCTTGCAAGAAATTGTTTTGATCGATTCTTTGCATGAATGTGTTATACATGGTCTTATATTTTTAGAATGGGCAAAATCATCTGATTTGGATGTCGTTTGATATGTTTTTGGAATTTTATTTGATTAGAGGTCATATCAGATTTTCGAAGTTGTAAATTGGGTCAACTTTAAACGATCATAACTTGAGTTTTACAAAGAGTTAAGCTTTGAAATTTGGACAGTATGTCAAAATTGGAAAAACTTGGCTTTTCCAAGTGGATTCACCCCGTTTGGGTGAATACACAATTTTTGGGAATTTTTCTACTAAACTGACCTGTTGTGGAAATTTTCTAGACATAGCTGTGTTGTACGAATTTTAATAATTTTTGTGTTTGGTTTTAAGACAAAAAACAAATATGGATTATCAACTGAATCCCAATGAATACTCAGTAAAAATTTGGGACTTTAATTCATTTGTTAAGTATTTTTAAATAATTCGTTTTTCACAGCGCACAATCTGCCCTAAAAACGCAGATTGTGTACGGGATTTTTATGTGACTATTTGGAGTCTTATATGGTAGGTATTTGACATGAACTTGTATGGACACTTGTATGAGATGTATTTGAGGTACTAAACTGATAATAATCACTATGATCACCAACGGGATACGTAGGACTTACTTGTGCATGTAGAGTCATTAGGTGTCACTACATGGTTTTGAACATTTAAACGTCTTGGACAAACGGGTTATATGGTGTATTGGTTATGCACATATACTCACTTAGTGACATTTGTAATAGGGAGTCGGTAGCATATAATTATTCGTGGAATTTGGATTATTTGCTTGCAACCTAAGGTGAGTTTCACTATTCTTTTCTCAAAAGCATGCGTCTCGGGTTGAGACAACTTTCTAAACTTTTCTAGTTCGGTTTGGGACTACTTTTACACATCCCGGGTTTTGGGGTGCTATGATTCACTAGGTGAATCTACTTTTACTAATTCATGTTTTATGTCATTTTTGAACTAAACACACTCTATCACTCTAAAGTCCTTATTATATTATTGGGTTAATCGCTGGAGGCGAACGGGGTATTAGTTGATAGCGCTATTAGGTTGTGCAGCAACCTCATGCTTGAGGTGCCGGGGGCACGGGCATGAACTTTTGACCACGCTCTTGAGGAGCTGACTGGTGTTGATAGACACTAGTACTAAGGCATCTTAACGTAAGTTAACTCACTGTATGTTCCCAATAATCAGCTGTTTAGTTACAATGAGTGGGTTAGCTACCCCTGGCATATGAATTAGCTGTTGACTTGTTGTTATGTGGTCTGGGAGGCCGACGCTTTTAATTGTTGTTGCATGGTCTGGGAGACCGACGCTTTTACTTGGTCACGTGGATTTGGAAACCTACGCGTTTACTTACTCATTTACCTTACTTAGTGAACTCACCAACATTGTTTGTTGACCCACCATGTATATGCTTTTGCAGGTAGTTAGCTTCCGGTGTCACGATTAGGAAGCACTGCACGTTTCACTGCATTTGGGGGTCTTGGGCATACACGTAATTTACATATCATGCTTTTACGTTTATTTCTACATGGTTTTAATTTGGGCGCGTTGTTTTGCGCATGGTTTCTAAAAGGTTTAAATTTGGCTTACGCTTCCGCAGTTTAACTAAACTTGGTTTTTGAAAACGAACTAAATGGTTTGGGCATTTATAGTTCGTTCGTATGACTTAAGGCTATGGGATCCTGGTATGTCATGCGCCTCGCGGTAAAACCCTCCAGTGGAAATTTGAGGGTGTGACATCCAGTCTATATGAGATTGATGTATCCTTTTGAACGGTATATGAAAAAACTGAAAAACTATGTTAAAAACCCGACAAGGCCAGAAGGTTGTATAGCTGAAGGTTATGTAGCTGAAGAAGCTCTAACATTTTTCTCAATGTACCTGCAAAATGTTAAGACTAAGTTCAATCAGCCTGAGAGAAATGAGGACGCCGTTGTAGAAAAAAAGAAAGTTATGGGTGTTTGAGTCCCAATGCAACCCGATCAGTGCAACGAATGACAAGCTACTTTCAGTTGAGGACAAATTCAAGATAGAATGGTTTGTCCTTGATAATTGCGAAGAAGTCAGGGGCTACATGAAGTAAGTGCTCCTATCCTTTATATATTTACCGAACATCCCAAAAATATAATTAAGACTAATTTTTCTTGCTTTTATACATATTTCTTCAATGTAGTGAATTCAAATCTACACATCCCCAAGATGATATTAAAACTAATTTTCCGGAATGGTTTCAACACAAGGTAATACATATATAACACTCGTTACTATATATTTGTTAGGTAATGCATATATAACAAACAGTATTATTTTAAATTTGTTAGGTCTATAAGATGAAGAAAGAAAGTTCTTCAGAATTCCACCCAGTGTTAGGTTTATGATGGCTTCACGTGATACAAAACGTGCAACGCAAAACTCAGGGGTTATGGTGGAGGGAGAGAACGGTGAGAAATATTATGGCGTATTAGAAGAGATTATTGAGATCGGTTATCCTCATGGGTATATAACTGTCCTATTTCGGTGCAAGTGGTACGATACTCAAGTGGGTGTTACATTTGAAAACAATATCAGCAGTATCAGCACAGAACACGAATGGGACAAAGAAGATCAGCTCATATTTGCTCGACAAGCCAAACAAGTGTTCTACATCCAACGACCATCTCGAGGAAAACAAAGTGATAAACATAGGTGGGTCGTCGAAAATGTTAATCACCGGCGAATTTGGGATCGACCACCACAACTCGAGAATGTTCAAAACGTAGACACTGAGTTAGGCGAGGATGTTGACGTCGTTCACAATAACTCTTCATCTAATATTGGCGTAATTATTGACTTCCACAAATACTTTCAAAACATATCTTCTCATGCTACTCCAGGTGAGAATGCAATGGAAGTTGATGCCCCGAGCAATGACGACAGTGAAGTTGCTGATGCTGGGACATATTATGACGAGGACGATCCCGATTATGGCGACCTGGAGTCTGATTAAAAAACAGTAATTGTTGATGATTTCATTTATTTATTATAATAAATCAATGCTTACTATTTATACTACATTTATTACTTATAATAATGTGACTAATAATTTTTATTTCCTTTTTGCAGGACATTATGACTTCGATTTGGTTTTTGTTTGTTTATTTGATGGCCGCTGTTATGGGCCACGGCGAAGACGGTGCAGGGTAGAGAAAACAACTTAAGAAAGGCAAGGTAGAGATTACATTTGAGGATGCCGCCACCAACATGCCTGTAGGCAAACTTGGCAGCTTCTTCTCCTGGGAGGCGTCCATGTATATATGGCGTGAGGTCCCGTTGGATGTGGAAGGTTGGGATAATGTTTCTGAGAATCATAAAAACAGGCTATTTTAGTTTTTAAAGGTTAGTGATTTGTAAATATATATTCTATATGTTATTTGTTGATTTTTTTTCTATCTGACTAGCTTGTTTTATTTAATTATTAGAGCGAGTTCAAGTTGGATTTCAAAGCTGTTGATGACGATATCCTTGCCGCTAAAAAAAATCAAGGAGGCATTATGGCAGTTGTTAGAAAGCGGTACAGCGACCGCAAACACCAAGCGAATGATTATTATTTGCGGGTGTTGGGAGATGATGGGGATGTGGAGTTAGCAAGGCAAAATCCCCCCCAGGGTATGAAACCGGAAAACTGGTCCCGAGCTATTGATCACTTCTGTACTCCAGAGCATCAGAAGAAGTCTGAAATAAACAAAGCCGCCCGCCAAAAAAAAGTGAACACATACCGAGGTGGAACGAGCTCTTTTGCCAGTCACTGTTACAAAAAGGTACACACACACACACATATACATAGACGATAATGTTTATTTAACTTTTAATGTTAAACAATGCATCGAACGGTATGAAGCATACCGTACTGGACATGCAGGAAGGTAGAGGACGTTTGATACCCCTCAGAATGAAGAGAATTATGTAAGTGTTTATTTATAATCTCTTATATATATATATATATATTTATAATCTATTAAATCACTTTTGTAAAATACAGCACAAGTTAGAGTCACGGGTTGAGTCTGAACGTCAACGGATTGCCGAAGAAGAAGAAGGAGAAGGAAGCAGCTCCCAACAGGTGGATCAAGTTGGTATATATTTGTTTATGTGCGTGTTTAGTTTTCATGTTTTTGAGATTGTTTGTTGGGTTCAAAGTAGGTTAAAACTAATATTATTTGGGGTTTTTGAAGGTTGCTATATTTGAAGTGGTGTTGGGAAGACATCGCAGACATACTCGCGGGATTGGGAATATGCCTTTTCCGAGAGAAAGCCTTCCGCAAGTTACGCCTACGCAATCGATGTTTACACATGTATGTCTTTGTAGATTAAATGTTAGTATTTGACCCGTTTGGTATAAATATGTTTAGTAAATAAGATATTTGACCCATTTGGTATATATTTGTAGTTTACATGTTGATAGTTGACCAGTTTGGTATATATTTGTAGTTATTTGTTGATAGTTGATCCATTTGGTATAAATATGTTTAGTAAATAGGATATTTGACCCATTTGGTATATATTTGTAGTTATTTGTTAATAGTTGAGCCATTTGGTATAAATATGTTTAGTAAATAGGATATTTGACCCATTTGGTATATATTTGTAGTTGTTTGTTAATAGTTGACCCATTTGGTATAAATAAATATGTTTAGTAAATAGGATATTTGACCCATTTGGTATATATTTGTAGTTTAAATGTTGATAGTTTACCCATTTGGTATATATTTGTAGTTATTTATTGATAGTTGACCCATTTGGTATAAATATGTTAGTAAATAGGATATTTGACCCATTTGGTATGTAGTTGTAGTTATTTGTTAATAGTTGACCCATTTGGTATAAGTATGTTTAGTAAATAGGATATTTGACCCATTTGGTATATATTTGTAGTTATTTGTTAATAGTTGACCCATTTGGTATATATTTGTAGTTTAAATGTTGATAGTTGACCCATTTGTTATATATTTGTAGTTATTTGTTAATAGTTGACCCATTTGGTATATATTTGTAGTAATTTGTTAATAGTTGACCCATTTGGTATGTGTTTGTAGTTTGACCCATTTGGTGTGTGTATGTTTGCTAAATGTTAATATTTGACCCGTTTAGTATAAATATGTTTAGTAAATAAGATATTAATTTGACCCATTTGGTATAAATATATTTGTAGAAATAAATTAATGCCATCATAGCGACTCCTCAATTCCAAACGCAATTACTCCAAATGGCTAATCAATTGGTCCAATCTCAAAGCTTTGGAAATCAAGGCGGAAGTGGCAATAGTGGCGATCACGATCACGATGACGATGACGAAAACCAAGACCAAGACGAAGACAAAGACGTTTAGGCAGTTTTGGTATGTTTGTTTAGTTTTGATGGTGTATGCTTGAATCTAATTAGGTTGGTATGTTAGTTTAGTTTGTTCGATATGTTTAGACGAATGTTGGTTAAACTTGGTATGTTTATATATATATATATATATATATATATGTAAATGTTGGTATGTTGGTTAATTAGTTTTGTTATTATTTTGTTTGGTTATGCGTGTGCGGAATAAAGGAACAGCAAAAAAAAAGGTCTTGCCCAGATTGTATAGGAATCTGCCACGTGGAAAAAAATATAAAGGTAAAAGATAATGCCACGTGGATAAATACCTTTAGCGGCAACAGGGGCATTAGGCACAGCCAAAATTAGACAAGATCATTAGCGGCGACCGTCGCTGCTAATGATCATGCCGCCGCTAATGATACATTAATAGCGGCGACAGGCGTCGCCGCTAATATTCCAGTGTCTTGTAGTTATGTATTGGTAATCATAAATTCCTACCCGATTGTAAAATCGCGTCTCTTACCTAACCCAATACTTGTGGGGTATTTTCGGGCATACCCATGTGTTCGGGTATACCCATTAGTTTGTTAAAAGATATTCATTGGGATGTCTAAATACATAATTATATAATGTTTATTTATATAACAACTATTATAAACTAACATATAAATTGTATATATAAGTTTTATCGAAATAAATAATAACTTTACATATTTTAAATAATTCATGTATATACTTCACAACATAAAAATACAAATAATAATATGAAACAAATATTCCAAAAGAAATTTATTTTTTCACATAATGAATCTACTACGATAACTCAATAAAATAAAAATATAAATAAAAAAATTCCAGGTATATAGTTCAGGTAAACAGGTATGTGTTTTCAGGTAATCGATTCGGGTATTACCTAATCCAATACTCGGCCCAAATCCACAAAATTTTTTAAAACTAATCACATACCCGGCCCATACCCGTTAGGTTTCGGGTATACCCGTTGGGCTCAAGTTTTGTTGCCATCCCTAACCACGCCCGCATTCAATAAAGGCTTTCAGTTGCGGACATTAATTTCCATCAAAAGTGGATGTCACTTGTAATTCGTCAGTGATATTTGTCAAAAAAACACGTTGTGGGTAAAGATTTAGTCGATGGATGCTACAAACTACAACTCACTGATGGTAACTGCTTCGACCATTGATGATATGTGTCATGTCAACCTATGTATGCGTTAGTCATGCTTCATTTATTTATTTGACATGATATAACTATCGGAAATCTCATTGTTGTCACTTTAAAAGGCAATGGGGTTTATACTAGTTAGGTACTGATGTGCCGTAATTTTCACATATAAAACATGCATAATTAGTCTCATAATAGAACAAAATTGGGATTAAATTATTGATTTTAGCTACTTAATCATTCCTTTTTGTATTTTTAGGAAGAGTAAATCACTAAAACCATCCCTGTGGTTTGGCCAAATTTGCCACTCCAGCCAAATCCCTTAAAAATTACTTGAACAGTCCTTGACTTTTGAGAAAATAGGCCAAAACAGTCCAACGACTTAACCCAGTTAAGTTTTTGATGTCAAGTCAGGGGCATTTTCGTCAACTCACTTATAATTTCATTTTCTTCCCCATTCTCTTCTTCCCTAATCAGACCCACCACCCACCACCATCTTCGCCTTTCACCACCACCACCACCACCACTACCCACAAACAACAGCCCCTAACCTTCCTTGATTGTATCAAATAACAATAGTAGTTAGTTTTAATTAATAATATTAATCCCATCACAAACAACAGCCCCTGACCTTCCTTAAATTTAATCTACGAGCCCCATAACAGCTTTGTGAGGAGGATAAACAAGCAGCCTCATAACAGCTAATCTCCTATGAACCGACCAAGAAATGTTGAACCTTCCAGTACTACTATGAGCCACTTCTGCATCAAACCATTTCTTGAACACCACTCGTGCAACCCATCCCCTGCATTTTGCACGTCTCTATATTCACTCTGTACCTTCTCTATCACAATCCCCAAGAACTATCATGGCTCTGCTTTCAGATCTTGTTAATCTTAACCTCATAGACTCCACCCCTAAAATATGTAATAAAAGCCCTAATTATGGAAATAGGATAGTGAATGTTTAATTGATTGAGGTTAGTTTTTGATTGTGTAACAGATTAGGTTGTTGGCTGAAAAGAAGCAAAGTCCGTTCAAGGTTAATGGGTTAGTCCTTATTAATACATTAGTTGGATTATTTAGATTGGGTTTATAAAGTTGTTGCTGATTAGAAGTTTCTCAATTCAAGTGGAACCAAAATATAAGTTAAGAACTTACAGTGAGAGATCATGTCATGATAACCAGAGTTGTCGGCGTTCAAGCTCCGGCCAAGCACCGATACCCCCCAATCCTTGCTCCAAAACCGTAAGCCTTTATGCTGTTTTGTTCGTTTTTACCTCTGGTATAAAAGCCCCATGTTTAATTTGGATTACAGGGGCTTAGTCGAGGTGATTAAGAGCTAGGGTTCCTAGAGTTCTTATAGGGAAGAAGGGGACTTAACCAGATTACCTGGGTTAACTGGGTTTAAAAATAGTACGTGAGTTGCCGAAAATGCCCCTGATTTAACGTCAAAAACTTAACTGGGTTAAGTCGTTGAACTGTTTTGGCCTATTTTCTAAAAGTCAAGGACTGTTCAAGCAATTTTTAAAAGATTGGGCTGGAGTGGAAAATTTGGCCAAACCACAGTGACGGTTTTGGTAATTTACTCTTTTAGGAAATTGGAGCTCGAAACCGAAACAAGTGATTTTCGGGTAAAAAACAGCTAAAAATCAGAGATTCCGGAGGATACGAGACTCGCAGCATGCTTCCCGTATTTGTCAAGACCTTCCCGGGACTTAAATGATGATAAATTGGCCCAGAATTGACCCAGCACGCCCATGCTCACTTGCACAGAGGTCACGCACAATAGAAGACAACGCAGCTAACTTGGGAGACAAGAAATCCAGCTTTGGCCATTTGCACGCCCGTGCCAGACATGAAGTACAGATAGAGCTGATATGCAGCAACAGAACGTACGTGGGGCAGCGTGCACTCCCGTGCAGCCTCTGGCAGCTCTATAAATAGCAAGCTCACCTCAATCATTTGTCATTCCTTATTGTGCTTCTTGGGCCGACTTCCAAGCTTCTTCCAGAGATTTTAGGGTCTTATGGGAGGCCTTAGGGCCATCCTAACATTCCACCAAGGTTAGGCGTCGTCCTACCTTGATTATTGATGGAGAGGCTAAAACCCGAGTGTTAATGTAATTAAAATGGTTGGTTTTATTGTATTTTGGATGATTATATAGCTTGAATAAGATAACTACGCGAATTCATGGATTTGTAGGTTAAATATGAAGATTGGACGTGTTTTGGAGAAAATTCATTAATTGGACCTGAAGATTAAAATGGATGACATGATAGAGGGTTGGAAGACGAAAACGTGGCCGAAAACGGTGAAGGAAATGGAGTTATAATGAAGAAGTTATGCAAGAAACAAGGATTTTCCCGAAAGCCTCTGACGTAAGTTACGCCAGCAGCGTAGGTTACGCTAGCCTCTGGGAGAATTTTGCCAGGCCTGTTCTGACGTAACTTACGCCAGCAGCGTAGGTTACGCCAGACTCTGACGGGGAAAACACTAAAAAGGCAAAAATTAGGGTTTTGAAGCATCTCTTCCATTCTAAACAAGAGGAGGCGACTAGAGGCCATCAAGGGATCGATTTTTAGGCTTCTTCCACCATTCCAAAGCATTCAATCCATTCATAATCATCAACCATGCAATTCCCCATCAAGATTGAAGATCAAATCAAGAACATGAGTGGCTAATCTTTTCGTGGTTTCCTCCGGGTGGAGGATTCTTGTAAGTGGATGATTATTTTTAGTTTTTCTTTGTATTTGAGATTAGCAATCTAAGCATTCGATGCTTTTTGCTTGGTAATTTATTAGTTTGATTTGTAAACGGTTGATTTTTATCTGAAACCTAGTTTTGATTCTTTCAATTCCCGAGAGTTCTAGTAATTGGGATATATTAGATAGGGATTAGGTTTGGTAATCTTCAATTGATAACCGTGCGATAACCTTTCATTGTTTTGCAATCAAAGTACTTAGTCCTCGTTTATCACAATCAACTAATTAATTATCTTAATCATGTCTATGTGATTTTCTCAATAAAAACTAATTACTTGAAGCCACTTTGAATCCAAAACCTGGAGGAATCACCTTTTCTCCAATTGTTACATCTTAATTTTTATTTTGTTTTCACAATCAAACTCTCAAACAACCGAAATTACTTTTCTTGCAACTAGTTAATTACTAATAAATTAAGTAAACCAAACACTTTCCACAGTACTCCTCGTGGTTCGACACCTGACTTACCCTATCTAATAAGGTAATAAGGAACTGATTTTAATCTTATTTTTGACTGACCCTTCGACATCGGTCAATTATCATGGCCAAGAACGGGATCGTAGGAATAGTTCATGCAATAAAATAATCGAGGCTCGTGAGGTTTGCATTAAATACATAGCATCAAGATGTTGGAAGGCTTGTCTATGAGCAGCCATATTCTTGTTTTGATCATTTATTATGGTTGTATCTTTCTATCTCCGAACCCACTTCGATTTGTAGACTTTTATTATTAGTAGTAGTTTATTTTTAGTTATTTGGTGTGTTATCTTCTTAACTAATTCTTGTTTGTTTATCTTTGTGATAGGTTCAACTAGTGATTAACTTGATAAATCTAAAACAACCCTAACTTAAATAATAAATTAACTATCATGGGTTTTGATCGGCTTTTGATAGTCTCGAGCTAGATCCTAGGCAAGGAAACCGATAGTGAGACTGATCCTTCGGGCTTCTGATATCCAAACCGGGTTCGAAGGAATGACTTCTGACGTGGACCAGATCCGAGTGACACGTTTCTGGTTCTTACCAGATGTATGAGTGACTTTCTTGGCAAAGGGAGGATTCCCTACGGGTGCACCAGTGATCTTCGGATTGCACACCCTTAGGATTATGTTCCACCTTTGTTAAGACTTCATTCATCTCGGGAGGTTACGGGCTGGGTTTGTCACTTAATCACTAAACCAAACTTAAATTTATCTGATCAATAAATTATTAAGTTGTCACTTGTAAGATAAATAAAACAAGAATACTTTAATCTAGTTTTCGTCATTCTAAAGCCGTTAACCAATGGAGGATACACTGGCCCCTAAGATGACTGTAAGAGAGACTATTCGGTGTTCAAAATCCGTCTCCTATGTGGGGGGTACGCTGTCACGAGGGCTAACTGTAAGACAGATCTTTCGGTATGAAAGTGAGAGCTAGGTGAGGTGGACCAAGCCTTTACTATAATTTATCAAGATAATTTAGAGGACAAGTGCTTAAACGAGCGGCTTGTCGGTGGTTCGGGCAGTACCTGACATGCAGGACTCAAACGGTGGCAATACAAATCTACAGAGTTATGCGGTGATGCGCAACTTGGACACACCACTTATCAGTGGCGTCATTTCACCCATAATCCGGAGCCATACTTTCCAAAGAGCTGCATGGCGATGCGAGTTAGACCAAGACCGAATGTCAACAGGAGAACGACGGCTTACGGGCTAGTAGTCCGAAGACACCTTTATGGGGACTCGTACACTTCACTTGTGCGTGACCCATAGAGTTGCCAGAACGTCATCCCTTATATATTTCTTTTCTCATCCCCAACTCTGAAGGGACCGTTCTCCCATGTCCTCCTCTTCAATAATTAATCTTAACACTACTACTATAATAAATTTAACTACTTATGTGCATGTTTGCTATCCCTACTATTTTTATCTTTTTATTTTCAAAACCAAAACCTTTTTCAAAAACCATTTTTTTTCTTTTAGAACCCATTCGTTTTATTTTCTTTTTCAAAACCCGATTAATTAATGTGATGAAAGGTTGAGTATGGGAAAGTGTGTTCTCTAGGAATACGATACTCGGTATTTACCGTAGAAAACTATACTATACGCGTCAGGTTCTCTACCTATGTGTTGGTTTTAGTTTCTAAGTAATTATCGTTTACTTATTAATTTAAAATTGTTTAACGGTTTAGTAAAAATTAATATTTTTCTTAAACCAATGTTTTGGAATTAAAACACCAAGTTTTTGGCACCGGGAAAAATGATATCTTTTATAAATACTAAAACTAGGCACATCAGGTACGAGCAACAATTTCTTGCATGGTGATCTCGATTAAGAGTCCTCCCTCGGACGTGACTTTATTTTCACACTATCAACTTTTGAAACTTCAAGTTTCTTTACAGCTTGAAACAAACTTCCAGGCAATCGTTTGAGAAGCTATCCGACATTGTTAAATCAATAAGGCCATGTGGTATGCTAATGTTTAATCATTGTTTTCAGAATCCATGGGTGATGCCATTGTACATGTGGCAGTTTATGTCGATGACATCTTAGAGACCGGTAATGATGAAAATAAAATGCCCAGTTTGAATTTTTCTAATTTCACACCCCGCTAAGGAGGAAACACGGGGATGTAATTCGAAAGGTTTTCAAGCACAAGGTTCGAGCAACACATAAGATGTAAATTAAATATATACCATCAAAAGATATTCATTGTCACAAATTATTAAGAGAAATATAACATTGTCTGAAAAACCATTGTTCAAATGCAATGATATAATAAAGCTAATAGTAACGTAACCCATCCAGTGATGGTACCACAGAGTGCATGCTCAAACCCTTCTCTCAAGTCTCCACCCCGCATGGTCAATTACCTGAAAAAATGCATAAAAAATTTGTCAACATAAAGTCGGTGAGTTCACAGGTTTTAATGTACTATGTAAAGTGCTCGTGAAATTCACGTATGACCAATCATAGGCTAGCTAAGCGAATGATTTCATGCAAACCATGAGTCCCATAACCAAACCTCTTGACTGTTGTGCCTCGCGCATTGTACAATAAAGACAACATATATATAGTGGAATACTAACACTCTTTTGTATGTAACCGGTTAGAAACCGGTTAGAGCGACTAACCAAGAGTGGGGGTGTCAATCTCAATAGATCTATTTAAGTGTTCCATGGCTTTTGATAGGTAATGGTTATAGTGTAAGTGTAAGTACGAGGACTGTTGAGCCATGAACTGAATGTCTCATGTTCCACATGGTAGTCACGATAGAATATCACACAAAATGAAATGTACTAGAAATGTAACATGTTCATCCCCCGAAAATGTAAAAGTAGTAAAATGGGGCCGTGAAACTCACTTGATAACAGTACGTGTGGTCTGGTAAAGCTGAGAAGTGAAGTAACTACTGTGCGGATAATGATTGTCCAATGATTATCAAGGACATAGTAAGTTGTACGTTCTTGTCGTTTATCATACAAGTTGTTCACCCGACTTGTGGACCCTTGTGTTAGTTACATGTTGGCCATAGTTCTTGCACGTGACAATTATTACTTGTTTCATATGTACTTTGTAAAATATACGGTTTCGAGAAATCCAGGCGTTTTATTGTAAAATTGTATCCATTGTGAACAAAGTGGACCCCACATGTCATCATGGGTTATGAATTGTTCCCAATCTAACACGTGTGGTCGTTTTATGGTAAAACGAGTGTTTTAACATATGTTTATGCCTTTCAAAGTCCAAAAGTGGTTTTAACACATGTTGTGGTTGAGTTAACATACGTTATCATAGCCTAGCCGAATTCTTTCATTAATCATGCACTAAACCCGATCGTTTTAAGTATCCAACACAACTTGTTTGTGTTTACCCATGAACGTTTTAATGACTATGGGTGTGTGCTAGTGTGTTATTAGGGAATCGGAGTATATTTATTCCCAAAACGTGTTATAATGTCGAGTATGTTTATATGTATATGTTATGGTTCAAAATCGGTTTCTTGACACATATCAAAGCCGAGAGAGGTTTACAAACATGGATCACAATGTGGGTGTATGATGGGTGTCACCTATGTGTGTGGTTAGTTCATGTACGTGTGAACCATATGTGTTTGAAATCAATTATCCATAAATGAAACAATGTCTTTAAAACTCATCGACTTATTGTGTGATTAACCGATTACGAGATGGTCAAGAGTCGAAGGGTCGGGAGGACATAAAAGGGTCGATTGTTTTTAAGTTACAAGTAATGATGATGGTGAGTTGATAATGTACCTACTAGATGCAAGAAGATGGTCGAGTGCTTGGACCTTCGGCTTCCTAAGTGAGCTCCCAACTTTTTGATTATTGTGGCTTGAAATGAATAATGGTTAAGGTGTTTGTAGGGTGGTGATCGGCTAAGAACTAATCAAGAGGGAAGAAATGTTTGTGTGTGAAAATGAGGGTGATCATGGGTCCTTTATATAGGTGATCAAGTGATGTGGGTGACAAAACAAATATGGTAATCCTACCCTTCTTGATCAATTCATTGTTTAGGGAAGTTAATCACTGCTTAGTGCAAGAACTTGTGTAATGTGTCATGCATGCTCTTGGATGTGGGCCGATTTGGATGGATAAAACAATAAGGGGAAGTTAACGTGACTTGGGAAGTGAGTTCATGGTTGGCTTCTAGTTTAGTTTAGTGTATATTGACAACCAAAACATGCATGTTCTTTCCTTTTCTTTCTTTGGCCGATCGTGAATGGGTAGAAACACCAAATAGGAAGTTGATCAAAGGTAGTTAAGTGTATATGTAGGTGGACACTAGCCGAATTAGGGAAATGGAAAGGTGGATAGTGACTTTTCATGGTACAAAGGTTTGTCTTATATATCAAACAAATGGTGTGGGTGTGGGGTGGCATCATCATCAGCCGAAAAGGAATGGAAAGAAGGGTGATGGAGACTAGTCTTTGAGATAAAGACTTGTCCCTTACATGATGATGGTGATAGTTCTTCTTTTTTTTTCCTTGAATCCGATTGGTGTGGAGTATTTGTAGGAAAGATCATGATCATAATAGGGTGGTTAAGTTAGATGTCCATTGCTATTTTGGTATAAGAACTTGACAACTATTTGAAAGGGACATGAGGTTGCCTATGTTTAGTGATTGTTAGGATCTGAGTTTGATTGTTTTGATAGTTTAGATGAATAATGAAATAAATGAAGTGAAGTATAAATGGAAAGTGCAGCGGAATGATAAACTGTAAATCAAAACAAGAGAATAAATGTTTTTAATCGAAAGCTTTCATTAATTGAAAGATTACAATTGTACAAGTACTCCCCCTCAGCCTGATCACTCAGTGAATGTTTGTCTAAGAGAATGATTCAAGTGATGAATAGAACAGTACAATCACTGTTCTATTTATAGACAAATCTAAACCTCTGATGATCTCAGCTGACGTCACCTAAGACAGCGACCTCTAACAGAATAACAACATAAAACATCTGCTAACTAACAACTACTGTTACATTCAAAACACTGCTAATATAAAATGCTGTAGAGGAAAGCTTTGATGGTCTTGTATCATCTGTTGGATCCAAAGTGTTGTTGGTTCCAACAGACCTTTAGTCTTCAGTACTTTGATCAGCAGTTATTTCTTCATCAGATCTTTAGTCATCAGTTGTTTATTCAGCAGACCTTTGCAGCAGCAGTTGTTGTCATCAGTTGTTTAGTGTAGCAGTTGTTAGGATCAACAGTCTTTTGGGAGAAGTATCTTGAAACTACTGATTATTCAAGGATCAATTAAGTAGAATATTTGGCTTTCTAATCATCTGTTCTTCTCCAGGTCAGCAGACCCAACAGGAAAAGGGATGATTTGGGTAAGGATCACACATAGAGTTGAGATGATCATAAAAGAAAGGCCTTGTTTGGTGTAATTATGGATTATGGTGAGATTTGGATATAATGGCATGCATGTCTAATGAGGACAAAATGTGTGAAAATGACTTATGATGGTTTGCCTCTTCTTGTTCTTGTTCTTCGGCCGAATATAAGGAGGATCAAGGGAATTGTGGCAAGTGATCATGCATTGGACTAACCTCATGACATAGAAGCATGACTAATTAGTGATAAAACGGTCTACACTAGGCTTGGCAAAATAGATATGTGTATGTACATGGATATGGCCGACGATATGTATGTAGTTGTGTGTGTACATGATGCGTTATTGATAATTGTGATCATTCATGGTATGGGAATAGATTTCGTGTGTTAGCATATACCCATACGTGTAGTTATAGTGAGCTGATATAAGGTGATGTAATAATAATACATATGTTAACTATCGATGAACACGTGTTTTCAGCTAATAACATTGGTTAACATAGAATAAAATCAATCATCCGTGCCAAAATATAACTTAGTTTTATTTAGGTTACAAAAGTGCTTTTTGACGATATTAACATGTGTTAACTTCCACAAGTTATGAGTTCCTGAACACATATTATTGAATGTTATTAGTTCTCAACCACATGTGTTGTTGTGTGATCTTAACTCAAGTTAACACATGTTCGTGTTCTAGATAATGTTCCATGATTCTTGTGTGTTATGTCCATATGACGTATTGAGAATTCTTTGGTTTTTGAGTGGAATTGTTTAATTTCCCACATAAATGTTGTCATGTGTATTGTTGTTTTGCTTGTACGTGGTAACCGGGCATCCGGTTGCTCTGTTGAGCGTGTGATTGGCTTGATTGTTCAACGCCAATTGTCTTGTACATTTCGGGTGTTGTATGCGTAAACGGATTGTCTATTGCATTTCTACAATAACCCAAGCTTTACTAGACTGGGGGTATAGTGTGTGTAAGATGTCTAATCATGAACATGAAATGACAGAAATAAGTAAACTGCGTACGGATGTTGACCTGGACCGTTGACTGGTGTCACATTCTCCCCTTGTTTTTGGAATTTTGTCCGTGAAATCGAGTTTTCTTACTGGTCTCAGCAGTCTTGGGAAAAAGAGCAGGGTACTTGCATTTCATCTAGTCTTCACGTTCCCATGTAAATTCGGGTCCGCATTTTGCATTCCATCTGAATTTGACAAGTTTTGTTCGGCTCCTTCTCAATTTCTGGACTTGTAGATGCACGAAGTGCGACTAGTGATTGGATCTACAAGTTAACATATGTTAGAATGTGCTGATGGGTAGAAAGTGGATAAACTGGGCGAAGGTAGAAGGTTAATGGGCGAAGGTAGAATGGAATCACATAAAGTAAATCAGTTAGTTCTTTCGGGGGACCCAAGCCTGAGTCTTGGGTCTTGGAATATCAGCTTGCAAAGAAACATTCTCATTAACAATTTGTTTTGGATCAATCTTTTTCGGATTGTTCAAAACAGTTTCCTTTTTCTCATTTGATTTTGAAGTTGAGGCACCTGGAGAACCATTTGGTGTCCAAGATTGTTCAGTTCTTTTTAAGATACGAATCTGAGACTTTGGGTTCTCAGTCGTTTTGTTGAGATAAACTCAGAGCTGATTTGGACCTATTTTTGATCAAAATACATCTGTTTTTGAATGAAAATGGTTTTTGAGTGTTTTTGATTGATTTGAAGTTGAATTTGTGGATAAAATCTAAAATTCCAAGAATTAAAGTTGTTCCAAATCAATTCCGAATCAAAACCTGATAAAGATCATTCAAATCCACAAACTTTTGAAAATCAGAGATCAAAATAACCGTTTTTCAAAGTGTAACCGTTTTTCAGATTGAAAATGGGCGAACCTGGAACATAGTGGGCGAACCTGACTGTTTTTGGGCGAATCTGTGTCAATTTTGGTCGAACCTGAGCAATTTCTGGGCGAACCTGAAAATCTTGTTTGAATTTTTCACTTTCGGGTAACATTTTCCACATTCGATTCGTCGGGCGGGCGAACGTGGAATTAAACTGGTCGAACCTGGAAGCTTTTGGGCGAAAGTGGAAAGGGTATTAGCTGATTTTATTTTCTGGTGAATTTCTACATTCGGGTGATCTGATTTTGGACGAACGTAGACAGAAAGGGACGAAAGTAAAGCAAAAAGGGGCGAACCTAGAAGTGTTTTTGGAAAATTTTTCTAAGTGTTGGATTTTTCGAAGTTCGTGATCATGTGGAATTTTCCAACTACCCCGAGACCAGCAACGACACAACCACAACAGCAAGTGATGGACCCATGGACAGTGGCAGCACAAAAGACGAGCACACAGTCTTCGCAACCGATTAACTACATGGCGATGACTAGCTCGATGCCTCAAAGTGTGACACCTCCAGCACCACAACCTGACTACTGGGGAGTAGCAGCAGCGGTGGTAAATACTCAAACCTCAAATGCTATTTCTACACTAATAAATGACTTATCTTCAGGTAGCGGGAATCGGCCACCTAAGCTCATGGAGATACAAGAATAATCAGTGGCAGAAAAAGTTCAAGATCCACTTGGAAGGCATGGGAGTGGAGGGTGCAGAGGCATGGAGTATGATTGCTCGAGGTTACACACCACCAGTTTTGGAGAACACCGGTGAACCAGTTCCATTGGAGAGTATGTCTGAGGAGGAGAAAAAGAAGTTTGCTGTGGAGAAGAAAGCTTATTCCCAGTTGACTCAGGCAATCACAAACGATCTGTTGCATCAGTTTGGGACATGCACTACATCTAAGGAACTATGGGATATGCTTAAAAGGAGGCATGATGGGAATGAGAAGACTAGAAGTTTAAGGATGGATGAATTACGAAAGGAGTTTGAGAATTTTTCTTATATTGGCAATGAAACTTTAAAAGAATTAACTCCTAGATATAGTCATTTGCTAACTGAATTGTCAAGTTATGGTATACAGATTCCTATGACAACTTTGGTGGATAAGTTTGCAGATGCTCTACCACCATACTGGGATCAGCATGTGGAAGTTCTCAGGGAGAAAGATTCATACCAATACTGGACTATTCATGAGTTTGTGCAGAAGCTGGAAAACAAAGAGATGGAAGAGAAGAGGAAAGCTAGAAGATCACAGATTCCTCAGAATCCTAGCTTATATTTTGGAGGCACTTCAGTTCCAGTTAGTAACTCAAGTTCAGGTGGATTAGTGGCACCACATGTTGCTTGCATTTCCAATGTTATGGAATCACCAAAACCTACCATCAACTACATGGCACAAACCTCATCCTACTCACAACCACCACCTCCACAACAACAATACAACAATTCCTACATTTCACCATTCTCACCAATGCAACAAGCAGCTTTTTATACTGCTAGCCAATCTCAACAACCAATGAACCAAGTTACTCAACCTAATCAACAACCGGTGGTTTTGAAGACTTCTAACTTGGGAAATGTGACGGTTGAAGTTGCTCAGCAACACATTGCACTAGTCTCTGCAATGGTTTCATCTTACAATGGGTTGGTTGCTAGTCAAATTGGGAACAACAACTTGACCAATGAAGACTATGCACAGATTGATAAAGAAGAGATGGAATTGATTGATATCCAGTGGGCTTTTGCAAGCATTATGAGAAGAGCAACAGAATTTATTGAGAAGACGGGTAGAACAGATTTGGGAACTTCTCCTAACACAACCTATGGGTTCAACAAGGAGAAGGTTACTTGTTTTAAATGTGGAGGGAAAGGTCACTTCAAAAGGGAATGTACCCAGCCACCAAAACAAGGTAATAGAAACCCTTTCAATGCAAGCTACCAGAATCGTCAACAACAAAACCAAAACCAAGTTTCATATCAAAATAACAACAACTACCAAAACCGTCAAAATAACTCTAACAACAACCAAAACAGACAACCAAACACACCAAACCAGACTCAAAACCAATCACCTACCAACACTAACCGAACAGTCATACCGATTACCACACCTAATGAGACACAACAGAACACCAATCAGAATCAAGCATTGATGATTCAACAGGATGAACGGTTTGATTGGTCGGGTTTGCAAATAGGTGTTGAGGAGATCACAACTGGTGGCAATGTGGCTTGTGTTGCTTGCCAGGTTGATATTGAAGAGTCGGTGATAGTTAATGAGAAGGAAGAAACTGAGGTTGAAGTTGATGTGTCTGAGGCTGAAAAGGAAATGGAGATTGAACCTGTTGAGGTTAAGGCTGAGGATGCTAATCCTGGAGTGGTGATTGACACTGTTTCTGATGTTCCTGAGGAGTGTGAATCGGTTTATTCAGATTCAGACAGTGAATCGGATACAGAAGCAAGTGTTACATCTCTAGATGATGACATTGATCAGTTGCTAGCAGAAGCTGATTTTCTGATGACGAGGAAGTCGTGCATTGCTGATGATGCTTTCACCAAGATTGACTACTCCAAGTTTTTCGCTGGAAAGGAAGCTCATTTTGCTTTGATGGCCATGACTGATCCGCCAAAACCTGTAAGTTCTGAGTGTAGCACTGATATTACTAGTGATAAATATTGTGGTACGTGTGATAGATTGACAGAGGAGAACAAACAACTCCGTGTTCAACGTGATAGTGCTATCATGAACTGTCAATCTACTCGCAAAGAATTGCATGCTTTCAACAAAGTGTTAGATGGCTATAAAAAGGACATTTCTGACTTGAAAAACACTCTTTCATTAAAACAACTTGCAATTAATAATTACATAAATGAAATTGAGAACACCAAGTTGGAAATGGCCGCCATCAAGTGCTTTGCTGAAAAAGTAAACAAAAAGTTGGAAAGTTATAAGCACATTGCTTACGTGGTAGACCACATCATTGATGACCAAACCACTAATTACAAGTCTGTGCCATCTCCGGTGCTTTTTGAAAACCATAATTGTCATCAAGTGACACCGGAGAGCTCAGTAAAATCAGTCTCATCGTCGGAAAATGAATCTAATACCTCGAGTATTGGTGATCCACATTCCGATGTGAGGCCGATTTTAGGTTTCAATGATGAGGGTGTTACTGCTGAAAGTATTGATTCAGACTCTGAGAGTGATGATACTGGTAATGTTCAAACTGTTAATGCATGTGAAATTCCAAAAGAAAATCACATCATTACAAATGAACCAGTTTCACCATCTCAACTTGTGCATCCGATGGCAAATGCTCATCGTGAGAAGAAGTCTGAAAAGAATGTGGTTAAGAAAGATCTTGAGAAGAATGTTAAGAATGAACCGTGTGACAAACCTGTCAAGGTGTTTTATCGGATGGAAGGATCCGATAAGATCATCTCTGACGAGGAATTTCCAATCAAAAATGCTAACTATGCTAAAATTGATAAAATCTGGCAAGAAAGCACTATTTGGTTCCCAAAACATGAGAGAACAAATGAAATACCACCTGCCATTTTAAAGAAATTGTTTTTGGATGTTCCTCAAGAACCAAAGGTCCATGTCACAGAGTTCATTAGACCCAAAAACAGAGCTAACGGTTTTCATGAGCCTACTTACTCAAAAGGGCCACTCCCTGAGAGTTTGAGGAATCAACAGTATAATGATCAATATCCTGTTAGATCATTTGCTCAACCGAATGCTCCAAATGTTTTTGAAGAGTACCGTGCATGCTTTAAATGCGGGGAGCGAGGGCATTTACTTGCTCAGTGCCCGTATGTAAGGCATAAGAGGCACGAGGTTGAAGTGAGGAATTCCATGAGGAAACCAATTGATCATTATGTTCCACCACACAGACGTGTTGTTCCTCAACAAAAACAGTTTTATAATCAAAACAATTTTTATCAAATGAGGAACAATCGTCCAGTTCAATATGATCGCAGAAATCGGATTGCTATGGAACAATCATGGAGAAAACCAGTGGTGAACACAACAAATGATAGGCAAAAGGTTTCACCAAAACCGATTGTCAAATCAAATGTTGGACCTAAGTCTGTTAAATCAGATAAGGTAACTAAGAAAGTTTCATTTGCGAACAATGTTCAGAAACCGACTGAGAACCCAAAGTCTCAGATTCGTATCTTAAAAAGAACTGAACAATCTTGGACACCAAATGGTTCTCCAGGTGCCTCAACTTCAAAATCAAATGAGAAAAAGGAAACTGTTTTGAACAATCCGAAAAAGATTGATCCAAAACAAATTGTTAATGAGAATGTTTCTTTGCAAGCTGATATTCCAAGACCCAAGACTCAGGCTTGGGTCCCCCGAAAGAACTAACTGATTTACTTTATGTGCGCAGGGAGCTTCAGCTGGCCCTATTAGCAGTCTTTGGATTGTTGATAGTGGAGCTTCAGGCCACATGACAGGGGATCTTGCATAGTTATTCGATGTGAAAAATATCAATGGTGGATATGTCGCATTCGCTGGAAATAAAGGTGGATATATTACTATGGAGGGGAGCGTGAGTAATGGAATAGTGAGCTTTGAGAGGATATCGTATGTGAAGCAGATTGATTATAATCTGTTGAGCGTCAGTCAAATTTGTGATAAACAATTCACTGTGCATTTTGATGACAAATCCTGCTATATTCTCAAACCGGGTTTCAAAATTCCAAAGGAGTGGATAATGTTGAAGGCACCTCGCGTCAACAATCTCTATATTCTTGATATGTCCAAGGCGATGACATCACAGGGGCAAATTACATGTTTTCTATCCAAGGCGACCGAGAAGGAATCGATAATGTGGCACCGAAGAATGGGGCACATTCATCTGAGAAAAATGAATCAACTTGTGAGGAATGGACTTGTCGATGGAGTAAACGTGAAACATTTCCATCTGAATGACAAGTGTGTAAGTTGTAAAAAGGGGAAGCAACACAGACAGTCCCACAAAGTGAAGAAAGTTAACTGTGTTGAGATGCCACTTGAGCGATTGCACATGGATCTATTCGGATCGGTCAAGCGCAAAAGTCATCTTGGGGAGCTTTATTGTTTAGTTGTCACCGACGACTACTCAAGATTTTCATGGGTGATGTGTTTGCAGAATAAAAGTGACACCTTTAATAACTTGAAAGTTCTGTTCACTCGATTGGAGAATCTCTACAACTTGAAGATAAAGAGAATTCGGAGTGATAATGGGACGGAGTTCAAAAACGCCAAGATGGATGAACTTTGTGAAAGCAAAGGGATACATCATGAATATTCGGCTCCGTACACCCCACAACAGAACGGTGTTGCTGAACGAAAGAATAGGACTCTAATTGAAGCGGCTAGAACAATGCTTGCAGACTCAAATCTTCCGGTAATGTTCTGGAACGAGGCGATTTATGCAGCAAATTATACACTCAATCGGGTTCTAACAGTGAAGAAGTTTGGTAAAACATCTTATGAGCTGTTACACCGACGAAAGCCGAACTTAGAGTATCTAGAACCTTTTGGGGCACCATGCACGATGTTGAATCCAAGCGAGAAGTTTAGTCCTAAAGCTGAAGAGGGATACTTTGTTGGATATGCAACCCCGCTCAAACGGGTATACAACAAGCGAACTCGTCGGGTGGAGGATTGGGCTAACGTGGAAGTTCAACGGTATACTCAAAATGTGCAAGGGACGGGTCCTGATTGGATGTTTGATTACAAAGATTTCTTTGAATCATTCAATCTAGATAGCTTGGTTGAAGAAGCTGTTATCAGATTACTTTACGAGTGTGAAAACGCGACGACTTCACCGTTGGTGCGTCCGATCACCGTGAACCCCCTACCAGCTTCTAATGATACCAATGCTCCTATACAAGAGGAAGAAGTGTTTCAAGAGGCTTCAACTTCATTAGACTCTTCAGAATCTGAAGATGAACAATTTGAAGAAGTCATTCTTGAACATGCAGAAGAACCAGAGGCACCGCCAGTGAACCCAACTCCAACTCCAGATGTTGCTTCATCGTCTAACACGGGTCATGATCTGGATGCTATAGAGAACTTGATTACTCAGACGGGAGTTATTGTACCTGAATATCCGGAATCTCGGATTCATCGTATTCACCCGCTGGAGCAAGTTATCGGTGATCCTGGAAGCAGTGTGATGACCAGAGGGCAGCTGCGAAGTGTTAACTCGCCAGAGAGTTTTGGTGCTTTAGCTTTATATGCCAAAATTCAACAATCTGGTAGTCAAAATGATTGGTCGTTTGCGTGTTATGTGTCGCAGGTAGAGCCAAGGACATACAAGGACGCTTTGAAGGAGGATGCCTGGGTTGAAGCAATGCAGGAGGAGTTATTACAATTCCAGAAATTGGGAGTTTGGACGCTCACGGATTTGCCGCCGGAAAGAAAGAAGATAGGCACTAAATGGGTGTTTAAGTGCAAGAAGGATGATCGTGGGGTTATTGTTCGTAATAAAGCCAGATTGGTCGTGCAGGGATTCCATCAAATCGAAGGGATTGATTATAACGAAATCTATGCGCCTGTAGCACGCATTGAAGCTATTCGGATGTTTCTTACGTTTGCTTCCTATAAGAAGTTCAAAGTATATCAAATGGACGTCAAGAGCGCATTTCTGTACGGGAAAGTCAAGGAAGAGGTTTATGTCGGGCAGCCACCAGGCTTTGAGGACCCAATCCACCGGGATAAGGTCTACGTGCTGAACAAAGCTTTATATGGCTTGCACCAGGCTCCGAGACAGTGGTACGAGGAGCTAAGTACATACCTCGTCACAAAAGGATTTAAGCGCGGACTCGTCGACTGCACCCTATTCACGAAGAAGACAGGGGATGATTTGCTTCTGGTGCAGATTTACGTTGATGATATAATATTTGGTTCAACTAACGAGCTTTTATGCAGGGAGTTCGAAACTGTCATGCAGGAAAAGTTCGAGATGAGCGCAATGGGGGAGATGCAGTTTTTCCTAGGCTTGCAGGTGGACCAAAGACCCACGGGGATCTTCATTCACCAGACGAAATACGTATCCGATATCTTGAGCCGGTTCCAGATGGAGGATTCTAAGCCGATGGATACCCCGATTCAACCCAATCACGGGATTGGAGTGGACGCTAAGGGGGAGCTGATTGACCCATTTACATACAGAGCAATCATCGGATCTCTGATGTATTTGACGGCGTCTCGACCAGATATTATGTACGCAACGTGTCTCTGTGCTCGCTATCAATCGAAGCCGAAACAAAGTCATCTGACGGCGGTCAAGCGTATCCTTAGATATCTGAAGGGTTGTCCCTCAAAAGGACTTTGGTACCCTAATGATGATAATTTTGATTTCATTTCTTTTAGTGATGCAGATTGGGGCGGCTGTGACAAGGATAGCAAATCCACTACAGCTGGTTGCCAGTTTTTAGGGAGCAGGTTAGTCACCTGGCAATGTAAGAAGCAGACTTCCGTGGCGCTGTCTACCTGTGAAGCCGAGTACATTGCAGCCTCGAGTTGTTGTTCGCAAGTGCTCTGGATCCAACAACAGATGGTGGATTACGGTTTGCAGTTTCTTAAAACCCCTATATACTGTGACAACGAAGCCGCTATCGCATTAACTAAAAATACTGAAAATCATTCTAAAGCGAAACATATCCGGATCAAATACCATTTTATCCGTGATTGTTACACTAAAGAATTGATAGATATGATCAAAATTCATACTGACTACCAACGTGCAGATTTGTTTACAAAAGCTTTTGACAGATCCCGCTTTGAATATCTTTTAAAAGTAAACAACATAAAGGAAAAACAGGACTAATCGGTACCTCGGTTTATCGCTTTTTAGTTTTAGTTTTTAATATTTTGCTAATTGGGAATTTCTCTTTGCTAATTGGGAATTTCTCTTTACTATCGTAATCCTCAAAGAAGTTGATGCTTTCGAGGGGATTGTTTAATCCTCAAAGAAGTTGATGCTTTCGAGTGGATTGTTTCTTTCAAATTTTTGTTTTATTGTTTTTCAGAAAAATTAAAAACCCAAAAATATGTTCTTTATTTTAGGGGGAGCTATTTTATCAGAAAAACCAAAAACATTGAAAAATTCAAAAAGACCTAAAAATTTTAAAATCCAAAATGATTTCCTGGATAAAAAGAGGAAATGATAGTACATCAGTGGGGATCTGACACAGGCTAAAGAATTGTATAGTAATATGAGGCGTGTGTTGACTATGTGTGATATGCTGATAGGCTTCGTAGACTAAAAATTGCGTGCATTAGTGATACAAACATAACGAACTACGCGTTCGTGGATGAACACCTCATGGGCATATGGTCTTAGTACCGTAATTTCGTTTGATAGGATTGCCAAAATCTGAGGTTTCGGGTCGTTATGTTATGGTTATCCGGGATATTCTGATTAAACTTTTGTCGTATTGATTTACGGACCTAGTTTCATCAGAATATTTGCTAAAAGAGCTTAAATGCCAAAACCAAAAGTTATCGAATTGAGGAACTTTATGTTTTAATTGATCAAAGATCATTATTACAACGTATTGACTTACTGATGCAAATCAGTGGTTAATATCAGCCTCAACCTAGTGTATATGCACATGTTACTCTGCTGCATTCGTTTGCTGACCTGTACACCTCTGTGCTATATACTTTGTAACTTTTACGGATAACTCTGGCATAATCACGCGTTACGACGAAGCTTTGTGCAATTACTTGATACGGGAGTATGTCGTGTGTGTGGGCACCACATCGTGTTAGTCTAATACACCTAACTCGTATCATTTTAAAGCATTGCGTAATAGTCTGCATGTGAGCTTCGGTGGACCACAATATCAGCAATTGCCGTGTCACATGCTGTTTCTAATGATAATATTAAACAAAAAGATCAACGCTGTGATCAGATTTCTCAGAAAACTGATATGATCCTCTTACCGGACATCACAAAATGTTTACTGCTTTCATTTAATTTGATGCATTTTACTTTAATTGTCAAAAAGATACAAAATCCAAAAAGATTTTAGGTGTGTTTTAATAAAATTTCAGAAAAACCAAAATTTCTTGCATTTCTGCTTTATTTTTGATATCCGAGGATGCTTGATGGTCAATTTCTGAGATTTGATAACACCATCTGGGCTTTGTATCATTCTAAAAAGTGAAAATATGAGTTTTTGAAGTTTAACAGATTGAAAAATGTTGAACGGGATTCGAATTCGTGATTTGGAAAAATTTTCAGATTTTTCCATTTCACATTCGCCCCTTAATTGGGTCGAATGTGGAAAAATCTTCACCTTCGGGCTGTTTAAAATGGACGAATGTGGAATTTATCACAAAATTCCACCTTCGGGTGAAAAGTTTCACTTTCGGGTCATTGATTTGGGCCGAATGTGGAACAAACCCACATTCGACCGCACAAACGGGCGAAGGTGGACATTATATATAAGGCTATTTCAGGTTCGATCCCTCATTCACTGTTCTTCAAAATTTTCTTTCGTTCCAAAAACCTTGTTGCTGGAATTCCTTTGTCTTGTGTTTCTTGTTCCCGTGATATTACTGATCATTTCTATATCTATTATACAGGTAATGGAGCAAAAACATGACCAGAATCGTCATTTTTAGAACCGGACTTAGGGTTTAAGAATTAAGGGTCTTAGGGTGTTTGTTGATGAGTAATTTTGATTATTTTTCAATCCATATCAGTTTTAGGGGGAGAAGGATTACAGAATTAGGGTTATATTATTGTTTAGTGGGTTAATCGATTGATTTGAATAATAAAACCCTTATTTTTGTTTAAAACTGATATAAATTGAAAATTGGAAACAATTGATTTTGCACGTATGTTATTCGGCCATTTTAGGATGCATTTCAACCAAAATTAGAGTCTAATATCAAAGATGAGAAATTTTTGAATTTTGGGGTTTTGATGTTTCACCTTCGGGTCACCAAAATGGGCGAAGGTGGAAAACATTGGACGAAGGTGAATGTTAATGGGCGAATGTGATTTGTATGAAACACTTTTTCACATTCGGCCTGAATTTCTCACATTCGTACTCAATATTCTACATTCGACCTATTAAAATGGGCGAATGTGGAATTTGACAAAACCTTAAAAGTTTCAATTTTTGTCGTTTTCGTATTTTGACGAATTTTTCTGATTTTGATGTACAGATGGCTGAGCAAACTGAGAATATAGAGACTCAAGCAGAAAATGTTATTCCAGATCCAGTTCAGGAGATTGTTCAGGAGGCTGAAGCATCAGTTGCAAGCAGTTGGCCGTTTGAAAGATCTCATAACTGCTGTGCTTATCTTGGTGACGTGGAGAAGAATACTGAGTTCACCGGGATCATTGAGTTCTTGAAAAGGAGCAGAGTTGTGCATGCTTTGGCTACACCAACGATCATTTACAGAGATATTGTTGAAGACTTTTACAAGAACGCGAAGTATGACTTCTAGGAGAATCAGACGATAATCAAAAGCAAAATACAAGGAATGGAGATGTTTTTGACGGAGTCTGACATTAGAGAAGCACTTCAGATTAAGTTTGAAGTCAGTGAAGATCCCAGAGAGTTGTCATGGACTGAACAGAAAGCATGTTTCCTAAGGATGAAATACAAAGGACCGATTACTGATGGTTCCATGCATAAAGAAAAGCTGAGTGTGCAGTTCAAATACTTTGCACATGTCATTATTCACGTGTTTGGATGTGTTAGCGGTGGATATGACGTTATGAGAAGAAGTTTAAGCTCATTGATGGTTGCGTTGACTCTCAACAAACCATTCAATGTGTCTGGGATGATACTGGATCATATGCTTGAGATGCTCAAGGGACTGAAGAAGAAACAGTTCATGTTATATCCTAGATTCTTGATGATGATTTTTGATCATAAGTATCCTGAATTGAAGAAGGATCCAACTCATATTATTGGTCAAGATCACATGAACATCCGTACTCTAGTGAGGATGAAAGGATACAAGGGTGTGCCTGATAAAGATAAGCCACCATACAGGAGATTGTTTGGAGCTCTAGCTAAACAGGATTACACTGATCCTGGAAAGAATAAGGCTAGACACACTGAGAGTGATTCGGACAATGACGATCCTTTAGTGTATGCAGATGCAAGCACGAAGAGAAAGAGACAGGTTGTCAATCCCGGAGCCAAAGGGAAGGGTAAGGGAAAGATAGACCAAGGAAGTTCTAAGCAACAGGTGGTAAGAAAGAAAACTACTGCTAAGAAGGGGACGAGTTTAGTGGATGAAGAATCTGTTGATTCGGAGGAGACTGAGATAGATGAACAGTGGGATTCGGATGCAGAAAATGTTAGGGCCACCAAACGTAAGGCCACTATGGTTGGTGAGTCTGAATCACTAAACAAGACAATTGAAGAAGCAGAACAGAGTAAGAAGTCTGTTGATGCTGAAGATGAAGGTTTAGGTGTTGATATGGATGAATTGAATGCTGGAGAGACTATTGTAGTGAACTTGCCAAAACCAAAACACAAATCAATGGCAAAGAAGTCAAGCACTAAACAGTTAAGGGAGAAAGAGATTGCCCTGCTAATGAAAGGAAAAAGATTACCCGATGCTGGTACATCATCAAAGCTGTCTTCACCAGTAACAAAGAAGCAGAAAAAGACAAAAGAGGCTGAGACATTACCAGTTGATTAGTTTAACGTTGCACTGGATAATGTGTTGGATATGTTCAGGAAGCCTCAGAAGGAAAAAGCTAAAGAAGTTGAGCCATCCAAATCCAAGAAGGTCACTGTTGCTGATGATGTGATGAAGCAAGTGAATAAAAAGATGGATGAGATGATGAAGATGATTGTAGCTCAACAAGCTGAGATTGCCAAGTTCAAGCAAAATGAGGAGAAAATGCTTCAGATTGTAGTTGCTTCGAAGTCTAATCAAGATGAGATTGATGAGAAAGTTAAGAAGCTTGAAGCTAAGAATAAGAAGCTTGAGGGTAAATGTTCTAGGAACAAGAGTATGATAAAGGTGATCAGAGAGGATAACAAAGAACTAAAGGCTGAAAACAAACGCCTTAGTGATTTGTTAGACAATTTGTATAATGTAGCACCCAAGCTGAAAGATGGTGAAGAAGATAAGGAAAAAGAAGAAGAACAGGTAGACTTTGAGCCTTCTGATTCGGATAAAGAAAAAGATGATGATGAGGAAGATGAGGAGTATGAGAAAAGTGATGATGAGGATAGTAAGAAAAGTGATAAAGATGATGATGATGATGCTGAGGGGTCTGGGAGTCAGAAAGATGATGATAGTAGTGATAGTAGTGATGATGAAGGAGGAGATGACACTTCTAAGTTTACATTTGAGAAGAGAACACCAAAGAAGAAAGATGCTGGAGAATCAAGTTCCAAAAAGAAGAAAGGTGAGAATGTAGATTCAGATGAAAGTATCTTTTGGAATGAAAAGGTGAGATCTCTAACTGATGATGCAAAGAAAGTATACAGAGATATGTTAGAGAAAAGAGAATGGACGATAGAGTTCACAGGTCGTTTTGTTGAGATATTCCAGACTGATGATATGAGATATGAACTGGAATACAACGATCCTGATCTAGAAGAAGGTGAAGTACCTGCTTCTGTGGCGAAAGAAATTCTTGATGGTCTTGCACAGAGAGTAGGGAAATCTTTTGAGGAGTTTGTGACGGATGAGTCGATTCCAAATATTCCTGAAAAGGATATTGGAAATCACTCAGATGATAAGAATACTCCAGAGTTTGATGAAGTGGAAATTGAAGATATTACACATGAGGAATATCCACAGTACTTCAGACAGACTGATGAAGATGTGATATTTCCAGACTTCACAGAAAGACCAAACACTTCTGCTAAGAAGAAAGCAAAGAAAAGAAGTGAAGAATTTGTTGAAAAGGTGATTGGAGCTGATAAGCAACAATCTTCAAGTCAATCTGATGAGTTGAAGAATTACTTGAAGAAGTTGAGGGAAATGGATGAGAACCGACCGAAGCCTGAAGCTCAAGGAAGTTTCTACAGATTCCACAATGCTAAGTTCAAAGGCAGAGCTCTCGGGTGGACTTATTTGGGTAGACTGAAGTGTTTAGCTGCCAAGTGGGAATCAGGAATTCTGTATTTCTACAGATTCATTGATTTACTAACTCTACCGTACTGGGTGGTCAGAGATCTTTGCAGATTCCAAATGTCTGGAGCTTCAGTGAATAATAATCATGTCGGTTGGTGTGCAGATAAGTTGGTTTGGGAATGTCGAACGAAGTGGAATAGATTCAAACCACAATATCCAAGAAGAAAAGTTCATAGGGATATTGATCCTAAAACCAAGTTGAAGAGGGTAACACTGATCTACAAAGCACCTGAAGTGATGAGAAAAATACCTTTGATGCCTATGCCGCAACATTTCAGTGCTGACTTTATATTCTGGTACTACGATTGGAGGAAGGCAGAAGCT
Organism: Ambrosia artemisiifolia; assembly: GCA_032199755.1. Classification (NCBI taxonomy): domain Eukaryota; kingdom Viridiplantae; phylum Streptophyta; class Magnoliopsida; order Asterales; family Asteraceae; genus Ambrosia; species Ambrosia artemisiifolia. The sequence goes on along the minus strand of CM063513.1, from coordinate 54,508,851 downwards.
GTGATTGTGTTGAGAGATAGGAAGGACAAATACAAGCATGTTCATGTATTTGATCCTATGTGGTTGATTAACTGTACGTTCGAAGACATCATCATGCTTTTCTACAATCCGATTCATCATGAGCCTAACGATGCTGAACAAGCAAAGAAGTATACTCAAGTTGTAGGAGTTTGTTTTGCGTATGATATAAACTCGGGGAGTAACTTGGATGGTAAACTTGGCAAAATGGTGAAGATGGCTAATGTGTCGAAACCGGTAAAGAGAAAGTTGGAGCCGGAAATGACTAAAAAGCAAAAGAAACAGCTCAGAATTTATTTGTTGAACAAAGCAATGGACGAAGACAGAAAACGATCCAATCAATAGTCGAGGGGGAGTTTGTAGATGCACGAAGTGCGACTAGTGATTGGATCTACAAGTTAACATATGTTAGAATGTGCTGATGGGTAGAAAGTGGATAAACTGGGCGAATGTAGAATGAAGTGGGCGAAGGTAGAAGGTTAATTGGCGAAGGTAGAATGGAATCTGATCAGAAGAACACGTTCGCACCTTAGTATGGGCGAATGTGGAAGAATTCCACATTCGACCATATCAACTGGGCGAACGTGCAGTGGCTATAAATAGATTTTGTGTATTTGTGAGTCATAGAGAGTTTTAGTTTGAGAGTGTGTTCAGGTTAGGTTCCAGGTGTGATTGAGAAAGTGTTTAAGTGTTCTAGATTAACGTGTGTGTGATTGTAATTGAATATTTGAAAAGGTTAATCTATGAAAAAGCTTTGAAAATGATGTTGATTGTGTTTTGATTAGAGTTTTATCAGTTTGTTCAGAACTAGGGTTTCTGCACCTGGTTTTGTGACTTGTATGATCAATTAATCCTGTTTTAGTCAAAATTCTTTCGCTTACAGGACTTTCCAATCAGTCACTTCGATTGGTTCCCCAGTAACGTGGAGTTGATCATCAATGTGAATTTCTTCGGGAGGAATGATCAAAGATTCATCAGATAGGCACTTCTTAAGATTGGAGACGTGGAACGTGTCGTGAACACCACTGAGCTATTCATGCAACTTGAGCTTGTATGCCACGGGACCAATCCTAGCGAGAATTTCGAAAAGACCTATGTATCGGGGGTTAAGCTTCCCACGTTTGCCAAACCGTGGTACACCCTTCCAGGGTGAGACTTTTAAGAGTACCATATCGCCAACCTGAAATTCGAGTGGTTTGCGGAGGCGATTAGCGTAGCTCTTTTGACAATCTCGAGCATCTTTCAAACGATCACAGATCTGAAAGATCTTATTGGTTGTTTCTTGAATTAGCTCGGGTCCGGTCAAATATTTGTCTCCAACTTCCGCCCAACACAAAGGAGATCTACACTTATGTCCATATAAATCTTCAAACGGGGCAACCTTGATGCTGCTGTGGTAGCTGTTGTTGTAGGAGAATTCAACCAAGGGTAAATGAGAATCCCACTTTCCACCGAAATCAATCACACAAGCACGGAGCATGTCCTCTAGGGTTTGGATAGTCTGTTCGCTCTGGCCATCGTTTTGAGGGTGATAGGCTGTATTCATGTCCAAACGAGTGCCTAGTGCCTCCATTAGGGTTTGCCAGAATCGGGAAGTGAATCGACTGTCACGGTCTGAAATGATTGAGACATGCACATCATGCCTAGTCATAATCTCCTTGATATATAGCTTGGCAAGTTTCTCCAACTTGTCGGTTTCCTTAATTGGCAGGAAATGTGCAGACTTGGTTAATCGGTCAACAATTACCCAAATCGTGTCGTTACCACTGGATGTTTTAGGCAGCTTGGTAATGAAATCCATAGAGATTTGTTCCCACTTCCAAACGGGAATCTCGGGCTGCTGAAGTAGACCTGATGGCTTCTGATACTCAGCTTTGACCTTGAATAGGTAAGGCATCGATTGACGTATGATGCAATTTCACCCTTAAGGTTGGCCCACCAATAGAATTCCTTCACGTCTTTGTACATTTTATCGACTCCAGGGTGAACCGAGTACTTAGAATTGTGGGCCTCCTCAAGAATTAAATCACGTATTCTGCCGAAATGTGGTACCCATATCCGATTAGCAAAATAAACCGTGCCGTCGGATCTTGGTTCCAAAAGATCAACCATCTTGAACAAAGACACATCCTTCAGATTCTCACCTTTTAGAGCTTCCTGCTGAGCTTCACGAATATGAGTAGTGAGGTTTGTGTGGATGGTCAAACCTAGTGCATGTACACGTATAGTCTTGACTAGTTCCTTCCGGCTCAAGGCATCAGCCATAATGTTGGCCTTTCCCGGATGGTACTTGATCTCACAATCGTAATCATTTAGCAATTTAACCCATCTACGTTGCCGCATATTCAGATCCTTCTGATTGAAGATGTGTTGCAAGCTCTTGTGATCGATGAAGATGGTGCACTTAGTTCCATAAAGATAGGGCCTCAAGATCTTGAGGGCAAATATTACTGCACCTAACTTTAGGTCATGAGTGGTGTAATTCTTCTCATGGACTTTGAGTTGACGAGATGTATAAGCGATAACCTTATTCTTCTGCATGGGTACACATCCAAGACCTTGTGTGAAGCATCACAATAAACTACAAAATCATCGGCACCTTCAGGAAAAGAAAGAATCGGTGCAATACACAATCGGTTCTTCAAAGCTTGAAAAGCTTCTTCTTGCTTGACTTCCCAATCGAACTTTTTGTCTTTTGGTGTCAAGACTGTTAGTGGTTCGGCAATCTTTGAGATATTTTCGATGAAACGACGGTAACAACCAGCTCAACCCAAAAATTGTCGCACTTCGGTTCGGGTCTTGGGCGCATCCCAATCTTTGATTGCTTCAATCTTGGTAGGGTCAACCTGAATGCCCTTCTCATTCACAACGTGACCAAGAAAATGAACTTCTCGAATCCAAAACTCGCATTTAGAAAACTTGGCACATCCCAATCTTTGGTTGCTTCAATCGTTACTCACGGCACAAATGGCGAGTGTCAAGAAAATAGATTTTAACACCGACTTTGAGTTCTTCAACAAACCGCATGACAATCTTAGTCGTCCGATGAAGAAAAAGGCCATTGTGTATAAAAGGTAAATTGCGTTAGCATATAATCAACCGATGGATGGACTCGTTTCAGACGAGGATTAGTTTTATTTTTTACTTTATGTTTCGTATTTCTTTTTGTTTTATTTACATTATATATAGTATTAATTTACAAGTGGTTTGTGCTTCATGGTGTTGTACATCATACTTAACAAATGTTTTGTTCATGAAATGGTTGTACATCATACTTTGTATATTGTACCATATTTTGTTATTTCTTTACTTTAACCCTAATACTTGTTATCTTTTACTTTAAACCCCTACATTTTTTTTTTACTTTGAAATTTATCTCATGTATCTTAAATAGATTTTTCGTTTTACATTTCAATCCAAATTTTTTAAGTTGACATGCCACTACTTGCGTTTGTAGTTTAATGTTTTTACCTCTTTATTTCCCATCGAACAGTCACGCTGTATTTTAAGTTCCGGTCTAATTTTTGCGCATTATTACGCCACAACGGGCGTGCATAGTTTACCGTTTTTACTTTTACATTTAACTAAGTTTTGTTATTTTTTATATATTTTTCTTATGAGTTTTTGCTGTATTGTTAGTCGGTGGCAACAATGTGCACTCATGCTACTTAGTACGGTTTTGTGCCCTCCACAGCAACGCGGGGGGGGGGGGGGGGGGGCTTAATACTAGTTTATTTTTATTTTATTTTATTTTATTTAATTGATGTTTATCTGGTTTTATTTTGTTTTAATTAATTAATATTTAAAAAAAGTTTTAGGCTACTTTAGACTAGACATTTTCAGTCTTTACGCTCATTTAGACTATTTGAGAGTAAAAATGACGTGAGAGTATGTGATTGATGCATTAAAAAATTGCTTAAACTTCATGCGTTTAAATTTGAGCATTTTTTGTTATTTATTTTTGGTACATTTATAACTTTAGAGTTCCTTTTATCAAACACGCTATTTTTGGTACATTTATAAAAGCATTTAGCCATTTACACACTTCTAGTGTTTTATTTCCATCATCTATTTTCTTTATTTTTCATCTCATAATGGTAAGGTTAATAAGACAAAACCCTATACATAAAAAAATTAAAAATAACACATGTACTGTTTTTTTCTGAATTGATAACTTAAACTACTAAGAGGGTGTATGGGATTAGAGATGTACAAACCGGTTTTTTTTTCAAACCGGTCCGGTTTTTAACCCGAACCGGTTTTTGGTGTTGAAGGTGATATCGGTTTTTTTCTAAAACCGGTCCGGTTTTAGAACCGATTTTCAGGATCCAAAACCCCCGTTTTCCAAACCGATTAGGACCGGTTTACAAACCGGTTTTTTTTTGCCAAACCGGTCATCCAAAATCCAAATACATTGCCTAAATCGGTTTTTTCCTCAAAAACCGGTTTTTTTTTTCCCAAACCGGTTTGTTCCTAAAACCGGTTTTCAACCCGGTCTAATCTCCAAGACCTATAACCTATACAGAACCGGTGACTCGGGTCGGTTTGGAGCGGTTTGAACAAAAACCGGTTTTTGTCTAACCAATTTTCCGGTTTTTTTTCCGGTTCGGTTTTCAAAACCGGTTTTTTTGTACACGTCTATATGGGATTGAGTTACAAAATAACTTATTGACTTCTTCCAAAAGCTAATAAGTCAATAAGCTGTTTGTGTAAATCAAAATCACTTTTGGTTTTGGCTTTTTTAATAAGCGTGGAAAAGCTGTTTTCAAGAAGTCAGAAATCTTGATTTTGATTTTTGGTTATTTTACACTAATAAGCCAAACCACTTTTTAAAAAACAACTTATTGACTTTTCCCAATACAAAAGATAATCCAAACACTTTTTTAGAAACTCATTTTCAAAATGTCATATGTCAATAAGCACTTTTGGAGTTAAATAAGCAATCCCAAAGACCCTCTAAAAATCTATAATCTTTTTTATCTTCTAAATTGACTTTTGGGAAAAAATAATTTTGGGGAGAAATTACTATGTATCATCACACAGACTAAAAAGTTTTACCGTAAATTGTGTTGGGATATGATTCCGTTGGCAACAAAATGAAATTATTCAAGCCAAATATTGGGGTGATAGGTTTTAAGGAGACAACCAAATTTATTTTATGTTAATTGCAAAGTGCCTTGAGACACTAATTCCATATCATTTCTTCTTAAAGTCAATGTAAAACACAAATGACATAGATTTTAAGAACACAATGAGTAAAATTTGCCACCCCTTTTAACATATGTTTGCTGTTTTTCAACTTTGACATTGTAATTTCTTTTATAACCTTTTTTTCCATATATGTATAAGATATTTTTTTGTAAGGGGACATGAAAATAAGCCGAATTCGTTGAATATTAGCAATTTTTAGTAAATAGCGGTTAGCCGTTGTTATATCATACACACATAAAATGATAAAAAGATTGTAGTTGGACGGAGGTGGATGAGATCTTTGCATGTGTGCGGGAATTCTTAACTGAGCATTAAATTATAATAAAACGAATACATATAAATCATTTTTTATAATAGTTTAAAGCTTAAGTTTTGTGTATTTTACGTTTAAAAGCATAAATTATGTATATAAAAAAACATCAAAATAATTTGTTCACGTATGTTTTAACGTTTGTTCCGTTTATTTACAAATATATATGTTATATAACCTAGGGGAACGTTCATTTGATAACACATATATTTCGTGTGAAATCGTGAGAACGCTATATATCTAAATCCATTCAAATTCAAAATTTCTTTTTATACTTATCTTTATTACTAAAATACAATCTCAAAAACACAATTTACGCATAAAAATTTAAACGTATACGAAAATAAATTGTTTTTACACATGTGTAAATTTACTGTTTACACATGTTTAAACTTGGGGTGTGGCATGGGTTATCTAGGTGGTGCCGGATTCCAGACATATTTGCTTTTCACGTTAAAGATTTGGTTAACATGTATGAGCTTTGCGGACTTTCCGGGAACAAGAAAGTCATACTTCATGGGGTTATCATCATAGCATGTTGGCGGCTATGGAAGGCAAGGAATGAAAAAGTGTTTAAAGGCAACAACTCGATCGTGGTGGACTTGATCGCGAATATCAAGGCGTTGGGATTTTTATGGTATAAACACAGGTTTAAAGGTGACATAGTTGATTGGGATAGATGGATTAACTTTGACGTAATGTAATTAGCCTTGTATGTTGGTTTTCGGCTTTCTATCTCTTCCTTGGGGTTAGTTTGACCGGGTTTTTGGTGTTAATGAAAGTCAATTTTCAAAAAAAAAAAATAATAAAGATTGATAATTTGGAAAGAAAATTCATTTTTTACTGTTATATATTAATTTTAATTAGATTTGTATTGAAAAAAATTGATTTTGATTGGTTTTCCCGTTTGTTCTCACGATTCTCGCAATATTTAGCATTCTCAAGATAACCCTCATCATATAACCTATATAGGCGTATTTTATCTTACGTACCCATGTGTATGTTGTATAACCAGTAAAAATGTGCAACTAGTAAAAATGAGCACTTAAAATAGAATTTGGATATAAACAAATTCATTAGTAAACCGATATTTGATTTTAGTCATCATCATCATCATAATCATACTCAGTTAATCCCACCTATAGCAAAGCTAAGGTAGGGTCTAAGAAGGATAAGATGTAGACAGCCTTACCTCTACCCCTAAGAATAGAGAGGCTGCTTCCAGTGAGACCCCCGGCTCGATGTGGTTTGGTATCAAGCCTTGGACATAAGGCACATGACACTTAGCAATCGGGACAAACCCGATTGGTGTATGTACCCCTTTGTATTTTGGCTATCAACGCCACCACATGATGCATGATTAACCTTCCGTCTTTTTTAACGTTATTTTCACGAAATTAGTAAAATAACGTCAAAACTAGTGCAACTTTACTTTTGCCCCCCGAGGGCCACACATATATACATTATATGCGCACACCGTAAGTGGGGCGTAAGTTGGCTTGGGCTCGAGTTGAAGTCTATCCTAGTTAGCTCAACTCAGGTCGACTCGAATTTAAACCGAGCTGGAATTTTGAGATCGGGCTTTTCACAACTCGATGTATCTCAGGTTCCAATACCAATTAAATGTGTGATACCCGGTTCCAATTTATAAAGATGAGTTATCTCTTAAGTTTGTTGTTTGAGAGATATGAGACATGGATACATAGAGAAAAAAAAATAAAGGGAAGCTTTCTTATTTGGTCGACGTGGGATGTGTATATCACAATGGAACAAAGCAGGTCCGACCTAAATGGTGGGCGACGGCTTGGGGCTCGTTCTTCCAATGGGCCCGAATTTTTTTAAGAATTCCTTATATATATATATATATATATATATATATATATATATATATATATATATATTAAATTCTATATTTAGAATACATGTTTGTTTTTTATATATGAGCATCTTGTTAGTGAAGTTGGAAAAAAAACAATCTTAATTTAATGTAGAGGTTTAAAGTTCAAGACTTGGCTCTAGCATCCATATCTTTTTTTTATTCATTCATTCATCTTTACCAAAATTTTGGGCCTAGTTTTTTATGCTGTCCGGGGCCCAAAATTTTAAGGATTCTCAGGAACGACCCCATCTATAATATCAAATATATATGAGCTTAAATAAGTTGAGCTCTTATAATGAACAAGTTTGAGTTCAACCTTAACTAGAGTCAATATCAAGGCTTGGCTCTAGAGTCTTGCATCCATACATATTTTTTTTAATTCGTTCCTCTTTACCAAAATTTTAGACTAGTTTTTTTATATCGCCAGGGCCCAAAATATTTTGAGAGTTCTTAAGGACAACCCTGAAATAAAAAATAAAAATAATGAGCAAAAACAAAGTGGAGTTGCCGAGTCACAAACTCGCAACATCACTCGTGGTGTGGAGAAGGTCTTACTAGAAAAAAAAATTCACAATGTAAAACGAGTTTATGATAATTAAAAGAGTTTAAATATGTAAAACGAGGAAAAATATTCGTAATGTGCGATTGCCCACTCAGCACATCCCCCAACGTTAGCCTTGTACATAACCAAAAAAAAACAAACTAATTTGGTCATATTTATATATTTTTTTTATTTTTTTGTAATTTTAGAAGTTTTACTTGAACTTTTTTTCTTATACCGAAAAAATGAGTCATTTATTTTTTTTCTTTTATTAACTTGATAATTTGTAGTTTTTCCAGATCTCTCAGCATATTTGGCATACATCTATAAATTTATTAGGGGCGGTAATCATGTCATGTTGGGGGTTGGCCGTTGGTGGTCTTGATTGATGAACTTAGAAATGACCTTTGGATTATTTACTTGTGTAAAAACGACCTTAGAACTCATTTATCTTGACGAGTCAAGAATGTTAAAAGGGGTTGGCGGGTTGTAATAGAGTTAAATTCATATTTTTTTATAGTTCTAATTTAATGGGCTATAATGAAAGGATTAATCTTAACTATTGGCCGTTTGACCTTGTAACTTATATGATATTTTTTTAATCGTATTTAATGAGTTAACAGTTTGTTCTGTTTAATTAAGCTGATATCACTAAACGTGACCGATTAATTTTTCATTTAAATAGCTAACGTTAGTCCTGTACACTAATGATCCTAAATTATACATTTTTGTACAAGTTTGAACCTTGGACTTCCCCTTTAAGAGGCATGTGCTTCTACCAAGTCGACTAGACCCATAGTGACACATGACCTATTAAATAAACAAGTTAAACATGACAGGCTAAACTTGAATAATTTTGTGTGGTTATGTTTTAATTATGTCAATTATAACACGCCTTGTACAACTAGAATGAACTAAAGCCGACTTCCAATACAAAGCAATGTTGAATAAAGAAGGGTCAAAGGTAATTAATTACGCCAAAATCTGTGGTTAGGTAAAAGATCAATCCACAATAGTGAAGTGATAATGAGTCTTAGAAGGTGTGAACCAAAGAAGTAATAATTACATGTAAAATTAAATCATCTCCCCAAAAGGAATCAATTCATCTTCAATCCATGCTTATCATCAACCATTTTCACACTTTATCCTTTTTCGACCTTATCCTAGTAAGTTTAGAGTCGTGCTTCAATTGAAGGCAAATAACTCAAGATTTTTAAACATCAAAAGCTTCACGAGTAACTAAAACAAAATACCATAACATATACGGATTATTCTATATACCTATTTAAATGAAAATGAGAACAAGAGAGATGTCGTTAGGGTAAGCGTTGATCTATACGTACAATACTACACAAATGAGTATTGCCGATAAATTATCATCTATAGATGGATTCTGTAGGTGATCGATAGATAAATCACCTACGGAATCCAATAATAACCGAAAGAAGTAGAAAATGGAAAATATCTTTTAACAAAGCTCTTTAGCTTATATTTAATTTTGTATTTCACTTCATAATAATTGGATCTTTTTATTATAATAAAATAATTATTTATACATTTCATTTACATTAACATTTACAAATCGAAAACAAATTTTCTTAAATTTTGAATAAAATAAAATAATCACCAATTGAATATCATATCAGTAACACAACGTTACTATTTGTCGCTGAGTCATTGTCATTGATGATAATTTTGTCACTAATCCCTCGGTGAAATTATCTTGGAACGTCCAACACTTGTAGCCCAGTTGATTGAGGGCCTAAAGTTTCTTATGGGAAGCTTGGGTTCAATTCCCACTAGCTACATTTGGAGGACATTGGTGGAGGGGAAATGAGGGATGACCCGGCCATTGGCTTGGGTTCGAGTCCTGATCCCGACCGGTTTTACCGATTATTTCACTGTCGTGCCTTCGGGCGGGTGAGTGGTCGGTTTTTCCCGGGAATTGGTGGCAATTGGTGGCCCGGGTACTCTCGAGTACACGTCAAAAGGGTGCCTGAGAGTGCTCGGAAATTGATTCGTTGACCGTTAAAAAAAAATTATCCTGGCAACAATAACCACTACATGTCGGTAATCCATCATTGAATATTCAGATGATCCTTGGTAATCTCATTTGGAAATTGGAATACCCACGCCCTAATTTTTGTCGGAGTATTAGGAACAAATTAGTGTTGACACCCGCCTTCGTTAACAAAGTAAAATTTATTCATTCTGTAGTCAGGATTGACCTGGCTCATGTATAGCTAATGGTGAAACATAAATAGTTATACCAACGATATTAAGAAGGTTAAACTACAAGATATGACACCCTTAAATACCATATTCGTCTTAGGGAGTAGGAGTTTGGCTCGGTCATTTTCACTGGCAATTGGATAAAATATTGAAGGTTGATATATTTTTATAAAAGTTACGCTCTTATTAATTTTTAAAGTTTAATTTAAATTTAAAATATTTTGTTTTTTTGGAAAACTAGGACTATACGCTCCAATACGATGAAAACTAGAGAAAGTAGAAAAAAATTGATATTTTACTCATGTGACATACGAGAAAAATATAAATCTTTTTAAATCTTTTCCTTGTAATTTTTAATTTTTATAGCTTTGATAATCACAAAGAATAAAATATTAATTTATAAAAGGGAAGTTGAAGATATAGATTAATTGGTGGATATGGTGATTAGTCTTTTTTTTCATTCTTAGTGGCAAGGAAAACTCAAATCTTCATCCTCACTTTTTGCCATTATTTGACTTCCCTATCACTTTTAGCCTAACCATTTCCTTCGTTTCCATTCTAACAACAGTCGTCTATCCTCGGTCTCTTTCACTTTTAAACTATTAAAAAAATACTAGTCTACGTAGCATTTAATGATTTAGCCATGACGGGAGCTAGCTCTAAGATAGCTTAAAAGAACATTTGCCGGTATAATCACACTATGTTAGACTATGTGGTGTGGTGGAGGCAAGGCTTGGGAAACCTTCTCGCCACGTCATTAAAAAGTGGGTCCCACTAGCATTTAGACATTTTGAGGACTACCCAAGGGTGTGGGGTCAGGGGCGGATATAGTGAGAAGTGAGGGGTAACGCCCGCTACCCCTCAACTTTTCCGGCGTAGTGTAATATTTTTATTTACATGTGTTTTTTTTAATTATGTTACCCCTAAAAACAATGTAATGTTACCCCTCAAATTTGTGTCATCAGGATCATTAAAGCTGAAGATAAAGAAGAAAATTTGTATTAGTATTGTAGCACTTGCAGGAATGAAAATGGAGTCTTGGAGGGTAATTGTAGGAGATGAAGGGTGTTATGGGTATTTTAGTATTTGATTGATGATAAACGTGTGGTTCAACAAGCACTTAAAGTCAATGTCAGAGTTTTCTTATCAAATGGTCAAACTTTGTTTTATTTTTATAGGAAATAAAAGGTGAAAATGGAAGGTTATAATATAATAATCCTTTATTTTTACTAAAGATTTTACTTTTTATTTCATTAAATTTTGTTTAAATAGATTTTGATACTTGACTACGAGTGTTATACATGTTTTTAAGCATTTTGGGCAAAAAAACGTTGTTGGGATATTTAAAAAAAATAAACAAAGTTGTGATGTTTACATATATTTTCTCTATTTATCTGTTGTAACAGAACTGTTAGGTATGTG